>OY856412.1:1363933193-1365133193 GCA_963693085.1 Alisma plantago-aquatica | reverse complement strand
ATTTAACAGCAAAAAGAAGAGATGTAAAAGAGTTTGTCTTCGCCTTCCAAACGTTAGGTCGGGAAAACCCTCGAGCATTACCAGCCGAGCTGGCGGCGAGATCAAGGGGGGGCGGCTTGGGGGGTCGGCCGCGGCCTCCTTAATGATACAGCCAGCGAGGAGAAATAGAGTGAGGGAGAAAGAAAGAGAGGACCAGATTCTATAAGTGTGTAGCAAGGAAAAGAAACCCCAATACAAGCAAGACACCAGCTGCTTTGAGAGAAGGGGTGGACGAGACGGAAAAAGAAAGTAATTGTCAGGACGCACCCCCGGGCTCGTTACTCCCTCTGACATTTTTTTCCACTCTCTCCCGGTGTCGCCAAAGAAAAAGAAAAACCAGATCCAGATCCCAGAAAACGAAAAGCAAAAAGGCTTACACCATCGCCATGAGCAAGCTGAGAGGAAGGAGCTCTAGTAGTGACACAGCGAGCATCCCTTTCCGATAGAAGCTGCACTCACTCGGAACCGAGAGGGGAACATAACAAAAGAAGAAGGGGAAGTGACGAAGTACTCTCTACCTTCGCCTCCAGCACTGCGTCTCTAGCAAAAGATTCAAGACAAATTTGAACAAGCCTTCAAGCTGATCAAGCGGCTCCCGGTAGCCTGCGGTTTGGGGAAGAAGGGCGAGAGAGAGGGGTGGAGGGAGCAGAAAGGGAAACCAGCAGCACAAAGACGGGGAAGGAGGGGAATGTGGGGGACGGAGGGGGGATCCGGTGAGAGAGAAAGAGAGAGAGAGAGGAGAGAAGTCCGGGGTCCCAACCGTTCGGATTTACTACAGTGGGGACGCCGCTCGCCGGTGAACTTACGGGATCGGCGCTCGGACCACCGCTGCACTCATTAATTATTATCTGCTCTTCTTGCGGATCGCCCGACTGCCCCTCCGAGCTGTCCGCTACTGTACGGAGCGGCAAACGGAAAACAATTGGGAAGTGAATTCTTTTTTTCTCACGGGGAAATAATACAGAGAAGAATAAAGAGAGAAAAAAAAACGAAGTTAGTGCTCATTTTTGTCTTTAATCATGACCCAACTAAGTTAGTGCTCATTTTTGTCTTTAATCTTGACCCAAATTTTGAATGGACCACGAGTCTACCACCGTTATCTCGTAAAGACTGATTGAAATAAAGATCTTACTTACACCTCAACAATGCTATGAAAACTAGGGCATGTTTGGTTACCTGGATTTTGTCGTATTATATTGTATTTTGGACTCCAGTTCAGCAAATTTTATATTTAGTTTGCAGGTTTGGAGAAATAGGGCTAATCACGGGATTTTCAGACATGATAAGAATCTCGCATTTTGGCCTCCATCAAAATTCTCCCGGACGTCAAAATCCATCATTGGCAAATTGGTAGACACGAAAAAAAAAATATCCCACACTTACAAAATTCAGCAAACCAAACATAAATTTTTACTTTGCAGAATTTTGATAATGTAGTATTTATGTAATGCAGGATGGACAGAATACATGATTTTAATAAATCATGTTAACCAAACGTGCCCTAAATGTGATAAATTGAGGAACTATTACTTTCTTTATAAATCAAAAATTATGCAATGTATTAAAAATGTGGATGCGTATATTCTAAGGGCTCCTATGGTTTAACAATTATATCACAACAGTCATAAAGTTTAAAAGTTGCTTTGGTAAAACTGAAGAAATAAAGACGTACAATTTTTTTATCATATTTAAAGTTGCAAGAAACTGAAAAAGCTAATCCTCTTGCTACTACGATCTCATAGATCTAAGGTTTTGCTATAGGAGATAATCTTTTTCATTTCATTTATCAACATTTATATGTTTGTTTATTTCTTTTATTTATAACATTAAGGGGAACCCTTTGATGGCCTAAAAATTGCGTTGATTTCTACATATACGATCGAAAGGCAGATAATGAAAATCTTTCCAAGGGTTCGAATCTAGGTTGTTTCATTAGACGGCATCGGGCTTAAACACCCAACTACCCCCATCTGATTTTTTTATGTTAGTTGGCACACACGTGTCGTGCACGTGAAATTTTAATTTAGTGACATGTTTATCAGATTATAGTTTTATGAATTGAGGATTTATAGTTATGAGGTACATGGTTTTCTTAGTTACGAAAAATACTATGTTAATTGTGGTATTTTCTTCTTTACAAAAGATACTATCAGTATATATTTGGTGCATGAGTACTATGTTAATTATGATATTTTTTTATTACAAAAGATATTATCAATATATATTTGGTGCATGCACGTTTGGGAAGGAATTGAGAGTGTGATTTTTCTTTTCTAATAATGTTTGTGTTGTATTTTTTAGGCTAGGTGGAACATGACATACTCAGTGAGAGAGAATGAGAAAGATATTTATGGGGGTCATTGAGGATTCACTAATTACATTACAAATAATTAATAATTATTGTTGAATAGGTTGTAGGAATGTGAGTCAATTAAAGTGAGAAAAAAGAAGTAGAAAATCATTTATATTAATATTTAACTGGAGAGTATGTTGGATCCGAAAAAAGAATAGGGATACAATTTAGTGGGAAGTTAGGGGTAATGGGATAACCATATATTAATATCGTCTTATTGGTCAAATTTTCATTTATCAATTATTGAAGAGAGAGAGTGTGTTCGAATAAGAATTACAATTTGGCAAGTCTATCTCGATATAATAAATTTTAACATTATGTTATTTTAAAAATAAAAAAGATGGAAAAAAATCTATTTATTTGCTAGAGTTGTTGGATGTGAATATGAATATGAGGCAATTCAGGAGAGAGAGTGAGACATTTAGGTTTATCTGATACAAAATAATATGTTAAGCGGGTGAGAGAAAATAATTTTGTGTGGTTGGAAGGGTGAGATAGATTTAAGGGTCGCACGGAGTGCACAATGTAAGTTTTCCTTTTTACAAAATAGCAAATAGACACGTGCACACTCATCTTCCACATTACAAATGTTTAATATTAGTATTTGATAATCATTGAAGGGTTTTGAAATATTATCTTACTAATTCAAATTGTTCTCTCAACTAATTAAGAAAATAAATACTTGGTTGTTAATATTCCAATAATTATGTTACAATAATAAGAAATTATTTTAGGGAAGTTTAGAAGTTTTGAGAATAACTCAAGTGGTCGTTAGGATGCTTTTAGCTTTAAGAATAAGGGATAAGTGTATCCTACAACGTTCTTTATATAGAAACAAAAACAAACATATATAGTTCAAGACTGAGTACGAATAACACAAATATTTTCTAAGAAAAGGTTAAATTATCATTTATAAAAAAATGAATTCCATCTTGAGAAGCATATTTGTCAGTATAACTTGTGAATTCTATACAGGTATCAAATCGAGATCAGTAAATAATAATAAAAATTATGGTCTTAATACACAAAATGAATGAAGAAAAGTAGGTAATCTATTATCCATATTTTGAAACCTTTTAGACTATAAAAAACTTTACAACACAAAAAAACTCAATCACCAACACTATATATATGAAGATCTTATTCAATTGGACCATAATTCTTGTATTCACATTGTTAACTATTGCTAACCATATATACATTTTCCATTCAAATCAATATTTGGGATCATCTATGCCACACTTTTGTGCGGTACCTATGTATCTTTCAGAACGGTTACAACACACATCATTTACCCTAAATATTCCCTAACCCTCACCGAGGGATTCACAAACCGGAAGCATACCCCTTTATCCATATCTATCAACGTAGTGAGAGAAACCCCGTTGTGTGGGAATTCCAACATCCCAACGACTATGCATTTGCCAAATCTGTCATTTTTTCCTTCGTGACCTTCAAAATGATGTAATTAGAGTATAAAACGGTTGATAAGGCAAGTGTCTAGTGGAACACTCTAACTAATAGGAATGGTGTATCGGTATATGACTTCTTAAGGTTTATGGGCATATGATTATTAAATACAAAAAAAGTAATATACCTAGTACTATAGATAATTTTCATGTCATATGACAAGATATAACACATAAGAAGAAGGTTGAAAGCAATCACAAGTATCCTTTCTTTAGACACGCGTGAATTCCATTCTTGATGTTGCGTGAAAGAGCAAGTTATGGAAGGTAAGAAATAAGATAGCTATAGATGTGTTTAAGATGTTGCAATTAAAATTATGTTTGACTTATCATATTGGTATCACTACATTAACCACCAAACTAAGGTTATATCAAGCACCAGATAATGGTAAACGTCAACAAACCAACTTTATCAACCAATATGTTTGATATATTGATTAATAATGGACATAACTAGCATGTAGCTTTTATCTAAAACCCCATGACATTGAGCCACAAATAAGACAGTACAGTAGTTAAAAAATTATCACTGAGTAAAAGACCAAACTTCTGACAAAGAATATATGGGAAACATAGTCAAAGCCATGGAATTATGTCATTCTACCAAATATTGCAATTTAACAAATATTTCAATAACTAATCTTTGATTAACTATGTAGGAGTAAAATTGAAGCTGAAGTTTATTGCGAAAGTGTTTGTGGTTAGTGAATTAAAAGACACCCATATAGGTAGTGGTGAAGCCACGAAGTTTAACAAGGAGGCATCACTAAGGGCACCAATGGTTCATTGGGTCTATTTCAGATCAAACTTTTCGAAGTCTTAAAATTAAAATTTTTGATGAAATCTTTCAAGCAAACTAGTTTTGTGCAATTATTGTCAAAGCCAAAGTTGTACAATTTAAGGTCCCTTATGGTCAGAATATCATACACATGCACACACAAAACAAAACTTCAAACATATGGAATAATATCATAATGCTAATATTGGTATAAATAGACAAAAAAGTGATGGATGTTTATGATGGTTGTCCTCTTTGGGAACAAGTTGGGATTTTGTAACTAACACTAGGTTAGTCATGGTGGTGTAGTTGGAACTAAAGAAAAACCCTACTTGCAAATCTACTCCAGTTTTTGTTCAGTTCTGGTTAGGATATTTTGTCACATAAATGTCAGAAGTTAATACAGTTGGACTATGTAATCCTTCTATGGGCATAGTTCTTTTATCTTAATTGATTCATGAATGTGGGATCGAAAGTGGGTTACTGAACTTTATTAGTACAACTCAAATTATATATGGATGGATCTAGAATGAGTATAGTGATAAACATGGATTAACCTTTATTTGGAAACATACATAGATTGAAGATCTAGATTGGGAAAGTGTGGATGTTGGCATGTACACCTTCCCTTCTATTTTAAGATTGACTATGATTTTGAAATTGCAATTGGATCTAGATAAAGGGGTTTTTTGAATCTATTTTGAGCTGGATTCTATTTGGAAACTCATAATGGTTTGATCTACTTGTAAATCTTACATATAAGATAAAATAGCATATACAATAACGATTAAATTGGATTACAATTTCAAAATCCTATGGGTATCAGGGCTAAGTTGGTATAGGTTTTGAAATTAAGAATCTAGAATAAGAACCATGAGTTCTACTACATCCAGACAACATTGGACTGGGATCCGAACTTCATTATTTGGATTTAGTCCTATATGGAGTACTCCATTTGGTTTATGGGATTTTACATGATAAAGGATTGTAATTCGACCAATAACTAAGTTAATGTAACGTCCCAGGATTTAAGGCCTAGTATAACATGATCTTAAAAGGAATGATTAGACTACCCATATCACCAAGGTGCACCTCCTTTTTTGGGAGCCCATTACTAAAGACCTCCATAGTTAAGCGTGCTCGGCTTGGAGTAGTAGTAGGATGGGTGACCAATCAGGAAGATGACCATGTCTTGCATGTGAGTGAGGACAAAGCACGTAGTTAAGACTACTGGTGGTCTGTGGGGTCAGTCATAATTCATGAAACTCTACTAGAGCCTTGGGCAGTGGGCCCAGGAGTTACAAATGGTATCAAAGCCAATTCCCCTCCAGTAGGTGGAGCCCACATGGGCATGTGACATGTCAGTATTTGAGCCGTACGGACCACACATGTTGGAAAGGACTATCCGAGTTGATGGAGCCACCCATGCGTTGGTAGTGTCCAGGCATGTTGGAAAGGGCTATCTGAGTTGATGGAGCTGCCCTTGGATTGATAGTCGTGATCAAGAGTTGGGTGTACATGGGATATTTGGGTATACACTGAAATGGGGAAAGATTATGAGGCCATATAGTTGAGCCTTTATGAGAACGTCAAGAGTCTAAGCGGGGGAGATTGTAACATCCTAAAGAACTCCATAGTTAAGCGTGCTCAGCTTGGAGTAGTACTAGGATGGGTGACCAGTCGAGAAGTTTACCGTGGCTTACGCATGAGTGAGGACAAAGTGCACAATTAAGGCTAGTGGTGGTCTGTGAGGCCAGTCACAATTCTTGAAACTCTACTAGAGCCTTGGGAAGTGGACCAATGCATTACAAAGCCTGAAACTCTACTAGAGTCTTGGGCAGTGGGCCCAAACTGTTACAACCCCAATTTTGCATGTGTTTTCATAATTGAAATGTATTGATTTGGACTTAATTAAAAAGATTGTATGCTTTGCTTCAAACAATGGAATACTTTGCAATTATCCCTTTTTGATGGGAATTTCGTGATTCTTATTAATATATTAATACAATAATGGATATAAAAGAGAAGAAAAGAGGAAAGGTCCAAATAATGGAAAAAGATAAAAGATAATAGATATTAAGCAAAGTATTTATGGGAAAAACTTAGAAATATGTAGAAAGTGGCATTAATGACCACAATTGAGTAAAATTCGTTTACACATGGTTCCTAATAAAAGAAATATGAAAAGAGGAAAAAGGAAATGAGAAATCTTTGAAAAAGAATATTTTAATAAAGAAATAAGAAGATAAGGCAAGAGATAAAGAGAGAAGTGAGGGTTTGGTCATAATGAGAAATATTTCAAACCCCACTTGCTTTCTTGGATAGCAAGGAATAGAAATAATGGAAATAAGATAATAAGAAAGAGAAAATATATGATAAATAAGTCCAATTGAGTAATATCTTGCACCTAAAGAAAAGGCACGTTTTCTTTTAGATAATGAACCCAATTTGGGAACATAAGTAGGTTAAGTCATAATAGACTTTCCCCTAAAAATTTATAGAAAAAGGATAAACGAGGAGAGAGTTATTGATTTTATGAGTTTGCATAAAGTGTAAGAATAATCATTGATTTCTTTTAAATATCACAATTTTGAGATCTTTAAAATATGTGTGTGACGCCACAACTGTTAGATTCTAATCCAATGATGAATGTGTTGTCACCTACCTCATGCCCAAATAGGAAAGTTGTAACGTCCCAGGATTTGAGGCCTCGGATAACATGATCTTAAAAGGAATGATTGGACTACCCATATCACCAAGGTGCACCTCCTTTTCCAGGAGCCCATCTCTAAAGAACTCCGTAGTTAAGCGTGCTCAGCTTGGAGTAGTACTAGGATGGTTGACCAGTCGGGAAGTTGATCCTGGCTTGCGTGTTAGTGTGGACAAAGTGCGCAGTTAAGTCTAGTGGTGGTCTATGGGGCCAGTCGTCATTCTTGAAACTCTACTAGAGCCTTGGGCAGTGGGCCCAGGCGTTACAAATGGTATCAGAGCCAATTCCCCTCTAGTAGGTGGGGCCCATATGGGCATGTGGCATGCCATTCTTGAGCCGTGCGGTCTGGGCAAGTTGGAAAGGGCTATTCGTAGAGACGAGATGGAGCCACCCTTGTACTGGTAGCCGTGGATGGGAGCTGGGTGTCCATGGGACATTCTGGGTCTGCACTGAAATGGGGAAGATATTATGAGGTCGTATAGTTGAGCCTTGATGAGGACATCAAGATTCTAAGTGGGGGAGATTGTAACGTCCCAGGATTTAATACATCAGATAACATGATCTTAAAAGGAATGATTGGACTACCTATATCACCAAGGTGCACCTCCTTTTCTGGGAGCCCATCTCTAAAGAACTCCATAGTTAAGCGTGCTCAGCTTGGAGTAGTACTAGGATGGGTGACCAGTCAGGAAGTTGATCCTGGCTTGCGCGTTAGTGTGGACAAAGTGCACAGTTAAGGCTAGTGGTGGTCTATGGGGCCAGTCGTCATTCCTGAAACTCTACTAGAGCCTTGGGCAGTGGGCCCAGGCGTTACAAAAGTCAAAGAACAGAGAGCAGCCCTTTCCAAAGCAGATTTCTTGCACTTGAATGCACGAGTAAACTTGGAAACCATCCAGCTGGATTCATGAGATCATTACGGCCATACCCACCCTAGGTTTTGCTTGGCTTGGGGGCATCTAGAAGAATCCCCTAAAACCTCTGTACTCGTCGGCTGTGCGCCATAGCCACGGGCTATAAAAGGGGGGTAACCCCTATGCGAGACTACACATTGCTCCACGAGGTTCTATAGAACCTATAGATCGGGTACCAGCCACCAATTTCCCCTCTCTGACCTCTCTTGCACTCCATACCTCCCTGGTTTGCTGCCAGAGATCCCTCTTTGTTGTCCCAGTAGCTCTAGTAGGAATCAAGGCAATGGTGGCATGATCTGAGTTCGGGGAAGGAAGATGCAGGTGAGGACCACCTTGCTTTGTGCTCAGGATTAGCAGATCATGGAGTCGACCATGGAGTTGACTACGGGTTGGATCTACTCTCCATGGAAGCACCGTCGTGAGGAAGAAGATGCAAACCAGCAGCCATAGGATGGAAGATCATTGTGGTCTCACAGAGCAGATCCAACAGATCGAGTGTCGGCCGGCTAAGTTAGTGGCCAGTGGGGACGAGCGACGCAGGGCGTCCGATCCTTAGGTGGATCAGTGGAGTATCGATCGAACGGCCCAGTAAATTCGGTAAATAGCCTTCTCTATCGAATATTCAAGAAAACTGATGAATCTTGCATAATTCACTAAAAATAGGTTCTTTGGCCGAAAATTACAAATAAGTAGTGTTTTTTATCAAAAAAATGCAAGGAATGCAATGAAAATGTAATTGATGCCTAATTATGCTTGCAATTCATAAAGTATATAAAGATGCTATCTTTAATGGTTTAATCAAAGGGTAAAATCACAAATGGATGTTTAATATATTGCTTTTAGGGTTTTTGTGATCATGCACATGGTTTAATGGGCTAAAAACCCTAATTTGGGAAAATATGAGTTTTAGTGGTTACAGTTCAAAAATTTCCAGTATACAACTATAATATAATGATTCTTGAACACAATTTGGATTAAAGAATCCTTACTGAAGATAATGGAGAATTAGGGTTAAGTTCATAATGCTTAATTGATGAAATTGAGTAATTGCAACCTATTGGGTGTTAAAGTTGAGTCTCAAACTATTTTACATGAAAAGTTGACTAATTTAGGGTTTTACACCAAGTAAGAATGATTAAGCACTTAGAAACCCTAATTTAGGGTAAAAGAGGAAAAGATCATATTTCATTCAAAATATGTGAAAATCTGTTGTTAAAGGTAGCCTTAATGTCTTTCGTGAAGAGTAGATGAGATAATTAGGGTTTGTGAATAATTATATAAAATTAGAGTTTAAAATAGTAAAAGTGAAAGCAAAACCCTAATTGCAATGGAAACATTAAAAGTGTACTAGAAACCCTAGGAAGCAAGCTAGGTTTAATAGATCTTGATGACATGAGTAATAAAAGGAAATTGTATGATTATTTCAGGATCTTGTTATGTGTGCTTGCTTGGATTTCTTACTTGCATGGATTATTCTGTCTCAAATCAGCCTGACATGTATGTGGTTACGCTTATGAATTATCACTTTAGTTTCACGGTGATTCCCGAACGTTTTATCGGTTGCTTGAAAATAATTGTTGGATGCCTATTTATTTCATTCAACTATAAAGTGACTATGATTATCACTATAAATGTATATATAACTGGCTTAGATCCGGGTCCTCCTCTGTGACTTTGAAAAGGCTAAAAAGGGTAACCTAGAGAAAGGTCTAGGCTATCATGAGTTAGAAATTGGGCTACCCACGTGTAGTGCCATGAGACTCTTTAGCACGCCATGAGTTAAGGAGTGGGCTACCTACGGGTAGTTCCATGTGACTCGACCCTAGAAATTGATTCACCTGTTAGGTGGGATCATGAGGGGTTTAACGGGGATCTACCATAAGGAAGGTAGCATCCAAGTCCACTGCAGGGACAATGCAGAGGATATGGTATGAATGGATCGCGCAGTTATATTTAAAATGTAAAGTTATTTGTTAAACTGTAATTGACTACAATATGTTGTTATGGATAATTGCATGATTAATGTTTCCACCACATACTAGTTTTGTGTTGACTGACGTTTTTTTTGCTAGCATTTTAGGTACAAAGCCAAAAGGACAAATAGTAAATCGTCATATTATGAAATACATGAATTAAACTACAAGGAGGATTAGTTATAGTAGAATTCATAAGTGGATAGAAGTTTAGAGATCCAAGATTTCAAAAGGTATGCAAAGTTTTTATTTTATCACAACTTTTCAATATAGTTTGGTAGAATTTGATAATTATTATTAATTATTTGTTGAACCTTTGATCTGGAAATTGGGATAACGGCTCTGACCTTCTGGTCTCCCTTAATTGGGGGTTACCGGGAGGCGGGGTTGTTACAAAAACATTACAGTTAATGCATTTTCTTATATAAGTGTCAAGTTAGGATTGCATTTGAAATGGAGTAGAGTCCCAATATACTAGACTTTCATGTTCTGTCGCACCCCAAGTATTTGTGTGGGACAAAAAGTCATAGCACCCTTGACACCCATTAACAACTCTAGAATCACATCCTCTCCTCTCTCTTTTGCTTCCGACCAAGGCCTTCTGTCTCATTCACCAATTACATGTCTTTACTTTCTCTCATTTACCGTGAAGTACACTCCTATTGTTTCTTTTTCATTGATGCAAGTTCAGCCTTCCATCATGAGATTTCCTATCACTAGGTGAATGTCGATCTTTTTGCCTCTCCTAATTCCTCACACAGCAAAACTTTCAAAATCCTTGCCTCCATCATTGTCCTCTCCCTTTTTCATCATCATTCTATTATGTTGTCTAGGGTTGCACACAAAGCTACTAGTGGGCCGTGTAACCAACACCCGAAGTCATGTTCATATTCTTCTATATTTTCTTCCCTTTTCATTACACAATTATTTGAAAAATGGATCGCTTTGATGACATTGATATGAAAGTTGCTAAAGCTAAATTGGACTTCGTTGTCTGTTAGTGCATTTTTCTTAACCTTGGGTTTATACCAAAATCAGTTGAGTTTTTATGAGATGCACCCAATGTTCAAACACATTTGGGATCTTTCAAAAATTATAAGGCCTGCACTAATACGCCCACTTAAACTAACACACTTACCCACAAGTGCAATACATTCTCCCTCCTTAGTGGAAAGATGGGATGGAATGGGTGGTGGAAGTAACCAAACTCCTAGAAAATTAGGGTTATGAGGTTGAGGGAGGTGGAAATGAGGTGTAGGTAGGTCGGATCTCAAGGAGTGAGTGAGTTGTGGCTAGAAATGGCCAAGAGGTAGCTAAGGATGGCTAACCTCATGCTACAACCACCGTCCTTGTATATGTAGGTGGTAGAGAAGCATTAGATTAAGTGGAGGAAATTTGGAAAAAAATAGTACAAAAACAAAAAGGTTTTGAGTGGCAGAAAGGCTGTGTTGGGTAAAGGGTAGCACAACCATACTAGGAAGGTATGACCGTTCTGAGGAAGTGGAAAATGTCAGTTTGAAAGTGGGAAAATGGAGGTTGGTAGCACAATCGTGCTGGGCAGCACGACAATGGTGGGAGTTGAGTAGAACACTTGTGATGGGTATCACAGACATGGTGGGTGAGGTATGGACTTGGTCATTTTCTCTAGCATAGGCGTTCAAGCTTCAACCAGCATGATCATTCTATAATGAACCAGAACTTAGAATCTTACCCTATTCAATGATTACAAATCTAGTAAGATTGGTTTCTTAGATATGACCCAAACAAGGATAAAAGTTAACACACATTTACATAATAGTTTCATCATGTGCAACATATAAACAAAATCATGAAATATACAACATATATTTTCTTTACTTACATAATGACTAAACAAAAATAAAATAATATGTTTTGGATTAGCAATTGGTAATTTCATGTCCATAAATATTAAAATTATCTTATAGTTGAAATAAATAAGGAATTAATGGACATAATGGGTAATATGAGTAAAATTTAGAAATATGTGCATAATAATATATACAACTCTTTTGTAACAATGTGACATTAATAGGACTTAATTAAGTAAGTGTTGATATAATAATTTGAATACAATGATAATGTGTTAAAATTCATAATGGTGACATGGCTCATAAAAGAAATCGTAAACATAAATATAATGATAAAAAATGTGTTCCTTGGGTGCCAATCAGCTTGGTTTCCAACTTTCACTTTCTTTGAACAACAATAATTATTTAAATAATATTAGTGAAGAAAGGAGGAGAAAAGATGAAAGTGTTAAATAAATTACTAAAAGTCTCCAAAAGTGAAACAAACCTCAGATTCAAAATTTATATATCAAAATTAGCCTATGTGTGGATTTTCAATTTTATTTAGACAATCTTAAATATTCTAATATAATCAGGAAAGAGAATGTATATCAAAGCTCAAAATATTAAATAATATTTCAAATAACCCCAAGAGGGAAAATTAGTTATAAAATCATGTTCCTTATGTTTAGGTTTTCTTGTAGGCTAAGTTTCATATTTTTGGAGAGTTTCTAGATGCCTCTAATTCATTATAGGAGAAAAATAAGTAATAAGATTTGAAAATATTAAATAAAATAATAGGAGTCTTCAAAAGTGAAAACTAATACCAAAATCAGATTCCTCACCCTAAAATTAGCTATAATTAGCTAACCTACTAAATTTGGGCTTAGTTGGACTTTATTTACACCCTTAATTGGACAAGGAAAGAATTAAATGATTAATTCATCCAAAGACTAAGGTTACCTAATCAAATTTTATCACATTTAATTTATGTACTTTTCTCAAATAGGCATGTACTTTTCTACCCGTCAGATCTAGATTTGATGATCAGGAGATTGTCTCCTAGCTTGCACCCATCAAGGCAACAAGATAATAGTTTTCAATAGATTAAAATCGTGATTTCTCCCTCGTTTCTTGACGAAACTTCTCGAAATAATTTGTATTGGATTACAAATTGAATTTCACATCCATCCATACTCTACTAAACTCCTATCACTGTATATTCTAGAAACTTCCAATACCCCTCTCCCATGTCTCTGAACCTTCTACACATGTACTGCCATAAACCCAATATTATTTATACATAACACCCTCTTTGGTTTTGCATTACTCAAAGCTATCTTTGACCAACCTCAATTTCTCTAGTTGCCATTGATCTTCTCTGATGAATGAATTTTCTTACCTAAGGTAGATCTTCTCCATAACGCCTCACTTTGCCAGTGTTCGATTCATTTTGGGGTAAGTTTCTTAGGGCCCTAATCGGGATTTGCGACACCTTGTTTCAACTTTCGATCGTCTGATTCACTTTCCCTCAATTTCACCCAAATCTACTCCATGACTATTCATGGCCATGGATCAGGAGTGAGGGAAGGGGGTGATCCACCTAGTGATTTTCCTACTTTGTCCCTCGCTCTGTTTCTTTTTAGTTTTTTTGCCAAGGGTATTTTTGTCTTTTTGCCTGCTATTTGACTACTTAGTCGCATGCCCCACTGGATGCTGCCCGGATGTGACAACCCCCAGTGATTAGGCCACCTCAGTGGGGCCAATCTTGCTGATTGTGTATTGGTTTTTATTAAATGGAATTTCTCAATTATTTGATTGGCTGAAACTTTGAAAATTCATAACTTTATCTCTATTTATCCAAAAATTATGCAAAAATACTTGTTGGATTAAGAAAATTATACTCTATCTTTTGGTATAGTTTTGATCACCTAATTCTAAAGTTTTGAAAACATTATTTTTAGGGTTTAATATTCCATATTCACTTTATAATAGTTGAAGAAACATTTTAATGGGTAAAACTTGGATGTTGGATCAAATCCATGATCACTAACGTTGTACCCACTTTATAGACTACAATTGTGAATTAATCTAGGATTTTTAGAGGTTTGTATTTCTAAGGTTTCACCTAAAATATATCATTAAACCCTAATTGATGGATCAAATATTATATGTAGGTTTGGGTTAACTTTAGACTTGGATGATTAGGACTTGGTCTTTGATTTAACACTCAAGTCAAAGTATGTTTTCATCTCATATTATTCTCTTTGAGAAATAAACCTCGTTTCTCACTCTTTTGTCATACTAGCCCACACAATACCTCTCTTCTGAGAATTTATTCCATGTGAGACATTCTACTTGGTTATTATCTAATGATCTTCTATTTTGTTGGACTTACTTTTGACTCTAACTTGTACCTTTATTCTTGTTTAACCACTAGTTTTGCCACTTATGTGGTTGATTCTTATTTTGTCCATTTTTGTGATGGTAACTTTATTTATTCTATAAAAGACTAGACTTCATACTTGCCACTACATTTAGCATGTTATGGATTCACTAGCCCTAGAGTAGTGTAATTGCTTTAGTTTTTGGGTTGTGTGTCCTTATTATATTTTTGGATGGAGGTTGTGTTTCCCATACTTGGGTTTTGTGTCCACTTTTATATATACTAGGGAGATGGTTGTGTGTCATACTCTATCATGTTTCAAGGTTGTAAGCCTTGGTCATCATTGTTATTTGTATTGTTCTAGTGCTATGCTGATCTCATGCATGTAGGTTGATATTATTGTGATGGATTTTGTGCCAAAAAATTTATATGTGCTTGTATGGAACAACTTTTGTGTTAATTTAATGGCAAGTATCCATCTTATGTATATGTCTTTTGAAATTCATATTCCTTTATGCCCATTGGGTAGTCCTTTCCTTTTCCTTTGGGAAGTCTTGACTTTTTTGACATCCTTTATCTCATATTGTTTCTCAATACTCAGTTTAATATGTTCTGATACCATACTTGTAAGGAGTGGTACCTGAGAGGGGATTCACTCCCTACTAAATTAAATAAAAGGAGCCATCCCATATATCAAACACCATTATAAATTTTTCATAAAAGGGTTTATAACCAATTTATTCAAAATGTATGTATCATGATACCAAATGTATCAACGGAATACAAAACATCTAACTATTACAATGCTTGATATTATCACTATACTTCACCACAAAGAGTGATACATATCAAAACAAACTATATCGAAGGATCAGTTGAAGGTCATCTAACGACCTTGATACTGTCTCCATTATATAAAACACCATTATAAATTTTTCATAGAAGGGATTATAACCAATTTATTCAAAATATATGTATCCTGATACCAAATGTATCATCAGAATACAAAATATCTAACTATTACTAAGCTTGATATTATCACTATACTTCACCACGTAGAGTGATACATATCAAAACTAACTATACTAAAGGATCAGTTGAAGGTCATCTAACAACCTGGATACTATCTCCAAAAGGTTCAACTACACTTGATGATGTCCTAATCCAACTTGGTTATCATCTACTTTTTGCCTCTTGCTGGGGTACGCTTCCAACCCCAGGTATAGGTCAAGGAGAAGAAAACCAAGTTGTCGGTTATATAACTATTTCAATCTTGTATCCCTAGGATGATTACCCTTTTCATAGGTTTCTTATACCCTAGTGCTCTTGTCTTATACAGGTAAACCCTTATGGCGGGAGATAACTCACCCGTTGACAACCTAGTTGGTTATGAGACACCCTAGAGCCCTAATCATGGAATGTCGAGGATGGACCATCCCTTTACCCCTCTAGTGTCTCAAGTTACCCCTCCAACTGGAATTTAGTCATCAATGGGTCAGGATACCCCAACCTCTGCTATTTCCAATGTAGGTATAGTCATCTCTCTTGAACAAGAGTTAGCTTTAGCGCCACAATTCCTTACCACAACTATGGTACGAAAGATGAACACTCCTTATGTGTATGAAAATCCCAAGGAGTACTCACTCACCCACTTCATGAAGATGCAACCACTTTATTTCAAAGGTGAAGGAGAGCTGGAGACGGTCAATAAAGATGATAATTGGGTGTTAGCCATGGAATATACTTTTGATGGTATGGCATGTCCTCTGCATCAAAAGGTCTAATTTTCTTCTTATGTATTGGATGGACCTGCACGTTTCTAGTGGAATGGTATAGCAAGGACTCATGACATCTCTAATTTGACTTGGGAACAATTCTTGGCGCTCTTTTGTGGGAATTACGTCTACACTGTTACCCTAAAGAATAAAGAAGAGGAATTATATGTTGGTATGTATGCCCTGAGAGCCAATCATGGGATGACTGGTGGGATACATAAAGAATGATTTGATAAACAACAAAGGCGAGCTTCCAATTCTTTTTAGTTCAGTCATATGAGATAGTGATAGAACAGATTGAATGTCTAGAGAATGACAGTACTCAATGACGTCTGCCTTCAGGTTCATGACCTGAACGATGAGATCATACGAATGCTAAGAGTTTGTACATTCTTGTTATGTCCCTAGTCGGATGTCATTGTGGAAGGTAGATAGACAACAATGACACACAAGACTAAATTGTGGTGTTGGTTGATGACATAATCTCATTAGTCATGATATAGAGATATCAAACCAAACACATAGGTACTTGTTAGAGAACAAGTGTACCAGACAGACCCACCGTGAGTTTGACACATGGAACAATGACATGGTAGTCACAGTCAGTACTCACAGTGATGGTGGTGAGTGTGATTCTTTGACCTGAAATCACTACACTCAACACATGT
Source organism: Alisma plantago-aquatica (assembly GCA_963693085.1). NCBI lineage: Eukaryota > Viridiplantae > Streptophyta > Magnoliopsida > Alismatales > Alismataceae > Alisma > Alisma plantago-aquatica. The sequence goes on along the minus strand of OY856412.1, from coordinate 1,365,116,323 downwards.
CGTTGGGCACACTTTGACATCATCAAACGCAGTCCTGAAACATGGGTTGTTATAAAGGTGATGATTGGGTGGCTTTGACACATGGGGCTTTTGAGGGGTGAGTGATACATATGGGATTTGTCCCTCCTGAGGGAGTTTGATATCCAAGGCCACTTGATGAATAGGATTGAAATAGGCGTGCACACGCATGTGTGAATCAGTATGTGATATTGATGTCATACATATCTCGTTCAATCTGCTCTGAGACCAAGAAAGTGAATGAACGTTGACAGGATGACTGTTCCATGCCTTGAGTTCATTCGGGATATCAGTGACAAAGGAATTATACATTCGCTGTAACACCAATCACGGATTGTAGGATTGAAAGTTGTTCTCCAACTTTCTACTTTCACTTGGGTAGCACTGATGTGTGACTAGGCACCGCTCTTTGCTTGTGAAGTCATTAGTGTTATGGACTTTCACTGCCAACGTGAAATGGACCTGCAGGGTCACACACATAGGATGTAACCTGGAGGAGGAGTTTTGTCCACAAATAATGTTTAGATTGATTGCTAAAGGAGTTTAGTAGTTCAATTAAACACTTAATCAATTGATAGCTCAATATCATAATGTTCAAGGTGTTGGACATATTGATTGGAGTACCAGATTAATTGAAATCGGAATTGACTGATTCTGCACAATCTGCACTCCCAACCGATCAGTTCATGTGATGAACCGGTCGGCTGAGCTTGGTGAACTGGTCGGCTCAAGGGTTGAGCCGACCGGCTCAAGATCAGGGTGAACCGATTGCTTCAAGTGTTGAAACGATCGATTCAACTGGTGCAACCGAGCAAGTTAGGAAAGTAGGATTGGTGAGAATTTTCCTTTCATTTCAATTGCCTAATTTGATTGGGAAATAGGATTGGTATTCTATACCAATTAGAAACAAAAGAAGGAAAGTCAATCGGGAACCGACCAGGACCACCAACCGACCAGTTCACTTGTGAACCGACCGGTTGAGGTGTCCCAACCGATCGGTTGAGATGTCAACCGACTGGTTCAGGTCCCCAACCGACCATTTTAGTTGTGAAATGATCGGTTCAGGTTGCGAGTTGGTTGCTTTTGTGGAAAATCTCGAACCCTTCTACTCCTGCTTTTAGTCTCGCATTGCCCGAGATAGAGAACCCTGTCCCATGACACTCCTATATATATAGGGGTATTGGGGGCTTCTCAAAGTACAACTCAGTGCAACCAGTTGCTCTGCAAAGTTGTCGTTCTCTCTGGTTTTAGTAACCGAGAGAGCCCGAGCAAGTGCTACCCGCAAAGGGAGGTGCAACAAGGGAAAGACAACTACAGTTGCAACTGGAGACAGGAGAGTGTGTTGGCGACTAGTGCGTCAACAGGAGGGTGTGACTTCTTCCAACTCCTTGTGGGACAAGGAGTGTGGAGTTCCAGGTGGTCCGTGTGGACTACTTTAGAGGTGGGAGGTTTCTACCGCTCAGGAGGACAACTGTCAATCCCGACAGTCCGGTGAGACCAGGAGTCGTCAGTCCCAGTGCGACCAGGAGCTGCATAGACACCGTCCAAGATCGGAGGTGAAGACCACGCAAGGTACGAGGTATTGTCGCCGAGCAAACCTCGAGACAAGGTATGATTCCACAAACCATCCTTTCCTATTATATAGACGTTGACGCGTTTCCTTGTTCCGGGTTTGGGGGAGAAATTTTTTTGTTTCCGCTGCCTTCTCTGCCTCCCCTAAAACCCAACAGTGGTATCAGTGCCACGTCAACTGCTCTATATTTTAGGAATATCGATATGATCGGTTTTGATTTGTCGCCTTTATTTATTGCATACGATGCGAATAAAATTGGCTTTATGCATGTCCAATTCTAAATCCACAAATCCCAAATTACATATATGATATGTATTATTAATGCACTCGATACACGTCGCCCTTAAATGAGTTTTGTGGTGGATGTATAGCGTGGTTATGGCCAATAAACCCTATCTGTGTATGGTTGTGGTTGCTTGCATCTCGGTCTGCACACTGGTCTTCCTTCTCCTATTCTTGATGTAACTCAAAATAATTCGAGATTCTTTCCTACCTTTGCTCCCCCCAAATGTAACTTGGGGTTTCCCTTTTAAGCAATGTAATATTAGGATAGATTTTATTTCCTATTATGTCAAAGAACGGCGGACATCCTAACGACGGCTGAGATGATCGGTTCAAGGCGTGAACCGATCGGTTTACGTTCCAGACGATCAGTTCAAAGAGTGAACCGATTGGTTGATGACTAGTTCGAGGAGCGAGACGAGTGGGTGGCGGCCATGATGAGATGCACGACGTCCAGGCGAACCGATCGGTTGGAGGAGCCAACCAATCGGCTGGTGGCACGTAGACGACCGGTCCAGAATGAGCAAGTCAATCGTGTGATGAGTTGATGTACTCCAAGGGCAAAGCACAGAGTTCATCTTATACAGGTTGCATGTGATGTAGATCCAGATGACCGTGATTCCTCTTGGCTCGAGGAATCACATTAGGATGGCCATAATCATCGTTTTTATCATTTTGCATGTTTTCTGTGGGATATAGCATGTATATGATACGTACTATATATTGTGGTGATTGGATATGTATATGTATATAAAAACCAAATCCCTCATTAAAATATTAAGTTTTAGATGCCTTCCAAATGTGACACACATGGAAAGCTTGATCGACCAAGTGTGGGCACGCCCAAGCGTGGTGCACCGTCTATCTCGTGGAAGCGTGAAGGATGAATGTGTGGGTCTGCCCAAGCAGGGTGCATATTCATCGTGTTGGCTTTGGGTCGGACTTAACAAGGTGACCTAGATAGGATCTAGCACCTTGAGGCATGGAGATGATCATGGCAAGGAGTTGCATATGACATCTTATCAAGAGTTGCATATGATGCAATTGGCAAGAGTTTCCTACCTGAGAGATCTAAGTTGTGGGTGACAGCCCAAGCTGGTCCATGACTTAGAGGATTTCAGGATCTTGCCCACTAGAAGGTTGTACGCTGCAATCTTCTGAATTGATGGTGAGGGCTATCAATTTGAAATAAAATAGTGGGAGCGATAATTAATTAAAGGCCTAATTATATTGTCAAATTTCAAATCAATCAAATAAGTCAAAAAATGAGTTTTTAGACTAAAATTGCATATTTTCCTTTTTGTAGTTCAAATGGCAACAAACAACAATTACTTTTCTTTGCGATCGGTCCTTAACAAGGACAGGCTAAATGGGACCAACTTCCACGACTGGTATCGGACATTGAGAATTGTTCTCACTCAAGAGCGAAAGCTCTATGTCCTGGATACTCCAATGCCAGAGGAACCCGCTCCTAATGCACCAAAGGCAGAAAAAGATGCTTACAAGAAGCATTTTTATGATGCCATTGATGCAAAGTGCTTGATGTTGTGTTCTATGAACCATGAGTTGCAGAGACATCATGAGAACATGGGTGTCATTGAGATGATTCAGCATCTCAGGAACATGTATGAAGATCAGGCACGACAAGAGAGATACAATGTTTCTAGGGCACTATTCAAGTGCGTCATGACAGAAGGAGATCCAGTTGGTCCTCACACACTCAAGATGATTGGGTACGTGGAGAACCTGCAGAGACTGGGATTTCCACTGAGCCAAGAGTTGGCTACTGACGTGATACTGCAATCGTTGCCAGAATCCTATAGTCAGTTTGTGATGAACTACAACATGAACAACTTTGATAGGCCACTGTCAGAGTTGTTGGGCATGTTGAGGACAGCCGAGATACAGATGAAGAAGGACAAGACCAAGTCTGTGATGGTGATCACGGGTAAGAAAGGCAAGTCCAAGCGCAAGGGCAAGGGCAAGGGCAAAGCTAAGAAAGGTTCTGATGCTAGCCAGGAGCCCAAGACATCTTCAGCTCTCAAGGCCAAGGGAGGCGTGACCAAGAAAGGAAATTGCCACCATTGTCAAAAGCCAGGACATTGGAAAAGGAATTGTCCTCTCTATCTGGAAGAACAAAAGAAGAAGGAGGCTACAGACGTCTCTACTTAAAGGTGTCATGAAAGTAAACTTGTAACACTTTTTGAGGTATGTGATACCAAGATGTAAAGTGTAAAGCACTCATAATTGGGGCAAGTGTTGCCGCCATAGATAGGAGTACTTTAGTTTATTTTCAGCCTATAAGGCATGTAATATAGTTATGAACTGCTATTTCATATATTGCCAATAGATAGAAACTCTTTATTTTGCATATTGTATGACAATGATGGCAATTAATAAAGTTGATGTTTCAATCTTAAAGATATGATCTTTGTGGAAATGCCTTGTTTATCTTGTGGTATTTGATATGCATAAGATAAAATGATACCTAAAGTTATTGATAACTCAAACAATCAAATTAGCATCAATCATGAGAAATTCATTTCTATTTTCCATGTGATGGATAAATCTAGACTCTTTTGGTTAGAGAACCAGTAAGAGACATGAATATCTTGGACATGATTAATCAATCTTCACTAAAGGTAGTGGGAGAATGATTATCATATTAGGTATGATACATGTGATGTATTTACATACCTATTGGAACAAATGCTAATACTTCAAATGGTGTTTAGAGAAATACCAATATGAATATCTTGAAGTGTTCAAGATTATCATAGATGAAGTGCAAATTTGGTAAAGTGTTAATTCTTGATGAGATCAATGAATGAAATATTTGGACCAAATGTTTGAGATCGTTATGAGTGATTATGATCACAGTGAACTCATGATTAAGGCATGGTGATGTCTAAATCAAGAAGAAATCATGTTCTAAGGAGTTAGAAAATGATTATCAAATAACTGAATTCTTCTTAATAAAAGAATACCCCACACTAATAAAGGACATTAAGAATCACAAGGGTTGTGAGTTCTTATATCCTTAACAGATACACCTCAATTATCTATATGATGAGTTGTTCATGTGATGAGTCAACTATCTAGATGAATATGAGAAACCAAATTTTGAGTTATGGTATATGACCATTACATCCTAAATGACATCCATGTGAACCATAAGGTATGACCTTGATGGTAGCACTCATTGGATCAAATCCATGAGTGCAAATGAGTCTTAAGTGTTAAGACACATGGATAACATTTTGAGAAGGATGATGCTTGTTGATTGCAACTTAATGACTAAGACATTTGGCATATGGATACTAAAACTGCATTCCTATGAGGAATAAAACAAGGATGTGTACGTGACACAACCTATGAGGTTTATGAAAACACTAATGCAAATGAAGTCTGTAAGTTACAATGGACTAATCAATGTGATTGATTGAGTACAAGCAACTCAAAATTGGATCTTTACTTTGATGATATAGTCAAAGGGTTTGACTGATATGTCAAAGATAAAGAAGGGATCTGTGATTTAGTGGGAGCGTGTTCACATTCCACATGTTGATGTGAAATGGAAATGTTCTAGAATGGAAATCCAAAAGTGGAAATTATCTTTAAGGAAGATAGAGATGTTTCCTATGTGATAGGAATAGAGATCTATAGAGATAGTTCTTGAAGAACCTCTTGACCTAAAAGGAGAAAGCATACATTTGCGATCTGTACTGAAGGGTTTAGTATGCACAGATTCAGTGGGAGAATACTTGTCTATGGAGTTAGTATCCCAAGGCCAAGTGTCCAATTCTTATGAAGAATGGGAACACTAAGAATAGATATGGATCTATCATGTATGTAATCATCCCATTATATTGCATGTATGGACATGGCAAGAATAAAATGCATTCATCATCTTGTATGTACGACATGACAATATGATGTGCTCATCCTGATAACTCGTATGTGAGACATGACGAGTGGATGTCTGTCTATTTCCAGTAAGGGTTACTGGAATACCATAAGAACTTGATAAGTACTTGAGAAGTACTAGTTCTATGGAGATAAGGAAGAGTTCGATGTAAAGAGTTACATTGATGCAAACTTCCGAAAGGACAGAAAATTAATCGCAAAATATATATAGGATATATAAAAGTGAAAGTTTGTTGATAATTGGAAATGTTCCAATAAAACCATTTAAAAGGAAATTCCGAGTATCTATGTGTTAGAGAACAGTAGTGGATACTATATGGACCTGGAAGTTCATGTGATGAACTTATAGATATTCCGCTCATTGATGACAAGTCTGGAATCCTTGATCATGCAATGTGGCTAAAGGTTAGCATGCATATTATGACAACTCCATCTCATACGTGTGGCGTACAACGAAGAGATGAGAGACATGCAATTTATACTGACTTTGGCAAGGTGTTGCCATTACTCACTATGTTGGCACAAGAGCATAGTAGCATGTGGGACATGTTTGAAGATCACTATGAATATGATTTAAGGGTGATTGTTGGCTCGCAGTGCAAGTGGGAGTCTGTTGGTATGTATGCCCTGAGAGCCAATCATGGGATGATTGGTGGGATACATTAAGAATGATTTGATAAACAACAAAGGCGAGCTTCCAATTCTTTCTGGTTCAGTCATATGAGATAGTGATAGAACAGATTGAATGTCTAGAGAATGACAGTACTCAATGACGTATGCCTTCAGGTTCATGACCTGAACGATGAGATCATACGGATGCTAAGAGTTTGTACATTCTTGTTATGTCCCTAGTCAGATGTCATTGTGGAAGGTAGATAGACAACAATGACACACAAGACTAGATTGTGGTGTTGGTTGATGACGTAATCTCATTATTCACGATATAGAGATATCAAACCAAACACATAGGTACTTGTTAGAGAACAAGTGTACCGGACAGACCCACCGTGAGTTTGACACATGGAACCATGACATGGTAGTCACAATCAGTACTCACAGTGATGGTGGTGAGTGTGATTCTTTGACCTGAAATCACTACACTCAACACATGTCATTGGGCACACTTTGACATCAAACGCAGTCATGAAACATGGGTTGTTATAAAGGTGATGATTGGGTGGCTTTGACACATGTGGCTTTTGAGGGGTGAGTGATAGATATGGGGTTTGTCCCTCCTGAGGGAGTTTGATATCCAAGGCCACTTGATGAATAGGATTGAAATAGGCGTGCGCACGCATGTGTGAATCAGTATGTGATATTGATGTCACACATATCTCGTTCAATCTGCTCTGAGATCAAGAAAGTGAATGAACGTTGACAGGATGACTGTTCCATGCCTCGAGTTCATTCAGGATATCAGTGACAAAGGAATTATACATTCGCTGTAACACCAATCACAGATTGTAGGATTGAAAGTTGTTCTCCAACTTTCTACTTTCACTTGGGTAGCACTGATGTGTGACTAGGCACCGCTCTTTGCTTGTGAAGTCATAAGTGTTATGGACTTTCACTGCCAACGTGAAATGGACTTATAGGGTCACACACATAGGATTTAACCTGGAAGAGGAGTTTTGTCCACAAACAATGTTTAGATTGATTGCTAAAGGAGTTTAGTAGTTCAATTAAACACTCAATAAATTGATAGCTCAATATCATAATGTTCAAGGTGTTGGACATATTGATTGGAGTATCAGATTGATTGAAATTGCAATTGACTGATTCTGCACAATCTGCACTCCCAACCGATCGGTTCATGTGATGAACCGGTCGGCTGAGCTTGGTGAACCGGTCGGCTCAAGGGTTGAGCCGATTGGCTCAAGATCAGGGTGAACCGATTGCTTCAAGTGTTGAAACGATCGATTCAACTGGTGCAACTGAGCAAGTTGGGAAAGTAGGATTGGTGAGAATTTTCCTTTCGTTTCAATTGCCCAATTTGATTGGGAAATAGGATTGGTATTTGATACCAATTAGAAACAAAAGAAGGAAAGTCAATCGGGAACCGACCATGACCACCAACCGACCGGTTCACTTGTGAACCGACCGGTTGAGGTGTCCCAACCGATCGGTTGAGATGTCAACCGACCGGTTCAGGTCCCCAACTGACCATTTCAGTTGTGAAATGATCAGTTCAGGTTGCGAGTTGGTTGCTTTTGTGAAAAATCTCGAACCCTTCTACTCCTGATTTTAGTCCCGCATTGCCCGGGATAGAGAACTATGTCCCATGACCCTCCTATATATAGGGGTATTGGGGGCTTCTCAAAGTACAACTCAGTGCAACCAGTTGCTCTGCAAAGTTGTCGTTCTCTCTGTTTTTGGAAACCGAGAGAGCCCGAGCAAGTGCTACTCACAAAGGGAGGTGCAACAAGGGAAAGACAACTGCAGTTGCAACTGGAGGCAGGAGAGTGTGTTGGCGACTAGTATGTCAATAGGAGGGTGAGACTTCTTCCAACTCCTTGTGGGACAAGGAGTGTGGAGTTCCAGGTGGTCCGTATGGACTACTCCAGAGGCGGGAGGTTTCTGCCGCTCAGGAGGACAACTGTTAATCCCGACAGTCCGGTGAGACCAGGAGTCATTAGTCCCGGTGCGACCAGGAGCTGCATAGACACCGTCCAAGACCGGAGGTGAAGACCGCGCAAGGTGCGAGGTATTGTCTCCGAGCAAGCCTCGGGACAAGGTATGATTCCATAAACCATCCTTTCCTATTATATAGACGTTGACGTGTTTCCTTGTTCTGGGTTTGGGGGAGAAAATTTTTTGTTTCCGCTGCCTTCTCTGCCTCCCCTAAAACCCAACATTATATAGTCTAAAGCAGGGTTCCTTATCTATTTCCACATATGTGAAAAAGTTTCTATTACTGGAACATTATGCTTCTGGACTAAGTGAGGATCATAGGGCTGACCTATTCTTGCAAGGACTCAACTATAATGTGGGTCATGCTCTTGTCCCATAGATCCCTCTGACTTTTCAATAAATGGTTGATAGAGCTTTACCTATTGAGTCATATCCTAGATATCTACCTAAGGAACATGACAAGAAGAAGAAGTTCTCAGGTGTGATCAGAAGAGGGACATGTGTGCTAAGTGTAATGGTTATCATCCTATTAGGAAGTGTTCTCATGGTGAAAATCAAGATAGCCTTAACCTTACTCTCAAATTATATGTCATCATTGCAACGAGCCTGGTCATATCTGACCTAGATGTCCCCAACTTCGTGATGGATGTGAAACAACTCAACAACAACCTTAGGCACCTCCTCAAAACAATGAAAATAATGATGGCAGGAGATCGGATGAGAGATGTGCTGAAAGAGTCTTTGCTTTGGATGGCCAAGAAGTTCTTGAAGAAGATCATGTTGAAGGTAACCCATAATCTCTTAGTTAGACTTTAAATATATGCTTTCTTCTTTGCATGGTACCTTTGAGGAGGAATGTAATGTAGTGCATGAGCTTTGGAAAGAGTATTCTTTAAACCTATAATGTTGTTTCACTTATTAGGTAAAACCTTTACAAGGGTTGGGGTATAAGTAATTGAATAAGTTGGGATGATTAGATTTTAAGGATGATATCATTTAAAAGGGGTGGAGCGTTGTAACGAACTAGAATTTTAGAATCTTACCCTATTCCATAATTAGAAATCTAGTAAGATTGGTTTATTGGATATGACCCAAACAAGGATAAAAAATCAACACACATTTACATAATAGTTTAATTATGTGACAACATGTAAATAAAATCATAAAATATATCACATATATTTTCTTTACTTATATAATGGCTAAATAATAATAAAAAAATATGTTTTGGAATAACAATTGGTAATTTCATGTCCATTAATATCAAAATTGTCATATAATTTATATATTTAAGGAATTAATGGATACAATGTGTAAAATGAGCAAATTGTAGAAATTCATGCATAATAATATATATGTAACTCTTTTTGTAACAACGTGACATATATAGGACTTAATGAAGTAAGTGTTGATATAATGTTTTGATAAGTATAATGATAATGTGTCAAAATTCCTAATGGTGCCATAACTCATATAATGAAATCTCAAATGTAAAATATAATGATAAAAACATGTTCCTTGGGTGCCAATTAGCTTGGTTGCCAAGTTTCACTATTTGAATAACAATAATTATTTGACATAAAATTAGAGAAGAAAATTGGGAAAAAGCAAAAGTGTTAAAAAATTACTAAAAGTATCCAACAGTGGAATTAAACTCAGACTCAAAATCTACATATCAAAATTAGCCTATATGTGAATTTTCATCTTATTTGGGCAATCTTAAATATTCTAGTATAATAAGGAGAGAGATTGTATTAAAGCCCAGACTATTAAATAATATGTTAAATAACTCCAACAGGGAAAATTCATTATAAAATCATGTTCTTCATGTTTTGGTTTCCTTGTAGGGTAAGTGTCATATTTTTGAAGAGTTTCTAGATGCCTCTACTTCATTAAAGGAGAAAATTAAGTAATAATATTTAAAAAATATTAAATATAATAATAGGAGTTTTCAAAAATAAAAACTAATCCAACAATTGGATTCCTCACCCAAAAATTAGCTAACCTACCAAATTTGGGCTTAGTTGGACTTTATTTGCACCCTTAATTAGATAAGGAAAGAATTAAATGATTAATACATCCTAAGACTAAGGTTTCCTAATCAAAACTTGTCACATTTATTTTCTGTATTTTTCTTCGATTAGCACACACTTTTCTGCCCATTAGATCTAGATCTAATGATCAAGAGATCGTCTCCTAGCTCATGCCCAACAAGGTAACATGCCAACAATTTTCCATGGATTAAAATTGTGATTTCTACCTCGTTTCTTGACAAAACTTCTCAAAATAACTTGAATTGGATTGGAAATTTAATTCGACATCCATCCATACCCTACTCGACTCCTATCATCGTATATTCTAAAAAACCCAATATCTCTCTCCCATGTCTCTGAACCTTCTACACACATACTACCATAAATCCAATCTTATAAATACATAACCCCCTCTCTGGTTTTGCATTACTCAAATCTATCTTTCACCAACATTAAATTCTCTTATTGCCATTGAACTTCACCACCAAATGAATTTTCTGCCCTAAGGTGGTCGTATCCGTGGTGCCTCGCTTCTCCAACATTTGATTCATTTTGGGGTAAATTTCCTAGGGCCCTGTTCGAGATTTGCGGCACCTTGTCTCGGCTTTAGATCTTCTAATTCACTTTCCCCCAATTTTACCCAGACCTACTCCATGGTTGTTCACGACCAAAGATCAGGAACGATGGAAGAGGGTGATCCACCTAGTGATTTCCCTACTTTTTCCTTCACTCTATTTCTTTCTTTGTTTTTCCTCCAAGGATATTTTCATCTTTTTGCCCGCTATTTGACTCCTTAGTCGTGTTCCCCATTGGATGTTGACCGGGTGAGACAACTACCGGTGATTGTGCCACCTCAGTAGGCACAATCTCACTAGTTGTATTGTTTTTTCTTACATGGAATTTCTCAAAATTTTTGTTGGCTGAAACTTTAAAAATTTATAACTTTCTCTCTATTTATCCAAAAATTACGCAAAAATACTTGTTGGATCTAGAAAATTATTGTCTATATTTGGGTCTAATTTTCATCACCTGTTTCCAAAGTTTTAAAAACATGATCTTTAGGGTTTAATAATCCATATTCATTTAATAATAACTAAAGAAAATTTTCATGGGTAAAAATTGGATCTTGGATCAAATCCATGATTAATAACCTTGTATCCACTTTCTAGACTAAAATTGTGAATTAGTTTAGGGTTCTGCCAAAGGTTTGGATTTCTAGGGTTTCGCCTAAAATATATTGTTAAACCCTAATTGATGGATCAAATATTATATGTAGGTTTGAGTTGACTCTAAACTTGGAGGATTAGGACTTGGTCTCTGACTTAACACTCTAGTCAAGGTATGTTTGTAAATCATATTATTCTCTTTGAGAAATAAACCTAGTTTCTCGCTCTCTTATCATACTATCCCAAACAATTTCTCTCTTTTGAGAATTTATTCCATGTGAAACATTCTACTTGGTTATGATCTAATGATCTTCCTATTTTGTTGAACTTTCTTCTGACTCTAACTTGTACCTTTATTCTTGTTGAAACCCTAATTTTTTTGCTTATGTTGTTGATGCTTATTTTGTCCATTTTTGTGATGGCAACTTTATTTATTCTATAAAAGCCTAAACTTAATACTTGCCTCTACATTAGTATTTTATGTGATTCAGTAGCCCCAGAGTAGTGTAATTACTTTGTTTCTTGGGTTGTGTGCTCTTATTATATTTTTGGGATGGAGGTTTTGTGCCCACTTTTATATATACTAGGGAGATGGTTGCGTGCCATACTCTATCGGGTTTCAAGGTCGTGAGCCTTGGCCACCATTGTTATTTATATTGTTCTAGTGCTATGTTTATCTCACATGTATGCAGATTGATATTATTGTGATGGGTTTTGTGCCCAAAAATTTATTTGTACTTGCATGGCACAAATTTTATGTTGGTTTAATGGAAAGTATCCATATTTTGTATATGTCTTTTGAAATTCATATTCTTTTATGCCTATTTGGGTAGTCATTTCCTTTTCCTTTGGGAAGCTTTGATTTTTTTGATGTCCTTTATTTCATATTGTAGCTCAATACCTGATTTAATGTGATCTGATACCATACTTGTAAGGAGTGGGACCCGAGAAGGGATCTACTCCCTACTAAATTAAATAAAAAGGAACCATCCCATTTATCAAAAATTATTGTAATTTTTTTGCAAAAGGGACATAACCAATATAATATTGTTGTTCAATACCCGATTTAATATGCTCTATACCATACTTGTAAGGAGTGGGACCCAAGAGGGGATTCATTCCATACTAAATTATATAAAAAGGAACCATCTCATATATCAAAACCACTATAGTTTTTTCACATAAGGTATGATAACCAATTTATTCAAAATGTATGTATCACAATACCAAATGTAGCAGTAGAATACAAACTATCTAACTATTACAAATCTTGATATTATCACTGTACTACACCACACAGGGTGATACATATGGAAATTAACTATACTAAAGGATCATCTGAGGGTCATCTAACTACCTGGAAACTATCTCCAAAAGGTTCAACTAGACTTGATGATATCCTAGTCCAACTTGGTTATCACCTGCTTTTCTCCTCTTGTTGGGGTACGCTTCCACCCCTAGGTGTAGGTAATGGAGAAGAAAACCAAGTTGGATTAGGACATCATCAAGTGTAGTCAAACCTTTTGGAGATATTTTTGACATAGTTAAATGACCCTCAGTGGATCCTTTAGTATAGTTAATTTTCATATGTATCACCCTGAGTGGTGAAGTATAGTGACAATATCAAGCTTTGTAATAGTTAGATATTTTATATCTTGTTGCTACATTTGGTATTATGATACATACATTTTGAATAAATTGGTTATCATACCTTTTGCAAAAAAATTATAGTGATGTTTGATACATGGGATGGTTCCTTTTTATTTAATTTAGTAGGGAGTGGATCCCCTCTCAGGTCCCACTCCTTACACGTTCACATCTGTGTTAGGGTCTTCTTGGTGCAACTATGCTGGCTGGCATGGCCATGGTGTTGAGGTTGATGTAGCTTGTCAAATATTGGAATTCAAACTGTCTTTGATGTTAGAAGCATAGCCATTCCATGTCACCATGTTCGTGATGGGTCCTTCACATGGACTTTGAGCTTCAAACTTTTATCTTCATGGACACCTTTGTTTTAGCTCAACCCTTGGCCACTAGTGGTAGGTTGAGGGAGCTTTAGGGTCTTCTTTGGACTCCTGAATTGGGTGGAGGAATCTTAGGACTCCTTAATTCTCTCTCATCCATCCAAGGCATGATCCAAGTACATGAAAAGCATGCAAAGAGTGTCCATAGATGCATTTGATAGAAAACCATTTATTAGGGGAAATACCTTGCAATCTAACATGTATAAATGTGTCTTAAATACAAAAAGGCAAAAAATGAAGCCCTAAAATATGGATGCATCACTACACCAAACTTAAAACATACTTGTCGTCAAGTATGCTCCAACTTAATCTCTCTTTCAATATATTCAAAGGAAACATGGATAATGCAATCATTATAATGTTTATTGCAATGAATTCACATGAGGAATTAGGCTTGCGATCCACTACTTTGTATTTATTTTCAGTTTTCAAGTGTGAATCAAGCACAAGGCACAAATAACTTAGGATATGGTATACCATTCACACATGCAAGTGATGCAATTTTGATAAAACTTTAGGTAAACCGTACCATGCATGGAATAAATCAAATGTTTAAAATTGTTGTTTCATTTGCTAGAACTACATCATGCACTTCATTCCACCTTTCATGACCCACTTGTATCATGTAGGGGTGTGAGGGATAGAGTTGATATACCCTTCTCTACCAGGCATAAGAAGAGAAGAAAGGGTTGTGGAAGGGAGTAGAATGCTATTATATAGGAGTACTTATCTTTTTTTCTTGAGAGGCTACTACATAGAGCCATCACTTATTTCTTTTTCTTTTCTTCATGTCGTATGTAAGGAGGGAAGTTGAGGAAAATAGTGAAGCAGGGTGATGTGGATACAGACACCCCAAACTTTTGAAGGGTAGACAAGGATAATATTTGCACTTTGACATCCTTTCATGAGGCGAAGGGGTAAGAAGATGATAGAAGAAATGTCGGGTCAAAGGGGGTAACAAGTAGTGGTAATTCATATATGATATCAGTCAAGCAATTTGATTCATAAAACATTCACCAAACAAACAAACCATGCATAAATGAACAATATGGTAGATCACACTTTTTTCATATGAAATGAGTAACCTCAAACGTTTAAGGCTTGCAAGATTCATAATTTTATGAAAACAATCAATTACTAGTGAGAGGCTTGGAGCACATGCAAAATTCCTGCATGTGACTAATTTAGCCAAAAATATCATAAACAAGCTGCATTATTGTTACGACCCGCGTCGAGCTTGTCCCGTAAGTAAGTTGTTCAGCATGTGATTAGCTGATGTGTCAAGTTATAAGCATGTTTTCGTTAATAATGTTTAAAATGGACATGATATGTGCTTAGTGGGTTTCTAGCTTCTAAAGTGTATAGTATCTTACACTTGAAGCGTTGCCAGAAAAATCGTTCGAATCCGACCTTCGAGTCAAAGTTGCAAGTTTTTGGGCTTCTAGGGACCCGATTGTAATTTTCAAAAGTTTGGAACTTTGCAATTTGGCCCCTAAGTTTTCTTCCTTATCCTTCCTTTCTCCCTTTCTCGTTTCATTTCTCAGAAACGCAGAACGCAGGGAGCGTTCTGTTCCTTGCGTGAGAAAGAGAGAGAGAGAGAGAGAGGGAGCTGAGGAGGGAGAAGCTCTGGACCTTCGTTTTGCTCCAATTAGTTGCTGTAGATCATTCCTTTCCCCCGTAGATCTTCATCTTCATCGATTCAAATCGATTTCGCAGCTGGAGCTGCGTTTGCAAGGAAGACGGTTTGGTGATTGAGGTGCACGGTGCAGCCCCAGTTCGTTTTCTTCCTTCCTTCAGGTACGGTTTAGTTGTATGTGTCGTTTGTGATCGTTTGGTGTTGTTTGCTCGAAGTTTGCCCGTCGATTCAAGAGAAATCGACTACTGCAGGCCGTTTTTATGTTCTGCCTGTGCGCGGTTCGGCCGAGTTTCCAATTCGGTCGGCCGAGTTCTTATTAGGGCTTTTGTACAGCGTTTTCTGATCGGCCGAGTTTTGGTTTTGGATCGGCCGAGTTTCCTAATTAGATAAATGAACAGCGTTTTGGTCGGCCGAGTTTGGTCCTGATCGGCCGAGTTTCCTTTGTAGGTTTTTCAAGTGGTGAGTTGGTCGGCCGAGTTCCCCAGGGGATCGGCCGAGTTTCCAGTTGGTCGGCCGAGGTTGGCCGGCCGAGTTTCAGGATCTGGGAAGTGATCGGCCGAGTTCCATAGTGTTCGGCCGAGTTTCAAGTGGTGAGTGGCAATTCATTTAGAAATCATTATTTAACTCATTTTAAATGTCTGATTGCTTCAGTAATAGTTTAATAAGTTCATTGGAACTTGAATTGTGTAATAAGAATGATGAGAAAGAGGAAATTCTGTGTTTTATAGTTAAAATGTGTTATTTATGTTATTTGTTAATCAAGTATAGACTTAGATGCCCTAACACCGTAGAACCCCTAAGTGGTATCTGCAGCTTTGGGGTGAAACTCGTGTTGCAACATCATCCGTGCTTGTGTCGCGGACAAACGAGGAAAGAGAAAGATGTAGTGTCCAACAACAACGCGTGCGGAGTCACGGTGGCACTGGAAGAAAATGTGGATTATTCAACATTAATCCGTGCGGAGTCACGGTGGTAATCCCCATGAGACTCTCCGCCTGTGTGCTCAGGTTAGAGGAGGAGTCTAGAGCACTCGGAGTAGTGCATTGAGGCCGGAGAGCCTGTGGTCCTGTGGCAGAACAGGGCTGTCGTCAGACTTAGCGTTTCCCGGGTGTGTCGCTAAGTCTTGTACGGTGGGGCCGTAGCATGAACTTGCTGCGGATCTTTATATGCAGAGTACACTGCATATATTTAGGGCATAACAATAAAAATGGATGAAAAAGCAATTAGGATCACAGTAAATTTATATAACTGTCTTTCTACTTGAACACCTGATGTTGCATAGGAATATGATTATTTTCTAAACACCTGCTATGTCATAGAATTGCTCTGCTTAAACTGTATACATGTTTACTTTCAGTTATTGAACCTGACGAGTTGTTTATTGATAGCTAAGTGAAATGTTATTCACTGAGCGAGTAGGCTCACCCCTCTACTCAAACATTTTCAGGTCAGCACCAGCTTCAGGAGTCGGAAGGATCGTATCGTCCTAACGCTTAGTTGATAGAAGGTTTGTAGTTAGTCTAGTTAGAAGGTCTCTTAGTCCATTCCCCTCGATTTTCGGGACAAGGTGTGAGTGAGAGAGAGAATATGTATAAAGATGTAAATTAATTGTTATGCTTTATTTTACGTTGAACAATGCAGTGTGCTGTAGACTTGTTTAATTTCCTGCCAGTTAATATAAATGCTTCCGCAGTTTGTTTAGTTTCTATTTGCAGTAATATCTTTAATCGTTTAAGAAGAAATGAAAGGTTGGTTGTGTGTAATCCCACCTGCCGTGCCCTAATCCGTGGTTTGCGGTTAATGTGAGATTGGGGCGCGACAATTTTTGGTATCAGAGCTTAGGTCTGAGTACTTAGTTACTCAAGTCAGGGGACGATAAGAGACCAATAGGATTAAGGTCTAGGTGTCTTTCTTCTATCTGTAATTTTCTAATAGGAAATATTCTATTATATCATTGCAGATGGCAGGAAGAGGCTTTGATCGTGATGATCAGGCTGAGAGCCATGTTGGTCCTGATCCGCGGTACTTGGGTCCAGGTGGTGGTGACCACGTGGATGAAGCATCTCGGATGTACAGGATGTTCTTGGAGACCAAGGAGAGGTACAAGGCTGATAGGCGAGAATCTTCTTCCACTAGCAGTAAAGATCTGATGCGATCTTATGAGCTTGTGAAGAAGCTTGGTGGCACAGAGTTTAGTGGCACCACAGATCCTGCCGAAGCTGATGAATGGTTTAGACAGATTGAGAAGGTCTTTCGTCTGATGGAGCTTTCAGAAGATAAGAAGATCAATCATGCAGTCTATCTTCTGACAGGTGATGCAGAGCTGTGGTGGCGTGGGGTGGAAGAAAAGAGAAGAAGCACAGAGCTTTCCTGGCAGGATTTCTCTGAGGAGTTTCATCTCAAATTCTATCCACCCACCTTTCTCAATGAGAAAATCAGGCAGTTGCAGAATATTAAGCAGGGGAACATGACAGTTACAGAATATGAAGCACTTTTCACACGGTTAGCTAACTTCTGTCCACAACTTGTTCCTGACAACATAGAGAGATGCAGAAGGTTTCAGGAAGGGCTAAGGCCAGAGATCCGGCATACAGTCTCTGCTACTAGCAGGAGGAACAGAGAGAATTTTGGTGAATTTGTTGAGGCTGCCAGACAGGTTGAAGAATCTGTGAATGCTGACAGAATACCCGAGTCTAAGAAAAGATCTGCAGATTTTGGTAGAGGACAGTCCAGTAGTGGATACAGAGGTGGAGGCAGAGGTTTCTTCTCTAAACTCGGGCGTGGCTTTAGCTGTTTCAGCAGACAGAGATCTGAGGATGTTGTTCCTTCCAGAGGTAGGGGGATACAACTCAGGGAGATGGGGCAGTGCGTCTAGTGGACAGTCTTCTGGATCGTCAATGTCAGTGACAGGTCCCCAGAGACAAGAGATACCGCCATGTGATAAATGTGGTAGACCACACACTGGTTAGTGTTGGGGTCCAAGTTGTTTTGTCTGTGGACAAGTAGGACACCTTAGAAGGGAATGTCCTCAGCTTCATCAAGCAGCATCACAAGCTTTTCAACCTCAATACCATGATGTTCCAAGTTCCTCTGTGGCTTCTGGCTCTAGAGGTGGTGGAGTGCCTAGCGGCAGGAGTGGTCAGAGAGGACAGCGTGGCAGAGGGAGAACTTCAGCACGTTTCTTTTCCTTGACACCTCAGGAAGGTATAATCTCTTCACAAGTTGTTACAGGAGAGATGCTTTTGTTTAATAGTATACCAGTTTCAGTTTTGATAGATCCGGGAGCTACTCATTCTTTTATACGACGTTCTTTGGTTGTTGAGCTTAATCTGTTAACTCAAGAGTTGACAGATGAGTTAGTGTTGAGGGTCCCACTAGGTGGACCGACAGTTTTATCTGAGTCTTGTCCCGGATGTTTGTTATCTTTTGGAGGTTTTACCTTTGCTGCTAATCTCATACCCTTGGATGTAAATACCTTTCAAGTCATCTTGGGTATGGATTGTCTTGAGACATATCGAGTGCAACTCGATTGTTGGAAAAAGGAAGCTACCTTTCAACTAGGAGGATTTTCTTGTGTTTTTACTGGGGACAGGAAAGTTCTGCCTACGTGCATAATATCAGCTGCTGTAGCTGATAAGATGTTACAGAAAGGATGTGAAGCGTTCCTTGCTCATGTAGTTGACACCAGAGCAGAGAAGAGCACTGCCAGTGTTTATGATGTGCCTATAGTTCGTGAGTTCTCTGACGTTTTCCCAGAAGAGTTACCAGGCTTACCCCCTGTCAGAGACATTGATTTTGAAATTCAGATATATCCAGGTAGTCATCCAGTAGCGCTGCCAGCCTACAGAATGGCACCTGCAGAATTGAAAGAACTCAAGGTACAGTTGCAGGAGTTGTTAGATAAGGGTTTCATTAGACCCAGTTCTTCACCATGGGGTGCTCCAGTCCTGTTTGTTAAGAAAAAGGATGGAACCATGCGTCTCTGTATAGATTACAGGCAACTGAATAAGATCACTATAAAGAACAAATATCCTCTGCCGAGGATAGATGATCTGTTTGATCAGTTGCATGGAGTGACGATCTTTTCTAAAATTGATTTGAGATCCGGATATCATCAGCTCAGGATAAAGGCTTCTGATATTCCCAAAACAGCTTTCAAAACCAGGTATGGGCATTATGAGTTTTTGGTCATGTCGTTTGGGCTGACCAATGCCCCAGCAGCCTTTATGGATATGATGAATCGGATTTTCAAACCTTTTCTAGATCAGTTTATTGTAGTCTTTATAGATGATATTCTGATCTATTCCAGAGACGATGAACAGCATGAGCAACACTTGAGAGTAGTGTTGCAGTTGTTGAGACAACACCAGTTGTTTGCTAAATTTAGCAAGTGCGAGTTTTGGTTAGCCGAGGTAGCATTTCTTGGACATGTTATCTCGAGAGGTGGAGTTAGTGTGGATCCTAAGAAAGTTGAGTCTGTGCTTCAGTGGGAGCAGCCTACGACTCCTACTGAGATCAGAAGTTTCTTGGGTTTGGCAGGTTATTACAGAAGGTTCATAAAGAATTTCAGTGTGTTAGCATCACCCTTGACACACTTGACGAGGAAGGATGTACCGTTTGTTTG
Source organism: Alisma plantago-aquatica (assembly GCA_963693085.1). NCBI lineage: Eukaryota > Viridiplantae > Streptophyta > Magnoliopsida > Alismatales > Alismataceae > Alisma > Alisma plantago-aquatica. Next base: position 1,365,096,409 of record OY856412.1, on the reverse strand, counting down.
GTCTGAAAATTGTGAGAAAAGTTTTCAGATTTTAAAGAAAAGGTTGACTTCAGCACCAGTGTTGGTTCTGCCAGAAGCAGATAAAGGCTATACAGTGTTCTGTGATGCTTCTAGGAGAGGTTTAGTCTGTGTACTGATGCAAGAAGGTAAAGTTGTTGCTTACGCATCTAGACAGCTTAAGAAAAATGAAGAGAATTACCCTGTTCATGATTTGGAATTAGCTGCTATAGTTCATGCTCTTAAGACATGGCGTCATTACTTGTATGGCGAGACATGTCAGGTGTTCACAGATCATAAGAGCCTGAAATACATCTTCACTCAGAAAGACTTGAATTTGAGACAGCGCAGATGGCTGGAGTTGATTAAAGACTATGATGTGACAATCGATTACCATCCTGGAAAGGCGAACGTTGTAGCTGATGCCTTGAGTAGAAAGTCAAGTTCAACAGCTAATGCATTTTCTATGGCATGTTTCAAGAGAGACTTGCTTGTAGATATGCGAAGGATGAACTTGGACTTGGAGGTGACAAGACAAAGTGGGCTGATTGCACAGATGCAAGTCAGACCTACCTTTTATAATCAGATTAAAGAATTGCAACAGAGCGATGATGAGCTATGGCAAATCATGCAGGAGATGTCTGAGGGGAAGAGAACAGAGTTCAGGTTTTCTGATGAGGGCATGTTATATCTTCATGATAGGTTGTGTGTACCTGGAAACAGTGAGTTAAAAGAGCAGATTCTTGAAGAAGCGCATACTTCTATGTATGCTATGCATCCAGGTAACACAAAGATGTACAGGAACCTCAAAGAGCTGTACTGGTGGTCTGGCATGAAAAAGGATGTGGCTGAATACGTGTCTAGGTGCGGGGTGTGTCAGCAGGTTAAGGCTGAACATCAAAAACCTGCGGGTATTCTACAGTCACTTCCTATACCAGAATGGAAATGGGAACACATCACGATGGACTTTGTGGTAGGATTACCCAAGACGCCTAAGGGTTCAGACTCGATATGGGTGATTGTGGACAGACTAACTAAGTCTGCTCACTTTCTTCCTGTCAAGTCAACCTTTGACGTTTCTAAGCTGGCTAAAGTTTATGTGGATGAGGTAATCAGGTTGCATGGGATTCCAGTTTCTATTATTTCTGACAGAGATCCAAAGTTTACATCTAGATTCTGGAATCAGTTACATCGTGCGATGGGCACAAGGCTGAAGTTCAGTACAACGTTTCACCCACAGACAGATGGTCAATCTGAGAGGACCATACAGACCCTTGAAGACATGCTGAGAGCATGCGTGCTACAGTTTAGAGGCAACTGGGAAGAACACTTAAGCCTAATAGAGTTTGCTTACAATAATAGTTACCATTCTAGTCTTGGGATAGCTCCATTTGAAGCTCTTTATGGCAGAAAGTGTAGATCGCCAGTTTGTTGGTACGAGGTGGGTGAGAAGGAAATTCTTGGACCTGAGTTAGTTGATGTGACTACAGAAAAGATATCAGTGATTCGAGATCAGTTGAAAGCTGCACAAGATAGACAGAAAAGTTATGCGGAAAGACGTCGTCGACCTCTTGAGTTTGAGGTTGGTGACGAGGTTTACTTGAAGGTTTCACCGTGGAAGGGAATTCTGAGGTTTGGCAAGAGGGGTAAGTTGACCCCTAGATATATGGGTCCATATCCTATTGTTAAGAGGATTGGACCTGTAGCTTACAGGTTGGATTTGCCGTCTGAGTTGGCAAATCTTCATGATGTCTTCCACGTATCTATGCTGAAAAAGTGTTATCCTGGTACAGATAAGATTCTAGATTCAGAACCGGTGCAACTTAAGACAGATGTGTCCTATGTTGAAGGACCTGCGCAGATAGTCGATAACCGGATCAAAAAGCTTAAGAACCGCGAGATTCCTCTAGTGAAAGTTTTGTGGAGAAACCATAATCTTGAAGAAGCTACGTGGGAGCTAGAGTCTGAGGTGCGTGGCAAGTTCCCTTTTCTCTTCTAGGAATTTCGAGGACGAAATTCTTATAAGGGTAAGAGGAATTGTTATGACCCGCGTCGAGCTTGTCCCGTAAGTAAGTTGTTCAGCATGTGTTTAGCTGATGTGTCAAGTTATAAGCCTGTTTTCGTTAATAATGTTTAAAATGGACATGATATGTTCTTAGTGGGTTTCTAGCTTCTAAAGTGTATAGTATCTTACACTTGAAGCGTTGCCAGAAAAATCGTTCGAATCCGACCTTCGAGTCAAAAGTTGCAAGTTTTTGGGCTTCTAGGGACCCGATTGTAATTTTCAAAAGTTTGGAACTTTGCGATTTGGCCCCTAAGTTTTCTTCCTTATCCTTCCTTTCTCCCTTTCTCGTTTCATTTCTCAGAAACGCAGAACGCAGGAAGCGTTCTGTTCCTTGCGTGAGAAAGAGAGAGAGAGAGAGGGAGCTGAGGAGGGAGAAGCTTTGGAACTTCGTTTTGCTCCAATTAGTTGCTGTAGATCATTCCTTTCCCCCGTAGATCTTCATCTTCATCGATTCAAATCAATTTCGCAGCTGGAGCTGCGTTTGCAAGGAAGACGGTTTGGTGATTGAGGTGCACGGTGCAGCCCCAGTTCGTTTTCTTCCTTCCTTCAGGTACGGTTTAGTTGTATGTGTCGTTTGTGATCGTTTGGTGCTGTTTGCTCGAAGTTTGCCCGTCGATTCGAGAGAAATCGACTTCTGCAGGCCGTTTTTATGTTCTGCCTGTGCGCGGTTCGGCCGAGTTTCCAATTCGGTCGGCCGAGTTCTTATTAGGGCTTTTGTACAGCGTTTTCTGATCGGCCGAGTTTTGGTTTTGGATCGGCCGAGTTTCCTAATTAGATAAACGAACAGCGTTTTGGTCGGCCGAGTTTGGTCCTGATCGACCGAGTTTCCTTTGTAGGTTTTTCAAGTGGTGAGTTGGTCGGCCGAGTTCCCCAGGGGATCGGCCGAGTTTCCAGTTGGTCGGCCGAGGTTGGTCGGCCGAGTTTCAGGATCTGGGAAGTGATCGGCCGAGTTCCATAGTGTTCGGCCGAGTTTCAAGTGGTGAGTGGCAATTCATTTAGAAATCATTATTTAACTCATTTTAAATGTCTGATTGCTTCAGTATTAGTTTAATAAGTTCATTGGAACTTGAATTGTGTAATAAGAATGATGAGAAAGAGGAAATTCTGTGTTTTATAGTTAAAATGTGTTATTTATGTTATTTGTTAATCAAGTATAGACTTAGATGCCCTAACACCGTAGAACCCCTAAGTGGTATCTGCAGCTTTGGGGTGAAACTCGTGTTGCAACATCATCCGTGCTTGTGTCGCGGACAAACGAGGAAAGAGAAAGATGTAGTGTCCAACAACAACGCGTGCGGAGTCACGGTGGCACTGGAAGAAAATGTGGATTATTCAACATTAATCCGTGCGGAGTCACGGTGGTAATCCCCATGAGACTCTCCGCCTGTGTGCTCAGGTTAGAGGAGGAGTCTAGAGCACTCGGAGTAGTGCATTGAGGCCGGAGAGCCTGTAGGCCGGAGAGCCTGTGGTCCTGTGGCAGAACAGGGCTGGCGTCAGACTTAGCATTTCCCGGGTGTGTCGCTAAGTCTTGTACGGTGGGGCCGTAGCATGAACTTGCTGCGGATCTTTATATGCAGAGTACACTGCATATATTTAGGGCATAACAATAAAAATGGATGAAAAAGCAATTAGGATCACAGTAAATTTATATAACTGTCTTTCTACTTGAACACCTGATGTTGCATAGGAATATGATTATTTTCTGAACACCTGCTATGTCATAGAATTGCTCTGCTTAAACTGTATACCTGTTTACTTTCAGTTATTAAACCTGACGAGTTGTTTATTGATAGCTAAGTGAAATGTTATTCACTGAGCGAGTAGGCTCACCCCTCTACTCAAACATTTTCAGGTCAGCACCAGCTTCAGGAGTCGGAAGGATCGTATCGTCCTAACACTTAGTTGATAGAAGGTTTGTAGTTAGTCTAGTTAGAAGGTCTCTTAGTCCATTCCCCTCGATTTTCGGGACAAGGTGTGAGTGAGAGAGAGAATATGTATAAAGATGTAAATTAACTGTTATGCTTTATTTTACGTTGAACAATGCAGTGTGCTGTAGACTTGTTTAATTTCCTGCCAGTTAATATAAATGCTTCCGCAGTTTGTTTAGTTTCTATTTGCAGTAATATCTTTAATCGTTTAAGAAGAAATGAAAGGTTGGTTGTGTGTAATCCCACCTGTCGTGCCCTAATCCGTGGTTTGCGGTTAATGTGAGATTGGGGCGCGACAATTATCCATGTTATAATCATTCACATCAAATTAAATAGAGATTTTGTTGAAACACACCATTTGGCAAGTAAAATTCAAATTTGTGCAAAATTGGCCAAAATGGTGTCAATTTGTATTCAACAACATATACACCTATATTTAGGAAATGAAAAGCATAAAACAAGAAAATCCTAGCTACTACACACAAAACTTCCAAAATCTACATCAAATGCAATGCATGAGATGGAATTGCGTGAAAAGTAAAAAACTTGAGAAATTACACAAAAATTGCAGGAAATCATCCTACATGATATGCATGGATGTAAGCAAGCACACAAAGTATAAATAGATAAGTATAAGAGTTAGTTTTAATATTTTATCATCTTGAGAAAAAATTAGGACATGGACCATAGAGGGAAATGAGCTAAAGGAAGGGCTTACCACCCTACCACCCCAAACTTTCAGACCATGGCATCCTCAACATGAAATAGAAGTTTAGAATGGTAGGATAAAGGGTATGGAGTCATGGTATACAAACACTTAGTGAGGAAAGAGATCAACATATCATGAGGTGAGTATGGTAGAGCCACCATAGTTGTTCTGTGTAAAATGACCGTTCTGGCTTTCCAACAACATGTTCGTGATGTGTGGAACGATTGTACTGGTCTCTTTCTAGTAGCTTTTTTACTATTTTTTATTTTTCTTTTCAAAGTTTATCTTCTCCTTGGTTGGATCCTCCATGCATCATATTTCCTCCATTATACCTTCTCATACATGATTCACAAACAAAAAACCCATCATGTATAGTGTGTGTGTGTTTCTTGGAAAAAACAAAAACAAAAACAAAAACAAAAGTATAACAAATAAAAGGGGTTTTGAGAAAAAGAATCTCAAATCGACATGGGTTTCCTCCTACTAGATCTAAGATTAGAGTCCTTAGCCAGTATTGGTGTTCCTTCATTCATCATTCATTCACCAAAAACTTGCTGCAACTGTGATGACCCGACATCAAATCAAGTCATCACCAGTAAATAATTGCGGAATAACCATAAGCAGTGGATTAACAAAATCACTAAAAATTAAAACCATTTTGCAAAGAGATCCTCTTTCGGGAAACTCCTAATAAAAGAACCAAAACTTTATATACATCAGGGTTCACATTGTACATACACTGTACCATCTCATCTCGAGGATAACATATAATAGTTTCTTTGTCAAAACATATACTGAAGCAACATAAAATCTCGAGGCATACAAGCTGAAAGCTTAGATTATTTATAAAACCTTTACGTACTGATTCCAAGGACCTGAGAGTACAGAGATGACACATAGGACTTCTATCTACAAGACATGACAGACAATACACTCAACCTGAGCTATTAATGTTGTCCATACTGCTGGTGTTCTCCCTCTGCAATACGACCTCTACCCCCTTGTGTACGTCCACCTAAAAAAATGTGGATCCCACGGGGTGAGACAATTTTCTCAGCGAGAGATATAACTCTCTGCCAACAATATTATTATCACAGGTAAGCAATATAAATTGAGCAGAGGTTCTTTTATATTAACAAGTAAGACTAATCACGATTATAAGCAGAACAGAGTAATCTCTTCTCTTAAAGTAATGCCACTATCTATAATAGAGCAATAAATCATCTATTCACTTTTCAAGGAATATAAAGAAACATGTATAACATCTATCTAATTAAGATGTATAAACGAAGTGTACATCAACCAATGTCTTCCGTATTTGATCTTTAAGCAAATGCTCTATACGGCTAATTACATATTTACAATCACACTTATGCCCTGAGGAGATGAGGTATACCACTCATACTCCAACCGACCATTGCTTAGTCAAAATTGGTACCATACAAGGTCAATGAAAGAGTCCGATTCTATGACCTCACCTATCTCGGTCAGTAAGAGACCACTGGCAGTGACATCGCGTGTCAAACTACAACTAGCATGCCAGGGTATAGTGGCATCTTTGCTATAGAGCTACAGTCGTACCATGCACTCTCTCCAGGGAGATTTCAGTTATCCATCCCCGGATTATAACATTATTGAGTCATGCCATATAGCCATACTCTGAGCCACGGGCCAGTTCACCGTGCTCATTACTGAGTCTACGACCGTACTCGCACTCGATCCAGGATATGGCATATAGACAATCCTCAAGATTTTGGACGTAAGGGGATCAACTCACATATGGCTGTCCAAGCTCATGCCCCTGCATATTCAAAAATATGTGATCTAGGTAATCCTATGGGAGAAACCCATTTCACCATTCAGCAAATCCTGACACTGATGGATCTATGGCTAGGGAAACTACATTTTATGGTTCCAATGATATATTAAGTGCATTACAATATTATTTTAGCATCAAACAAGTTATAAGCATCAATCATAAACAAATGCTACAAAGAAAGGTGTAATACATCTATCAAGTACTTTCCTAATCTTGGAACACAATTAGATACATAACACTTGGGATCTCAATCCCTTATCATATTACTGGGGATTCTTATTCCTTAATCATTATCATCATCATGATTATATGATCTGGGTATTCAACTCTTAGTTCATCACTGAACAACATCGCCTCTTATTAGGTAACCATTACCTAGGTCCTCATACCCATGTATATATCACATTTGTTGTACAAGTATTTCACATGGCTCACAAGGCCCATTCAAACATCTTGTCACCTCTCACTAGGAAATAACTTATTCACATGGCTCACAAGGCCCATTAAACATCTTGTCACCTCTCACAAGGCAACAAATTATTCACATGGCTCATAAGGCCCATTAAACATCTTGCCACCTCTCACTAGGTAACAAATATCTTTTAGGTCATCAGGCCACATAAACATTATACTTATTATACAAGTATTTAACGTAGCTCACAAGGCCTATGCAATGAGACAAATACAACCTTCCCATTATTAAGGTTAGGGTTTCCCTTTATAGCCAAATAGGGTATCAAGTTCATAATATCAATCCAAACCCCAATTCATTGCTCCACACATCTAGGAGCATACATTGATATCATAAGTATTCAATCATACTTATTTATTCTCATCATTTATCATTTAAATGATTGTCAACACAAAGTATGAGTTTCTCTCTCATCCTCACTAGAATATTGTTTACATCATACTTTATTAACTTGGTTTAACCCTTTCTCAAGGTATATTAGCCTCCACTTATTAAAGTGCATTAAACTCATTACATCTTAATGTAACAATTGACATGACACACTTCATGTGTTACTCATCCAAGTATATTGTATTTGAGGTGCATCAAGGTGTATCAAACTTGAGGTGTTGGATGTGATATTTATCATGCCTTGGTGTATCACTTCCCTCATCACTTTTAACTTACTTAAGTTCATCAACTTATCTTGTATTAGGATATTTCCCATCCTAATACTTTATGCACTAACTCATCACATTTATCCTGTAGTGTATTGGCCATAGGTTACACACTTGAATTACCCAACCATCATCAAGTGATATGGACTCACCTCGGGTTAAGGCATTTTTGATATAGGGTTGACCATTATCAACCACTTTAGGTGTTTCACCTATCAAGGTATTAGCCACACCATTACTTGGTGTTACACTCATCACTCCTAAGAGTGTTTACCCTCACCTTTACAAGGTGTATCGGGTTGAATCATGTATGTCAAGTTGAATACATGTATTCGGTTAGGTGTATATTGGGCTATGCATCATCATATCCTTATATCCTTACCCATTAAGGTATCAACCTTACCAATCATATGGTGTATCACCTTCACCATACATGGGTGTTACATCCTCACCTCACTTGAAAATATTGGCCACACCATACTTTAGTGTATTGGCCATCACATGTTCTAGGGTATTAACCACCTTACCACTTTTGTCATCTAGTGTATTGGGTTACCCACCATATCATTTTAGATATGTGTTCTCAACACCATATCGTCCAAGAGGTGTATGCTTAACCCAATATCAATTTAGAGGTGTATGTTTGCTACCCATATCACCTTAGAGGTGTATATGTGCTTACCATATTGACCTTGAGGTGTATGTATGCTTACCATATCGGGCAAGAGGTGTATGTTTGCTTACCATATCATTTTAGAGGTGTGTGTGCTTACCATATCAACCTTGAGGTGAATGTGTGCTTACCATATCGGGCAAGAGGTGTATCCACCAACCCCATATCGGGTTAGAGATGTGTATGTTCTTGACACCATATCGTGCATAAGGTGTTTATTTGACCTCATATCGTGCAAAAGGTGTATACTACATCACCATATCATGCATGAGATATATCTCCATCACCATATCATGTAAGAGGTGATTTCTTGTGTCACTCATAACGTGTTTCTTAAAATTAGGTTTTAGCATATCAATTTAGAGGAGTGTACTTGACACTATATTGTGCATGGGGTCTTTGCTTGACCTCATATCGTGCAAGAGGTGTATGGTTGACACCATATCATGTTCAAGATTTGAACTTCATCCCCATATCATGCAAAGAGTTATAAACTCTTAAGCATATCGTGCTGGTGATGTATGTACATAACCATATCGAGTTATAGGTACTTGCTTGTGTGCTTGAACCTGATATCACTTTGTAAGGTGATACCATCTTCTTCAAGCTCTAGATCTTCGTTCTAACTATTATAGTACATTGGAAATAGGTCTAAGAAACTACTAGAACTCATAGATTCATCAAATATTCAAAAAATTTCGGAATTGAAAGTAGATCATTAAGTATAGCAAGATAGGTGGTGAATAATAACATGATTGGTTTCAAGTTATATAACCCGCCTCAAGAACAACTTCAAAGCTCCAATCTCCAAAGCTCCATGTTACCAAGGTAGAAGATGAATATCACAGGTTCAAGACTCGTTCAAAAGTCCTCCATGAGCAAAGAATCACCATAGATAAGAACTTGGTGTAGAAGAAAAGAAAGGAAAGAATCACAATCGAGATCCATGCTTGAACCAAGGCTGAAGATGACCATGGCTTCACCTAAGCTTAATGGCTCGAGCTCCTCCTTGATCCTTGCTTCTTAGCATGATATCAAAGAGTAAGAGAGTGATAGGGGTACAAAAGATTCACTAGTAGGTGAAAGGAAGGGTATATATCCTTGAAGTTTGATGCAAGGATTTTGAGTCGCATTTATAGACTTGTTTTACTTGCATTTTATGTGTTTATTGGTCACTTTGGTGGTTAATAATACATAATTCACTTACTCTAGTCTATAATCTCTTTCAGTATCAAATCTCTCATATTTTATCTTTTTTATCATAAACGATTATAATAATGGGTTTTATCTCAGCTGATTTGGCTTTGTCTTGCAATTTTAGGAAAAATGTATATATACATCTATCGATACCATCGACATTCGTAAATATTATCGACACAGTCACAGATAGACAACCACAAGGAGCCAAGCAGTGTCGATACCATCGACTGGGAAGTCGATGGTAGCGAGTTACCTTCAGGTTGTCAGCGATTAGCCGGTCGATACTATCGACAGAAAAGTCGATACTATCGACGTTCTACAGCTTCAGTGTCGGAAAGGTGACAAAACTGACACCTAAAGGTGTCGATATCATCGACTCGCGTCGATGGTATCGAGTCGGCATCAGGCGGAGCGTCAAAGAAGAAAGGAAACCTGTCGATAGCATGAAGAGTCGATACCATCGACTCGCGTCGATGGTATCGACGCCGTTAGATTAGTGTTTGTTTCAGATCGACCCAAATCCAATGGTGGTGATATTTTGATGATCTAACTTGGTGTTTATACCTAATGACGGCGGCTAGGATCCATCTATCACGTCATTATCCACTGCACAAGTCCCAAAAAGGTGTGGAGAGGAGATCTGAGCCCGGAAGCACGCCCCGATCGTTCCGAGAGCCGCAAAAGTCATTTTCCACTGTCAGAAGGCTGTAGATTGCGCACTCTACGTCGAGGAATGCTTGGATCTTCTCCGTTCAGGGGTTTACATCACTTCATCCACGTTTTCTTCATGTTTTCCCTTTCTTCCATCATGTCTTGCTTTGAGATGAACATGCAGGGCTAATCCCCTTTGTCTTTAGGACCAGGAGTAGCCCGGGGAATCATTGTATGATGTTTTTATCATTGTAATTCATAATTTGTCTCTTAAATTCGTGGTATGATTTCGTTTTCTCCATTATATCATTATGCTTGATCACCCCAATGATAATCTAATGCCTTTAATTATTTTGAAAGAGGAATTAATGGTTGAAAAGAGACGCAATTCACATTAACTCATAAATTCCTTGAACACGGTGATGTACGGTTAATGGTGGAAACCCAGAGGTTGATTCTAATGCACCTAGTTTAGGGTATAGGTTACTACGACAATGGAACTGACCTAGACTTAGATAGTGAATTGTATCACGACAGTGAACAATTCTGACTACATGCCACTATCTGGAATGAGAGACGAATTTGATTAACTATGTGGAAATTCATACGACGAGAACCCGCGGTGAAACCGCAATCCTAAAGATTCCCATCTAAATTGAAAACCTTGGGGACCCCCCCATTCTGCCCCCCCCAAAAACTCAACATTTAATCGATTGCTTTGCTTTCTGTTATTTTCTTTTTCTTTTTAATCAACCCTCAAAACCTTTTTAACCGGTCTAGTTGATTGCGAACAGTTAGTAGTAGTCTACCGATAGTTCAGTGTCCCTGAGTTCGACTCGGGCCTCACAAGGGCCTATATTACTCTGACGCGTGCACTTGCGTTTTACGCACGGTAAATTCGTGTCAAGTTTTTGGCGCCGTTGTCGGGGGCACGAAAACTGTCGGCACTACGAGTGCTGCAAGCGGCCACTCTAGGCCACATTTTTATTTTATTATTATTTTTAAAATTTATTATTTATATGTCATATTTAGAAATCATCTAGCACTGGACTGAACCAAATTTATTACTTTGCAGGTACTAGTGCATGGTATGGACGCACAGTACAGACTACGCGCGGCCTTCACCAGAGGTTCCACTGTTGGGACCAGACGACGAAGAGAACAATACTCACGACCAGCCTGAGGATATAGATTCAGACTTGGAAGCAGAAACCATGGTTGAAGAACAGACAATATGGGAGAAGATAAAGGCTTCTTCCTCTTCAGCATCAAAGGGACCGATAAAGAAGCATGCAGTCAACATTCCAACTTATAAGATTGATCTAACACTAATAAATTTGGTCAAGTCTCAAGCATTTCACGGGCTGAAGAATGAAGACCCAGTTGTACACATCAACACGTTCGTGGAGAATTGCGATATGATCAAGATAGATAGGTTTCTATAAGAGACACTGTACCTAAAGCTGTTCCCCATCTCTCTTGCAGGTAATGCACGTGAATGGTTGCATAACCTTGACGATGAGACAGTCGAGACTTGGGATCAAATGATCGAGGTCTTCTTCGAGAGATTCTTTCCACCGAATAAAACCAATGAACTAGTACGAAAGATCCACAATTTCTGCCAAAGAGCTGGCAAGACATATTCAGAGACATGGGAGCGGTTCCAAATAATGTTGTGGAGGTGTCCACATCACAGGCTGGACAAAGAAAAACAAGTGAAGATCTTCTACTTTGCCCTAAATGAGCATGACAGGAGCAATATGGACTCAGTAGGTTCCGGTTTCTTTTTGAACAACATCGGTGCTAGGTGTTGGGAAATCCTGAAAAACATGGCCAGGAAACAATCATGGGGCGACAGAGACACAATAGAGCAGGTTAGAGTCGCAAGTGAGTCAAAGGCCATCAAGGAGTTAAATGAGAAGATGGACCTTCTAGCCAAGAAATTTCTAGCAAAAGAAGATGCAGAATCTGATGATGAAGCACATGTGAAATTTATGCGCCAGCAACAGGGGTACAGAAACAACGATTACTCTTGGAGGAAAGATAAGAAATTTTCATGGAAGGACCCAAATAATTTCCTATAGGACCCTGATGCAAAACCACAACCGTCGGCAGAGGACAAGAGCAACGAGTTGCTCAATCAAGTAATTAAGCAGAATCAAGAACTCATGAGCATGTTTGGCCAGTAGATTAAGCAACAAGGTGATTTTATGAATCAATTTGGGCAGACTTTACAAAGTCATGGGGCTCAGATGAGAACTATGGAGACTTCATTAGCACAGCTAGCAGCTGAGATAGCAAATCTAAAAAAGCCAACACAATAGGGTTTTCCCGGAAATACAAATGTTCTGGGGGGAATCAACAAGCCAAGGCAATTCTGTTACAGAGTGGAAAGAAGATTTTAAACCCCAGGGCCAATGAACTGAGCAAACCCCTGCCAAAAACCACAGGTGAGGCCACAGAGGAGGTTCTGATTCCAATCACAGATCCGGTAGAGGATGTGGTAGAGGATGTCACATCAGAACCCATTGCTGAGGAGGAGACGCAGAAGAGGACACCATATGTGCCGCCACATCAGAGGGCACAGACTATCCCAGTCCCATATCCAAATAGTTTGAAAGCCAAGAAAGTGGATGCTCAGTTCAAGAAGTTCCTAGATAGATTTAGGAAGCTTTCTGTCAACATTCCACTGTTAGAAGCAATAGAGCAGATACCCTCTTACGTCAAGTTTTTGAAAGATATAATCACAAAGAAGAGGAAGATTCCTGATACCGAGGTCGTGGTTCTTAAGGAGCAAGTGAGCGCCTTCATTATGGGAACATTGCCACCTAAAAGACAAGATCCAGGCTGCTTCAATATTTCATGTTACATCGGTAAAGTGAAATTCGACGAAGCATTGTGTGATTCTGGGGCAAGTATAAATTTGATGTCTCTCTCTACTTTCAAGAAGCTGGGACTGAAAGAATCAAGACATAGCAATATGACGATTCAGTTGGCGGACAATTATGTGGTTAAGTCGTATGGTATTTGCGGAGATGTTTTGGTTAAAGTCGACCGGTTTGTATTTCCAGCAGATTTTGTGGTAATGGAAATGCAAGATGAACAAGGAAATGAGCTACTCCTTGGAAGACCCTTCCAAGCTACTGCAGATATGATACTTGAAATGGGACGAGGCCGTCTGACATTGGGAATCGCAGATGACCGATTTGAAATGGTTATGCCCCCAAGCACAACACAATCAAAAGCAAAGGAGCAATGTTGCATGGTGAAACATTTTGATCAGAACATTTCTCTGTGTCTAGGGAAGCCATTTCTAGATATGGCTCATGTAATGACCAAGGTAGATAAGGGGACACTGGCTGTAGACATTATGGAACAGACCAAAGTCATTTCTCTTTGCAGAGCTGTGGGTTTTCCAAATGATGAAGAGGAGGAAATTTCTATTTCTACTGAAGATGATGCAATAGCAAGTTCTGTCTTTGATGCATACCTAGAACTGCCCCTTGAAGCCTGCCTTGTCAACATAATGCGTGACTAGATGAGAAGCAAGTTGTTACAAGAATGTGTCAAGATGCTTCAAGTGCTTCCATGTTATTATTCCAAGCATTATGAAGATCTTGGGCCACTCCCACCACCGCTTCAGTCATCATTGATCAGTCCACCAGAGATAGAACTGAAGCCACTGCCTCCCCATTTGAAGTATACATTCTTAGCTGATGGTGAAAGACTACCGATGATTATCTCGGCATAGCTGAGTGCCGATGAAGAGGATCAACTGATGATTGTGTTGAAGAACCACCAGGGTGCATTCAGGTGGTCAGTTGCAAATATCAAGGGGATTTCCCCTACACTGTGCCAACACAAGATCCGGCTCGAGGAAGGAGCCAAACCTGTAATCCAGCCACAATGCAGACTCAATCCAAGCATGATGGAGGTAGTAAAGAAGGAGGTGATCAAGCTCCTTTATGCATGCATCATCTACGCTATCTCCGATTCGACGTGGGTAAGTCCTACATAGGTAGTCCCTAAAAAGGGGGGAATCACTGTCACTCAAAACTTGTTAAATGAGTCGGTCACGACCCAATCGGTAACCGGGTGGCGTGTGTGCATTGATTACCGTAGATTGAATTCTGTTACGTTAAAAGATCATTTTCCTCTTCCATTCATTGATCAAATTTTAGATCGACTAGCAGGTCAATCTCACTTTTGTTTTCTAGACGGTTACTCTGGCTACAATCAGATTTCCATTGATCCTAAGGACCAAGAGAAGTCCACCTTCACTTGTCCTTACGGAACATTTGCATATCGCCGTATGCCCTTTAGTTTATGCACATGCTTGCCAATTCTCTAATATGGTTGAGAGCTGTTTAGAGGTCTTCATGGATGATTTTTCCGTCTATGGTGCGTCTTTTGATGAATGTTTATACAATTTGGATAAAGTTTTACAACGATGTGAGGACACACATTTAGTTCTCAACTGGGAAAAATTCCATATGATGGTCAGTGAAGGGATTGTGCTTGGACATAAAGTGTCTAGCAAGGGGTTGGAGGTAGATCCAGTTAAGATTGAGGTTATTTCCAAATTACCCCCACCTAATTTGGTAAAAGGGGTAAGGAGTTTTCTCAGTCATGCATGATTTTATCGCCGCTTTATCAAAGATTTCTCAAAAATCGCCAAACCATTATCTAAACTTCTTGAGAAACATGCGGTGTTTGATTTTAATGAAAAGTGTTTGCATGCTTTTAATGTGCTCAAAGAGAAGTTAATTTCTGCACTGGTTGTTCAAACGCTGGATTGGACAAAGCCTTTTGAATTAATGTGCGATGCTTCGGATTTTGCAGTGGGGGATGTTCTTGGACAACGTTTTGAAAACAAACCTGCTGTGATTTTCTATGCATCCAAGACTTTAAATGAAGCACAACTTAATAACACTACAATTAAAAAGGAACTTCTCGCCGTTGTTTTTGCATTTGAAAAATTTCGGCAATATCTTGTAGGGTCGAAAGTTGTGGTATGGACGGACCACGCCGCCATAAAATATGATCGAAAAGAAAGATGCCAAACCTAGATTGATTAGGTGTATCTTATTGTTACAAGAATTTGACATTGAAATTAAAGATAAGGCGGGAATAGAGAATGTGGTTGCGGACCACTTGTCTAGGTTAGAACGGGTAGATGAGAAAGACATTAATATACCCATTACCGAGACATTCCCTGATGAGCAAATCTTTTCTGTAAAATCCAAGGATCCATGGTTTTTATATATCGTTAATTATCTTGCCTGTAAAATAATCCTAGATGATTGGACATATCAAGAGAAAAAGAAAAATTTCCATTCTTTGAGATATTATTTCTGGGATGATCCCATTTTATTGAAGCAATGCAGGGACGACGTTTTGCGTAGGTGTGTACCAGAGATAGAATATGATAGTGTATTCAGTTATTTTCACACACTACCTACCAGTGGCCATCATGCAAGTTCTAGAACGGCGACCAAGGTGCTTGAGAGTGGCCTTTATTGGCCTACACTTTTTCGGGATGCATACGATTATGTGCGAAGATGTGATTCCTGTCAAAGGGCAGGTATTATTTCCAAGCGGAAAGAGATGCTCCTCAACGTGTGTCAAGAAGTTGAGGTGTTTGATCTGTGGGGTATTGATTTTATGGGACCCTTTGTGTCCTCGAACTCTAATTTGTACATTTTGCTTGCTGTTGATTATGTATCGAAGTGGGTAGAGGCAATACCCACAAGGACATATGATGCTGTTGTAGTGTGCAGGTTTGTAAAAGATCACATTTTCTGTAGATTTGGTGTGCCAAGGATGATTATTAGCGATGGAGGTACCCATTTAAAAAATCAAAAGTTTGCTGCGTTGTTGAGAAAGTACGGGGTGAAGCACAATATTGGTACCCCGTACCACCCGTAGACACAAGGGCATGTCGAAGTGTCCAATAGAGAAATCAAGAAAATCTTGGAGTGCAAAGTGGCTTCGACAAGAAAGAATTGGAGTACTTTGCTACTGGATGCTTTATGGGCGTATAGGATGGCATTTAAGACACATATAGGCACTACGCCTTTTAGGTTGGCTTATGGGCGAGCCTGCCATTTGCCGGTAGAGTTGGAGCACAAGGCGCACTGGGCGCTAAGGAAGCTTAACTTGACTTATGATGAGGCAGGGAAGAAATGAATGCTAGAGCTCAATGAGCTAGATGAGCTGAGGATGAACGCCTATGAAAGCTCGAGGATTTACAAGGAGAGAACAAAACTTATTCACGATCGACACATTCAACTGCGTGTCTTCAAGAAGGGAGATTGTGTGCTATTGTTCAACTCAAGGTTGAAGCTGCATCCCAGGAAATTGAAATCTCGGTGGAGTGGACCTTTCATTGTGGAGGAGGTACGACCACATGGTGCCATCATGGTGCGTGATGGAGAGACGACATTTCTGGTCAATGGACAGAGGTTGAAGCTATACTTTGGTGAGGACTACACAAGGAAAATGCATGAGGTCAAACTCATAGCACTTAAGGATGCATGATAAGCTTGATTTTATCTAGCCTAAGACGTTAAATAAGGGCGCTTGTTGGGAGGCAACCCAACCATTGGTAGTTTCGTCCATTTTCTTTCGCATTTACAAGTTAGTTTGGTTTAATTTTGTTTTTAGTGTAAAAATGATACCTTTGATCGTTTGTTCAGTGTGCAGGTCTGAGTCAGAGTCGATACCATCGACCACAAAGTCGATGGTAGCGACATGGGTATAGGTAGGCGACTGCAGAAAATTTTCTGAGTCGATACCATCGACGGCCTCGTCGATGGTATCGACCTACCATAAGTGACACTGAAGAAACATCCAGATCGGGGTCGATAGTATCGACACAGATGTTGATACTCGCGATATCCCTGAAGATTTACAGACGATTTTGTCTCAATGAAGTCGATACCATCGACGACCTTGTCGATGGTATCGACTCAGCAACAGTTAGAAAGTGGCGGCCAGGCCTCGCGAGGGTTATTGATCCTTGAAGAGTCGATACCATCGACACCCCGTCGATAGTATCGACGTGACACGTCACCGATCCACGATAAGAAATCAACGGCGGCCGCTAAATCAAGGAAGTCGATCCGTGGGATGTGTCGATACCATTGACACATGTCGATAGTATTGACATGTCATCGATCCGGGCCCTCACATCAGGCAATCGACAACCGTCGATACTAGTGAAGACCTGGATTGTACTATAGGTGTCGATACCATCGACACCCCATCGATGGTATCGACGGTGCAACAACAGTGCCGGGTTCAGTTATAAAAGGGAGGGTTATTTCTCTTCTCTCTTCACACCTTCAGAGTTTCTTCCTTCCTCTTGTGCATTGATCGTTGTTGTGCGACCGGAGGCCTACTACGAGCATCCAAGGACCGCGATCTCTTCATCGAGCGCTGCACCGAGCGGAGATTGTCTTCTCCGACTTCACTGAGCTCTCTCTTATTCCCTTTCTCTCTGCGACAATGGTGCGGACGACAGGAGCCTCTTCTTCCCAAGCGGCCCCTATGGAGATTGAGACCTTTGTCCCTCCACCACCCGGATCAATTCCTCGTCTGAGGATTGTTCATCCGTCGGTGGAGGTACGGAAGATATACGAGGAGTTGCCAAAGTGAAAAATTGAGACAACCTGATATGTTGATCGGGACATGGTTCGTTACCTTGGGTTTGAGGCCAATCTCGCTTATGTCCTCAAAGGGCAAGCAAGGCATACGGGCAGGAGGCCCGATGAGATGGAGTTCCACACTGACAACCAACCATTTTTCGGTGAGTGGTCGACATACAAAGAGCTCGTGGTAGAGTTCATGGCGTCGCTAGACATATGCGTCGTGCCGAACGACCTCATCACCACTGATCGATAATGGATACAAGGTCGTGTTTCTTTCCGACTCTACAACAACAATTACACTCTCACCCTCAAGCAATTCAATTCCATCTACAATTAGAATGATGGAAGAGATCAGCACCGGAGGCCGGACAACCAGACCAATTATGATGACATCTTCGCCCAGCTGGTGACCGCGCCTCCAGGCAAATCCGTCATCTATCACAATGTTGTTGTCGTCGACTTCGAGCATCCTTTTGTGCGAATTCTACATTGCATGCTTTGCACGATGCTCTTTGCTCGAGGCGATCTTTCTCTTAGTAAATTCTAAGAGACGGATTTGTTCTTTTTGTATAAACTGCTGAAGCGAGAAGAGTGCAACTGGGGCGCGTTCTTCTTGACGCGTGTGTTGGCCGTGCGGAGGAGTATAAGAAAAGCCCCTATCCACTTTGGGGGGCTTATCACGCCTCTTGTTCTGTATCTTGGGTTGGACTTCTCCCAACTCACTCTGCTTTCCAACAGGAACAAGGTCAACCTGCATCATCTACACCACTCTAATCTCCTGATGCTCCGTGATGGTGTGGCGTATGCACATTTCCATGTCAATCACGAATATCAAGAATGTGCGCCTCCCGACCCCGTCTTCAACATCCAGGGAGCTCAGCATTTCTGGTGGCCTATCATCGCCATTGACGACTCTGATGAAGATGACAGTAATGATGACAACAATGATGACGACGACGAGCATGAAGAGGAAGAGGAGGCTTTCACTCCTCTTTGGGCACAAGTGGCACCGCGGAAGCATCCACACATCCACCCGGGTGCATCATCTTCTTCGCAGCCTCCGCCACCTCAACCCTCTCAGTAAGGAGAGGATGCCTATTCGATGCAGGGGATGTATTCGATGCTGCAGGAGATTTAGTAGACCCAACAACAACATACTACTTCTTTCGCCGGTATTCAAGATACCACGAACTAGCTTTTCGTGAACCAGCAGGCCATCTACGAGAATGAGCGCCTCCTCCTCGCCAACCAACAGAATATCCATGACAGGTTGCATAGGATGGAGATGCAGCAACAACCCTTCTACGATAACTACTGGAGCTAGAACTATTTCGGGGGGTATCCTCAACCTCCGCTGATGCCCTAGTATGATCTGAGTTTCCAGGGGCAGTATCCATCATGGGACCCCACAGCCCCGCAGTACCCACCACCACCTGACCAATAATCGGTATCACTGTTCCACCTTTTAAGGTTATTTTTGACTATGAGGCCATAGTCGAATTCAAGCTTGGGGGGGAGTTGGAACAACTTCTATCCTTTATTTTTCTTAGTTTTTATCATTTATTGCTTGGTCTTTTATCATTTATTTTTCTTAGTTCTTACTTTTTTTAGGATCCACACTCTATCTAGTGTAATTGTGGATGTCTAATGTAATATGTCATCTATGTGTTTGTACATGGGAATCAGGGGTAAATTTGAAAACTTTTAGTGAATTCGCAAGCTTGTTTTGTTCGAACTTGAGCACATGACTTATGAAAATTATTGGGTTTGTCAACTTTAAAACAGAACACCATATTGTACCTGCCGTTGATTCACGAAAAGTGGACGAAATTGGTTGTTTGAGCCTAAACTGACCAAATGATAATGAGACCTTAATTTGAAATAAGAGAGAGAAACCTCTTAATTATTACACAGGTCAATAAGGAGGGATATATAATATTTTCCAATGATTCAGTCAATTAATCTTGTGATCTATCCACCCCATTGTGTCCATACTCCACCATAAGAACTGGAAGCACATTACGGTTTTCATCTTTTGATTGCATATCATTTATGTAGGATTGCATTTTAGTAGATTGTGCATGAAAAAATGGGAAATGAAAAAAAATTGTAGATGAATCATGCATGCACACATTCCTGAGTGCATGGCATCACAGTTGCATAATTGATCTCATGTAGTTGCATTTTAACATATTTTTTAGCATATAGGACAGTATGTGCCTTATTTCTTCTAAAAAATAAGAGAAGCGGGTTACTCGTTTTATACTCTCTGAAATACAGCTGTAATGCCTCAAGGATGACAGTTATGTGAAAGTAAGCCCGAGAGAAAAAAAATAAAAAAAAATAATTCTGAAAAAAAATATTATACATTTTGCAATTTGAGAGAAAAAGGGCTTGAAAAAAAACAGACTAAGGCTGATTTTAGAGGGAGAAAAGATCTTGTCTCACCCGCGTAATAGGAAGAATAAGCACATAATGTAGTTTTTAGACATTCTATCTCACATAAGATGGAATTGTAGGAACATATAGTAGGAACATGCACCATTCCACCCAAAATGTAGGCATTAGGGCATTTTCATTTGCATTTGCATCATTTAGGTCATTTCGGATATTTGTGCACGTTAAAACTGTATTATGCTTCCATTTCTTCCACAACCACCTATTCCATCCACCCGTTTCTCGGATTGGTAGGCCACCGTGATTATCTCCTCACTCTTTCATATTAGGAGAGCTGCTTCCACTTAGATGGTAGTTAGGACGAGCAATGTAGATAGAAGATCATAAGATGCACCGAGACTGGACCAGAGGATTTTATTATGTCAACTACCTTATGTGATAGTGTTCATCAGTTTTGGGGTAGATATCTCTTATGGATGATCATTGTTGCCTTGCGGGTAATTATCATTCTGTGGTTAGTAAGGGCCGGAATGTGAATGTCTGGCGGGAATCATTCAGCAAGGTCTGTTGTAATAATCTGTTCTTTATTTGATCTTCGCAATTCTATTATAAAGTTTTGTTGCTCGAGGAAGAGCAAGGTTTAAGCTTAGGGGAGTTTGTTGCGAGGATTTTGAGTCGCATTTATAGACTTGTTTTACTTGCGTTTTATGTGTTTATTGGTCACTTTGGTGGTTAATAATACATAATTCACTTACTCTAGTCTATAATCTCTTTCAGTATCAAATCTCTCATATTTTATATTTTTTTATCACAAATGATTATAATAATGGGTTTTATCTCAGCTGATTTGGCTTTGTCTTGCAATTTCAAGAAAAATGTATATATACAACTGTCGATACCATCGACATCCGTCGATAGTATCAACACAATCACAGATAGACAGCCGCAAGGAGCCAAGCAGTGTCGATACCAGCGACTGGGAAGTCGATGGTAGCGAGTCACCTTCAGGTTGCCAGCGATTAGCCGGTCGATACTATCGACAGAAAATTCGATACTATCGACGTTCTCCAGCTTCAGTGTCGGAAAGATGACAAAATCGACTCGCGTCGATGGTATCGAGTCGGCATTAGGCGGAGCATCAAATAAGAAAGGAAACCTACCGATAGCACAAAGAGTCGATACCATCGACTCGCGTCGATGGTATCGACGCCGTCAGATTAGTGTTTGTTTCAGATCGGCCCGAATCCAACAATGGTGATATTTCGACAATATAACTTGGTGTTTATACCTAATGACGGTGGCCAAGAGCCATCTATCACATCATTAGCCACTGCACAAGTCCCGAAAAGGTGTGGAGAGGAGAATGGAGCCCAGAAGCATGCCCCGATCATTCTGAGAGCCGTAGAATTCGTTTTCCACCGTCGGAAGGCTGTAGATTGCGCACTCTATGTCGAGGAATGCTTGGATCTTCTCCGTTTAGGGGTTTACATCACTTCATCCACGTTTTCTTCATGTTTTCCCTTTCTTCCATCATGCCTTGCTTTGAGATGAACATGCAGGGCTAATCCCCTTTGTCTTTAGGACCGGGAGTAGCCCGGGGAATCATTGTATGACGTTTTTATCATAGTAATTCATAATTTGTCTCTTAAATCCATGGTATGATTTCATTTTCTCCATTATATCATTATGCTTGATCACCCAAATGATAATCTAATGCCTTTAATTGCTTTGAAAGAAGAATTAATGGTTGAAAAGAGAAGCAATTCACATTAACTCATAAATTCCTTGAACAAGGTGATGTACGGTTAATGGTGGAAACCCAGAGGTTGATTCTAATGCACCTAGTTTAGGGTATAGGTTACTACAATGGTGGAACCGACCTAGACTTAGGTAGTGAATTGTATCATGACAGTGAACAATTATGACTACATGCCACTACCCGAAATGAGAGACGAATTTGATTAACTATGTGGAAATTCATACGACGGGAACCCACGGTGAAACCGCAATCCTAAAGATTCCCATCTAAATTGATTAAACTCAACATTTAATCGATTGCTTTGCTTTCTGTTATTTTCTTTTTCTTTTTAATCAACTATCAAAACCTTTTTAACCGGTCTAGCTGATTGCGAACAGTTAGTAGTAGTCTACCGATTGTTCAGTGTCCCTGAGTTCGACTCGGGCCTCACAAGGGCCTATATTACTCTGACGCGTGCACTTGCATTTTACGCACAATAAATTTGTGTCAAAGTTCATGGGAGAGAGTGTAAGAGGTGTCATCACCTTACTACTAGTATGTGCCACATGGCCATGCATGGATTGACACATGTACTTGCATGCATTCCATCTTTATCTTGCCATGCAAAATGTAACACCCCTGACCTGGGTTATGGCTTAAACATAAGAGTTTTTCTCAAGTAAGTGACTTACAAACTGATTCTAATCTTTTGAAAATAATTAAGGCTTCTTGTGAAGTTTATTTTCAAGTCTGGGCTTAATCGCAAACTATTTGTGCATTAATTGATAGTCAGAGTGAAATGTGCAATTTCCCCAAGACGAGGAGTTACATTGCAAAATGTCACATGCTGAATGTGTTCTAAGTGTTTTAATATCATAAGAGAGAGTGAACGATGCTAAGTGGTGGCTTGTGGAAAGCCTAAATTCTAAGTGAGAACTTATTAGTACCTTGTGCACCAATTTTGGTACAAATTGACAAATTACCCAAAATGTAGGGTTGATATGCAAATTACCACCTCTAGAGTGTCTCTACTCCCTCTATGTATCATTATAGGAGAGAGAAATAAGGGGGCGCCATGATTAAACCATCTTTGAGGGATGGTACTCTTAGTGATGAAAAGACTAAGAAAGAATTAAAGGCGAAGCCCTTACTCGAGCTATATAAAGTTGTAGACTTAGAATGGGAGTCCCTATCGGCCAAGGGGCCATGTAGGGAGTCTCCTATCAGTTTGTTGAGCTCTATCTTTGCCCATGACAGGCAAGATACTTCAATAAAGTGATAGGTATCGACTTGAAACTTGTCTTAGAAAAAGATGGAGTTGAATATAATAATAAAGTGAGTGGAAGAAGACTTGTCCTAGAATATAACCAAAGAAGCCCGACCCTTATCCTTTGCATTATCCTCAAGCTCTTATTTTTGCGTGGCAAGATAATGATGGTATGCGTGTAAATAATATGTGTCGACCATGCATGGTGTAACATCCCTGACCTGGGTTATGAGCTAAACCTAGGTGTTTTGCTTAATTATGTAATTAGATGCTTGTGATTATCTTTTGGTATGTAATTAAAGCTTCTGAGGAACATATATTTCTATTTCTGCCCTTTTTGAACAATGTTATAATATTATTTTGTAATACAAGGACCTATGTGCAAATTACCCATTTAGAGGGGTTAACTTGAAAATTGCACATGTTTGGATGTTCCTCTGATGATGATACATCATAAGAATGTATATTATGAAGTGTGATGGATTCTCCAAGCTTGGGCATCAAGATGCAGCTTGTGGAGCAATCCTTGTGCTTAAAACCCTAATTTTGGTGTAAAGTGAAATTTACCCACAACATGGGGTGAAACATGTAAAATACACCCTCTAGAGTATCTTCATGGCTCTTGGTATCATTTAGAATAAGAATGATGAAGAGGGAGCTTCATTTTAATAATCAAATAAGAATGATAACCTTTGTAATTAGTTAACCAAGTTGTAAGCTTAATGACCCCTTTAATGTGTACAACTTAGTAAGAAGTTGGCTTTCTTTACCTTTAGACCTTGGGTTTAAGATGAGTTTTGCTGAAGTATGGAAGGGAGAAACGTGGCTTAGAAGAAGGGAAGGACCTAGTTGAGAAAGGAAAAATAATTGTCTTTATCTTGGAAATACCCCCAAAGTATATATACACATATCTTTTACAAACAAAGGATCGTTTCCTCTTTCTCCTAACTTATCCCCTTGCTTGGACCGACTAAGGACAGAGCTCTGGAGCAGAGGAGAACGGCCAACCAATTTTACGTAAGGTTTGATCATCATCTTGCTCGGATTCATGGAGGAAGTCATGTTGCAAGGTTGGTTCTATGGTCTTTCTTACTTAGTTCTTCTTTCTAGCCATCCCTTCCAACCAATTCTTGAAGAAGACACCTTGGCTGACCTGTGGAGCTCAATACGCCATTAAATCTTGGAAGCTTGGATCTCTAGGACCGACTTTAAGGCGGGTTTTATAACTCTAAACCCTTAAACTTTGTTATGCACCTTTCTTTCTTGCAAAAATAGCTTGTTCTTCTTTCCCCCATTCTTCCTTGCAATCTTGCAAGCAAAACCGTGAAGAATAGACCTCCATATTGAGGTAGATGATGATGGGAATGAATACCAATGTCACTTTATCAAACGGTCTCCCACCCTTTTGGTCTAAACGGTTTGCAAAACCGTTTGGAACCAAACGATTTCAAAACTGTTTGGATTCATGCAGTTTGCAAGACCGTTTAGATTCAAATAGTCTCCAAGACCATTTGGGAGGTTTGACCAGGCGTTGACCATTTGAGGGTATGCTGGACACGTTATGAATTAATCACCTACAAAGAATCATTAACTAATTTGAAATAAATCATAAGTTGAAGGCGCTTTAATCATCTAAACCCTAATCGGGTTCAATGTTGATTTCAATGGACCAATCTTGTTGAAGTTTGGGTTGAGTGGCCCAAACAGTTTCAAAACCATTTGGGGATCACCCAAACGATCTCAAGACCGTTTGATGATCACCCAAGACCGTTTGGAGGTCTAGGGATAAGATAATTTGATCAATTGAAGGTTCAATCATAATGGGTTGTTGAAATAATCAAAGTACTGATTTTGTGACCTAATTAGGGTTCAACCCTTAACAAATCGACTTAGTTTTTTATGAGACTTTGAAAAAACGGTATCAAGACCGTTTGGAGGATGTCCAAACGATCCCAAGACCGTTTGGGGTCAGGTCATGGCCCAATTGGGTGATGGTTCAATGGGTTCAACTTCAATTAGACTCATGTTGATGGATGTTGAAGGTTGATCGATTTCAAACCCTAATCCATTTGGTCCTAACCCTAATTGGTGACCAATTGAGGATAAATTGAGTATCAAATTGGTTAATTATTAACCTAATTAGCTCAATTGATGAGTGGCTAACATGTATGAGATCGATTGAATGGTTCAACATTGAAAACCCTAATCGATTGCAGGTGTTGATACACTTTTTAGGTCCATGCGATTTTGAGATGTTTGGATCAAACGGTCTCAAGACCGTTTGGGGGCAAACGGTCTCAAAACCGTTTGGGACCAAATGGTTTCAAAACTATTTGGAATCATGCGGTTTCCAAACCGTTTAGACTCGTGCAGTTTCAAGGCTGATTTGCTCAAACTGTTTCAAAGTCAAACTTGGCTAAACGGTCAATGTGATCAAATGGGTTCAAGACCGTTTAAGGGAAATCGGTATTGAGTGTGATCTTGTCCATGCGGTCTTGAAGGTCAAAGGTACCAAACGGTCAACCCTTCCATGCGGTTTCAAAACCGTTTGGAGGTGGAAAGTTCAAAACCGTTTGGGGTCTTTTAAGGTCAAGATTTCTTAATGCTTTAAAGGCTTAGATGGTTCAATGGTTGATTAACTCAAACCCTAATGATACCTAAAGACATTAAGGGAACAAGTGATGGGTTGGTTGATGTATGTTATGATCAGTGGTGAATATTACTAAAATACCCTTGAAAGGTTTAAACAATCAACACCCTTGATCAAGCAAACCCTAATGACCATAATGGTGATGACCTGACTTATGTTAATCAAAGTTGACTTGACCTAACCTAATATAGAGTGATGTAAACATCATCTATTAGTGAGAGGAGAGAGAAGGCTCCTAAAATGAATGAAAATTAAGTAAAATACCTTCAATATGAATGAATGCACATGATTAGGGTATGATCCTTCATAGTGAGATCATAGAAACCCTAATTATGATAATTGATGAATCGTAACCTAATTTTAAGGCATCAATGATAATAATCTTCATACATGATGATGCTATGAGCTCAATTCACTATGAAGTGAATAGTGAACCCTAATTCTAGGGTAATAACATATAATGTGAATAGTAAACCCTAATTGGGGGTGATGTGATGAAATGTACAATAAAACCTAATTCCAGGTTATGCTTTTAAGCATGAATCTTCATGATTAAAGTATGAGATGAGGAATCTTTATTCCTTATGAAATAAAAAGGATTAAATAACCCTAATTGAATTGAATAAGGGAACCTAGCCTTAGTGAAGGCATGATGGTACAACCCTTGAATTGAAAGGTTATCTCTACTTTATAAATTGCTGATCTGGAGATGAATTGTTTATTATTATCAATTGAATTAACCATGTAGGTTCTTATAAAGAAGTGATCATAGCCATGTAAGGGTTATGATATCATATTCATAGAAAGCATGTAACTGGCAACATATGAGATTAATGGGTTGTAAGAGCCATGAGCAACATCAAGGTCATGCTGATTAGATGACTTATGATGATTTAAGGGTTTGAACACCCCTTTTCTTGAATCATAGTAATGAAATGGTTAAGAATTGATATCCATATGATAACTGATGTGAGTGAAACTTGATACATTTAGTATTCTCCTTTTATAGTAGTGTTTTAATAGTTAAATGCTTGAAAACATGCTTGATGCTAAAAGAATGCTGAAATATACCTAAATAATCAAGTATAATCATACCATGTAGAGCCTTGATCATAGATCCATCATTGTCAAAAGCCAAATGATGGTGTAACAGGTTTTCCTAAGGGAACTCCTGGATCACATACTTTTGAGTATGAGGGGGATTATAGACGCGGATATCCTTACGTCCTAGTGTAGGAATTGATGTAAGATGTACTTTAATCCATTAACCCTTCACTATATGTTTATGTCGGGGTGATGTATCACTAATCTCCCGAGGGAATCTTTAATGCCGCATCGATGAGAGAGAAATAAGAGATCTTTCGATGGCAAAGAGAGTACAGAATGCCACTGTGACTCTAATAGCGAAGTTGCCAGAATACCCTGGTAAGCTATTGTAGTAGAGACACGAGATGTCCTGCATTTTGATCCTCACACTGACTGAGGAAGATGAGGTCATAAGAATCCGGATTTTTTGATGACCTATGTATGATACCGATGTGACTTAGTAGTGATCGGTTGGAGTATGAGTGGTATACCTCATCTTCGCAGGGCATAATAATGTTTGTAAAACATAGTCAACCGCGTAGCATATCTGCTTATGTTGAACTACGAGAAACAATGATTGATGTTAAACTGTTTATATTAATATTCTATTCAAGTATCTAGTATACATGTTCTTCATATTTCTTAATGAAGTGATTGTTTAAGTAGAAGTTGCTTTACTTAAAATCAAACATGCTGTTGAATGATTTAAGTTACCTTGTTTATGTTATCCCTTATTTGCTATAACAAAGCTTCTGGCGGAGAGTTATACCTCTCACTGGGACAATTATTTAAAATTGTCTCACCCCCTTAGATTTCAACTTTTTAGGTGGACGTCGAGGAAGGAACCAATCTGAGGGTGAGCAGTACCAGCAACAGCAATACCAGGGGCAACAATGAATCTCAGGTGGAGATACTGACTGTCAAGTCCTGTAGTTAGTATGTATTATGTCGTCTCTGTACTCTCAGGTCCTAGGAGTCAGAGGTCTGAGGTTTTTGGCTTTGAGCCTTGAGATTTTTGTTGTATCTTGTCTTGCACAGTTAACAGGGCAATGGATGTATATAATCACTCGAGAGGTGATTTCACAGAGATGTAATGTTAAAACATGATGTAAATAGTTTATCTTGTTTTATTATAAAAGAGTTTTATGATTTAAATATATCTTTCCAAAAAGTTTTAATTTCTTGTGATTTTTCATATTTCGCTGCTAATCGGACGCTTCGCTGAGTTTACCTTGTAATTTGTAGATCGGACCCCACAATTAAGTGGTATCAGAGCTCTAGGTTTGCTGAGTCTACAGAGACATAGGACTTAGGATGTTGAGTCTATTCTTAGTATCTTCCAGTATATATAATAGTGTCTTCTGCTCCTCAGGAGAAGAAGATAAGTAAGGATGTCTGGACCACATGAGGAGTATGTGGCAGAGAGTAGTGTCGCTGCACCCCAAGAAGGTGCAAGGAACCCGGAGATAGAACAACCTGTGCCTGAGCCACCCCGATTTAACCCAACTGACATGGAGAACCCAGCTGTCCAGAACATGTTCAGGCAGTTTATGACTGCCATGACACACATCACAGATAGGATGCCCATGCCTGCACCTAGGGCACTTGCTCAGTCTGAAGGACAAGGAATCGACAAGACATTCGAACGACTTCGTCGAGTCGGAGCGACCAGGTACTTCAGAACAGCTGATCCTACAGACGCTGACCTATGGTTGACCGAGTTAGAGAAAGCCTTTAGAATCCTGAACATCCCTGAAGCTGAGAAGGTTAGATACACTATCTATCTTCTCAAGGGGAGTGCTAGTCACTGGTGGACCATGGAAGAACAGAAGAGGCCAGGTGTAGAGGCTACATGGGAAGTCTTTCGTCGGGAATTTGTCAATAGGTATTTCCCTAAGACGTTCCTGGATGAGAAAATCTCTCAGTTCGAGAGATTGAGGCAAGGTCTGATGAACATTAACGAGTACGAAGCTATGTTCATGGAGTTGTTGCGGTTCTATCCGCATATGGCTGCTACCAAAGAAGAAAGGATTAGACAGTTCGAGAAAGGATTGAATGCTGAGTTGACTACTCCCGTGTCTGCCCTAGAGAACCGGGAGAGGTTTGCTACCTTCGTTGAGTCAGTCCGAAGGATAGAGAGGTCCATAGCAGAGAAGAGGCAAACCCATAAGAGATATCCTCAGTTCCAGGGATCTTCATCCGGAGACTTCAAGAAGCCTAGATTTTCTGTGATGCCTCCAAGAATGGACTCGGATGTGTGCTGATGCAGGATAATCAATTGATTTCTTTTGCTTCTCTACAGCTTAAGAAACATGAGGAGAATTATCTGACACACGATCTGGAGTTAGCTGCTGTGGTTCATGCCTTGAAGATATGGAGACACTATCTCTATGGAGAGACATTCCAGATTTTTACTGATCATAAGAACCTTAAGTACATCTTCTCTCAGCACGAACTTAACATGAGGCAACGACACTGGATCGAGTTAATCAAAGACTATGATTGTACAATTGATTACCATCCAGAGAAGGCCAATGTGGTTGCAGATGCTCTGAGTAGGAAATCAGAAACACCAGCCCTAGATAGGGCACAACTAAACTCTTTAGTATGCTCTAGGAGAGATATGCTTATCTCCTTAAGGCAAGACAATGTATAGTTGAAGGTGTCATTGTTAGCCGGGTTGTTGGCTGAGATGCATATAAAACCTACCCGAAGAGAGCAGATCAAGGAGGCACAAGAAGTTGATGTTGTAGTCCAACAGATCAGATCAGAGTATGATAATGAGAAACGAGATGGTTTCCATGACTCTGAGGACCAAGTAGCTTGTTATCATGTGAGGATGATAGTGCCTGATGTGGATAACTTGAGAAAGTTAGTTTTGGAAGAATCTCATTCTTCAATGTATGCCATGCATCCAGGAAGCACCAAGATGTACCGAAACTTGAAAGATATGTATTGGTGGCCTGGGATGAAGAAGGATGTTGCTGAGTTTGTTCTGAGGTGTCCTGTGTGTCAGCAAGTTAAAGCTGATCACCAGAAGCCTGCAGGAACAATGCAACCTTTACCCATACCACAGTGGAAGTGGGATCATGTAACCATGGACTTTGTTGTTGGCCTACCTAGGACAAACAAAGGACATGATAACATCTGGGTAATAGTTGATAGGTTGAAAAAGACATCACATTTCTTGCCAGTCAAAACAACCTATTCTGCTGAGAGGCTAGCACAGTTATATGTTCAGGAGATAGTGCGACTGCACGGAGTTCCAGTCACTATAGTTTTGGACAGAGGTCCCCAATTTACGAGTCGTTTTTGGGAGCGACTTCATAAATCTTTAGGCACCCAGTTAAGGTTTAGTACAACCTTTCATCCTTAGATTGATGGACAGTCGGAAAGGACTATATAGACCTTGGAAGACTTGCTGAGAGCATGCGTTCTTCAGTTTACATGGAGTTGGGATCTGCACCTAAGCTTGATAGAGTTTGCCTATAACAATAGCTATCAACATAGCATTGATATGGCACCTTATGAAGCTTTGTATGGTAGACGTTGTAGATCACCCTTATGTTGGTACAAAATCGGTGAATATCAGCTGTTAGGTCCTGATCTTGTGCAACAGACCACAAAGAAGATTAAAGTGATACAACAACAGATTAAGACTGCACAGGATAGGAAAAAATCTTATGCTGATAGATGTTGTAGACCCTTAGAATCCAGGTTGGAGACAGAGTGTATCTCAAAGTCTCGCCTTAGAAGGGAGTTCTGAGATTTGGAAGGAAAGGGAAGTTAGCTCCTAGGTTTATGGGGCCTTATCCGATCACTGAATGAATTGGAAAGGTATCCTATAAATTAGAGTTACCACCAGAGTTACAGAGGTTACACCCTGTGTTTCACATTTCTATGTTGAGGAAATATCACCCTGATACTGAGTCAGTTCTACAACCTATGGAGGTAGAATTGAATGATGATATAACTTATGAGGAAGGACCAGTGTCAATCCTTGATAACAGAATTAAAAAGCTAAAGAAGAAAGATATAAGTCTTTTGAAAGTCCTCTGGAATCACCGTGGTGTCGAAGAAGCCACATGGAAACTAGAGGAAGAGATGAGAAGGAAATACCCTGCTCTTTTCTCTTAGTATGTTTTGTTGATTTCGGGGACAAAATCCTTGTAAGGGGTGGATAATTTGTAACATCCCTGACCTGGGTTATGAGCTAAACCTAGGTGTTTTGCTTAATTATGTAATTATATGCTTGTGATTATCTTTTGGTATGTAATTAAAGCTTCCGGGGAACATATATTTCTATTTCTACCCTTTTTGAACAATGTTATAATATTGTTTTGTAATACAGGGACCTATGTGCAAATTACCCATTTAGAGGGGTTAACTTACAAATTGAACATGTTTGGATGTTCCTCTAATGATGAGACATCATAAGAATTAATATGATGAAGTGTGATGGATTCTCCAAGCTTGGGCATCAAGATGCAGCTTGTGGAGCAATCCTTGTGCTTAAAACCCTAATTTTAGTGTAAAGTGCAATTTACCCAAAACATGGGGTGCAACATGTAAAATACACCCTCTAGAGTAACTTTCATGGCTCTTGGCATCATTTAGAGTAAGAATGATGAAGAGGGAGCTTCATTTGAATAATCAAATAAGAATGATAACCTTTGTAATTAGTTAACCAAGTTGTAAGCTTAATGACCCCTTTAATGTGTACAACTTAGTAAGAAGTTGGCTTTCTTTACCTTTAGACCTTGGGTTTAAGATGATTTTTGCTTAAGTATGGAAGGGAGAAACGTGGCTTAGAAGAAGGGAAGGACCTAGTTGAGAAAAGGAAAAATAATTATCTTTATCTTGGAAATACCCTCAAAGTATATATACACCTATCTTTTACAAACAAAGGATCATTTCCTCTTTCTCCTCACTTATCCCCTTGCTTGGACTGACTAAGGACAGTGCTATGGAGCAGAGGAAAATGGCCAACCAGTTTTGGGTAAGGTTTGATCATCATCTTGCTCGGATTCATGGAGGAAGACATGTTGCAAGGTTGGTTCTATGGTCTTTCTTACTTAGTTCTTCTTTCTAGCTATCCCTTCCAACCAATTCTTGAAGAAGACACCTTGGCCGACCTGTGGAGCTCAAGACACCATTAAATCTTGGAAGCTTGGAGCTCTAGGACCGACTTTAAGGCGGGTTTTATAATTCTAAACCCTTAAACTTTGTTAAGCGCCTTTCTTTCTTGCAAAAATAGCTTGTTCTTCTTTCCCCCATTCTTCCTTGCAATCTTGCAAGCAAAACCGTGAAGAACAGACCTCCATCTTGAGGTAGATGACGATGGGCGTGAATACCAATGTCACTTTATCAAACGGTCTCCCACCCTTTTGGTCTAAACGGTTTGCAAAACCGTTGGAACCAAACAGTTTCAAAACCGCTTGGATTCATGTGGTTTGCAAGACCGTTTAGATTCAAACGGTCTCCAAGACCGTTTGGGAGGTTTGACGAGGCGTTGATCATTTGAGCGTCTGCTGGACACATTATTAATTAATCACCTACAAAGAATCATTAACTAATTGCAAGTAAATCGTAAGTGGAAGGCACTTTACTCATCTAAACCCTAATCGGGTTCAATGCTGATTTCAATGGACCAATCTTGTTGAAGTTTGGGTTGAGTGACCCAAACAGTTTCAAAACCGTTTGGGGATCATCCAAACAGTCTCAAGACCGTTTGGTGATCACCCAAGACCGTTTGGAGGTCTAGGGATAAGAGAATTTGATCAATTGAAGGTTCAATCATAATAGGTTGTTGAAATAATCAAAGTGCTGATTTTGTGACCTAATTAGGGTTCAACCCTTAACAAATCGACTTAGTTTTTTATGAGACTTCGAGAAAACGGTCTCAAGACCGTTTGGAGGATGTCCAAAAGATCCCAAGACCGTTTGGGGTCAGGTCATGGCCCAATTGGGTGATGGTTCAATGGGTTCAACTTCAATTAGACTCATATTGATGGATGTTGAAGGTTGATCGATTTCAAACCCTAATCCAATTGGTCCTAACCCTAATTGGTGACCAATTGAGGATAAATTGAGTATCAAATTGGTTAAGGATTAACCTAATTATCTCAATTGATGAGTGGCTAACATGTATGAGATCGATTGAAGGGTTCAACATTGAAAACCCTAATCGATTGCAGGTGTTGATACACTTTTTAGGTCCATGGATGTTTGGATCAAACGGTCTCAAGACCGTTTGCATCCAAATGGTCTCAAGACCATTTGGGACCAAACGGTTTCAAAACCATTTGGAATCATGCGGTTTCCAAACCATTTAGACTCATGCGGTTTCAAGGCTGATTTGCTCAAACGGTTTCAAAGTCAAACTTGGCTAAACGGTCAACGTGATCAAACGGTTTCAAGACCGTTTAAGAGCAAATGGTCTTGAGTGTGATATTGTCCATGCAGTCTTGAAGGTCAAAGGTACCAAACAGTCAACCCTTCCATGCGGTTTCAAAACCGTTTGGAGGTGGAAAGTTCAAAACCGTTTGGGGTCTTTTAAGGTCAAGATTTCTTAATGCTTTAAAGGCTTAGATGGTTCAATGGTTGATTAACTCAAACCCTAATGACACCTAAAGACATTAAGGGAACAAGTGATGGGTTGGTTGATGTATGTTATGATCAATGGTGAATATTACTAAAATACCCTTGAAAGGTTTAAACAATCAACACCCTTGATCAAGCAAACCCTAATGACCATAATGGTGATGACCTGACTTATGTTAATCAAAGTTGACTTGACCTAACATAATCTAGAGTGATGTAAACATCATCTATTAGTGAGAGGAGAGAGAAGGCTCCTAAAATGAATGAAAATCAAGTAAAATACCTTCAATATGAATGAATGCACATGATTAGGGTATGATCCTTCATAGTGAGATCATAGAAACCCTAATTATGATAATCGATGAATCTTAACCTAATTTTAAGGCATCAATGATAATAATCTTCATACATGATGATGCTATGAGCTGAATTCACTATGAAGTGAATAGTAAACCCTAATTCTAGGGTAATAACATATAATGTGAATAGTAAACCCTAATTCAGGGTGATGTGATGAAATGTACAATAAACCCTAATTCCAGGTTATGCTTTTAAGCATGAATCTTCATGATTAAAGTATGAGATGAGGAATCTTTATTCCTAATGAAATAAAAAGGATTAAATAACCCTAATTGAATTGAATAAGGGAACCTAGCCTTAGTGAAGGCATGATGGTACAACCCTTGAATTGAAAGGTTATCTCTACTTTATAAATTTCTGATCTGGAGATGAATTGTTTATTATTATCAATTGAATTAACCATGTAGGTTCTTATAAAGAAGTGATCATAGCCAGGTAAGGGTTATGATATCATATTCATAGAAAGCATGTAAGTGGCAACATATGAGATTAATGGGCTGTAAGAGCCATGAGCAACATCAAGGTCATGCTGATTAGATGACTTATGATGATTTAAGGGTTTGAACACCCCTTTTCCTGAATCATAGTAATGAAATGGTTAAGAATTGATATCCATATGATAATTGATGTGAGTTAAACTTGATACATTTAGTATTCTCCTTTTATAGCAGTGTTTTAATTGTTAAATGCTTGAAAACATGCATGATGCTAAAAGAATGTTGAAATATACCTAAATAATCAAGTATAATCATACCATGTAGAGCCCTGATCATAGATCCATCATTGTCAGAAGCCAAATGATGGTGTAACAGGTTTTCCTAAGGGAACTCTTAGATCACATACTTTTGAGTATGTGGGGGATTATAGACGCGAATATCCTTACGTCCTAGTGTAGGAATTGATGTAAGATGTACTTTAATCCATCAACCCTTCACTATATGTTTATGCCAGGGTGATGTATCACTAATCTCCCGAGGGAATCTTTAATGCCGCATCGATGAGAGATAAAAAAGAGATCGTTCGATGTCGAAGAGAGTACAGAATGCCACTATGACTCTAATAGTGAAGTTGCCAGAATACCCTGGTAAGCTATTGTAGGAGAGGCACGAGATGTCCTGCATGTTGATCCTCACACTGACTGAGGAAGATGAGGTCATAAGAATCCGGCTCTTTTGATGACCTATGTATGATACCGATGCGACTTAGTAGTGATCAGTTGGAGTATGAGCGGTATACCTCATCTTCACATGGCATAATAATGTTTGTAAAACATAGTCAACCACGTAGCATATCTGCTTAGGTTGAACTACGAGAAACAATGATTGATGTTACACTATTTATATTAATATTCTGTTCAAATATCTAGTATACATGTTCTTCATATTCCTTAATGAAGTGATTGTTTAAGTAGAAGTTGCTTTACTTAAAATCAAACCTACTGTTGAATGATTTAAGTTACCTTGTTTATGTTATCCCTTATTTGTTATAACAAATCTTCTGGCGGAGAGTTATAACTCTCGCTGGGACAATTATTTAAAATTGTCTCACCCCCGTAGATTTCAACTTTTTAGGTGGACGTCGAGGAAGTAACCAATCTGAGGGTGAGCAGTACCAGCAACAGCAACACCAGGGGCAACATTGAATCTCAGGTGGAGATACTGACTGTCAAGTCCTGTAGTTAGTATGTCTTATGTCGTCTCTATACTCTCAGGTCCTAGGAGTCAGTAGGTCTGAGGTTTTTGGCTTTGAGCCTCGAGATTTTTGTTGTATCTTGCCTTGCACAGTTAACAGGGCAATGGATAATCACTCAAGAGGTGATTTCACAGAGATGTAATGTTAAAACATGATGTAAATAGTTTATCTTGTTTTATTATAAAAGAGTTTTATGATTTAAATATATCTTTCCAAAAATTTTTAATTTCTTGTGATTTTTCATATTTCGCTGCTAATCGGACGCTTCGCTGAGTTTACCTTGTAATTTGTAGATCGGACCCCACAATTAAGTGGTATCAGAGCTCTAGGTTTGCTGAGTCTACAGAGACATAGGAATTAAGATGTTGAGTCTATTCTTAGTATCTTCCAGTATATCTAATAGTGTCTTCTGCTCCTCAGGAGAAGAAGATAAGTAAGGATGTCTGGACCACATGAGGAGTATGTGGCAGAGAGTAGTGTCGCTGCACCCCGAGAAGGTGCAAGGAACCCGGAGATAGAACAACCTGTGCCTGAGCCACCCCGGTTTAACCCAACTGACATGGAGAACCCAGCTGTCCAGAACATGTTCAGGCAGTTTATGACTGCCATGACACACATCACAGATAGGATGCCCATGCCTGCACCTAGGGCACCTGCTCAGTCTGAAGGACAAGGAATCGGCAAGACGTTCGAACGACTTCGTCGAGTCGGAGCGACCAGGTACTTCGGAACAGCTGATCCTACAGACGCTGACCTATGGTTGACCGAGTTAGAGAAAGCCTTTAGAATCCTGAACATCCCTGAAGCTGAGAAGGTTAGACACACTGTCTATCTTCTCAAGGGGAGTGCTCGTCACTGGTGGACCATGGAAGAACAGAAGAGGCAAGGTGTAGAGGCTACATGGGAAGTCTTTCGTCGGGAATTTGTCAATAGGTATTTCCCTAAGACGTTCCTGGATGAGAAAATCTCTCAGTTCGAGAGATTGAGGCAAGGTCTGATGAACATTAACGAGTATGAAGCTAAGTTCATGGAGTTGTTGCGGTTCTGTCCGCATATGGCTGCTACCAAAGAAGAAAGGATTAGACAGTTTGAGAAAGGATTGAATGCTGAGTTGACTACTCCCGTGTCTGCCCTAGAGAACCAGGAGAGGTTTGCTACCTTTTTTGAGTCAGTCTGAAGGATAGAGATGTCCGTAGCAGAGAAGAGGCAAACCCATAAGAGATATCCTCAGTTCCAGGGATCTTCATCCAGAGACTTCAAGAAGCCTAGATTTTCTGCACCTACACCACCACCACCTAGACCTAGTTCTCAGACACAGTGGACACTGAGTAGAGGTAGAGGATGAAGCCTACCACTATAAGAGGATCACAGTTCAACATCGATGTCGGTCACAGGACCACCCAGACCACAACAACAAGACAGAAGTTGCTATATATGTGGGAAGATGGGGCATCTGATGAAAGACTGCAGAGCTAGACTAACAAGTGTAACACAACCACAGAGGCAGAGTCAGCAAGGATCACAGAGGAGGTAGTTACAAGGAGCAGCTAGAGGACGTGGACAAGCGTCCCAAGCTGGATCGTCAGCACCGAATCAACCTCAGGCAACAACAAGGTTCTATGCAATGAACCCACCTGATGCAGTGATCAACCCTCAGGTTGTGGCAGGTCAGATGGAGTTGTTATATTCTAATATGTCTACATCCTGTGTTGTAACTGTTTTGATTGATCCGGGTGCTACGCACTGCTTTATCACTCGAAGAGTGATTCGTAACTGCAATATGATAGTTAGTCATAGAGCAGATACCCTGTTGCTTGAGACTCCGTTGAGAGGGTCTGCCGTGTTGCAGGAGGTATGCTCTCCCTGCATCCTCTTCTTTTCTGATCATTGCATTCAAGTGGATCTTATACCACTTGAGATGCAAGGATTTGATATAATCCTTGGGATGGATACCTTGGAAAGGTATAGGGTTGTCTTGGATTGTGAATCCAAACAAGCTGTGTTTCCTGATGAAAGCAACACATGGATCTTTCAAGGAGAGAGAAAGATTCTACCCACCTGTCTTGTGTCAGCCATGGTTGCTGAGAAGTTGATGAGGCAAGGATGTTATGCATTCTTGGCCCATGTGGTAGATACTACCATGGAGAGTCCTAACCCTGTTGAAGTTCCTGTAGTCAGGGAATTCGATGACGTATTTCCTAAAGAACTTCCAGGTGTTCCACCACCTCAGGATATTGATTTTGAAATCAATTTGATCCCAGATACACAACTGATAGCACAAACACCGTATAGGATGGTGCCTGCCAAGATGGCAGAACTCAAGAAACAACTGTAAGAGTTGCTTGAGAAGGGTTTCATCCGATCGAGTACTTCACCCTGGGGTGCTCCGGTCCTTTTCGTTAAAAAGAAAGACAGATCAATGCGGTTATGCATTGATTATAGACAACTAAACAAAGTAACTATAAACAACAAGTACCCACTGCCGAGGATTGATGATCTACTCGACTAGTTGCGTGGTGCAACTGTCTTCTCAAAGATAGATTTGAGGTCAGGATATCATCAACTCTGCATTAAGGACAGTGACATACCCAAGTCTGCCTTTAGGACAAGGTATGGTCACTATGAGTTCACAGTTATGTCGTTTGGACTAACTAATGCACCAACTACATTTATGGAACTCATGAATAGAATCTTCCAACCTTTCCTTGATCAGTGTGTTGTTGTCTTTATAGATGACATTCTGATCTATAGTAGAGATGCTCAACAACATGAACAACATCTTCGTCAGGCTCTAACTTTGATAAGAGAACATAAGCTATACACTAAGTTTAGAAAGTGTGAGTTCTGTCTACCGGAAGTATCTTTCCTTGGACACGTGATATCTGCCTTGGGTATTCGTGTTGACCCTAAAAAGGTAGAATCTGTTCTACAATGGGAACAACCGAAGACACCGACAGAGATCCGTAGTTTCTTAGGGTTGGCTAGCTATTACCGAAGGTTTATTAAGAACTTCAGTTCCATAGCCTTACCCTTGACTAAGTTGACCCGAAAATATGTTCCTTTTGTTTGGAGTGATAAGTGTCAGCAATCTTTCCAGCTGTTGAAGGAGAGGTTGACAAGTGCACCTGTACTTGTGCTACCTGAGCAAGGCAAAGGATATGTGGTTTTCTGTGATGCCTCCAAGAATGGACTCGGATGTGTGCTGATGCAGGATAATCAATTGATTTCTTTTGCTTCTCGAAAGCTTAAAAATCACGGGGAGAATTATCCGACACACGATCTGGAGTTAGCTGCTGTGGTTCATGCCTTGAAGATCTGGAGACACTATCTCTATGGAGAGACATTCCAGATTTTCACTGATCATGAGAACCTTAAGTACATCTTCTCTCAGCATGAACTTAACATGAGGCAACGACACTGGATGGAGTTAATCAAATACTACGATTGTATAATTGATTACCATCCAGAGAAGGCCAATGTGGTTGCAGATGCTCTGAGTAGGAAATAAGCAACACCAGCCCTAGATAGGCCACAACTAAACTCTTTAGTATGCTCTAGGAGAGATATGCTTATCTCCTTAAGGCAAGACAATGTACAGTTGAAGGTGTCATTGTTAGCCGGGTTGTTGGCTGAGATGCATATAAAACCTACCCGAAGAGAGCAGATCAAGGAGGCACAAGAAGTTGATGTTGTAGTCCAACAGATCAGATCAGAGTATGATAATGAGAAACGAGATGGTTTCCATGACTCTGAGGACCAAGTAGATTGTTATCACGTGAGGATGATAGTGCCTGATGTGGATAACTTGAGAAAGTTAGTTTTAGAAGAATCTCATTCTTCAATGTATGCCATGCATCCAGGAAGCACCAAGATGTACCGAAACTTGAAAGATATGTATTGGTGGCCTGGGATGAAGAAGGATGTTGCTGAGTTTGTTCTGAGGTGTCCTGTGTGTCAGCAAGTTAAAGCTGATCACCAGAAGCCTGCAGGAACAATGCAACCTTTACCCATACCACAGTGGAAGTGGGATCATGTAACCATGGACTTTGTTGTTGGCCTACCTAGGACAAACAAAGGACATGATTCCATCTGGGTAATAGTTGATAGGTTGAAAAAGACATCGCATTTCTTGCCAGTCAAAACAACCTATTCTGCTGAGAGGCTAGCACAGTTATATGTTCAGGAGATAGTGTGACTGCACGGAGTTCCAGTCACTATAGTTTGGGACAGAGGTCCCCATTTTACGAGTCGTTTTTGGGAGCGACTTCATAAATCTTTAGGCACCCAGTTAAGGTTTAGTACAACCTTTCATCCTCAGATTGATGAACAGTCGGAAAGGACTATACAGACCTTGGAAGACTTGCTGAGAGCATGCGTTCTTCAATTTACATGGAGTTGGGATCTGCACCTAAGCTTGATAGAGTTTGCCTATAACAATAGCTATCAACATAGCATTGATATGGCACCTTATGAAGCTTTGTATGGTAGACATTGTAGATCACCCTTATGTTGGTACAAAATCGGTGAATATCAGCTGTTAGGTCCTGATCTTGTGCAACAGACCACAAAGAAGATTAAAGTGATACAACAGATTAAGACTGCACAGGATAGGAAAAAATCTTATGCTGATAGATGTTGTAGACCCTTAGAATCTAGGTTGGAGACAGAGTGTATCTCAAAGTCTCGCCTTAGAAGGGAGTTCTGATATTTGGAAGGAAAGGGAAGTTAGCTCCTAGGTTTATGGGGCCTTATCCGATCACTGAACGAATTGGAAAGGTAGCCTATAAATTAGAGTTACCACCAGAGTTACAGAGGTTACACCCTGTGTTTCACATTTCTATGTTGAGGAAATATCACCCTGATACTAAGTCAGTTCTACAACCTATGGAGGTAGAATTGAATGATGATATAACTTATGAGGAAGGACCAATGTCAATCCTTGATAACAGAATTAAAAAGTTAAAGAAGAAAGATATAAGTCTTTTGAAAGTCCTCTGGAATCACCGTGGTGTCGAAGAAGCCACATGGCAACTAGAGGAAGAGATGAGAAGGAAATACCCTGCTCTTTTCTCTTAGTATGTTTTGTTGATTTCGGGGACGAAATCCTTGTAAGGGGTGGATAATTTGTAACATCCCTGACCTGGGTTATGAGCTAAACCTAGGTGTTTTGCTTAATTATGTAATTATATGCTTGTGATTATCTTTTGGTATGTAATTAAAGCTTCCGGGGAACATATATTTATATTTCTACCCTTTTTGAACAATGTTATAATATTGTTTTGTAATACAGGGACCTATGTGCAAATTACCCATTTAGAGGGGTTAACTTACAAATTGCACATGTTGGATGTTCCTCTGATGATGAGACATCATAAGAATTAATATGATGAAGTGTGATGGATTCTCCAAGCTTGGGCATCAAGATGCAGCTTGTGGAGCAATCCTTGTGCTTAAAACCCTAATTTTAGTGTAAAGTGCAATTTACCCAAAACATGGGGTGCAACATGTAAAATACACCCTCTAGAGTAACTTTCATGGCTCTTGGCATCATTTAGAGTAAGAATGATGAAGAGGGAGCTTCATTTGAATAATCAAATAAGAATGATAACCTTTGTAATTAGTTAACCAAGTTGTAAGCTTAATGACCCCTTTAATGTGTACAACTTAGTAAGAAGTTGGCTTTCTTTACCTTTAGACCTTGGGTTTAAGATGATTTTTGCTTAAGTATGGAAGGGAGAAACGTGGCTTAGAAGAAGGGAAGGACCTAGTTGAGAAAAGGAAAAATAATTATCTTTATCTTGGAAATACCCCCAAAGTATATATACACCTATCTTTTACAAACAAAGGATCATTTCCTCTTTCTCCTCACTTATCCCCTTGCTTGGACCGACTAAGGACAGCGCTATGGAGCAGAGGAAAATGGCCAACCAGTTTTGGGTAAGGTTTGATCATCATCTTGCTCGGATTCATGGAGGAAGACATGTTGCAAGGTTGGTTCTATGGTCTTTCTTACTTAGTTCTTCTTTCTAGCCATCCCTTCCAACCAATTCTTGAAGAAGACACCTTGGCCGACCTGTGGAGCTCAAGACACCATTAAAGCTTGGAAGCTTGGAGCTCTAGAACCAACTTTAAGGCGGGTTTTATAATTCTAAACCCTTAAACTTTGTTATGCACCTTTCTTTCTTGCAAAAATAGCTTGTTCTTCTTTCCCCCATTCTTCCTTGCAATCTTGCAAGCAAAACCGTGAAGAACAGACCTCCATCGTGAGGTAGATGACGATGGGCATGAATACCAATGTCACTTTATCAAACGGTCTCCCACCCTTTTGGTCTAAACGGTTTGTAAAACCGTTGGAACCAAACGGTTTCAAAACCGCTTGGATTCATGTGGTTTGCAAGACCGTTTAGATTCAAATGGTCTCCAAGACCATTTGGGAGGTTTGACCAGGCATTGATCATTTGAGCGTATGCTGGACACATTATTAATTAATCACCTACAAAGAATCATTAACTAATTGCAAGTAAATCGTAAGTTGAAGGCACTTTACTCATCTAAACCCTAATCGGGTTCAATGCTGATTTCAATGGACCAATCTTGTTGAAGTTTGGGTTGAGTGACCCAAACAGTTTCAAAACCATTTGGGGATCATCCAAATGGTCTCAAGACCGTTTGGTGATCACCCAAGACCGTTTGGAGGACTAGGGATAAGAGAATTTGATCAATTGAAGGTTCAATCATAATAGGTTGTTGAAATAATCAAAGTGCTGATTTTGTGACCTAATTAGGGTTCAACCCTTAAAAAATCGACTTAGTTTTTTATGAGACTTCGGGAAAACGGTCTCAAGACCGTTTGGAGGATGTCCAAAAGATCCCAAGACCGTTTGGGGTCAGGTCATGGCCCAATTGGGTGATGGTTCAATGGGTTCAACTTCAATTAGACTCATATTGATGGATGTTGAAGGTTGATCGATTTCAAATCCTAATCCAATTGGTCCTAACCCTAATTGGTGACCAATTGAGGATAAATTGAGTATCAAATTGGTTAAGGATTAACCTAATTAGCTCAATTTATGAGTGGCTAACATGTATGAGATCGATTGAAGGGTTCAACATTGAAAACCCTAATCGATTGCAGGTGTTGATACACTTTTTAGGTCCATGGATGTTTGGATCAAACGGTCTCAAGACTGTTTGCATCCAAATGGTCTCAAGACCATTTGGGACCAAACAGTTTCAAAACCGTTTGGAATCATGCGGTTTCCAAACCGTTTAGACTCATGCGGTTTCAAGGCTGATTTGCTCAAACGGTTTCAAAGTCAAACTTGGCTAAACGGTCAACGTGATCAAACGGTTTCAAGACCGTTTAAGAGCAAATGGTCTTGAGTGTGATATTGTCCATGCAGTCTTGAAGGTCAAAGGTACCAAACGGTCAACCCTTCCATGCGGTTTCAAAACCGTTTGGAGGTGGAAAGTTCAAAACCGTTTGGGGTCTTTTAAAGTCAAGATTTCTTAATGCTTTAAAGGCTTAGATGGTTCAATGGTTGATTAACTCAAACCCTAATTACACCTAAAGACATTAAGGGAATAAGTGATGGGTTGGTTGATGTATGTTATGATCAATGGTGAATATTAATAAAATACCCTTGAAAGGTTTAAACAATCAACACCCTGTATCAAGCAAACCCTAATGACCATAATGGTGATGACCTGACTTATGTTAATCAAAGTTGACTTGACCTAACATAATCTAGAGTGATGTAAACATCATCTATTAGTGAGAGGAGAGAGAAGGCTCCTAAAATGAATGAAAATCAAGTAAAATACCTTCAATATGAATGAATGCACATGATTAGGGTATGATCCTTCATAGTGAGATCATAGAAACCCTAATTATGATAATTGATGAATCTTAACCTAATTTTAAGGCATCAATGATAATAATATTCATACATGATGATGCTATGAGCTGAATTCACTATGAAGTGAATAGTAAACCCTAATTCTA
Organism: Alisma plantago-aquatica; assembly: GCA_963693085.1. Taxonomy (NCBI): domain Eukaryota; kingdom Viridiplantae; phylum Streptophyta; class Magnoliopsida; order Alismatales; family Alismataceae; genus Alisma; species Alisma plantago-aquatica. The sequence continues at coordinate 1,365,052,789 of OY856412.1, read as the reverse complement.
GGGTAATAACATATAATGTGAATAGTAAACCCTAATTCAGGGTGATGTGATGAAATGTACAATAAACCCTAATTCCAGGTTATGCTTTTAAGCATGAATCTTCATGATTAAAGTATGAGATGAGGAATCTTTATTCCTAATGAAATAAAAAGGATTAAATAACCCTAATTGAATTGAATAAGGGAACCTAGCCTTAGTGAAGGCATGATGGTACAACCCTTGAATTGAAAGGTTATCTCTACTTTATAAATTGCTGATCTGGAAATGAATTGTTTATTATTATCTATTGAATTAACCATGCAGGTTCTTATAAAGAAGTGATCATATCCAGGTAAGGGTTATGATATCATATTCATATAAAGCATGTAAGTGGCAACATATGAGATAAATGGGCTGTAAGAGCCATGAGTAACATCAAGGTCATGCTGATTAGATGACTTATGATGATTTAAGGGTTTGAACACCCCTTTTACTGAATCATAGTAATGAAATGGTTAAGAATTTATAACCATATGATAACTGATGTGAGTTAAACTTGATACATTTAGTATTCTCCTTTTATAGCAGTGTTTTAATAGTTAAATGCTTGAAAACATGCTTGATGCTAAAAGAATGCTGAAATATACCTAAATAATCAAGTATAATCATACCATGTAGAGCCCTGATCATAGATCCATCATTGTCAGAAGCCAAATGATGGTGTAACAAGTTTTCCTAAGGGAACTCTTGGATCACATAATTTTGAGTATGTGGGGGATTATGGACGCAAATATCCTTACGTCCTAGTGTAGGAATTGATGTAAGATGTACTTTAATCCATCAACCCTTCACTATATGTTTATGCCAGGGTGATGTATCACTAATCTCCCGAGGGAATATTTAATGCCGCATCGATGAGAGATAAACAAGAGATCTTCCGATGGCGAAGAGAGTACAGAATGCCACTGTGACTCTAATAGCGAAGTTGCCAGAATACCCTGGTAAGCTATTGTAGCAGAGACACGAGATGTCCTGCATGTTGATCCTCACACTGACTGAGGAAGATGAGGTCATAAGAATCCAACTCTTTTGATGACCTATGTATGATACCGATGCGACTTAGTAGTGATCAGTTGGAGTATGAGCGGTATGCCTCATCTCTGCAGGGCATAATAATGTTTGTAAAACATAGTCAACTGCGTAGTATATCTGCTTAGGTTGAACTAAGAGAAACAATGATTGATGTGACACTGTTTATATTAATATTCTGTTCAAGTATCTAGTATACATGTTCTTCATATTCCTTAATGAAGTGATTGTTTAAGTAGAAGTTGCTTTACTTAAAATCAAACCTGCTGTTGAATGATTTAAGTTACCTTGTTTATGTTATCCCTTATTTGCTATAACAAAGCTTCTGGCGGAGAGTTATAACTCTCGCTGGGACAATTATTTAAAATTGTCTCACCCCCGTAGATTTCAACTTTTTAGGTGGACGTAGAGGATGAAGGAACCAATCTGAGGGTGAGCAGTACCAGCAGGAGCAACACCAGGGGCAGCAATGAATCTCAGGTGGAGGTACTGACTGTCAAGTCCTGTAGTTAGTATGTTTTATGTCGTCTCTGTACTCTCAGGTCCTAGGAGTCAGTAGGTCTGAGGTTTTTGGCTTTGAGCCTCGAGATTTTTTTGTATCTGGCCATGTACAATTAACAGGGCAATGGATGTATATAATCACTTGAGAGGTGACTTCACAGAGATGTAATGTTAAAACATGATGTAAACAGTTTATCTTGTTTTATTATAAAAGAGTTTTATGATTTAAAGATATCTTTCCAAAAAGTTTTAATTTCTCGTGATTTTTCATATTCCGCTGCTAATCGAATGCTTCCGCTGAGTTTACCTCATAATTTGTAGATCAGACCCCACACATGGCTTGGTGGCATGTAGTATCTTAAGATGATGACACCTCTTACACTCCTTTCCATAAAACTCAAGTATAAATACCTTGCCCTTCACTTGTTAGGAGAATTTTATGAAGTCTTGTTAGCATCCTTCTCTTACATATCGTGCATACCCCTCTTGTATTGTGCATGAGAAAATGGAGTAGAGTAGAAAGCTTGGTATCAGCCAAAGACAAAGGATATTGGCCAAATAGGTCATAGCAACCAAGTAAGGTGATATTGGCCTTTGGAATTGGAGGTATCGTGCAAAAAGTTAGGAGCTCAAGTCTTGGATCTTGGAGAAGCTCATCTTCAACCTTGGGAACTTGAAGAGTTGGATTTTTAATCTTGGAAGTTGCTTTATAGGTGGATTATATAACTTGAACCCATCCATATTATTATCTATTTCTTTTCAATATTGTTCAACTTGTTGATTTCTTTCAAATTTGGATTTCCTTTGATCAATTGATATATTCATGAGTTTCAATAAAAAGTTAGGAATGTTGTCCATGGTTTTGAATAGTTAGATAAGGATCTTGAGGTTGATGATGATGACATCGTCATTGAACAACCCGATATGGGTTGAAGACTCTTGAAAACCGATATGTAATCCGATATAGAGGCTTACCCGATATGAAGGTAGGTCATACTTTGTAAAACAGGACCTATGGATGATATGGAAGACTCCTATCTATAACCTTATACATGATACAAGGGTAAAGTCATATCCTTACACGATATGGGAAAACCCTAGATGAATACATGGGAACCTGATATGTCTAAGAATCTATTCTTCTTTGAAAACTCAGTATACCCCATTACTTTGTGTTGGGTTGAAGATCAATTTAGTATTCATCTTGTCAAGAAAAGAACTAGAGTTCAAGGTTCTTATCTACCATGGGAGCACGATATGGTAGTTGATATAGGAACACGATATGACAACATGATATTACTTAATGTGGGTACCCGATATGGTAAACCCAAGATGAAATCTGATATGGAAATCTAAGAGGAAAATTGATATGATGGAAAACCAATATGGAAGTTTAAAATGAAAATTGATATGACAAACTAAGGTAAAGAACTAATATAATATTATCTTGAAAGATATATGGTAAATACATAAATGGTATGCCCGATATGGTGTACTCTTACACACAATATGAGAACCCAATATACCCCTATACCCGATATGAGGGTAATGGTCTCACCCGTACATGATATGAGGAGGACTTGAGATGATAAGAGCTAGGTGATAGCCAACCTAACATGGTTACATGATACGGTGTTAGGAATTACACCTCACACGATATAATGAAGTGGTTATACCACAAGTTTGATATGGATCCATAATAGAATATGAAGATTTTGTCTCAAACACAATATGATAGTACATATGTATACCATGATGCCTGATATGGTAGGTATGCTTCAAACCAATTTGACTAAGCGGTATATGTTGTGGGAGATGATAAATACTATATTAAGAAGTAATAAGTATTAGTGCAATTTGATAATTGTGAGTTAATATACCTTCAAGAGGAGGAATAAGTTAAAACTTAATAAAGTAAGGTGTAGGCAATACCCTCGAGAGAGGTAAGTATGTATACCCATATATGGACAAGATGATACATCATATGACTGGTAAGATTAAATACCTTAATGATTAAGTGATGGGAGATATGATGATGCCTATCTTGATATACACCTAATCTAATACATGTGTTCAACTTCAGATACATGATTCAACCCAATACACCTTGTAAAGGTGAGGGCAAAACACTCTTAGGAGTGATGAGTGTAATACTAAGTAGTGATATGGCTAATACTTAGTTAGGTGGAATACCTGAAGTATTTGATAATTTCTATATCAATAATGCCTTAACCCGAGATGAGTTCATACCATTTGATGATAGATGAGTAATTCAACTGTGTGACTTATGACCAATACACTATAGGGAAAAATGTGATGAATTAGTGCATAAAGTATTAGGATGGCAAATACCCTAGTACAAGATAAGTTGATGAACTTAAGTAAGTTAAAAAGTAATGAGGGAAGTGATGAACCAAGGCATGTCAAATATCATATCCAGCACCTTAGGGTTAATACACCTTGGTGCACCTCAAATCCAATTTACTTGGATAAGTAAAACATGAAGTTTGGCATGTGAATTGTTACATTAAGATGTAATAAGTTTAAAGCACTTTGATAAGTGTAGGCTAACCTACCGTGAGAAAAGGGGTTAAGCCAAGTTAATAAAATAGGATGAAATCAATATCCTAGTAAGGATGAGAGAGAAACTCATACTTTGTGTTGACAATCATTTAATGATAAAATGACGAGAATAAATAAGTATGATTGAATACTTATGATATCAAGTATGCTCCTACATGCGTGGAGCAATGAATTAGGGTTTGGATTGATAATATGAATATGAAACACCTATTCAGATATGAACAGAAAACCCTAACCCTAATAATGGGAATGTTGTATGTCTCTTATTGCATAAGTTGTGTGAGATAAGTGAATAGTTGTTTCCTAGTGAGAAATAACAAGATGTTTAATGGGCTTTGTGAGCTATGAGAATTATTTATACAACAAGTATAAATGGTTATATAATCTAACATTTTGAAAGGAAGTTGTTACTTAGTGAAAGGTTATTAGATATTCAATGAGCTATGTGAATTGTGGATAAATACCCTGGTCTAGAGGTAATTGTTTCTTGCTAAGTGGTGACCATACTTAGTGATGAATTAAGGGTTTGAATACCCAAGTATGATGATGATAAGAGATTGAGATTTTAAGTGAACTATGTGTTTCAGAGAACATGAAAGTACCTAATAAATACATTTATGCTTTTCCTTGTAGCAATTGATATAATCTTAGTGTGAAACTTGATTGATGCTAAAAGATACAATAATGCACTTAATTAAGCAAGATAAATGTTATCATGTAGTTGCCCAGACCATAGATCCATTCAGTATCAACATTTGCTGAATGGTGAAACGAGTTTTACTCAGAATGCATATTTCTGAATATGTGATATTATATAAGGGTGCTCAGTAGACTCCCCAAATACACCAGGTTACTCAATGGACTTACTGATAAAAATTAAACTAGGATTGCTCAATGGTCATCCTAATAATATGGGAAAGCTAAGTGGTTTTCTCCCAAAGAAAGTACATGCTACGATGGTAACTCTATAGCGAAGATGTCACTATACCCCGACATAGCTAATTATAGCAGACACAAGATGTCATGCTAAATCTAAGTGGTCTCATACTGACCAAGACAAGGTGAGGTCTTGACATCTGGCTCTGCCATTGACCTTGTATGGTACCGATTTCAACTTACTAGTGGTCGATTGGAGTCTGAGCAGTATATCTCATCTCCTCTGGGCATAAGTTTGAATGTAACCATATAATCAATCATGTAGTGTATTTGTTTAAGGATTGAATACAGGAAGACATTTTTTGATACTCTATTACTTTTATACATATTAGTATATAGATGTTATACATGTTCTTCATATTCCTTATAAAGCAAATAGATGATTTATTGCTCCATCATTTATAGTTGCATTACTTTAGAAAGAGAGACTATTCAGTTCTGCTTATAATAGTGATTAATCCTACTTATTAATGTAAAAGAATCCTCTTCTCATCTTTATATTGTCTATCTGTGATAATAATATTGTTGGCGGAGAGTTATATCTCTCACTGGGACAATTGTCTCACCCTGTGGGATCCACAATTTTTAGGTGGATGTGCAAGAGGAGGTAGAGACTGTTCTGTAGAGGAAGGACAATAAATAGCAGGGCAACAGTAATAGTATAAGTTGAGTGTACTGTCTATCACGTCTTGTAGATAGAAGTCCAATGTGTCATCTCTGTACTCTTAGTTCCTTGGAGTCGGTTCGTAATGGTTTCATGAGCGATATGAGATTTTGGCTTGTATGCCTCGAGGTTTTATGTTGCTATAGGTGATGTGTTGATAGAGCAATTGTTATATATTGTCCTCAAGATGAGATAAAATAGTGTTGTACAATGTAAATCATGATATGAATAAGATTTGGATCTTTCAGTAAGAGTTTTTCTGGTAGAGGATCTTCTTGCAAAATGGTTTTTATTTTTAGTGATTTTTGTTAATATGTTGTTTATGGTAATTTCACATAATTAGTAACAATTTAGATGTCGGTTTGATGGAAGTCACTACACAAAATAAAAACTTGAGGATAATTCAAGGGATAAGGGTCGGTCCCTTTGGTTATCTTCTAGGGAAAGCCACTTCCACTCACATTATTATTATATTCACAATTCAATGCAACCTTTCCCAAGGAAAGTTGCAAGCCGATACCCATTGCTTTATTGAGGTTCTTAGCTCGTTTTTGCAAAGGAAAAGAGCTAAAAACATGATATGGGGGTCTCCTCTTTGGTTCCTTGGCTGATAGGGACTCCCATTTAACACTACAACATGATACACCCAATACAAATTCAAATTAGAGTTTCCATTCAACCCCTTTCTTGGTCTTTTCATCACCAAGAATACTACCACTCATAAATGATTCAAACATGGTGTCTCATTCATTATATCTCCTCTAAATGATACATATAGGAAGTAGGAACACTCTAGAGGTGGTAATTTGTATATCAACCCTACATTTTGGGTAAATTACAATTTGTACCAAAATTGGTGGACAAGGCACTTGCATTATTCAAACAAGTTCATGCTTGGCATTTAGGCTTTCCACAAGCCACCAATTGCATCATTATCTCTCTTATGATGATAAAACACTTAAGGAATGTTCAACATGTGACATTTTGCAATATAACCCCTCATCTTGGGTAAATTGCACTTTGGTCCAAAACAAAGGAACATTGCTCAAACAATATTCAAACATGACCAAACTTGGAACGTAAGTGTGTCACATGATAAAAAAACACCTTAGAGGATTATATTAAAGTTCTATGAAACTTAATTAGCCAAAACAAATATGGTTAACTCATAGCCCAGGTCAGGGTCATTACAAGTTATAAACCCCTAACAAGGATTTCGTCCCTGAAATCTTAGATGGAGGAAGACAATTGTCATTCATGTATCATATCATCAAGTCTCAACATAACATCTTGATGTCATGGATATTCCATAGAACTTTGACTATCACAAAGTCCTTCCATTCAGGGTCATCATACAATCTGTCATATAGGACACATATTCAACTATCCTTTCCATTAATGACTGTCGTGTCAATTCTGTGTCAGGTAACACTTTTTATGTTATAAAGGTACTATTCATACTTCAAATAATTCAAGTGTCAAATCTTATTGACTTGTCACCTTCTCAACTTACATCTTTTATGTAATACAATTCTTGACTTTAGGAGTCTTCCATACTCCTCACTTAGTTTAGCATTTCACCTCCAAGGAAAGACCACAGTTACATTCTGCCACCCACTTGGGATTACAAGTCTGATCATTCTTCTACCGTGCCATCTAATCTGCTGACACAACACTAAACTTTCTTATGACTTGTACCAACTATCTTGCTAGCTGTACATTTTCTTGTCATAAGGAGGGGCTACTTGTCAAAGAATAACTTATCTCGGAGGTATCTCTAGATGTTATGTATAAGTTGCCTCAACAGATCTAGATAGGGATATTATAAGGAATTGATTTTAGCTTGATAAGATTTTCCCAAAATGATTCTACAATTGTTCCTTCAATTAGTACATTCTTATCAATGTCATGTTTATGCAGAGCATAAACCCCTAACATATGATGTCTGATAACCTCCTATTTTAGTCGTTTATCTTAGTCTTTTTCCTTAGTTTTCCATACTCTTTTTAAGTTTAAACTATACATAATCCTAATTTTACCCCTTTTTTGTTAATACACCATCAGACTAACTTTTTCCTTTTATATATGCAGAAAAAGCACAAAAAAAATCATAAAAGAATAACCCGGTCTCAAGACCGCATGAAGCCAACCGGTCCCGAGACCGCATGGAGTCAAACGGTCTCAAGACCGCATGAAGCCAACCGGTCCCGAGACCGCATGGAGTTCAAACGGTCTCAAGACCGCATGAAGCCAAATGGTCCCGAGACCGCATGGAGTTCAAACGGTCCCCAGACCGCATGAAGCCAACTGGTCCCGAGACCGCATGGAGTTCAAACGGTCTCAAGACCGCATGAAGCCAAACGGTCCCGAGACCGCATGGAGTTCATACGGTCTCAAGACCGTTTGAAGTCATACGGTCTCAAGACCGTTTGAAGCCAAACGGTCTCACAGTCCAAACGGTCTGGAGGCCCCAAACGGTCTCCAAACCGTTTGGACTTCACTCAAAGCCTATAAATAAGACCCCAAGGGTCCTCCAAGAGGGGGCATCTCAGACGTCCAAAGGCTGCCTCTCCAGTTCTAGAGCAATTCCATCCTTCATCCATCACCCTAAGGCTGCCGGTTTGAGGTCCACATCCCATCATCAAGCTACCTTCTCTCTCATCAACAAACAAGGTGGGAGGAGAAGATCCATCATCAAGCAACCACGAAGTGTGAATATCGTTGCTCTCTCCACCAAGGGTTCAACCTTCCCTCCTCCGTGGAGATGTCGTTCTTTCTCTCTCTTCTCACCTCCTCCTTTGCTCTTGAGATGAGCGAGTAGTCCTTTTTCACTAGGGTGCGGGGAGTAGCCCCGCTACCCATGTTTTCATTTCATGCAATGTAATTCAATCGTTTGCAATAGAGATACTCTCCTTTTTGGCTCAACATCTATCGTTTAATGAATGCTTGTTGCTTGATCACCAACTTGTGTTACTTATTATATTTTGGTATGAATTGTCTACGTTTATACCTTTAGATCTGAATATCGATTGAATGTTGGTTCTAGATATATGTAGTCACCATATGTCTGTTTCGGTATCTAGGAGTGCTTTCACGAGTGGAGTAAACTCACTCCCATCGTTGCACTTTCATACTATGAAATGGAATCAGTTGACGTATGGAAGTGCAACCTTGGTAAGGTCGAGGAACACACTTCATGAAGGAGTAATGCAAAGCAAGTGACCATTCGTTAGGGGATGGCTGGCATTGCAATACTCCACACTCCTCGTAGTTGGTTATCCGAAAGGAAGCTAAGTCTACAAAGATACTAGCCGATTAGTTTCTCTTTGCAGGTCTTTTTACTATGTTGCATGTTTATGATCCATGTGTAGTGGTGTGAAACCCGGCAACATCCTAGTGGTTTTTAATCATTGTTTACAACCTTAATTTCTACTTTCTTGCTTTACTTTCCTCCCACTTAGTTTAAAACCAAATCAAACTTTCGATCTAAATATCAACTGTTAAGTGGTTAAGTACGACTAAAACATTTTCCATCTTGATTTCATCAAGACCGTTGTCCTGAGGATTCGACCCTTAACTATACTACGATAAGACTTCCGCGTGTCTTAGCATACGTGGGTGGAGATCTTACCATAGTACTAGCAAGGCTAAACTTAGGGATTCATCATCTCTAGGATTTTTAGTGGCATTGCAAAACTCCATCAAAAATTGGCGCCGTTGCCGGGGACAACGGAACGTTTTAGCTTTTACTTAACAACTTCTAAGTTGATTAGGATTTTACACTTTTTCTTGATAACTACTCCAAATCTTCTTGATTTCTCCATTTCCTTCCATTATCTTAACGTGTGATTTTCTTTCTACTCAGGTAGAAAATGTGTATGCAACCCCCGCATAGCATCAGATTCTCCCCTGAACCAGAGTACGACTCTGAGGTAGAAAGAAGTTTCCACCGAAGGATTAGACTTAACCGCCAAAGAGCCAGACAGATGGCTGAAGAGCAACGCCTTGTTGCAGAAAGAGTTAACGCCGCCATAGCAGCACAACGAGCACAACTTATTGCAGACACTCGTGCTCAAGTGCAAGCTGAGATTCGAGCTGAGGAACAAGCCCGCATCCAAGCAGAGCATGCTGCTGCTCAACTTGCGCTAAGAAACAAGCAACTTCGGGACTACACAGTCCCGAAGAATTATGAAGATGATCACCCAGTCCGACCACCGATTAATAACATACCAAACTTTGAAATCCGGACGCAATGGATCCAGATCATGCAAGGCATCTCTTTCTCTGGAGCATCCGGAGACGATTGCATGGATCACCTTAAGAGATTCAAGTCACTCTGCCGACTTGTACCTCAAGCAGGAATCACCCTGGAAGCAATAATTTTACACCTTTTCCACTTCACCTTATCTGGAAGAGCGCTAAGCTGGTACAATGCTTTAGATAGACACCCCATCATCACTACTTGGACTCCTTTAGAAGAAAAGTTTCTTGAGAAATTCTTCCCACCTTCACTAACCTATGAGATTAGGGGACAGATTAATCACTTCGCCCAACTACCTGGAGAAACACTTGCGGAAGCTTGGGAAAGATTCAAGGAACTCCTGAGAAAGTGTCCTCACCATGGCATATCTCAAAATCAACTAATAGAAACATTCTACAGAGGAGTAAGTGATGATATCAAGCAATTTCTAGATTCCTCATCTGGAGGAAACTTTATGAGAAAGAACTATGAAGATGCTCGGAATATAGTTACGCTAGGGGCCGAGAACCAATCCAATTGGGGAAGGTCATCTAACCAACCCAAGGGAGTTCTTAAAGTCTACAAAGCTGAAGAATCTATGGAACTCAAGGCCATTGCAGAGGCCCTGAAGACTATTGCTAGCAAGCAACAAGCCCTCGAAACTTCTTTCGGGGAATATGACAAGAAGAAAAGCTCTCAAGTTCAACAAGTAAAAGCAGCTGCTGGAGCTTGTGAAGCCTGTCATGCATCTGATCATCCCACATTATCATGTGGTCTGTTGTACAATGTCATGATGGATTTACAACCACCCGTGCCGCAATATGAGCCCATTATCGAGCATCCCGAGGACCAAATGCCAGAGCAAGTCAACTCCATCCATTCAATACCTGGCCAGGTGTACTACAATCTAGATAAACCAAGAAATCACCCAGGGTTCCAATATGGAAATCCTGCAGGAACTGCCAATCCTCAACAACAGATACAAGGTGGATCTTTCAGCAAAAAACCACCAGGATTTCAGAATAACTTCGCCCAAAATCAAGGGAATTATAGAAATGGGTTCCAACGATCCAATTATCCTAGGAATCCCTCCTATCAATACCCAGGATTGCACCCACAGCTGCAACAACCTCAGTTGCAGTAGCCACAACAACCGCAGTTGACAACACCTCCACAACAACCCAGGGGCAACAAGTCACTCAATATCAATAGAGGAGTGCTCCTTCCCAACCATCTGATGAAATATCTTTGATTAGGCAGATGCTGCAATCTCAGCAGACCATGCTTGCGAATCAACAAGCTCAACAAAAGGTAGTGGAGGCCCAAATAGCACAGATTGCTGCTCAGTCGAAACCACCAGCAGGTACCTTCGCTGGGAAACCAGAGGCAAACCCGAGGCATGAACAAAATAGACCTGAGCAACTGAATGCTGTCACCACGAGGTCTGGTCGTGTCCTTCCGGATACCATTAGAATCATCCATGATGATGATGATGTAGCTATTCTTTCCCCAACAGGAAACTCAAGCATAGAAACAGAAAATTCTACTGAGAAAGAAAAGGAACCAATGCCAGAGGTCCCACCCAGAATTCCTTATCCGGACAGGCTGAAAGGGACCAAAATGGATACTAGGTTCCAAAAATTTAAATAATCTATGAAAAAATTATACATTGATATTCCTTTCCTCGATGCTCTTTCCGAGGTGCCCGCTTGGGCCAAATACCTGAAAAACCTCTTGTTGAGAAAGTATATGACAGAAGAACATGAAACAGTGAAACTTGCTCAGACCACTTCAGACATTCTGCTGAACAAGATGCCAAAGAAAAAGAAGGATCCGGGTTCCTTCGGTATCCAGTCTTCTATTGGAAATGGTTCCAACAAGAAAGGATTGGCAGACTTAGGAGCAAGTATATCTATTATTCCCTATTCGATGTGTAAAAGATTAGGCTTCACTGATTTGTTACCTACGACAATGACAATTCAGTTAGCCGACTCTACCATAACTGCCCCTCTTGGAATTATCGAGGATATTCCTGTCAGAATAGGAAAAAATTCTTATGTCCCGTGCGATTTCGTTATTATGGACATCCAAGAAGACCTGAGATACCCGATAATCTTTGGCAGACCTTTCCTAGATACTGCCCGAGCACTTATCGATGTTGAAGCAGGAACTATAATCTTGAGACTTGGGAAGGAAGCTTTCCATTTCAGAGTTCTTAACAGCATGAAAGGTCCAAGCATTCAAGAGGAAGTTTTTCTCCTGGATGCTATATATCAAATGTCCCAGTTAGAAATGTCCGAACCCTCCGATGAGATGGAAAGTGCCTTGACAAACCCGGAAGTAGAATTTTCGGCAAACGAGCTAGTGCAACAATGCCTTCAATATTTAGAAAAAGATGAAGAAGCCCCAACAGCCACCTTTGAAGAACTCAAGGCTGTCACCGTTATAGAAGTAACCGAGCCACCTAAGGCCCCTGAATTGAAGGCCTTACTCGAAGGACTCAAACATGTCTTCCTTGACAGCGAGAAACTTTGTCCAGTGATTATCAGCTCTACTCTGGAAGAAGACCAAGAAAACAGACTTCTTGATGAGCTAAAGACACACAAGAAAGCTATCGGATATAAAATGACTGACTTAACTGGTGTAAACCCAACTTTATGCATGCAAAGATTGCCTATGGTGGAAGAATTCAAACCATCGAGGGAACATCAAAGGAAGTTGAACCCTAATCTCAAGGAGGCAGTTCGCATCGAGGTTCTCAAACTCCTGAAGGCAGGTATCATCTACCCAATCTCGGATTCTCAATGGGTAAGCCCCGTGCAGGTGGTCCCTAAAAAATGGGGGACTACTGTTGTTCTTAATGATAAGAATGAACTGGTACCTACTAGAACAGTAACTGGGTGGAGAATGTGCATAGATTACAGAAAACTTAATAAAGCAACAAGGAAAGATCATTTCCCCTTGCCCTTCCTAGATGAGGTCCTCGAGTGCTTAGCTCATCAGAAATTCTTCTGTTACCTCGATGGTTATTCTGGGTTTTACCAAATCCCTATCCACCCGGAAGATCAAGAGAAAACTACTTTTACCTGTCCTTTTGGGACATATGCTTTCAAAAGAATGCCATTCGGGCTTTGTAACGCACCAACCACTTTCCAAAGATGCATGTCTTCTATCTTTGTAGGATTAACATAATCTATAATGGAGGTATTCATGGACGATTTCTCAGTTTATGGAGACTCTTTTGACAACTGTCTGCTCAACCTGGTTCAAGTTTTACAAAGATGCGAGGAAACAAACCTCATCTTAAATTGGGAAAAATGCCATTTTATGGTAAGCGAAGGTATCGTTCTAGGACACAGAGTGAGCAACAGAGGGATCGAGGTGGATCAAGCAAAAGTTGACGTTATTTCGAAATTGTTGCCACCAAAAGACGTAAAAGGAGTACGTGCTTTCTTAGGTCATGCTGGGTTTTACAAAAGATTTATCAAAGACTTCTCTAAAATAGCAAAACCCATGACACAACTGCTGACCAAGGGCACAGAGTTTAACTTTAACCAAGAATGTTTGCAAAGTTTCACAACTCTGAAAAATGCCTTGATTTCCGCACCCATACTAAGAGCTCCAGATTGGTCACAACCTTTTGAAATCATGTGTGACGCGAGCGATTATGCCATAGGGGCTGTATTAGGGCAAAGAATCGACAAGAAACCCTATGTTATATACTACGCATCCAAAACGCTTGATGAAGCACAGAAAAATTACACCACTACATAAAAGGAATTCTTAGCTGTCATCTACGCGTTCGAGAAATTCCGCTCATACCTGATTGGAGCTAAGGTCATTGTCTACACTGACCACTCTGCTATACGGTATCTAATTCAGAAACAGGATGCAAAACCTAGACTTATCCGCTGGGTATTGATGCTTCAAGAATTCGATTTGGAAATCAAAGACAAAAGCGGAGTGGAAAACGTCGTCGCTGATCATCTCAGCCGTATTGAAGTCGAGGATGAAGACAAATTACCTATCCGAGACTCCCTCCCAGACGACCAACTAATGAAAGTCGATAATGGATTCCCCTGGTATGCCGACATTGTTAATTATTTGGAAACAGGAATCATTCATCCGTCTGCTTCCTATCACGACAAAAAGAAGTTCATTCATGACGCTAAGCAGTATTTCTGGGACGAGCCCTATCTATTCCTCTTATGCGCAGATGGACTTTTTCGTCGATGCATTCCAGAGACGGAAATCACCTCGGTTCTTGAGCACTGTCACTCAGGCCCCATTGGGGGCCACATGAGTTCTAAGAAGACAGCCCTCAAAGTCCTGCAATCTGGTTTTTACTGGCCAACCATTGCAAAAGATGCACATGAATACGTGCGATCATGCGTCAAGTGCCAACTATCCGGTGGAATAACCAGAATAAATGAAATGCCATTGAATATATGGCAAGAAATTGAACTCTTCGATGTATGGGGAATAGATTACATGGGTCCTTTCCCCCCATCTTACGGATTCATGTACATCTTGGTTGCTGTGGATTACGTTTCGAAATGGGTAGAAGCTCTACCAACCATTTCTTGTGATTCAAAACCAGTAATCAAGATGTTTAAAGAGATAATATTCCCCAGATTCGGCGTTCCAAGAACAATAATATCTGACGGTGGATCACATTTCTTGGAATGAAGCTTTGAAGCCTTATTAAGAAAATATGGAGTCAACCATAAAGTTTCTACACCGTATCATCCACAGACATGTGGACAGGTTGAAGTCTCCAATAGGCAAATTAAAGCTATCCTGGAAAAAACTGTCAATCGGCACCGCACTGATTGGTCCACCAAACTTTTTGACGCTCTATGGGCCTACCGCACAGCTTTCAAAACACCAATCGGAACAACGCCGTTTCGATTAGTGTATGGGAAGTCTTGCCATTTGCCAGTCGAATTAGAGCATAAGGCCTGGTGGGCCATTAAGCAACTAAACTTCGATCTCAAAGGCACTGGTGAATTCAGACAACTTCAACTCCAAGAACTAGAAGAATTACGAATGACAGCCTACCACAATGCAAGAATCTACAAAGAACAAACCAAGATGTGGCACGATGGCCACATAAAAAGAAAGGATATAATCGTCGGAGACAAAGTCCTCCTATTTAATTCCAGACTAAAAATGTTTCCAGGAAAACTACGTACTAAATGGTCGGGGCCTTTCACAATCAAACATATATACCCGACAGGAGCTGTCATTATTCTCGATGATAATGGAGGAGAAAGGACCGTTAATGGTCACAGATTAAAGAAATACCACACTCCGGCAGACAAATTATCAAGACAAACTATAGGGATCCATGACCCTATAACAACAGCATAGCTGGAGCAAAATTTTGTCGAGCCAGCGACGTTAAACCAAGGCGCTACTTGGGAGGCAACCCAAGATTTCTACTTTTTCCTTTATGTTCTGTTCTTTTATTTTCCTTAGTTTTATCTTATGAAAATACAAAAAAATATACATAACTAAAACTATAAAAAAATAATCAAAAAAACAAACAACATAAAAATGCATAAATCAAAAAAAAAAACAAACACAAAAATATAAAAACCTTTTGGCCTTTGCCCTCCCAAGCGGACTTGAAACCGTTTGGACTCCAAACGGTCTCCAAACCATTTGGAGCCAACCGGTCCTCAAACCGTTTGGGACCAAACGGTCTCCAAACCGTTTGGAGCCAAACGGTCTTCAAACCGTTTGGGACCAAACGGTCCTCAAACCGTTTGGGACCAAACGGTCTTGAGACCGGTTGGAGCCAGACGGCATCGAAACCGCTTGGAGTACAAAGAGTCACCAACCGTTCCCTATAAATATAAACCCTACCCCTTCGTCTTTCTCTCTTCAAACTTCCGAACTCTCTGGAGCATTTGTGCGAAGAGCTGCTCTTTTGCTTCTGCTTCCTTTGTTCCCGCGTGACCACTCTTCCGTTCACCAACCACCTGCAAGGTAGTCCGGCGACCACAATGCACACCGCCGTTCCTCCCTACCACCTTCGTCGCCGAACCTGAACTTTCACCGTCTGTTCCACCATCGCCGCCTTCTCCGCCGATGGTTTTAACGACCATCCGCACGTTACCATCTTCACGACAGTCATCACCTTCGCTTCGGACCACCATCGTCTTCGACGATTTCTTCACCATTATCTGCATCACCATCATCATTGCCGTCTTCACCGTTACCGTTTTTTTGTCACATCACTGGTTTCACCGCTGTTTTCATCACCGGCACACTCCCCGCCTCCGCGCCGGTTCACCTTCGTCTTCACCTGCACCGGCAGCCCTGCGGCCTTTCGTTTTCCGAACGGTCCTCACACCGCTTGGAACCAAACGGTTTAGAAACCGTTTGGAACCAAATGGTCTTGAAACCGTTTGGAACCAAACGGTTTAGAAACCGTTTGGAACCAAACGGTCTTGAAACTGTTTGGGACCAAACGATCCTCAAACCATTTGGGACCAAACGGTCTTGAAACCGTTTGGGACCAAACGGTCTTGAAACCGTTTGGGACCAAAAAACCGTTTGGGACCAAATAGTCTTGAAACTGTTTGGAACCAAACGGTCTTGAAACCGTTTGGGACCAAACGGTCCTCAAACCGTTTGGGACCAAACGGTCTTGAAACCGTTTGGAACCAAACGGTCTTGAAACCGTTTGGAACCAAACGGTCTTAAAACCGTTTGGGACCAAACGGTCCTCAAACCATTTGTAACCAAACGGTCTTGAAACCATTTGGGACCAAACGGTCCTCAAACCGTTTGGAACCAAACGGTCCTGAAACCGTTTGGAACCAAACGGTCTTGAAACCGTTTGGTCTTGAAACCGTTTGGTCTCCCACACCCATTAACCTTTCACAAAAATACAAAAAGACATAAACTACAAATAAAATCTAATTTGTTTCTAAAAAACTTTTCGCTCTAACTCATAAATTTCTATTTTTCAGATATGGCATCACCACCAAGCAAAGCCATCACATTCGAAGATCCTGAAATCTGGACAAAAGAGGAAATGCTGGAAAGACAAGCCAGGCTTCAAAAGATAAGATCAGACTTCAACAGGACTGGGAAGGCACCCCCAAATGTCAAGATGATGGATGTCTTGTGCGAACTTGATTGCCTAGAGAGGATATTCTCTGAGCCCCCTGAGGAGGAAACTGTCATCTCCTCTTCTGATGAAGATTCGGAGTACAATCCTAACTCCGAAGAGGAGTCATCTGCCAAAGAGAAAAAGGGGAAGCGCAAGGTCCCGGAGACTGCATCTGGGCAGCCCTCCAAGAAGCGGGCAAGAAAACAAGTTCGACCTGTTTCCGCTATGGATCAACCCTTTGCAAAACCTACCACCACCATCTATGCTGCTACCACCATCATCCCTGCAGCTACCACCACCATTCCTGCTACTACCACAACTATCCCCATCACTACCACCACTTTCATTCCCATCACCACCACAATACCACCACCAGAGAACCTCTTCATCCAAACCACCATCTCCACCGATAAAACCCTAAAACCTACCAAGTATGTCTGCTCCAGCATACTAATCAAGATAGGGATATATGATCGTATCTTCAACGTGCTAGACAAAGCCAACCTCACCAGGTTGTGTCTAATACCTGAAGTATCTTACCATGAACCCACCGCAGAATTTTTCTCCTTCCTGACCAAGGAGCCCGTTGACATCATGGATAGGTCACGTGATGGAGGTGACAGAAGACTTGTCACCCAAATTTTTGGCAGCAAGGTCGTCATAACAGAGAATATGCTGAACTCCATCTTTATCGACGACCAGGAGCAGCTGCGAAAGGCTAAAACAATGGGAACCGATCATCCAGAATTCAACAGACATACATTCTGGAAATCCTTAACCGGGATCCCCACTTACGATGCAAAGACGTGCAAGACGTCAAACATACACTCTGGTTTTGTGCGCACTGTACACAAAATCCTCGCTGGCGCACTCTTCCCTAGGACAGAAGGGGGGAACGTTATAATCTCCGATCTTTTTGTTCTCTGGTCTATTCTTAACGAACGGCCAGTTAATATCAGCCGTCATCTGATCCAGAAATTCTCAATCTCCATCCTGGGGAAAGAGATTTGCATGGGGGGTCATGTCACATCTATCATCAAATATCTTAAGATGGACAAACCTTTACCCCGCTGCACGCTACTGAAGGGCGACATCCTTACCAACGAGCAAACTCTGAAGAACTCGTTCATAATTAAGGAAAAGGATGGGAAATTACATTATATATTCTGCCCTATGGTCAAATCATCAAGGACTCTCCTCCCACTTCCGGAGTTAGCAAACTATGACACAACACAGCTCCTCTTCTCTGACGAGGAGCTTACTCACCTTCTAGCTTCGGTCAAAATACTTGAAAGGAAAGCAACAGCGGGACAAACGGAGATGAGCATCACTACCCCGACAGCCCGACCAACTAAGATGCCTGTCAAGCGACCTTCCAGGAGGCAGCTGCGGGCCCAACAGCTGTCGGGGACACCAACATCTCGGCCAAATCCGGAGGCCGAGCAGCTCCATGAAGAAGTCTTAACAACATCCTCCATCGACTCTTTTATCTAGAGTCTCCACGAGCAGCTAACCGCTGCCACTGCTACCACCACTCTGCCTTCCACCATTCCATCATCTACCACTCCCTTCCTCCCCACATCCACGCAACCATTCACATCCACTTCTTTACCCATCTTTACTTCGGGCTTCCCTTTCTCCATCCCTATGACCGACTTCACCACTTTTCCATTCACTTCCGCAGTTTCCACCCCATCATTATCACTACCACCACTTTCGCCTCCAATACCACCACTTTTCACATCCGCCACCACCCCGACACCGCTGGTGACTACATCCACAGTCACTACGCAGCTCGGGGCATCATCAGTGTCTCTTCTGCAAGACACTAACACCGTCCCACACAGACCCCAGTCATCTCACCCTTCCGCTCCTGGGGTCCCTTTTACTAACATCGGTGAGGAATTCGGCCGTCAATTCGACGCTGTCCGAAACCTCCTCACCGGTCCTTCTAACATATTAAATTCTATTTTTTCTTGTGTACAGGATTTATCACAACAGGTAACCAAGATCGACGAACAACACCGAGCTTTGCCTACCTTCCTCCAAGGCATCCAGCAACGACAGGACGAAGTGGCTAAGCAAGTTGAGCACATCAACAGCCACACCAACAACCTGCCGGACCTGGTCCTTAGAGCAACGTGTCAGCAAGAAGCTACAACACAAAAAGTCGATGAGATCTCCAAACAGACTCAACCTCTGCCAGAGAATCTCCGCAAGCTTGAGCAACATCAAGAGGCCCTGAGCATGCGCTTGGCTACCATCGATGATACACTTACGCAGCTACATCATCACAAAGAGGAGGCAAATAACGATGAAACCCAACAGCTACGTGCCCAAGTCACAGAACTGGCAACACGTCTCCTCTCCACCGAGGGCAGATTCACAGACCTCAAAGAAGCCCACGATGCATTGCTCGAAAAACACGAGCATCTGCAAGTGGCTTTCGATGAGCTACAAGCCACTCATCGGTGGTATAAAAAGTCTGCCAACAAAAAGCAAACAGACGAAGCTGCGAATGACAAAGATGAAGATGATGACGAAGACGACAACTCCGACTCATCTGCTGACTCTAACAAAGATACATCTTCGGACGACAAGCATGATGACGGAAAAGACCCCGGGCATGCAGCAGGACCCTCCCAAAAAGGGTCCGACAAAGGTCACCAGGACAGTGACCACCACCCCAAGTCCCCGCACAACGACAATGTCAACATGTCATATGGGGACCAATTCTTTGACTATTCAGCTATGGGGTCCATCGGGGAAGCTGCCAAGGACGCGGCCTACGCTGAGTTACAACAATGCATATTAGGAACCAGCGCCAGCCCGCCAAAAACCTCTACTCTCTTCTCAGCACCTTCTCCCCCTTACCAAGACGAGGCAGACCGAGTAAGTCTAGACACAGACGAGGATCTTGACTCTGCCTCTGACTTGGATGATAATCTAGAGGGCCATGTAGAGGCCTTCGAACAACCTGCTTCTCCTCCACCACAAGAGCTTCCCCCGCCACCTCCTCTGCCGCACAAAATGCACGATCTAGATATGGCAGCCATCTCTACTTTAGATGCTCAGGACATTTTTATACTGAACACTATAGTAGACGATGCAAAAGCAGGGGATGACATAATCTATCATAACACCAAAACTAGGCGTAAGTTGACACGCGAAGATTTCCGTTGCATCCTACGACCTCGGTCCACGGTGCCAATGGCGATCTTCCGTGTCCTCCTCGCCAATTGTATAGAAACATATAGAAGTCACAAGCGGAAACAACCAGTTTTTAATGCGTCGCCCGCTTTGTCTTTTGGCCTTTTATACAAAGACATACGCGAAATATTGGTTGAGCGGATGCGTGTCGGTTTGGCAAGAAGGGCACGCTATCTTACACTGCCCTTCCAAGTCTCGGACCACTGGCTTTTTATGATCGTGGATACCGAGGCTCGGGATGCCAAAGTATACAACTTCTGTAGCACCGAGCTACCAGCCGGCACAATAAATTTCGTAGGAGAAGCAGCAGGAGAAGCCAGGTGTATACCCTTCCGGCTGCTTAAATTAATCTGGGCTGCACGCCCATCTCTTCGCCAAGACTGGAGCCAACCAAGGTTCAAAATCATAAACCCTCCAGTCCAAGCCACCGAGGGATCTGGGGACAGCGCTTTCTGCACCATCCGACACATCCAAGCGCTAAACCAGGAAATCCCATTCAACGACCTGGTAGCTGAAGATTTTCATTCCCTACGAGGACGCTATGCCATGGAACTCATATGTGATAGACGATTCTTCAACGACCCAACTATGTCACCAGATGATGTTCCTCAGTACCTTTTCTCAGCTTTCCAGCGACGACAACGACGACCTTTCCGACAAGTTTTGAAAGAGTCAGAGCAGATCAAGTCGCCCGAGCAAGATAAAATCAAGAGCGATCCTGCTTACACCATCAACCCAACATTTCCTGATTTTGATCGCGATGCTTGTAAGGGTCTGAACGATCTTGAATTGCGTATCATTATGGCGCGACTCTCCGTAGACAAAGATGACCTAGTATTCATGTCTCGAGACATACTCGTAATGGCAGATTCACTGCGAGAGACTCTACAGGATAAGGGATCCCTTTCTGTCAGCCTCATGGCCGCCTACCAGTTTCTACTTGGCCAAACCAACCCAAACACATACATGACGTCTCCATATATGAAAGATGATCTCCTAAAGCTCAAGAACTTCGGCACAACCGACACACTGATCTCATACCTCCAACACACAACGCCGAAGTTCATCATGTTACCCATCCTATATCATGAGCATTGGATTCTCCTGGCAACAAACCTCCCAGACGGAACAACCACCATATACAACAGTTCCGACAGCCAGTTCAACGCTCGACAGCGACACTACGTCGTGACGCCAAAGATGCCAACAGAAGTAGTGGCAAAGGAGTGCGCCGAGAAATTAATCGATCTTTTGAGTCAGCATACAAAGGCGTACGACAAAGAACATTTCCATCGCCCCGCCTTTTGCCACAAATGCCCCCAATAAATAAGACAATCGAACGATTGCGGTTTCCACGTCCTCTACTGGATGTACACCATTGTTGTTCTTCAAAGACCAGTAGAGGACATGACTGACGTGGACTACCACGCTTTACGAGGACAGTTCACATCCAATCTACTTCGTTCCCCGGGGGCAAATGAAGATTTACCTTAACCCGCGGCCCTTGTCCTAATGACTTCTCACCCTATCACTTTGCCACTCTGCGGACAGAGTGCGTGATAAGTTGGGGGGGGGTGCATTAGACAAGGGCAAGGTATCAATTCCTACACTCCTCTTTCTATCTAACACTTTCCATACAATTCCTTATTCTTAAAATCCTTTTTACTTAATTTCTTCTTCAAAAATAGTCACCTCAACTAACCCTAGAATCATGTTAGTCCCTACAAGTAAATAGCACTTAGACATCGAATGGCGATTTATCAATTTCCACCCACTAGTTATTTCATATTTTTTCTTCAATTCTTCATCTG
This sequence comes from Alisma plantago-aquatica, assembly GCA_963693085.1. Taxonomy (NCBI): domain Eukaryota; kingdom Viridiplantae; phylum Streptophyta; class Magnoliopsida; order Alismatales; family Alismataceae; genus Alisma; species Alisma plantago-aquatica. The sequence continues at coordinate 1,365,030,650 of OY856412.1, read as the reverse complement.
ACTCTCCACAGGTCAAAATTAAGGCAAAAATAAGCCAAGATCTCGAGGATGAGAGGGAAATCAGGCAACTTCCAAATCAAAAAGCTCTGCAAGTGGACCACAAACCAAATAAGTGCACGTTGAAAAACTTTAAGAACAACTTTCCTCTCTTCAAAATAAAAGAGGCTCGGCCGCCCAAAATAAATCCTCAAAAATCCCAAAACCCAAGCCTGTGAGTTATTGAATAAAAGCCAGAGAGACGAATAAAATTATGAGAGTTGTGCCACGCATAAGGATCTATAAGAAGAACTGACGAAGGTCTCACCCGGCCGACACATTCCGCTTCCCTCACAAAGGCAGATGTGTCGTGCCCAGTAGTGAAACCCTAAAGTTTCTAAATATATGAAAGGCTCATAAAGGACTCGCCCGACCGGTACATTTAGCTACCCTCATAAAGGCAGATGTTTCGTGCCCGGTAGTGAGATTCTAAAAAGCATAGACAACCCCTCCCCCACTTGAAGGGGGAGCTACACTTCAAAGCCTATAGCCAACCCTCATACCCTTTCTAGTTTCCAATAGGTTTTTCAGAGAGGTATAAAGCTGATTAGAGTCAACAACGTGCACAAAATAAGGTGGTCCCAATGCAAACTTTGAGATACGGAAAGAACCTGAGATCCAAGCAACTCTTGAAATCCGAAAGAATCAAGGCATGCAATAAAACCTGATATGACCCCAGGGGAACTCAGGTCAAGAATTGAAGCAAGAGTATGGAAATCCTAAATAAAATCACTTCGCCATTACATGTCTCAACTCTATCTAACTTGAGGACAAGCTAGACTCTAAGTTAGGGGGGGTGATAACCTCCTATTTTAGTCATTTATCTTAGTCTTTTTCCTTAGTTTTCCATACTCTTTTTAAGTTTAAACTATACATAATCCTAATTTTACCCCTTTTTTGTTAATACACCATCAGACTAACTTTTTCCTTTTATATATGCAGAAAAAGCACAAAAAAAAATCATAAAAGAATAACCCGGTCTCAAGACCGCATGAAGCCAACCGGTCCCGAGACCGCATGGAGTCAAACGGTGTCAAGACCGCATGAAGCCAACCGGTCCCGAGACCGCATGGAGTTCAAACGGTCTCAAGACCGCATGAAGCCAAACGGTCCTGAGACCGCATGGAGTTCAAACGGTCCCCAGACCGCATGAAGCCAACCGGTCCCGAGACCGCATGGAGTTCAAACGGTCTCAAGACCGCATGAAGCCAAACAGTCCCGAGACCGCATGGAGTTCATACGGTCTCAAGACCGTTTGAAGTCATACGGTCTCAAGACCGTTTGAAGCCAAACGGTCTCAAGACCGTTTGAAGCCAAACGGTCTCACAGTCCAAACGGTCTTGAGGCCCCAAACAGTCTCCAAACCGTTTGGACTTCACTCAAAGCCTATAAATAAGACCCCAAGGGTCCTCTAAGAGGGGGCATCTCAGACGCCCAAAGGCTGCCTCTCCAGTTCTAGAGCAATTCCATCCTTCATCCATCGCCCTAAGGCTGCCGGTTTGAGGTCCACATCCCATCATCAAGCTACCTTCTCTCTCATCAACAAAGAAGGTGGGAGGAGAAGATCCATCATCAAGCAACCACGAAGTGTGAAGATCGTTGCTCTCTCCACCAAGGGTTCAACCTTCCCTCCTCCGTGGAGATGTCGTTCTTTCTCTCTCTTCTCACCTCCTCCTTTGATCTTGAGATGAGCGAGTAGTCCTTTTTCACTAGGGTGCGGGGAGTAGCCCCGCTACCCATGTTTTCATTTCATGCAATGTAATTCAATCGTTTGCAATAGAGATACTCTCCTTTTTGGCTCAACATCTATCGTTTAATGAATGCTTGTTGCTTGATCACCAACTTGTGTTACTTATTATCTTTTGGTATGAATTGTCTACGTTTATACCTTTAGATCTGAATATCGATTGAATGTTGGTTCTAGATATATGTAGTCACCATATGTCTGTTTCGGTATCTAGGAGTGCTTTCACGAGTAGAGTAAACTCACTCCCATCGTTGCACTTTCATACTATGAAATGGAATCAGTTGACGTATGGAAGTGCAACCTTGGTAAGGTCGAGGAACACACTTCATGAAGGAGTAATGCAAAGCAAGTGACCATTCATTAGGGGATGGCTGGCATTGCAATACTCCACACTCCTCGTAGTTGGTTATCCGAAAGGAAGCTAAGTCTACAAAGATACTAGCCGATTAGTTTCTCTTTGTAGGTCTTTTTACTATGTTGCATGTTTATGATCCATGTGTAGTGGTGTGAAACCCGACAACATCCTAGTGGTTTTTAATCATTGTTTACAACCTTAATTTCTACTTTCTTGCTTTACTTTCCTCGCACTTAGTTTAAAACCAAATCAAACTTTCGATCTAAATATCAACTGTTAAGTGGTTAAGTACGACTAAAACATTTTCCATCTTGATTTCATCAAGACCGTTGTCCTGAGGATTCAACCCTTAACTATACTACGATAAGACTTCCGCGTGTCTTATCATACGTGGGTGGAGATCTTACCATAGTACTAGCAAGGCTAAACTTAGGGATTCATCTTCTCTAGGATTTTTAGTGGCGTTGCAAAACTCCATCAATGTCCATACTATTATGTAGCTAGACTGATCTCACAGTTGGCCATTCCAGGAAACCAATATAAATCATCTGATTAGGAGTTATATTTTCACTTTCTCATACCACTAAAACTTATTGGATACTAGGATTCCTTATTTTTGTATCCATTATATGTGCCAAAAACACATCCCATCCTCATCATTTCCATTTCTCTGTTGTTATTACCAAAGCCAAACATACAAAAGGATCTTTCTTTCATCTTGGGACATTACTTATTACACATATCTTTATCTTTGAACCAAAGTCCAAGACGAACTGATACTTTTCCAAGTATCCATCAATAGAACACTTATAACTCATGCACATAAAGTGTCATAAGACTCACTTGATTGCCATGTCCCTGAAAGGAAAGAACACAAATAAACATATTCCTCTTATCACCCCATCATCACCCAGGGCTGTTTATCAAAGAGAAGAAATTATCATCTCCTCTGATTATTGCATGAACATTCAACTATTCATGAGTCATTTACTCTTGTTTCATCCTAAGTTCATTGCCATCAGCATAGGAATTATAAGGATGATTACATGTCATCACTTCTTTCTTTGTTATTGTCTAACATGTTCATGAACATTTTATGATTCTATCACATTTCTCATTTTCACATTATGGAAGAGATCATTATTCTTCACATATTGTTTATTTGAACAAGGATCATCTTCCTTGTTCCTTTTCACTTATCATGAGAATTGTACTTGGTACTTTCTCATACTTATAGGTTGATTTGAGATAATCTCATATTCCATTTTATTGCACTCAGGATGTGATAAAACATTCATGCCATATTTTCAATTTCATTATGCTCTTTAGATTGTCTCAAAATGATTAGTTGATCAAAGTAATCAGAAAGATAGCAATCTAAGAGTTCCATGCTTACGCTACCTTCATTAGTTGAATACCTGGCCAGGGTATACAAGTACTGAGGTTAGGTAGTATGGACCTTGTTTGTAACATATACCATACTTTTCATATCATCCAAGTCACACGACTTAATATCCCTAAATTTCTCAAGGCATCTCATTTACATCTCTATCTCTTTTATATGGACAAAAGCAATTGTAAAGCATTTAAAAGAATACTGGACAGAATATAAATTCCAGTCCTCATCATTTCCTCCCCATGTTCCAATAGGACAACCAAAGGGAAGTCAACAACATCAATCCTTCTTATGATTATTAGACAAAATCAAGAGAAGACATATCAGAATGAAAAAGCTCTATCTGACTGTCACCCCTCACAGTCATCTACCACTTTAGGTTGACTCAAACATAAAGTCTAGCTGTTTCATGTAGTTTCTTTTGCCTTTTTACACTATTGGGATATAACTTTCGTAAGCCCTAATAAGTCTGCCTCGGTTGTTGGGTCATTTCCTCCCTTCTTTTTAAACAAAAGGGTTTAGTATGCTCAACATGTCTATATCTCTAACATGTCTTATCCTCATGCCATGGTCTTATTGGTCTTATTACCGATGTAGAAGCTAAGCCAGGAGTTCTTACAGGTGGAAGATTAGGACTTTTACCTTTACTTAGTGACTACTGCCATGGTACACTAGGCATTTATTGCAGTCGTGGCACTAAAAACTTTGGCCTTTTAGACAACTAGGTAAATGTCTCTAGAATTGTAGAGACCTTTCCTTAATTCTCAGCTTATTTCCCCTCCTTGGGCATTGCCATCACATATGTACTATTTGTCTATGCTCATGAGAGAGTCTATTTTCTTGCCATATGTTAATCTTTCCCACATTTTCCACTGTTCCAACATGACTATGTCATTCAGGAACCCTTTTAGAACCCAAAGTTTCTGCATTGAGGACTGGTAACCTAGGTTGTATTGCTAGTATCCAGTCCACTATATGCATCATTGTTGTCCTAACCTTCCCAACAAGGGCAAAAAAAGTAGGATTCTCTATCCTAATTAGGTCAAGATGGGAATTCTCAGGCACTCATTCTTCTCTTTCCTTCTCCCTTGCACCCTCTCCTGGAGCAACAACATTGCTCTTAGCAACATGTTCCTCGTGCTCTCCAGTTATTTTTAAACTTCACCCTTTCTTCTGCATAAGCAGAAGTCACTATAGGGTATACTAGAGGACACTATAACAGACTCAACACCTTAGTCCTATGTCTCTGTAGACTCAGTGAACCTTAAGCCCTGATACCAAAACTTTGTGATGACCCAACATCAAATCAAGTCATCACCAGTAAATAATTGTAGAATAACCATAAGCAGCGGATTAAGAAAATCACTAAAAATTAAAACCATTTTGCAAACAGATCCTCTTCTAGGAAACTCTTAATAAAAGAACCAAAACTTTATATACATAAGGGTTCACATTGTAGATACACTGTACCATCTCATCTCGAGGATAACATATAACAATTGCTTTGTCAAAACATATACTAAAGCAACGTAAAACCTCAAGGCATACAAGATGAAATATCAGATTGTTTATAAAACCTTTGTGTACTGATTCCAAGGACCTGAGAGTACAGAGACAACAACTAGGACTTTGATCTACAAGACATGACAGATAGTACACTCAACCTGAGCTATTACTGCTGCCCAGTTGTTGGTGTTCTCCTTCTGCAGTACAATCTCTATCCCCCTCGTGCACATCCACCTAAAAAAATATGGATCCCACGCGGTGAGACAATTGTCCCAACGAGAGATATAACTCTCCGCCAACAATATTATTACCACAAGTAAGCAGTATAAACTGAGCAGATGTTCTTTTATATTAACAAGTAAGACTAATCACTGTTATAAGCAGAATAGAGTAATCTCTTCTCTTAAAAGTAATGCATCTATCTATGATAGAGCAATAAATCATCTATTCACTTTTCAAGGAATATAAAGAAACATGTACACCATCTATCCAATTAATATGTACAAACAAAGTGTACATCAACTAATGTCTTCCGTATTTGATCTTTAATCAAATACAATACATGGCTAATTACATATTTACCATCATACTTATGCCCTGAGGAGATGAGGTATACCACTCATACTCCAACCGACCATTTCTCAGTCAAAATCAATACCATACAAGGTCAATGAAAGAGCCAGATTCCAAGACCTCACCCACCTCGGTCCGTACGTGACCACTGGCAGTGACATCACGTGTCAAACTGCAACTAGCATGCCAGGGTATAGTGGAATCTTTGCTATAGAGCTACATCCGTAGCATGTACTCTCTTCAGGGAGATTTCAATTATCCATAATAGCATTATTGAGTCATGACATATAGACATACTCTGAGCCATGAGCCAGTTCATCGTGCTCATTACTGAGTCTATGACCGCAGTCACACTCGAGCCAGGATATGGCATATAGACAATCTTCAAGATTGTGGATGTATGGATGTCCAAGCTCACACCCCCACATATTCAAAAATATGTGATCTAGGTAATCCCGTGGGAAAAACCCATTCCACCATTCAGTAAATCCTGACACTGATGGATCCATAGCCAAAGAAACTAAATCTTATGGTTCCAATGATATATTAAGTGCATTACAGTATTCTTTTAGCATCAAACAAGTTATAAGCATCAATCATAAACAAATGCTACAAAGAAAGGTGTAATGCATATATCAAGTACTTTCCTAATCTCGAAACACAATTTGATACATAACACTTGGGATATCAATTCCTTATCATATTACTGGGGATTCTTATCCCTTAATCATTATCATCATCATGATTATATGATATGGGTATTCAACTCTTAGTTCATCACCGAACAACGTCGTCTCTTATCAGGTAACCATTATTTCTAGGTCCTCAGACCCAGGTATATATCACACTTGTTGTACAAGTATTTCACATGGCTCACAAGGCCCATTTAAACATCTTGTCACTTCTCCCTAGGAAACAACTTATTCACATGGCTCACAAGGCCCATTAAACATCTTGTCACCTCTCACTAGGCAACAACTTATTCACATGGCTCACAAGGCCCATTAAACATCTTGTCACCTCTCACTAGGTAACAAATATCTTTTACGTCATTAGGCCACATAAACATTATACTTGTTATACAAGTATTTAACATAGCTCACAAGGCCTATGCAATGAGATAAATATAACCTTCCCGTTATTAGGGTTAGGGTTTCCCTTTATATCCAAATAGGGTTTCAAGTTTGTATTATCAATCCAAACCCAAATTCATTACTCCACACATCTAGGAGCATACATTGATATCATAACTATTCAATCATACTTATTTATTCTCATCATTTATCATTTAAATGATTGTCAACACAAAGTATGAGTTTCTCTCTCATCCTCACTAGAATATTGTTTACATCATACTTTATTAACTTGGCTTAACCATTTCTCAAGGTATATTAGCCTCCACTTATTAAAGTGCATTAAACTCATTACATCTTAATGTAACAATTTTCATGACACACTTCATGTGTTACTCATCCAAGTATATTGGATTTGAGGTGCATCAAGGTGTATCAACCTTGAGGTGTTGGATGTGATATTTATCATACCTTGGTGTATCACTTCCCTCATCACTTTTAACTTACTTAAGTTCATCAAATTATCTTGTATTAGGGTATTTCCCATCCTAATACTGTGTGCACTAACTCATCACATTTATCCTGTAGTGTATTGGCCATAAGTCACACACTTGAATTACCCAACTATCATCAAGTGATATGGACTCATCTAGGGTTAAGGCATTGTTGATATAGGGTTGACCATTATCAACCACTTTAGGTGTTTCACCTATCAAGGTATTATCCACACCATTAATTGGTGTTACCCTCATCACTCCTAAGAGTGTTTTACCGTCACCTTTACAAGGTGTATCGGGTTGATTCATGTATGTCAAGTTGAACACATGTATTGGGTTAGGTGTATATCGAGCTATGCATCATCATATCCCTTATATCCTTACCCATTAAGGTATCAACCTTACCAATCATATGGTGTATCACCTTCACCATACATGGGTGTAACATCCTCACCTCACTTGAAAATATTGTCCACACCATACTTTAGTGTATCGGGTTACCCACCATATCATTTTAGAGATGTGTTCTCAACACCATATCGTCCAAGAGGTGTATGCTTAACCCAATATCAATTTAGAGGTGTATGCTTGCTACCCATATCACCTTAGAGGTGCATGTGTGCTTACCATATCGACCTTGAGGTGTATGTATGCTTACCATATCGGGCAAGAGGTGTATGTTTGCTTACCATATCACTTTAGAGGTGTATGTGTGCTTACCATATCGACCTTGAGGTGTATGTGTGCTTACCATATCGGGCAATAGGTGTATCCTTAAACCCCATATCGGGTTAGGGATGTGTATGTGCTTGACACCATACCGTGCATAAGGTGTTTATTACCTCATATCGTGCAAAAGCTGTATACTACATCCCCATATCATGCATGAGGTATATCTCCATCACCATATCATGCAATAGGTGATTACGTGTGTCACTTATATCAGGTTGCTCAAAATTAGGTTTTAGCATATTAATTTAGAGGTGTGTACTTGACACTATATTGTGTATGGGGTCTTTGCTTGACCTCATATCGTGCAAGAGGTGTATGGTTGACACCATATCATGTTAAATATTTGAACTTCATCCCATATCATGCAAAGAGGTATAAACTCTTAAGCATATCGTGCTGGTGATGTATGTACATAACCATATCAGGTTAGAGGTACTTGCTTGTGTGCTTGAACCCGATATCACTTTATAAGGTGATACCATCTTCTTCAAGCTCTAGAACTTCGTTCTAACTATTATAGTACATGGACAGAAGGTCTAAGAAACTACTACAACTCATAGATTCATCAAATGTTCAAGACAATTTTGGAATTGAAAGTAGATCATTAAGTATAGCAAGATAGGTGGTGAATAATAACATGATTGGGTTCAAGTTATATAACCTACCTCAAGAACAACTTCAAAGATCCAAGCTCCAAATCTCCACGTTCCCAAGGTAGAAGATGAACTATCATAGGTTCAAGACTCGTTAACAACTCCTCTATAAGCAAAGAATCACCATAGATAAGAACTTGGTGAAGAAGAAAAGAAAGGAAAGAATCACAACCGAGATCCATGCTTGAACCAAGGTTGAAGATGACCATGGCTTCACCTAAGCTTAATGGCTTGAGCTCCTCCTTGATCCTTACTTCTTAGCACGATATCAAACAGTATGAGAGTGATAGGGGTCAAAAAGATTCACTATTAGGTGAAAGGAAGGGTATATATCCTTGAGGTTCATGGGAGAGAGTGTAAGAGGTGTCATCACCTTACTACTAGTAGGTGCCACATGGCCATGCATGGATTAACACATGTACTTGCATGAATTCCATCTTTATCTTGCCATGCAAAATAAAGATTGAGGATAATGCAAGGGATAAGGGTCGGCCCCTTTGGTTATCTTCTAGGGAAAGCCACTTCCATTCACATTATTATTATATTCACAATTCAATGCAACCTTTCCCAAGGAAAGTTGCAAGCCGATATCCATTACTTTATTGAGGTGATTAGCTCGTTTTTGCAAAGGCAAAGAGTTAACAACACAATATGGGGTCTCCTCTTTGGTTCTTTGGCTTATAGGGACTCCCATTTAACACTACAACCCGATACACTCAATACAAGTTCAAATTAGGGTTTCCATTCAACCCCTTTCTTGGTCTTTTCATCACTAAGAATACTACCACTCATAAATGATTCAAACATGGTGTATCATTATTTCTCTCTCCTATAAATGATACATATAGGAAGTAGGAACACTCCAGAGGTGGTGATTTGCATATCAACCCTACATTTTGGGTAAATTACAATTTGTACCAAAATTGGTGCATAAGACACTAACATTATTCAAACAAGTTCAAGCTTGGCATTTAGGCTTTCCACAAGCCACCACTTAACATCATTATCTCTCTTATGATTCTAAAACACTTAAGGCATGTTCACATGTGACATTTTTCAATATAACCCCTCATCTTGGGTAAATTGCACTTTGGTCCAAAATAAAGGAACATTGCTCAAACATTATTCAAACAGGACCATACTTGGAGCATAAGTGTGTCACATGATAAAAAAACACCTTAAGGGATTATATTAAATTTCTAAGCAACTTACTTAGCCAAAACAAATACGGTTAACTCATAACCCATGTCAGGGTCATTACAACAATCATCAACAATGGTAATCCTTTCAAAGGCTATCACAACGTGGTCTTCCTCCCAAGGTTCATGCGGGTCCTCAATGTCCCTTGTTTCCAATTCTACTTCACCAAGTTCATCATAGTCCATCTTGAAGTAGATGTCTTCTTCATCAAGAAAATCTTGTCGTTCTTCAGCAGTGAACATGAAGATATATATCTTCTTGCACAAACAGGTGGTCATCAAGGTGCTAGTATGTATCCTGATCTCTGACTCTACTATGGAAAAAAATGTCCTTCCTAAAATGATGTAGGTTTTACCATCCTTTGGATCTATGTTCAAGATAAGAAAATTTACCAAGTATGCGGCTTGTATTTATGTATCCACCACTACTAGCTGATCATGTATCATGGCTATGAGTGTCTAGCTTGATCCATCAGCCATAAGGAGAATGTAGTTAGCTTCTTCCATCCTGTTGAGTTAAGATTTATACACATTCTATAAGGTATGATGCTTACACTTGATCCCAGATTGAGAAGAGCGTGCTCGATGATCTGAGAATTCATATAGCAAGGTATAAGAGGGAGACCCAAATTTCTTCTCTTTTTTGGGGAAAGGATACTCCAAAATGAAGCTTGTTTGCTCTGTTAGCCAAATTTCTTTGGACGACCTCCCTATTACTTTCTTATTATGACTGGTGCAAGCATCTTTACATAAAGACATAATTCAGTGCATGCCTTTCCTTTCTTTTAGGCTTTCAAAAAGTTCATGATATGGCCATGTCCCACTTGGGGGAAAGGATCATCTAAAGAATCAAAGAAAAGTTTCCCACTCGCATCAACACCTTCTACAGTAGTTGATGGGATTTGGGACAATATGAGAGCATTCATTGAACCACAAGGTGGAACTTGTGTTGTTTCTTAACAACCTCATCACACCTCAAGATTGAAACCATGTTCACTTTCTCATGGGGAGGAGGAGGAGTATGCGATGGTTGTGGTGGTGGTGGGTGGCCTTTAGTGTGGTGGGTTAGGATTTTGAAGGATGTAGGCAGTTGTTGTGGATGTTGTTGTGGAGGTGGTTGGTATGAGGGTGGTTGCTATGGTTGGTATTGTGGTGGTGGTTGTGAGGTGTTTTGAAAGTTGTATGAATGTTGAATATATGGTGGAGTACAAGGGTGAGGGGGCCTTGGTATTATTGCAAGGTGGATAATTGCCCTTGCGGTGGAGCATAGATGCCTTGAGGAGCACCCATGGTTCCACACACAAATACCAAGGTGGATAATTGCCCTTGTGGTGGAGCATAGATGCCTTGAGAAGCACCCATGGTTCCACCCACACAATTGGGGTTTAGTAAGGTTTGGGAAGGGAGCCTCCCCTCTTCACATCCATAAAGAGATAAAGTAATATGATCCAATCTTCACTCAAGTAGGTCAATGGTTTGTCCATTAGAGGACACGTCTCTCGTCAGTTGATAAAGACTTCTTAACCTCCCAAGAACCTCTTCTTCAAACTTGGAGTTGTCCTTTAGACCTTAGTCCCCTTGTTGCTTCCATGAGAAGTTAGGGTGATTTCTCCATTCCAGGGTATAGGAGTTAGATAGGGGACCTTGATTGTTCCTATTAACAAAAGATTACAGAGCTTGAACCTCCTCACAAAGTGCCTCCAAAGAGTTGGTGGAGTGGCTAGATGAACCCACCGCTTGAGTTTTGATGAGATTCATCATGTCTGCTAGTATCTTCATCATTTGTGGATTGGAAAGGGAGAAACCCTTGGGTTTTTATCACAATGAGGACCTACATTGGAGGCTCAATGACACGATTTCTCTGCCAAGTGATCAAAGAGGGGCCATGAATCCTCTGGGGACTTGGCCGTGAATGCTCCACCACAAGAGGAATCAACCACGTTTGGCTCTTGAGAGTCTGGAGTAGAAGGATTTCACCGACTACCATATGGGTACTTTTTGATGAGGGCAATACCACAAGAGCTTTTGGAATGCATTTAAGTATCATGAAATTGTTTATTCTCCCTTTGGATGAATGAGGTGATGTGCCTTCTCATTTGGGTCAGCTTGTCTATGGGGTAGAACTTCTTCAACAATTCATTCTTTACAACCTTCCAAGTCACCTACTATGACTTAGATAGGTACCACTCTCTTGCCTTTTCCTTTAGTGAGAAAGGAAACAAAGTTCGCCTGATTGAATCATCAGTAGCAGTTGGGGTGCGAAATGTGGAGCATGTCTCCAAGAAAGTGTTGATGTGGTGATAGGGATTCTCATTCTCAAGCTCATAGAAGGTGGGTAGGAGCCCAAGTAGAGCAGGTGGGATTGAGAACTTCTATCCTGGCATCTGATCCACCCAAGTGTTGATTGGAGAAGTGCAATTGTCAGGAATTAAGTAGTCATGAAGTGGCTTGGGATATGGAAGTGGAGCATTTGGTGGGACACATTCCTCCTAGTTGCGGTGAGAAATTTTGTCTCTCATCTCAACTTCTTGATGTTGTATGTGCTGGTGTTAAACATCATCTTCTACCTATCTCAGGGTATTTGGGAACCAAGTCAGTAAGGAGTGAGCGACGCCCAAGCATGCACAACTCTCATTTGTACAAGGCACAAATCAACAATAGAAGCTAAGTTAGAAGACAAGTATGCAAGAGTAAACAAAGAATGAAGAATAACAATGATGAGGGCAGTAGAAAAACATCAAATATACACTAACTAGCTAGGTCGAGCATCTCTACTCCTTAAAAACGATGCCAAAAAGCTTGGTGCATTTTTCCTAACCTTGGTTTACACCTAAATCAATTGAGTTTTAATTAAATATGCCACAAACACACTTGGGATCTTTCAAAATTTATAAGGGACTACACTAACACACCCACTTAAACTAACACATTTACCTACAAGAACATGGGGTGTTGTTGTAATATAGGCAATTGGCAAGAATAGGACCGATCCACAAGGAGAGAGGGATCACTAGATCTTGGTTACAATAACTCAGTTGCTAATGCGGAGTCTAGTGTTCAAGGGTTAATTGGGGGTTTGTTTGTTACACTAAGCTGGACAATTAGACAATTAAAGGGAACAATCAACCAAAACCTAACTTAACCCTAAACAAGTTAATCATAAGTAGTAAAGCAAGTAAGCAAGAAGAAAGCAATTTAGACTAGAGAACCAAAGTAAGAGCTAACTAACAACCTATAAGTGACAACTAGTTAAGCTAAGCAAGAAACTACACTAAACTAACAATTAGCAATCTAGAGAAAGAAAAAGACTAAGATTAGCACTAACTAGAAAGAACTAACACTATCCAACTCAAAGGAGCACTAACTACTCTAAGAATCCCTAAATTTCAAAAACAAGGCAATTAACCAACAAAGCAATTAAAGCAACTAATTAAACAAGCATGAACTAACTAGGGGAAAAATTAGGGTTTTAAGCAAGTTATGGAAGTCTGGGCCATTTGGTGAATGCAACTAGAATCCAAGTTGGGGTGTTATAACATGCAAGCTCTGTCCTTACATTCTAGATTGTCAAACCAAATGATAAGACACATTATAAAGAATAACCCTAAGCTACTAGTTGTCCATGGGCGGTATTAGGTGTGTGAAGGGGAACTACACCCTTGCACAACCTATCCAACCTTACAAGGCTCAACTAGACTAGGAATTTAGGTTTCTAGCGTTGGTGTCCTTAGGGAAATTGGAGTTAAAGGTAGGAATGGAGAGTGAAGGTGAGTGGAGGTGAGGGTGTTCAGCCTCACATGACTCACCATCTAGCTTTTACGATACTCTTAGGAAATTACACTAAGAACTCCCACACTAGATACTTAGATCTCAAAACTAGGGGTAGGAAAGGGATATATTTGTGGGAAGATGGGATGCTAGCTAGGGATCCCGTGATGTCCTCGAATTTTCCAAAACTTAATCTGATGTGTGACGTCCAAATCGAAACCTCACCTCAACGAGCATCCCAATTTAAAACCACACGCTAGGCTAAGAAGAAGAAAATTAGAGGAAGTCAGAAGGAAACAACAATAGCACATGCACATGAACAATAATAAAATCATACAACACATGTTCACCATTCAACATATAATTACATAATGAATTATTACAAATTTATATTACATATTGAACAGTATACTTTTAAATATACATGTACTTCCAGTAAACAACATGATCTTAAGACAACATGTCCACCTATACATCAGCTCGCCATACAACTCTCAACTATCCTGGTTCTTCAGGATCATATGTCCACATCACCTAAACAAAAGATTACATGTGGTACACATCAGCACAATAATCAAGAATATTGTAATGAGTATGCCTACGTGTCTTTTATATACCTCTCATTACTAAGAATTGGTAATAAGGTAAAGCTAATACTTGGCAGTTATAAAGAAATATAACAAAAGGCATATACTTGAACAAAGATGTTTATTAACAAAAGAGAACACATATTTTAAGCACATTTTCCATTATATCATCCATGCATTGACCGCCGAAGTTTGAATGCACTAAAGGCCTTATGATCAACTAACAAAGAGTTTGATTATTTCATAAGGTGACCAGACTACCAAAGAGTTGGATCACTTTCAAGTACTTGACTACCAAAGAGTTGAAGTACTTTATTTTCCAGCACTTGACTACCAAAGAGTTGAAGTGATTAGATATAATGGAACAAATAAATTATGTTTCATGTGTTCATAGCAATAAGTATGGAAAATCAAGCAAGATATCATACAAGAACATTCATTTCATTCGACATCATATGTCAAGTATTTACTACATAATACAAGCATACTGTATAATAAGCCAAGAGGTAATGACATATCTTGATCACAAATACTCTATTCATCACATGTTCCTCAGGTCAACTATATCTTTGGTCAAATCCTAATTAATACAAGATCATGTACTATCATCATATTGCTATGATCTTAACCCTAGTTATATCCATTTTAGGGTTTACTTAACTCATTAGGATATTCCCACCTGTTACTTGTATTCTTGTCTTAGAATTATCTTACTGATGTCATATTTTCTAATTATGTTACAGATCAGGGTTCATCATATGAAAATTAGCTTCCATAGTATTTTGTTCACATATTAACCCTAGGTTACATCATTAATCTAAATTATGGTTTTGTAACATGTATTAAGGTCATTTTCATATTATCCTGAATTATGTGCATAAGATTGATATGTTAGTTTCACATTGTGTTTCATATACGGTTATGAATATATTCTGGAGTTTCCAAGATTTGTTGAGCATACTTGTAACTATTGCATATTAATTAGGGTTATCAGCCCTAATTGGCCATAAGGAGCAAATTACATGATTTCTTGCATGAACATCATAATCACTGACCTTAAATGGATTATAAACATGAATATGGATTTATTGACATATTATCATAAATTTAAGACATTGTTTGATATTTCTTATCCATGAAATAAGCATTTTACAACTTATATGATATCACCAAGATTAATGCATCAAAAGCATGGTATTATGCTTTGATTTTATTGTACACATTTTTCTAAGAATTTGGTATATTATTTGCATTTTTCTGATGAATAGGCAATTTACTACAATTTATTTAAGATCGAAGTATTTTCTATGATAAATACCTTTTTGGGCCACTCGCATGTTGCCACATGTCCACTAAGGGCACAACTCCTTCTCATGGACCCGCCCAGTTCATCTTCGATATGGCCAGTCTGATCTGGGCTCTTCTGGTTTGGTGGCCTGGCCCGGTTCACATGTCTCTCCCTTTCACGTGACCCCGACGGGTTCACTGTCTCCCCTCTTTCTTTGGTTTCACGCGATGTCAGTGCATGAGTGTCCGCCGCTGTGAGGTTGCATCGGATCTAGTGGGAAAACCTAGAGCTCTCCTACCTCTAGTATACAACCATTATCCTCCTCCTTTGGCTCCATTTGACTTGAGATGTGAGTATGAGTTTCTCTGGCTCATCATAGAGCCATAGTGAAGTCTGGATTTCATCCTTGGAGACGCTTTTCCGTGCCCACCACAACAATAGGTCTGTAGAGGGGAAGGCCTTTGCTCATTCTCACATTTACTAGAAGCTTTCGTCGCCTCATAATGTCCACAAACTCATCTAGGTCTTCAAACCACTACTGAGATGCCAAGGAGTGATAGGAGACATCTGTGAGCTTGCTTTGATTGTATCCTCCTTCTCTTGGAAGAGCCCATTTCTTAGACCAGTTTGACCACCTCAGAAAGGTCTTATAGAAACAATATTAGCTCATGTGATCCTAGATCTTCCACCTGTACCTCGTGATGGAGAAAAAACAAAATAGAGAGGGGGCATCTTCTGCTTTATGTCTATATGACCCAAATGAGTGATCGACATGTAGGCCTTCGTAAGACAAGGCAACCATACACTTCATTTCCTTCACCGGGCCACGAACACAGTGTGGTGAAGTGGTTTGTAGTTGTTTTTGTCCCACGATGTCCATCTTGACCTAAGGTAGGGGATGGATGCCATCCATTCATTCTATGTATCCAAGCCTTAAACAAACCACATCACATGTTTGTGGCAACGTGTATGTGCAAACCACTAGCAAGGGTAGCATGACACTCACATATCTGAACTTAGTTAAATGTCATGCTCCTTGGTCAATTATAATCAATAGTAGACATAATTTCATGATATCCAAACCTAAATATTGTTCTCTAGAAACCTTATTTGATCATGAAATTTTAGACGATGCTTCATCATAATCACAATCACATTCTATTAAAATTCGATGCCAAAACTAACCATTTGACCTATGAATTTAAATACCTCAAAAGGGCATAAACTTAGGGATTGTATCCATGATGTCAACATACAATCGACGTCACCCTTTAGCAAAGCATTTGTATAACTAAAAATAACCCAATCACATGAATGCACTTATTTCATTGGACATTCAAAAGTTCTCAAAAGTACACTCCATCACATCCTACACACCTTAAAAGAATTTTCATCCTTGAAATTAAACCAAATCCAGTCCATCACATCATATACATCTTAAAAGAAATTTTATCCTCGAAATTAAGCTGTCCTCTTACTTCAAGGAAAAATCAAAAGTTCTTATTCCATATGTAGAACACCGATCTATGTGCAAAACATCCAAAAACAAAACCCCATAATCATACCCAAACTACTACTAGGTGGTTTTAAAACATCTAAGGTGAATCACCCCTTCATAAAAGATTGAAATAATGGCTTAGAAATTCTGGTTATGTCATGACATATCTCATATGTTAGGGTTGCATCCTTACCTTTACCCAGGCAATAGGGTCCCCACATCATATTGCCATGTTCTAAAGGAGTTAACTAAAGTTAACCCATTATATCAAGGTGTCATCAACATTTTATTGGGCAAATTGTTAGAACATGATCAACATTAAGGTATGCCTTTTAGGAGGGAGTTAACCAAAGTTAATCGACTTCATCCATCTAGATCATATCAAGGCGTCATAATCGTTATGTTGTGCTAAATGTCAAACTATATTTTTCATCTTTATTAAGCATTAAGGTTAACACCTCATGTAACATGTTTCATTCATATGATCTTATTTCATTGCTTATAACAAATTACAACATTTACTAGTGATTTCATAACAAGATTAATCGACAATATCACATTATCATCATTATTCTTGTATACGATAATCATTTATACATAGAGATCTATCAAACTGTACTCATTATTCCATCATGCCATATCTACTTATATCACATTTCAAGATAAGATCACATTCTTACTTGTAGTATACCATGGTTAAACAAACTTATACAAGTGTCTTGTTAAACATATATCAAAACGTCATATAGTCCAACTGAGGTTCTCCTGACCCATATCATGAGGGTAATGCCATGCTCAGTCTCTCTGAGCTAACTCAACTCTATGAGTATCACATATGCATATACTTTATCTTTCCTTTCTGATCTAGGGCTATTAGGTATACCTCATTGGCACTAGTGATATCCTTAAAATCTCTAGCCACATAAGCAAACTAAAACATGCTGTGACATTATATTCATAGGTATTTACCCATGAGACATGCTTACCCAAGACTCTCTTATATATGCAGCCACTAGATTCCTACAAGGAACCACCAACCCGAGCTTGAGGCTTTACAGAAACTAACATGTTTACCTCCTTTAGGGTCACCCAGATGGTAGGTTCTCATATTTCCTTATTCACATATGCATACATAACCAACCTCTCTTTGACTCTAGGGTTTGGTTATCCCAAGGACATCTACAGTTTAACAGGTCTATAAGAATCATGCATAAAGTGACTCAACTCATTGACTCAGGAGTAGTCTAGTTTAGGACATATCATAACACATATTTCTCATAATTCTCATATCTTGGACTTTAGGTTCTTTGACCTTCTCCCAATGGGTCTCACTCTCTCTAGAGTTAACCCTCAAACTGGTCCTAACACTAGATGTCCTCCTTCATAAAAGAGATTGAGGCTCATGCTGACTCACATCTTATCTTAACTTATCTTACCTTATCTTATGGAAACATACATACTTGTGTTGGCTAAATGGACATCTATAAATCCCTTTGTTTTGATTATGACAAACATTTCATTCTTATTAATCTAACGAGCTACTTGAAGTGTGCAGGATGACAAAGTAACAAGGGAAAATCCAAGAGCTTACTTAGTTATATTTTCATGCAATGTAATCAATGTTGTAAAACTTGTACAAATATATAATGTACAAGTACTTAGAATTGCATGTAAATCAAGCGTTAGATTTTCCCTAGCTAAACATCACAGTTAGACAAGTCATCCCATTTAAATAGGATCATTTTTGCACACTCACACATATAATTAGTGCCTAAATTGAAATCTTGAAACAGGATCATTCTCGGTCGACAAACTCCTCGACCGAGACACTCTCGGTCGACAATCTTCTCGACCGAGAAAGATCCAAGGTAGCCGTTAGACACAACAGACAAGTTAGTTGGCAGTTGAAGAAAGACGTTGCAAATCACTTGTTCCAGAGAGCCCGTCGGTCGACAATAGTTCGACCGAGTAGGTGTCTCGGTCGACCATTTGTCGACCGAGATGGTCTCTGACAGTAACTGCAGAATAAATTAATTAGCCGTTGTTAAAGAAACAACTTTGTACCTAACGGCTAGTTAAGCACTTAGAAACCCCTAGAAGTTGTCTAGAACGTCCTTAAGCATACTTAGGCCATTCCTATAAATAGGACAAGCCATAGGACACTAGACTTCACTTGTTACACTTGAGAATACACTTGAGCATACTTGAGCAATCTATTGCAAGCAATTTGAGCACTGTGATCATTAGTCTACTTTCTCCTTAGCTCAATCATGTGTCCTATAGGCTAGATTCTCCTACCCAAATCAATCACAAGTTCACACACTTGGCTAGGAGATCTATACGCTTGATCTAGGCATATCAAGCCTTGGGCTTAAAGGATAAGTTGTAATTTCCTTTTCCTTTCTTGTTCCTTTTTATTATTTGTACTCTCCTTGCTACTCCTAGGGTTGGAGGCTGCGGATTGGAGAGGATTGACTTCTCAGGTGGAGAAGGGGACTTCAAGCTACTTCAAGAAGGCTATCGCAAGGGAAGCTACTTCAGAAGGCTGGTGCAACGGGAGTTGGTGCATCTACTTCAAGGGAAGGCTGCTTCAAGGTTGGGCGATTACTTCTAGGTGAAGGATGCTTGAAGGGTTTGGGAAAAGAAATTGTATTTTATGTAAAGTCCTTGCGAGGTAATAAAATAAATTTCTTTTCAAATCCCGGTTGGGTAAGCAACCAGGTAGTAGACTGATAGCTATAGTATTTGCTATAGTTGGAACCACTCTAAACCCTATGTCTCCTTGTCCAATATCTTCATTGTGGTTGTTTGAGTTTAAATTATTATTAAAATCTTTATAAAACTCTATTCACCCCCCCTCTAGTAGTTTTCAACTTGTATTATCAAAACTTATCTTAAATCCTCAAATTTGAACTTAGGTCCTCAAAGAGAAACACATCTTATATCATCTACATAATACTTACATCATATCATCAAATCTTAATTGAGCTATTCCATCTATCACATATTCCAACAAGGCTCTAGACATCTAATCCAGAACTACTCTCTCTTCTAGACTGATGTCACTCACTTTCACTTAGGTTGTATCATCACCTCTTACTCGTACACGTGTGGGGACACATTTTTGTAATACTTAAATATATACTAAAATATTATATAGTTTTTCTCCAATAAAACAAGCGTCATAGAAAAGTATCAAGGTTCAATCTGATTGAATAAAAAACTAAATCCAAAAAATGAGTGTCCCACACATAGTAGAGAGTCTAGTGCCATGTCACCTAGTGACTAGGGTGAGAATAGGGTGTATACTGGTGTAGCTACCCAAAACATAGATTCATCATATGCTAAAGGTTTCTCTTCCCATGATGTACGCCATTTCTAAATAATGCAACATTCCATACCGCTGCACTATAAGGAAAGAACAACATTTAAGGACTTACTATACAACAAGAACCAGTCTAGACCTAGTTCTCAGACATCTAGATTCTAACCTAGAGGCTAGGTCAAATATTGTCTCTAAAATATGAATATTCTAACCCTAAATATGTTCAAGTTCAAGGTTTTTTTAGTTTGAGTTGCATAATGAGAAAATGTCAGGCTTTACTATTGTTCATGCTCTGATACCACATGTGACGTCCCCAGATTTTCTAAAACTTAATCTGACGTGTGACGTCCAAATTGAAACCTCACCTTAGAGAGCACCCCAATTTAAACACCACACACTAGGCTAAGAAGAAGAAAATTAGAGGAAGTAAGAAGGAAACAACAGTAGCACATGCACATGAACGATAATAAAACTATATAACACATGTTCTCCATTCAACATATAATTACATAATGAATTATTACAAATTGATAATACATATTGAACAATAAATTTTTACATATACGTGTACTACCACTAAACAACATGATCTTAAGACAACAAGTCCACTTGTACAACAACTCGTCATACAACTCTCAACTATCCTGGTTCTTCAAGATCATATGTCCACATCACCTAAACAAAAGATTACATGTGGTACACGTCAGCACAATATTCAAGAATATTGTAATGAGTACACCTATGTGTCTTTTATATACCTCTCATTACTAAGACTTGGCAATAAGGTAAAGCTAATACTTGGTAGTCATAAAGAAATATAATAAAGGCATATACTTGAACAAATATGTTTATTAACAAATGAGAACACATATTTTAAGCACATTTTCCATTATATCATCCATGCATTGACAATCGAAGGTTGAAGGCCTTATGATCGACTACCAAAGAGTTGGATCATTTCATAATGTGATCATACTACCAAAGAGTTGTATCACTTTCAAGTACTTGACTACCAAAGAGTTGAAGTACTTTATTTTCCAACACTTGACTACTAAGGAGTTGAAGTACTTAGATATAATGAAAAAATATATTATGTTTCATGTGTTCACAACAATAAGTATGGAAAATAAATCAAGATATCATACAAGAACATTCATTTCATCCAATATCATATGTCAAGTATTTACTACATAATACAAGCATACTGTATAATAAGCCAAGTAAGAGGTAATGACATACCTTGATCACAAATACTCTAATCATCACACGTTCCTCATGTCAACTATATCCTTGTTCAAAGCATGATTAATACCATATCATGTACTATCATCAGATTGCCATGATCTTAACCCTAGTTACATCCATTTTAGGGTTTACTTAACTCATTAGGATATTCTCAGTTTTACTTGTATTCTTGTCTTAGAATTATCTTAATGATGTCATATTTTCCAATTATGTTACATATTAGGGTTCATAATGTAATAATTATCTTCCATGGTATTTTGTGCACATATTAACCCTAGGTTACATCATTAACCTAAATTATGGTTTTGTAACATGTATTAAGGGTCATTTTCATATTATCCCGAATTATGTGCATAAGATTGATATGTTAATTTGACATTGTGTTTCATATAATGTTATGAGTATATCCTGGAGTTTCCAAGATTTATTGAGTATACTTGTAATTATTGCATATTAATTTGGGTTATCAGCCCTAAGAAAATTACATGATTTCATGCATCAACATCATAATCACTGACCTTAAATGGATTATAAACATGAATATGGTTTTGCTGACATATTATGATAATTTTAGGCCATTGTTTGATATTTCTTATCCATGAAATAATCATTTAAAACCTATATGGTATCACTAAGATTAATGCATCAAAAGCTTGGTATTATGCTTTCATTTTATTATACACATTTTTTTGAGTTGGGTATATTATTTGTAGTTTTTGATGAACATGATATTTATTTTGATTTATCTAAGATCAAAGTATTTTTTGTGATAAATACCTTTTTGGGCCACTCGGGTGTTTCCATGTGTCCACCAAGGGCACAACTCCTTCTCATGGAACTTCCTAATTCATCTTCTAGTTGGACAGTCAGATCTGGGTTCTTCTGATTCGGTGCTCTGGCCCAATTCACATCTCTCTTCCTTTCACGTGACCCCGACGGGTTTGCCGTCTCCCCTCTTTCTCTGGTTTCACGTGATGCCAGGGCGTGCACGAGTGTCCATTGACATGAGGCTGCATCGGCTGCGGTGGGCAAACCTAGAGCTCTCCTCCCTCTAGTACACAACAATTATCGTCCTACTTTGGCTCCATTTGATTCAATATGTGATTATGAGTTTCTCCGGCTCATCGTAGAGCCATAACGAAGTCTAGACTTCATCCTCAAAGATGTCATCCGTGCCTGCTGCCACAATGCCCCAGGAGAGGGGAAAAGACTCTGCTCATGCTCGAATATATTAGAAGCTTTTGTCACCTCAGAAGGATTTCCACAAACTCATCTAGGTCTTCAAACCATTACTGAGACTCCAAGGTGTGATAGGAGACACATGTGATCCTACTCTGGTCGCATCCTCCTCCTGGTAGAGCCCATTTCTTAGACCAGTTCGACCAGCTCAGAAAGGCCTAATAGTAGTAGTAGTGTTAGCTCCTATGATCCTAGCTCTTCCTCCCACCTGTACCTCATGATGGAAAAACAACAAAACAGAGAGGGGGGCATCTTCTACTTTATGTCTATATGCCCCAAATGAGTGATCAGCCTATAGGTCTTCACAAGACAAGGCAATCACACACTTCATTTCCTTCATCGGGCCACAAACACAACGTGGTGAAATGGTTCATAATTGTTTTTTGTCTCACAATGTCCGTCTTGACCAAAGGTAGGGGATGGATGCCATCCGTTCGTTCTATGTGTCCAACATCCTTAAAGAAACCACATCACATGTCTGTGGCTACGTGTATGTACAAACCACCAGCAAGGTAAACATGATAGTCACATATCTGAACTTAGTTAAATGTCATTCTCCTTGATCAATTATAATCCATAGTAGACATGATTTTATGATAACCAAACCTAAATAACATTATCTAGAAACCTTATTTGATCATTAAGTTTGGGACAATGCTTCATCACAATCACAATCACATTCTATTAAAGTTTGATGCCAAAAACTAACCATTTGACCTATGAATTTAAATACCTCAAAAGGGCATAAACTTAGGGATTGTATCCATTATGTCAACATATAATCGATGTCACCCTTTACCAAAGCATCTGTATAACTGAAAATAACCAAATCACATGAATGCACTTATTGCATTAGACATTTAAAAGTTCTCAAAAGAACACTCCATCACAGATACACTAGTTGGACCTAGGATCACATCACAAAATAGCCTCATATATGCCATTTTCTCCTAGACATAGGTGGTTTCAAGCAAAAATCAATAAGTAATCCATGTTTCAAGCACAAATGATAAGAAGAAATATGGTAAGTAAGATAAAAGTAGAAGGCAATCATCATGAAATGAATCTATGGAGTTTACAAGTTATACTCCCCCAACATGGTATCAAAGTCACATTTTAGCTCCAAACAACCCACCTAAGGGCACTTAGCTTCTCATAGTACAAAGAAGATCAAAAGAAGAAGAAGAACAAGAGAAAGAAGCCATTGAATATCATGGAAGCTTCCTTTTGCTTCACCCCAAGTAGCAAGAGTAATACCCTCTCCCTCCTTGGTGGCAAGACAGAATGGAATGGGTGGTGAAGTAGCCAAAACCCTAGAAAACTAGGGTTTTGAGGTTGAGGGGAGGTGGAAATTCGGTGGAGGTAGGTGGGAGCTCAAGGAGAGAGTGAGGAGTGGCTAGGAATGGCCAAGATGTAGCTAAGTGTGGCTAAACTCATGTTATAGATGCCACCCTTGTATATATAGGTGGTAGGGAAGCATCATGTTAAGTGGGGGAAATTTGATAAAAAGTGTAAGAAATAGGTGTTGGGTGTCAGAACGACCGTGTTGGGTGGCATGACCGTGGAGGGTAGAGGGTGGCACGATCATGGTAGGAGGGAATGACTGTATCGGGAAAGTGGAAAATGTCAGGTTGATAGTGGGAAAATAGAGGTTGTAGCATGGTCGTACTGGACAATTGGTCGTGGTAGGAGCTAAGTAGAATGACCGTGTTGGCTAGCGCGAACGTGGTGGGCAACATATGGAATTGGTCATTTCCTCTGGCACAATTGTTTTGGCTTCAGCCAGCATGGCCGTCCATAGCTGTGTTGGGGTCTTCTTGGCACTGGCATGCTAACTAAAACAACCATGGTGCCGAGGTTGATGTAGCTTGTCAAATTTTGAAATTCAACTTCTGATTTTGACGTTGGCAGCACAGTCGTTCCGTCTCACCATGGTCGTGTTGGGTCCTTTGCATGCACTTTGTGCTTCAAATTTTGATCTTCATGGATACCTTTGTTTTATCTCAACCCTTGGCCACTGGTGATAGATTGGAGGAGCTTTAAGGCCTTCTTTGGAATCTACCATGGGTTGAGGAAACTTAGAACTCCTTTTACCTCCATCTAAGGTGTGGTCCAAGTACCTAAAAAATATGCAAAGAGTGTCCATAAGTACATTTGGTAGAAAACCATTTAGTAGTGGAAATAGCTTGCAATCTAACATGTCTAGATGCAGTTGAAATGCAAAAAGGCAGAAGATGAAGCCCTAAAACAAGGTTGCATCACATGTCCTGTCTTGGTCACA
Organism: Alisma plantago-aquatica; assembly: GCA_963693085.1. Taxonomy (NCBI): domain Eukaryota; kingdom Viridiplantae; phylum Streptophyta; class Magnoliopsida; order Alismatales; family Alismataceae; genus Alisma; species Alisma plantago-aquatica. The sequence continues at coordinate 1,365,005,652 of OY856412.1, read as the reverse complement.
TCCAAATAAAACAAACGTTTAGTTGAGTTGTATACCTTTTTGTTCCTTTCCTTTTCACCTCCTATAACAATCCTTTCATGTGAACAAAATGGGATTAAAAATAATGCTCTAATCTAGTTCATTTCTCATGCGAAATAAAGGCTTTGAGTCTGGAAGTCATTTTTAAATTTTGTTGCTTTGAGGTGATTCAAGATATTGGTGGCTCGTTGTTGCTACAAGTCCAATCAGACTATATTAAAGAAAATAGCAATTACAATGACATGACAGTTGTCCCGAAGAAGTAGAAAATTGAGAATACATTTTGCCTCATTTCTAGTAGAAATAATTTGGATTATTTGTAATGTCTTAGGGTTTGTTTACTTTCTCATAATTGCAAAATATGTTTATCAACTACATTGTCTTTATCAACTCATTATGTTTGATTTCATGTTTCTTTAACCACACTAATAAAACAAACCACACAATCATTCCCTAGTCATAGATATATATGGAAAACCAACTGCGTCATAAATGGATGTAGTTCATTTTCCTCAGGTGGACACTTCACTACAATGTACCTCCTTTGAACAAACTCTCTATGGAAACTTCTGTCTTTGAATTTTTTTCCTTTGCAAGAGATGCTACATAGCTGATTCGTGCATGAGACAAGGTTTGATTACATGGGACATTATATGCTTTCATGTAGACATAATAGCAAAAATAGGACCACTTCCATATACAACACCCAATCAAATGTAGTACAAACTAATGTAGTATTTGGCAACATGTTTGAGTTTGTTGATTCTCTGGTACAGTGAGATGGATCACTACATAATATTGTCTAGTGAAAAAAATGACCATACTAGATGTTATTCAATACTAAAAACAATGTTAATATTAATCAATAGGTGATATTGTGTTTGGTAACAATGGTTACCAGTGATTCCAAGATGTATAAGTATGTTCGACTACTATCCAAGTAATGGCATTGCTTTACTAAATTAAGCATAAATAGATTTATCCATTATGTCATATCAAACCAACTTGATACAGTTTCACCTCAATGCCTTCAATTTCTTATTTTAAATCTCATTAATGTGCATTGGTGTTACTCCCGATCAAACGAGTTCCTATAGTAGAAATTCAATGTCGAAGTGGCAAAGAACACAAATAGAAAGAATAGCTTATAGGAAAGAATAAGAAAGTTACTATTTATATGCTAGAGATGAGATTTGATAGTAGTTTATTTTAGATAGTACATTAATGAGCATATGATTGAAATAGTGCCTTAATTCTTAAATGATAGAAAAACAAAACCGATATTACTTGGATGAGAGTGTAGTGTGTTAGTAGGTAGGACACCGACTTATCTGTATTCTCTTACCATGCCAATATTAAGGGATGTAACTTCAATATTTATTGCTTAATATTATTTGTGGGATGGCAAGGGGCTTGTGCCTACCTTTTCCCAGTACTAGCACTACCATTGCATATAAATATTAGGTGCAAGATCTACAGTAGCTAATAAAAAGACTCATACATTTAGATGAATCACATATCTGAGACAAGTATGTATACATTAATATACAAGAAAGATTTTTCTTTTTATGCTCTTGGGAAAATACATGTACGTCATGACCATTGCTGAAAAATTACATGTTGAAGACATGTTGGCCTAATTTGTGTGATAAATAAAGGGCTATGTAGGGACTACATGTCAAATCGACACACATACTCTTTGGTTTATGGAATCTAGTCACACATACTCTTTAGCTTTCTGACTCCATTCATGTTGCACCCCACATATTTTAAGTATATTAGAATGGTGTACCTGATCATGTATCCTGAGAAAGTGATCTTGCAAATTATGGTGTTTTTACCTTCACTCACCACCACTATATCTAAATGTCCATGCATCATACTTGAATATAGATGTAGTCTCCATGACCTTTGGCTCATGTCGTTCATTGTCTTTGCATTTCGACCTGAAAGGGAAAAACATGGGAAGTGAGGGAAGAGACTGGAGAGATTGGGGTTGTCAATTTGAAACAATGTAGTTGAACTGTATTGGTATTGATTGGGGAAGCGAGAGTGAGGGATAGGGAGTGAAGGCACATAGAGCATGGGTTGGTTTTGTGTCTTAGTAGTTTTGGCATCAATGGGTAGAGTAGCACATTTAATTCTGGCCAACTTGTAGAATTGAGGACATTGAATAACATAACAAAAGAGTTGATTGTGAAAGAGAAATAAATAAAATAGAAAGAAAAAAGTTAAAAAACTAAGAAGAGAGGGAGTGCATGATAATGCAGTATTTTAAAATGCTGCAATATGATTTGCCATGCCTTTTCTAAGAGAAGAAAATGGTATCGCTTTAGTTTCTTCAAAAAGCCTCTCTCCTTTTATAGTAGTATGCATTATCTAGTCAAGGTATATAAGAACCAAGGTGGCCCTAGAAATAGTTAGTGAATTTGTGGCAATATGCATGTCTGAGGGAGTAATAATTTTGGTCCAATGTCAAGAAATTCAAGCATCCAACATGCAATTATGCATTGTGTGGGCTATTAAGCTATGTTTGGTACACAATGAATTAAGGGGAGGGAGGGGTGAGGAATGGGGAACGTTTGAGAGATGGTTTGATTGATAAGGTTTCTGGTTATAATGGAGAGGAGGCCAAGTACAAATTCAATCTATTCTATTTTTGTAGTGTTGACCGAGGAATTTTAGGTAAAGAAGGGAAGTTATTGTTTCAATCCTCTCCTCCTTATCCTAATTTGGTGGGGACAAAAACTAGGATAGTGTACATTAATGATTCTTTCCCCTTCTGTCATTTTAGTTAATTGAACATAGTGAACTATTTACCTTCCACTCCCTTACAATCCTCCCTACATACAAGATAGGTCATTAAGTAATACATGAGTAGTACCCCATACATATAAGATAATCCGCTTCTTGTTGTTAAATAAGATAACATGCTTCAAATATGAGAAGTAATTTGGCACCAAATTGAATAGATTCATTCATGAAACCTTTCTACAAAGAGGACCTATAACTAGTTTTTAATAAATGGTAGCTAGAATGGTATGTGGTAGACCGAGCTAGGACGTAATAGTTGTTTTTTGGTTTAGTTTGGTCATCTCCTGCATTAAATATAGTCTAAGAAAAATCCAAACTAATAATGAGTGACTCAGGTAGTAGGTTTAGATCCAAACCAGACATACTCACAACCGTAGCATGTTGCTTTTCTACAACTAGAATAGTTATTGACTTATTAGGATGAAGCAATATTATCTAGTAAAAATTAAATGGGTCCAAGCTGATTCAAAGAGAAATGCACCCTATCAATACATGTAAACAACTATGCACTCACTAGCCCACATTGTTTAAAGTAAGTATGGCATCTTCTCCTTGTTTGGCGATAGATCTAGATTATGAAATTCAAAGTAGGCTGCTATAGAGATTGAGGCAAAGGGGACAAAAACATACCATGTTGGGTGTTTGAGCACCAGTCTAAGTGTGTTTGGATGACAAGTTTGCAAACTTGATCTAACATAAAATACATCAAAATATAGTTCACATACACACCAAAATACTATGGATTCCCCAATAAATAAGACAAGCTTAAATTCTAAAATTGAGGCAAAATTGAGTTACTCTAGGTTAAGATATTTCTATCTTATGCTACTTCCAATGCGATCCAAAATGCATACTTGCATGGTTCATGGAATCATGATATGAGTTTTGCCTTGATGAGATCTAAATTGATGAATTGGGCCTTGGTGCAGCCAGAAATGGTACTTTGTACCATGATTGAGTAATTTGATATACATTTTGATACATTTTATATCTCATGTAGTTGTTTGTATTTAAATTAGGTCACTACACATCTTCATGTCATTTTTGCATCTTGGTTGACTCATGAAAGATGAGTTAATTGACATAATTCATCAAGTGGAATTGTAATCGTATAGTGTCATGGGACTGTATGAACTATCATGTGATAGGAGATGCACGATAGTGAAATGGGTATGCTTGTAGTGATCCTCTATCATGAGAAAGTGCTTGGAGTCATATCATGGTAAGTACATGCGGATGACTAGAGATTATTTTCTACAACATTCCATATGAGATATGTATGTGTGCGATCGAGGTTGTAGCTCCTCTCCTAGGTAATGAAATATGACAACATGGGTCTTTATACCCTAATTATAGGTATAATGACAGAATACCCATGGTGGACCTAGTTTTTTGGATTAGCATTTAAGCACTCCATGAGTAGTCTAGCCTTCAACACACTACTCGTTTTATACCCGCCTTGATATTTTGGAGTCTCATAATCCTATGACCTTATACAGATCTAGGGGACTTCATAATCACTAGCTTGTAAGGATTCAAAACCAAGAGGGGATCCACTTCTTACTAAATCAAACAAGATTCACCTTCCATATGACAAACACACTCCAATTCTTATCAATGAATGAGTAAATGTTATTTAATATTTTTGAAATGGATACCATAAAGACCAATGTATAGATAAGGAACAAAATATGTTTACTAATTACAATTTACAAGATTACATAATAATCACTCCTTGACGTTTACATGAAGGCAACAACTTCAAAATCTAAGCAAAAGGAAGCTTGAGCTACTTCAAGTCTATCTCCCAAAGGCCAGCTTCACTAAGCCAAGTTTGGTTCATCATGTCAAGTCTTCATGGTCTCACCTGAGGAGTAGGAAGCATACCCCACAAAAAAAGATGAAGTGGAATTTTTCAACATAAAAATGTCAGTATGTCCATGTAAATGTAGATTAAGAAATATTAGGGATGAAGGACAACAAAAATATTTATTAAGGCTTCCAAAAAGAGGGAAAGAGAAAAACCAAATGAATATAAAAAAGAAACAATTTAAGGTATACAAAGTATTCACTTTCCATTTAACAATTCCAAATATGTCATAAAAGCATACACATAATATTTAGAGCACAAAACCGATCAACAACATCCAAAAAATCATTTAGCATGCAAGTGAGAAAAACCCATCAGTTGTTTAGAGAATGCCATACTACCAAACTCCCAAATATATAAGATTGTAGGAGGACTAAAACCTTAGTACATGGCAGGAGGACTAGAACCTAAGTGCCTAAGATCATATGTGGCAATGGATTAAAACCCATTATCTGGAAGGGAAGTAAAACACAATCCCTAATACATCACAAAGGGGGGAAATCCCATAAATTAAAGCATTATATATCACTAGTACTACTGAATCAAAGCATACATTATGGAGGCAAGTGAAATTTTATTCACAAAAAGAGTTTCCATGACTAAATCTGAACATATAAGACATCTACCACAAAAGTGGGAAAAAATAGGGATCCATTTCAGGAAAAGGAACAATCTAGTTTGAATTCACAATTTGGGTTGCATCATGAAATAGGATGAACAAGATACAACTTTAGAATCTAGCAAGTACAACAAATAGTTCAAGAAGATTTGAACATCAATTTCAGAATAGTCACTCATATGAGTCAACATCATCAGAAGAGAGAGAAAGTTTATAGGGTGATATGTCTCAAAAGATCGAGTGGGAGAAAACAAAGGTGATTTCACAATATGGAATCGAACCACAACATACCTCACATCAAGTCTATATATATACAAAGTGAACCCAAGATCTACAACTTCAACCAACCTATTAAGCATTAATAATCATTAATTACATGAATACTAAGAAACACCTTATTATTACTAACAAATTAGGTTATCAAATTGGAACTAGATGTAGGTTTTACTTTTCTAGTTTCACATCAATTCTACTTAATTTTTAGGACTTACAAATTATTATATATGGATTTTATAAAATTGGCTAATTAGAAAACCCTACAAAATCACATATTTATAATATTAGTATTTTGTGATAAAAATCATAACATCCTATAAAGAAACATTACAAGTTCTGAAGACTTTTTTATTTTAATTTTGTGTGTGTGTTACCAATATTGAGTTATGCATTTTAAGTATTTATATGTCATCTGTAATTCATAGAACAATTCTCAAAAAGACCAAAATGCCCCTCATATTGATTTCTTAGTATATGGTTTGACATGGTTAAATTGGTAAAATCAAAGGATTTGATCTTGTTCCACTTGCATATAACTAGGAGGCAAAAGACTGGAATACCCCCAACTAGTAGAAAAGAAAGGAGAGAATGAAAAAACAAGGGTTCCTAAGGGTTTGACTCGCTTAAATCCCTCATCAGCATGCACCGTTGGGGAAGTTTGAGTAGCCTATTGGTATTGTCCTCCTTGCAACTAGGAAGTGCAAGTCCATGGGTGAACACCCAAAAGACAAGTTGCCCTCACATATACCTCACTTCCATGCAAAGCTAAACTGCTGAGAAGGTGGCCCAAGCTTGGGAAGCAAAAGGAATAAGGTTGAACCTTAAAAATAAAAAAAACCAAAGAAATTACATAGGATAGGGAGAAGCTAATGCCAGCAAAAGAAACCAACACCATAAAAAACATTGACTTCGGAGAAAATTCGCAAGGCCCAACTTAACAATGCATAGAGAAACATGAGAAGAATGATCCTTACAAACATAGAAACTCATCATAAAAACATAAGTACTATCAATAGAAACCAAATCTTAAAGTCATGACTAAAGACATGGAAAAGTAAAGTAGTCATGGGGAAAGGTTCTCTCTCTTTAAAGGGACCCATTGAGAGTCTTTCTGAGGTACAAACAAATTAGGATCTCCTCCCCTTAGCCCCGACATAGATGACCACTAGGTGGATTTCAAGGAGTCACACAACCCAAGATAGGCCCCCAAAGAATAGGGAGCACCTTTGGCACCCATCAAGGTAGGTTCAGGAGAAACTAGTTGGTCAGGGTATACTGGAGACAGTTTCCCCCAACTAATCACATATAGGTTGAAGACAACCACACTGAGGTCCTCCTTATCTTCTCATGGGGAAATTGGATGAAAGGGAAGTCATGTATAGGGTCTAGGATGGTAATTGAAGGGTTAAAATAGGATTATAATTGGACATGGCCGGAAATAGAGGCCATTGGTTTTGTTATTGACAAAACAAACGAAGGGTAGATCGTCATCAAATATATAGTTTCTAGTAAGACCTAAGATATGGCTCGATGAACTCGAAAGGGACTCCTAATTCCAATGGAGAAATGATCACAAAGCTTAAGCAAGGGAGGAGATTTATAGGAGAGAGAAACTCAAACCTAAATTGTAAAAGACAAAAAAGGAAAGTGGGGGAGAAAAAAGATGATATAGATGTCGCTAGATCAAAATCAAGAAGGGGAAAGTAAGGTGCATATGCTAAGAACTTGAAAACCTACCCAACATTAGCATGACATTCATATACTTTCATGTGATTGGTATAAAACCAGAAAATTAGGGAAACACCAATATTAACTTAACATCATACATATTAGGGTAGTTTTAATATCTTCTCTTTCCTATTTCAGTTGAGTTAGCTGCCAATCACCAGTTAAGATGAAAATTTTCACATAGGATAATAATAGAATGTATAATACAAATTTCCAATTAGGTTCCACTTTTGAGGTAATCTATCATATTATATAAAATTTTAGAGTTAAACTTATATTTTCTTTCCCTAGTAAAATTAAGGCATCTAAGATTGTTCTTTTAGTTATGCAAATTTTCCACTAAGCTAACTAAAACATGATGATTCTAAATATCCCATTACTTTCCCCTCTTGACATCATTAATTAATTTATCCAATGGGTTAGGTTTATAAGAGGTCATTTCCAAATTTATTCACCATATAAATATTTCTAGATAATATTCAGATATTAGATTCTTATTAGAATTATCTTCAGATGACTAGGATTTCTTAATGCCTTACATGAAATTACATCCTTCATTCAATTCAAGTTTCCTTTCAAAGATATTTAATTATATAAATATAATTTTCAAATAAGAACAAATAAATTCTCCATTCTCATTTTTATCATTTTATGACTCATTAATGCATTTCTCATCATTTTACTAATATGGATATGTTCAAACTCACTTGCATCATGATTATACATATTAATTGTATTAGTTACCTTATTGAGGGTTTGGGACACAAACATATTTATATGCATATATTATTCATTATATAAAACTTTCCATACATTATGACATGGATTCATGGATTATGTTTTATGATTTCCTTTTAGGAGAATGAGCTGTTTACATTATATGATCTATGATTTATTAAAAAATCCAACAATTTATTATTATTCAAGACCACCCATCTTAACACTAGTTACATGTTATTTCCACCATGTTAATTATAAAGGACCTATGATGCACATTATATGATTCCTAATGTTTATTTCAAGCATGTTTCCAATTACCTTAATTATTGATCCATATTTCATTCCAACCTCTTACGTATTGATCATCTTTAGTTCTAGATGGGTATGACTTATACCATATTTGGGGATTTATTCTTGAACTAAAACCAAAGGCATCAACTGAATAGGGTTTTGAGGGTTAGTAGACCAGGTTTTGATCAGTTAGAATCTAGTGGTTTGACCGGTACACCATAAACCAAACATGGCTTATAATATAACAAGAAATCTAGACATGTAGTGTATTTTCTTAGGGTTACTTGACATTTCACATTCTTATGGCTATATTGATCTTTTATACTTCAAAAGTATTACTTGTCATTTTATACTACATTTTCTCTTTTCTTTTATCATGTAAAGGGTTATTTTTGTCTTTTATGTCTACCTTATTACATGTTAATAGTAAATTTTTATGCATAATAATATTATCACTCATTATATCATATTGATTGGGATATGGGTTTCACCCTCATGGGACATACACACCTTTTAGGTGATAAACATCATAATCAGGGATTCAGTGGAGAGGAGCCTTCTTTTGGTGGTCAATAGTAGCTTGGATGTTGGTGGTGATCTTTTACGATGTGTCTTAGAGTTTACCATGTATCCTTAGTTCTAAGAGGGAGACTCAATTAGGTTTATCTACAAGTGGTGTTTTGGCTTCCATACCTTGTATATATGCTCGTTGTTCTACCCACCCAAGAAAATTCTCCAAGGAAACTAGTCCAAAACTCTATAAAACACAAGAAAAATGTAAAAGAGGATAAGTTTAGAGTCACCACCATATTTTGTTTATCAAATGAGTAAAAACAACATAAATGTTTGAATCAGTGATAAAACATAAAAAATCCAATTTTGTGACTTCACACAAGGACGAATAAGGAAAAAGATGGAAAATGTAACTAAAACCTGGATTCATGGATCTTCTTATTCTCCTGAGGAACTTCCATGGGGGAGATCTCTCTGGGGCAGTTAGGACTGATGTGTAGGAAAAATAAGAGATGATATGGAAGAATTTTGATTACAAGCAAGTTTTGATTCTATGTGAATAATCAATCCTAGTAGTATAACATAACACACCAGGGAAAGAAAGACCATTCAGATAGGTATGAGTAGTTAAGAACAAATCTTAGTAGTTGAAAGTAGTTATGTGGTGCGTCCAGCCAGCGGTGCACACACTAATCATTTAGGATTTGACTAGATGCGCCCCACGAGATGGGAACACACTTGGGATAACTTTCAAAATTTATACAAAATTTATAAGGACCTAAACGTGCACATTTCACATACTGTAAAACACTACACCCACAAGCACATGGCGTCATGTCCTAGTACCGGAGGGCGACAAGTATAGGGTCGTTCCACATGGAGAAAAGGGGGCATCAGAGCTAGGTTAGTTTTGGGCTAGGTTCCTACTACAAAGTCTAGGGTTTAAGGTTTTAAAGGTTGTTTGTTGATTACACTAAGGGTTGAGCAAACAAGCAAGTAAAGGGAGACAAGTAAGAATCAAAACCTAAGTTAACCTAGACAGTTAATTCTACTGAGCAATAAAAGACAAGGCAAGCAAGGAAAAGAGCAAGCTTTACTAAGGCAAGAAAGAAAAGGTCTATGATACAATAAGCTAGCAAACAGAGCAAAATAGAATTAATGGCCTAACTAGTGATAACAAAGCAAGAACAAGGCAAGGACCTAACTAAGAAAGTAAAGAACTAACTAAGCTAACACTAGCTAAGCAAGAAGGTGATTAGGGTTTTAAAGCAATAAAAGGATGCGTGGGCTGTTTGGGGGATACCATTATCAATTAGCTTGGGGGTGATGATATGTGAGCATTATAATTTCATTTAGATTACCAAACCAAACAACTAGCTAAAGGCTAACGAATTACCCTAGACTACTAAGTAGCCATGGATAGGATAAGTTGTGTAGAGGGAAACTAGTCCCTAACACCTCCTACTACCCTTACAAGGCTCCATTTGGTTAGGGTTTAGGTGTAATTCGATTAGAGTGCAAACCTAGGTTTCTAGTTTAGAGAACCTTAGGGTGATTAGGGACTGAGGGTAGTAATGGGAGTGGAAGTGAGGTTTTAGGCCTCACATCACCCACATTCTAGCTTTGAGAAAGCTCTAAGCTAATCAGACTAAATTCATCTAAACTTGCTACTTAGATCTCTTAAATAGGGTTAGGAGAGTTGGTAGCACATAGGAATATGGGTGGCTATCTTGGGATCCATAAATTGGATCTAGGAGCAAATCCCAAAATTCACACATTTAAGCAATTTCCCTAAATTCCTAGGTGATTTCAAGTACAAATCAATAAGCAGTTCATGAAGAATGAGATAGAAATAGAACATAATCATTAGCAAACTAAATTACAATGTTGACATGTCATTTCCCCCAACATGATATCAAAGTAACGTTTTTGGCCCCAAACATGCCATCTAAGGGGTCTAGATACTCATGGAAATGCAGAATAGAAAGGATAAAGAGGTAGAAGAAGCCATGGAGCTCGGTGAAGATGGAGTGATCCTCCTCTTCATCTACTGCAAGACATCCTCCTCCTCCCTCCAAGGTGCAAGGGCATGGAATGATGGTGGAATAGGGTCAAAACACTAGGAAACTAGGGTTTTGGTGGTGGAAATGGTGAAATGAATGTGGAAATGGATGTAATGCAAAAATGGGGAGCTAAGAAGGGGAAGAAGGTAGCTAACCTCAACCTCCATCCTCCACCCACATATATATAGGTGGGGAGGAAGCAATAGGTCAAGTAGTGGTAGAATGAAAAATGTAGTGGAAAAGTAGCTAAGTTTTTGTGAGTAGCACGGTCGTGCTGGGAAGCCCGACCATGGTGGGGGTGTGAGTGGAACGGCCGTGGTGGATGGAAATGACCGAGGTGAAAAATGGGGAAAAATCAAAGTAACATTGGTGGTTTTGAATTGAAGGTGGCACGACCTTGGTGGTTACCACAGTTGTGGTGGGGTGTGGGTAGCACGACCATGGTGGACACTATGTCCCTATTTGCTTAGGAATGACTGGGTGTTCTTTGTACCACATCGATTCTGCTCTGAATGTCACATGGCCCTGTAAGGTGGCACAACCGTTCTGTGGTCTTATGGCACAACCATTCTTGTTGGCACGACCGTTCTGATCTCTACACTTTCTTGACTTGACTCTGTTGGTTTTGTGTGAACTAGCATGGCTATTCTGTGGTACCACATTCGTGCTGGTCTTTGTATCAATACTTTGACTTAATTTCCTAGATTTTCTTAGACATATTTGCTTTAATGGATCTTTAGCCACTAAGGGTAGGTTGAGGGAGCCTCAAACTTCACTTTGGGCCTCTCTAAGGGTAGATAAACCCTAGGATCACTCGTTCTCTCTCTCTCTCTCTTCCATCCAAGCATGGTCTAAATGCTTGAAAAACATGCAAATAATGTCCATAAGTGAATTTTACACAAATACGCATATTAGGGGAAATAACATGTAATCTAATGGGTATATATGTAATTGAAATGCAATATGACACAAGATGGAGCCCTAGAATAGGACTGCATCACGACCCAAACTTAAAACATACTTTTCCTTAGTATGCTCCACCTCAATCTCTCTGTAATTTTTCCATGATCAAGAAATGACAAATGCATTGCAATAGATGAATATTGACTGTATGGTCTCAAAGATGACTAAGTACATGCATTCCACATCTCTCCTCTTCTCTTTCAAAAACCAATCATGATTAGAGCACTGGGCCTGCAAAATTCAAATATAGATCATAGAAAACACAATCAATCCACATGGTTATCATATCACTCTGGGTAAATTGTTTCATGGTAGCAAAGATAAAAAATGACTAATTTTCTATTTTACATTCATGCATTCGATCTCATATGTCCATCCACACTAAGTAACCCACATGGATGCAAAAAAGGGCAAAATGAGCTAGGTTTGATGTTTCCTAGCTCCATGGGCATGCAAAAAGAAGAAAGGGTTGCAGTAAGATTTTTGAGGGCTTTTACACACTCATCTTTTCTTTATTTAGATGCTCTTAAACAGAAGCATCTTTTATTTTCTTTTTGCATTTTTTATTTTTCTTTGCCCTTGGTGTGGATAGGGCATATGGTGATGAGAGTGAAGCGGGGGGCATGGATATGGCCACCCCAAACTTTTGGAGGTGGCCAAGGCTGAATGTGTGCACTTTTGGCATCCTTTCATGAGGTGGAGAGGTAAGAATATGGTAGAAGAAAAGTGATTCAAAGAGGGGTTACTAATATGGACTTCAACGTGAGATCTCCTTCATGAAAGTTACTCCAATAATTTCATCAAGCAATGACACACCACATGAATGAGCAATATTAAAACCACATCTCTATCATGAGATTCTACAAAACTCTAAGCATTTGCGGCTTGCTTCAATCACAATTCAACCAAACAGTTCACAAGCATAAGAGAGGTGATTCACATGTAAAGAGTCAAGATAAGGCCATTTAGAAATAAACCATGATAATTTGCTTGCATTTGTCAAAGGTCATCATTTCACTCCCAAAAAGTAGAGATTAGTCAAAACACACTTTTTAGGCAAGAAGTTCTAAACTTGGTCAAAATTGGCCAAAACGGCGCCAAATTGCCTTCAATCACATCTAGACCTACATTATGGAACATAAGGCAGAAAATAAGCAAATGCTAGCTAAAAATGCAAAATTACAAAAATCTAAATGATCTGCAATGCATGACAAAAAGAACATTTTTTCTAAAAAATTATGCAAAAAATTGATAGAAAGTAAACTACATGACATGCAAGTTTGAGAAGCATGTGAAATCTAACCTAGATAGCAAAAGCAACAAAACAAAATTAAATGATAGGTGAAATGCAAAAATGAATAAAATGAGAAAGCGCATACTGCCCTACCACCCCAAACATTTGAACCATGTTGTCCTCAACATGACACTAAAGTCTAGGAGTGATAGGGTAGATGATCATTGTGGTGGATATGGTGGTGCTCCTCCCTACGGTGAAGGATGTTGGTAGTAACCACCCCAGTAGTCTGCCCGTGGAGGCGAGTAGGAATCCTGATATGCAGACAGTGCACCCCACCAATCTTCCCTCCATATTGGGGATTTCTCTGGGCCTGGGCATGCTAAAACTAATCCATATGGTTGATCTGATAGTACATTCGTTGTGGATCAAACCACAATGCATCTTGTGTGCATTGGTATCCCACCCGTGCCCTCATAATTCTATCCTATATGTCCAGAATACCCTCCAGCTATGCATGTATAGTCGAGATGGCATATGTGTTTACTGAGGGCTATTGTGACTGTTGTGATGTCTCCACCTCCTATCTCCTGACCCTACACACCTCTCTCTCTTCTGCTATCATCATCCCAATGACTTCCTAAGACTCTCCTAATTCCTCAGGAATGATATGTAGCTGTTGGAAAGTGTCTCGAGGGTTCTCCTCCTCCCATCTCCTTATTGAATCTATGATCTGTTGAGTGGGGCCATATTCCTCTAAGAGAGGTGAAGTGTGGTATGGGAGCTCTAGTGTGATGCTTGGCTATGGGGGGTTGACCCGATACATGAATGTTTGATCAAAAATTGCAATCGTCAAAGAACAGACAAGATACTACATGTCTACCAATTTCCCCCTTTCTGCCTTGGTGTATTTGGAAATGTCATGACCTAGGGCAATGACAATCGATGTCACTATCCCTCCCAAACTGAATGGATTTTTTCTCTTGGATGGGACTATCCTCAGATGATCAATCATTAATGCACCTAGGTTCACATGCTTTCCCTTTGTCATCCATCCTAGGACACACAAGTCCTTCTTCATGCAACTCCCCTGATTCTCATGTTAATCAAAAATAGTGTTTGCGAGAACCTTTTGAACATAGCGTAGGAAGGGGTTATGGAGCAAACTTGTCTTTGACTTCCCCATTACAAAGTCACTATGGTCGGTGAATGCCTTCCACATGGAAGTAAATCTGGCACTAAAGCTCTTATTGGTCTTATTGTTATCTAAGAGAGTTGGCATATATTGACTTGGAGCAAAAAATGTTTAGCATGGATGAAGTGATGACCCAACGCCTGTCTCCAATCATGAATCTAGTGGCGTCTTCACCATCCTCCGAGACCTTATCCAAAGTGGCAAATAACTATTACGGGAGATCGACGTAGGTTTCCAGGACTATAGGTAAACCTCATACAATCCCATCGGTTCCATCACACCTTGATAAAATTTGAAGAAACCTAGGGCCTCCAATATTTCCTGGCATGCATAGCGGGTGGCTATCACCCTACACATCAGGCACTCTGGGTGCTTTGACTTCATCACCCAACTACTAGTAACCTCGGGCTCTCTCTCTCTAGTTGGGGTGCATCCTACATCACCTCATCCTCTCTATCTAGTAGTTGCCTTCTTGCTCGAGGCTGAGGCTGTGGATACAGATGTGGTACTGTGGATGTCGAAGGACATGTCACTGAAACTGATAGCCGAGCTGCTGAAACTGATGGTTGAGCTGCTAAAATTGAGGGTCAGGATGGAGAGGATAGTGTTTCTCTAGAAAACGATGGTGTAGCACGTCGAGGCTGAGGAGAAGCTTCTTCTATAATCGGATTCACCAAACGATCTAAATCCTCAGCCAACAAGCGTGTTGTTATGCCAGAGATGGAGGGGGACAACGAAGCGGGAGACACCGCCAGGGCTGAAGTAGAGGCGCTCTTGGGCCAGTGTTGGTAGGAAAGCACTCCCTTGGTATTGTCCATAGATTCCTTAGCCATTTTCTTCATATTTGACTAAAATCTATAGCAAAATCAAAGATTTTTGAATTTCTCCAAAGAACGGGGTTGTTGGGGCGGAATGGAGAGAAATGGTGAAATTTGTGGATGAAATCAAATGGAAATGATGGAGGGATGTAGGAGAAACAGTGGGAAATCAATTGGGAATGGATAGGGAGTGATTTGGTGGAGAATCAAAGGTGGAAGAAGGTGCTGGAGTCGCCCCATGGACGATGCATCGCGTGCATGAATGTTCTGTTTGGGAGAAACGAACTGAAGAAGTGAACTGACTTGCTGAATTAGGTCACTTAAGTGTCTGAGTCAGGACACATCACACTCGTGCTGTGTTGCATGGCTATGTGATGTTGCATATCACATGACCGTACTATGTGGCATGACCACTCTTTCTCTATTCTTCACACGATTGTGGTGGCCCATGATGGTTGTTTTGCACTGAGTTGTTACACGGCTGTGCTGCCTTGCACAAGTGTTCTGAGTATGTTCTCCAGTCAGTTGATTTTATTTGAATCTATCCGACTTCCCTGTTGATTTTTTAGTGCACCACCATAGCCTTTCCCTGGTACTACAACCGTGGTGAATACTGTAGCAGGTCGTTTCAATTTGAACTTCATCAAAACACCATATCTTTGATCAAAAATGATTTTTTCACAAATCCTTTTCAAAAGATCACCTATTTTTCCTCATTTCACCATGTTTCACTTGCATTTCTTAAAACTAAACAAAAACTATAAAAATAAGTGTGTGTGTTTTCTTGGAAAAGTGAAAAAATAACCAAAAATGATCAAAATTGAGAGGTTGGGCGAAAAATTCCCCAAACCTAGATGGGTTGCCTCCCACAAGTGCTTAGTTTCATGCCTTCAGCCGGGCTTCTTGAAGATTCCTGCATCATTCATCCATTTGGAATTATGATGTGTCCATTCTTTCAATAAGTGCATCTCTCATTTGCACTCAACATGTGTTCCTCATCCCTTTGATCAATAAAACTATCATCAAGTCCTTCATCCATATCTCCTTCTCTCAAATGACCAGTCTGACACTTGAAGTGACCATGTCCAATATCCTCATCTCGAACTTGTCGGGTTGAGGACTTGTATATGTTGATTTTTTTCTTCATGTATATGAAAGAGGCTAACATTATGCCACTACGAACATGTATCTCGACATCAGCTGTAGATAAGAATGGTCTTCCCAAGATGATGGGAATCTTCCTATCATCTGACTTCATGTGGAGAACAATGAAATCATCCAGGAACACTACACCCCTTTCCTTGTCAATTATCACCAAAATATCATTCACTCTTCCTCTAGGCACTTTGATGGAGGGATCCACCAATTGGAGAGTACAATGTGCCGATTTCAACTTGCCTAAGCCCATCTCAACATAGACACTATATGGCACCAAGTTCACACTAGATCCTAAGTCAGGTAGGGATTTGTCTATGCAATGTCTTCCAATGTAGTTGGGAATGAGTGGGTCTCTTGGGTCTTTCCTCTTCATGGGAAGTGAGTGTTGGAGGATTGAGCTTACTTGTTCAGTCAACTTGACTCTCTTGGGTATTCTCCCCGTTGACCTTCTCTTCATAGTGCATAAGTTATTAGGAAACTTAGAATATAATGGGATCTGCTTGATAGCATCCAACAATGGAGTGATGACCTTTACTTGGCGAAACACCTCAAGAATGTCAACATTATGATTTTGTCTCCTCCTTACTTCCGATGGCTCATCTAATGATTCAATAAATGGTGGCTCAATAGCTTTGGCCTTAATTGAATCAACATAAGGTGGAACACTAGGGATGATGGGACCTGCAAATGGAGTGTGAGGTGGAGCAGATGGTATCCCAAACTCAACATCATATTCAACAATATCAAGCACAATATTGCCACTTGGCTGCCTTTGATTTGCTTTGTCAACCTTTTTTTGACTTGCGGGCTGCTCAAGAGATTTCCCACTCCTTATAACTATCACAACACTTCCTTGCTCATGGTGGGGAGGGGGTGCATGTTGTGGCTACGGAGGAGATGGAGGTGGCACTTGGTATTGAAATTGAGGTGGAGGGGAGAATTGAGGTTGGAAGGTGAATTGGTTGGAAAGTTGTGGTGATGGAGGGGGCGGAGGTGTATATGACTTGGGATTGCCTTGGAAGTGGTATATGAGCTACACTTGCATTGGAAGTGGACTATAGAGAACTTGAGTGGAAGGTATAGGTACACTTGCTTCATTGTAACTCATTTTGGGCCTTGAATTTTTTTATTATTCTTGGAGAGCATGGAAGATAGTTTCTCTATTCTCTACTCAAGCTCTGTAACATTATTTTTCACATCATCAAATCTTTTCAACCTAGAGAGAACTTCTTCCTCAAATCTTGATCTATCAATTGGACTTTGTGGTTTTATGTTACTACATGAGTGAGGCATCTTAATTTCTTCACCATAGAACTCAATAAAATTGACCGAGTGACAAGGAACACTTCTCACTTGGTTATTCATGAAGCTCATCATGTCAACAAGAATCTTCATCACTTGCGGTCTTGAATCACTATGAGCTAGAGATGTCACACCAAAGGGGGAGTCACCATCATGCTAGAAGCTAGGATTCTTGAACCTTATGCCAGCTGCTCAAACAATGGACATATATCCTCGGGTGGCCTAGACATGAAAACTCCTCCACTAGAAGAATCTATTGTATCTTGACCCTTTGGAGATAGACCGGAGTAAAAGGATTGAACTAGCTATCACAAAGGGATCTCATGGTGTGGGCATTCTCTCAACATCTTCTTAAATCTCTCCCAAGCATTGTGAAACTGCTCATTGCCCATATGACTATGACACGCCACATTTGTGTCAACCTTGCAACAGAGTAGAACTGTCTTATGAAGGCATTATTCATCTCTTCCCAACTCATGATGTACCTTCTTGAATCACACCAATATTTAGCTTTGTCTATGAGGGAGAATGAGAACAACGTCAATCTAATTGTGTCATCACTGACTGTCAGCATCCTAAAGGTGGATCATACTTTAAGAAATGAGTCCAAGTGCTTGTAGAGGTTCTCACTCTTTGAGCCGTAGAACGTGGGTAGGAGCCCAAGGAGACCTGGATGGATGGAGAATTGCTCCCCTGAGATTTGATCAACTCTGCTAGCAATTAACAATTATAAATTGCTACGCATGAAGTAATCTTGAAGTGTTTTGTTAGGTGCATTTTGGCCTTCCATTTTGTCTTCCTCGAGTGACTTGTCACATGCACAAGGCACAAATGAAAAAAACAAAACAAAGCAAGTTAGAAAACCAATATGCCCAAAGAATACAAATAATTAAGAATAAATAATAGCAATGACGAGGGCAACATGAAAAGATCTAATCAAAACTAACTAGCTAGGCTGAGCGCCTTTCTCCTTGGCAATGATGCTAGAAAGCTTGGTGTGTCCCGCCAGTGCACAAACTAATCAATTAGGATTTGACTAGAGCCCCATGAAATTGGGACACACTTGGGATAACTTTCAAAATTTATAGGGACCCAAACGTGCACAATTGACATACACTAAAACACTACACCTGCAGGCACACAAGGTCATATTATAATATAGGAGGGCAAAAAGTATAGGGTCCATACACAGGGAGAAAAGGGGGCACTAGAGCTAGGTTAGTTTTGGGCTATATTCCTATAGAGAATCCTAGGGTTAAGGGGTTTAAAGGATGTTTGTTGGTTACACTAAGGGTTGAGCAGACAAGTAAGTAAATGAAGACAAGCAAGAATCAAAACCTAAGTTAACCCTAGATAGTTAATTCTACTAAGCAATAAAAGACAAGGAAAAAGAGAAAGCTATACTAAGGCAAGCAAAAAAAGGTCTACGCTACACTAAGCTAGCAAATAGGGAAAAAGAGAAATTAAAGACCTAACTATCCAGAACAAAGCAAGAACAAGGGAAGAATCTAACTAAGAAAGTAAAGAGCTAACTAAGCTAACACTAGCTAAGCAAGAAGGCAATTAGGGTTTTAAAGCAATAAAGGGATGTGTGGACTGTTTGGGGGATGTACTTATCAATTAGGTTGGGGGAGATGACATGCGAGCATTAGAATTTCATTTATATTACCAAACCAAACGATTAGGTAGAGGCTAACAAATTACCCTAGACTACTAACTAGTCATGGACATGATAAGTTGTGTATAGGGGATTAGTCCCTAATACCTCCTACTACCCTTACGAAGCTCAATTGGGTTAGGGTTTAGGTGTAATTCAATTAGAGTCTAAACAATCCTAGGTTTCTAGGTTAGAGGATCTTAGGGTAATTAGGGGCTAAGGGTAGTAATGGGAGTGGAAGTGAGGTTTTAGGCCTCACATCACCCACATTCTAACCTTGAGAAAGCTCTAAGCTAATCACACTAAATGCATCTCAACTAGCTACTTAGATCTCTCAACTAGGGTTAGGAGAATTGATTATCATGTAGGAAGATGGGTGGCTAGCTAGGGATCCATGAATGGGACCTAGGAGCAAATCCCAAAATTCACACATATTAGCAATTTCCCAAAATTCCTAGGTGATTTTAAGAACAAACCAACAAGCAATTCATGGAGAATGAGATAGAAATAGAACATAATCATTAGCAAACAAAATTTCAATGTTTACATATCATTCCCCCAACATGGCAACAAAGTAACATTTTTGGCCCCAAATAGACCACCTAAGGGGCCTAGCTACGCATGGAAACGCACAATACAAAAATAAAGGAGAAAGAGGTATAACAAGCCATGGATCTTGATGTAGATGGAGTGATCAACCTCTTCAACTAATACAAGACGTCCTCCTCCTCCCTCCAAGGTGCAAGGGCATGGAATGATGGTGGAATAGGGTCAAAACACTAGGAAACTAGGGTCTTGTTGGTGGAAATGGTGAAATAGAGTGGAATGGATGAAATGCAAAAATGGGGACTAAGAAGGGGTAGAAGGTATCTAACCTCAGCCTCCATCTGCCACCCACATATATATAGGTGGGGAGGAAGCAATAAGTCGAGTAGGGGTAAAGTGGGAAATGCAGTGGAAAAGTAGTTAGGTTTTTGTGACTAGCACGGCCGTGTTGGGCAACACGACCATGGTGGATGGAAACACTCGAGGTGAAAAATCAAGAAAAATCATAGTAACTTTGATGGTTTTGAACTAAAGGTGGCACAGCCGTGATGGTCACCATGGCCGTGGTGGACACCACACCCGTGTTGGCTTGGGAATGAATGGCTGTTCTTTGCACCATGTTTGTCTGCTCTAAATGTCACATGGTCATGCAAGGTGGCAAGTCACATGGTCGTGCAAGGTGGCACGACCAGTCCGTGGTCTCATGGCACATCCATTATTGATGGAATGATCGTTCTGATCTCTACACTTTTTTGACTCGACTCCATTGGTTTTGTGTGAGCTAGCATGACCATTCTGTGGTACCACGACCGTGCTGGTCTCTGTATAGAACTTTGACTCTATTCCTTGGATTTTCTTGGACATCTTATTTTTAATGGATCTTTGGCCACTAGGGGTTGGTTGAGGGAGCTTCAAATTTCACTTTGAGTCTCTCTAAGGATAGATAAATCCTAGGATCACTCATTCTCTCTCTCTCTCTCTCTTCCATCCAAATGCTTGAAAAACATGCAAATAATGTCAATAACTGCATTTTACACAGACATGCATATTATGGGAAATAACATTTAATGTAGCAGGTATAGATGTGATTTAAATACAATATGACACAAGATGGAGCCCTAAAATAGGGTTGCATCATTATGATTAGTTATAATCAAGTAGAAACAAGTATATTTACCAATTAAGATTACTATTATCCAACCTAACAACATTTAGAAAATAATTATTTATAAAAAAGATCATCTAATCATCAGGGGATAAAATTTTTCTTCTCTCTTTATTGATGGAGAAAACCAACGTGGAATAAAAAATAACACCTTAGGCAGGTTGCAATGTAATGTGCAATCTATATGCAATAGTATTATACAAAACTAAAATGCTCAAGTGGTATGATATGCAAATTGTTTTCTTTTTCAAATAAAAGCTAAATGTCAAATGATATGTTACCTATAGTGTCATTTGATGCAATCAAAATAAAATAACTTGGTCATGTCTTGGTGATGGATGTCAAAAGAGATGCATGATATCATGTCACTAAGAGGCACTATAGAGATGCATGATATCATGTCACTAAGAGGCACTATCTTCCTAATCATGATATGTCTCTCTCATGTCAACTCATGAATCAAGACGATCTAAAGTATATTCATAAAATTACATAATAGGTCACACTATTGCTTGATCATATTAAACTCAAACACCATCGTCATATCACATTCCATAGTGTTAAGTTAGGATATCTCATTTACTAGAAATGTCTTCAAGATGACTGATCTAAATAATTCATAAATTTGTGCACTCTTAAGCAAAAGTTCTTACATGTTGTTTATGAGAGCACACCAAAATAAAAAAGTTCATATTGATACCATGTCATTAAAGAACAACTATCCTGACTAATTTACACCATTAATGTCCATGTTTACTCTAAGTAGGAGTGGACTTTAAAACATAAAGCCTATTTTTTTGAAATGAAAAACATTAAAATATAAATAGATTATGATAAGTGAATATGAAAATATCAAGATAGAATCACTATGCCATTCTCTACCTAAGCTTGAATTTGGCATCTCCTCAATGTTAAAAACAAAGAAGGAATAAATGAAATCGAGTTACCAATATGTTTCAACAAAGACATGGTGTGTAGTGTGGAGAGAGATGCATGGGCATCTGTCCTCAAAAAATGTGCAAGCTTTATGAAGGATATTTGCCACCAAGTTTCTAGCATTATTCATGAATTCTTCTATGAAGGTGCTGCTATTCAGGTTTGAAGCAATGTTTCAATCAAATACCACTGTCATTCATCTTCAAATGAATGTATCTTAGAAAGGCTTTATGATGTGAACATAACAAGTGACATCATGAATAGCATCTCTGAATATGTAGTTGCAGAGTGTGGTCGATGATGTGAAGAAATTCCTCCTCAGTCTGCCTTCTGTGTCAACAACATCTTCACATATATGCCTATGTCGGTACCACAAAAATGTAGTTTCAATGGGTATGTCAATATTGTTCTTTGTGCATGTGGACTATCGAGACCATATTTTGTAAGTTAAAGTCAGTGCCAGTGACGATGAGATTCGTGGTGTTGAGTTTCATTTTTCTCCTTGGTTAAAATTTTAATGCAACTCGGTGTGTCTCATTAGTACTAAGATGATGTGAAGTTGCTATTGTGATGATGGTCGGTACCACCGAGAGGGTTCGATGGTGTCAACACATTATTAAGAATGTCACAATAACTAATTTATCGTGTCCATGCCATTGACTGAGTACTCAACTCTTGTTGCTCCTTTTCCTTAACACATAAATGTCATTTTGGTTGTCCGTACAATGTATCTATGGTAGTGAGTTTATGAAATTCTAGACACTCAATACACATGTCATGGAACCTTTTTGGAATTGCATCAAACTTAACAATAATAATTTGCAACTATCTCTATTAATCATCACTTCCCTCCACAATTACACTAGATATATTGTGAATCACAATCAAATATAAACTAAAAGCCACAAAATAAAATGCAAACAAACAAACAAATGAAGATGCAAGATAGGTTTGGTAAGGAGTGGGACCTAGAAGGGATCCACTTCTTACTTGATTTGGGGAATGAACCCCATATTATTCAAACACACTAACAAGTATGCTGGAATATGTGCATTCTTTCATTTCTAAAATTAATGGTATTCAAGACCAAAAGTATAGCAACAAAAATAAATATAATGACTATATTTAACTTTACAAGATACAAGATAATCTCCCACTAGGGGCTTACATGAAAGAAACAACTTCCTCATTGGGCATAGGGATGTCCAAACTATCTCAAGTCTATCTCCCAAGAGTCATCTTCACTGAACCACATCCAGGACATCATGTGAAGTCCACCATGTACTTTACCTGAGGGGTTGGAAGCATACCCCACAAGAAAAGACAAAATGGATGTTGTCAACATAACAATGCTGATATGTGCATAAAAATATAAATTTAGCAATATCAAGAAAAAAACATAAATAAAATTATTTAAGACTTCCTAAATCATGAAAGATAAAGAACATACAAATGGATATCAAAGAGAACATTTAAATAAGACATCAATAAAAGAGTTCCTTGCCATTAAAAACTCAAAATGAAATGACAGAATCATAAATAGTTATCAACAACACATGTTAAAACAACCAGACTAACTTTATTTTAGTAGGATTAAGTCCCATAAAATATCAAGCCTAAAAGTATTTTGTACCCTGGGTGGAATACACACATCTTTATATAGATAAAAGTGGAATACACACACTTGGGATGTAATACACACGTCCAAATGTTACAATTAGTATAAGGGTTCCTACCTCCTACTATGAATCAATTTAGTCTAATGTACATACAGAAATGTAGAGGTAAGAATAAGTTTAGTCAAGCTCAAATAATAGGATGATATCCAAAAATTATCATGTGGGGTCAAAGGACCCATAAAAAAATATCCAACTATAATCACAAATAAGATGCAACATAAGATCATATAATTCCACCATGAGAAGATTAGGGTATTAAATACTGAAATTAAGGTTTCCACATGGAACAATATGAACAAGGTATAAATCAAAGTCCAATAAGAATATCAATCAAACTAAGTAGATGACAAGATCAATATCAACATATAAGTACGAAAAAAACACTAGAGGGGGGGGGTGAATAGAGTTTTTAAATATTTTAACAATTATTTAACTCAAACAAGCAATCACAAGAATATTGGACAAGGGGACAAGGATTTAGAGTGGTTCCTACCTTAGCAAATACTAAGGTAGTCAGTCCACTACCCGGTTGCTTACCCAACCGGGATTTGGAAAGAATTTAATTTTATTACCTCGCAAGGACTTTACATAAAATTACAATTCTCTCCCTAAACCCTTCAAGCAGCCTTCACCTTGAAGTAATTGCACCACCTTGAAGCAGCCTTCACCTAGAAGTAATTGCACCAACTTTGAAGCAGCCTTCCTCCTGAAGTAGCTTCCCGTTGCAATAGCCTTCTTGAAGTAGCTTCCCGTTGCAATAGCCTTCTTGAAGTAGCTTGAAGTCCACCTTCTCTTCCGAGAAGAACCTTCTCCAATCCACAGCCTCCAACCCTAGGAGTAGCAAGGAGAATACAAAGAATAAAAAGAACAAGAAGGAAAATAGAAAGTACAACTTATCCTTTGAAGCACAAGGCTTGATTTTCCTATATCAAGCGTATTGATCTCCTAACCAATGAGTGTAGAAGTGTAAGTGTTGTGGAAAGGAGATGCTAGCCTATAGAACACGAAATAGGATCAATGGGAATGAATAGCCAATGTTGGAATTGCTCTATTGCTCAAAACAGATTGCCAATGAGTATTCAATCTCAATTGTAGCACAAGTGTAGCTTCAATGAGTTTAGGTGTCCTAAGGCATGTCCTATATATAGAAATGACCTACAAGTGCTTAAGGACGTTCTAGACACTTTCTAGGGGGTTCTTAGTGCTTAACTAGCCGTTATTTGTCCACTAATTGCATTTGCAACGGCTAGTTAATTGACCCTGAAAAGTGCAGACAGGACTTTTCTCGGTCGAAGATTTGTCGACCGAGAGTCCTTCTCGGTCGAAGATTTGTCGACCGAGGGACCTCCTGGAGCAAGTGTTTACAACGTTCATTTCCAACTCCCAACCACTTTGTCTGCTGGGTCTAACGGCTAGTAGGGTCTGTTCTCGATCGAAGATTTTGTCGACCGAGAGTTTCTCAGTCGAAGTTTTTGTCGACCGATATTTTCTCAATCGACGATTTGTCGACTGAGAATATTACTGACTCAATGTATTCATTTACTAAGTGTGTGTATCAATGTGCAATTGTGATACTATCTTGGGGAATGGCCTATCTAAGTGTTGTGAGTGGATAGGGAAGATCTAAACGCTTGATTTACATGATATCTAATTACTTGTACATTATATACTTGTACAAGCATTTACATTTGATTACAATCATGAAAATAAAGCGATTTTATCAAATTGTTCTTCCAAGTCTTTGTTATCCACCACCTTATATGCTTGTTCCTGAAATACTCAAATAGCACGTTAATACCACAAGAATGAAATGTTTGTCATTATCAAAACAAAAGGGATTAACATAATGTCCAATTTAGCCAACAATCTCCCCCTTTTTGAAGATGACAAACATTTCCTAAATATAAAATAAGGAAATATAAATCATACGAGTTTCATACCTAAAGTTTACCTTTTGTAGCCATTCTTGTGTTTTGCAAGTGGGTGCTGGCTGAGATATTATGAAACTCATTTTATTTTATGTTTTTGATTTTATATTATTTCTCCCCCTTTGTCATTTCAAAAAGATATCCAAGTTTACATTGTATTTCTCCCCCTTAATTTTATGCTATGCTCCCCCTTAAAGAGATATTCAATTTAAAGTCAAGGGATAAATGTAAGCCATTTATTGTCGAATTTAGCCATAATGTATCTCTAACCAAATACACGGGATGTTAAGCCCAAATTTGTTTAGAGAATTCCATGAAGAACAAGATATATGTCATATTCATGAATTTTGTAGATTTCTTTGTTTTCATAACAAAAATTACTTTCAAGAATACTAAGGTCATAACAAGCTTCGATGTTTTGTAAACTTCTTAATCTCATAATCAAATTTGTTTTTGTGAGCTCCCCCTTAATCTTATAATTAAGACAATTTAAGGATTCTAAGGTCACAAATGATTTTTAAGATTTGATTTTGACCTTTTATTAAAGCTCCATGTTTTCAATATGATAAACTCATTTTAGGTCAAGATACTAAGATTAAATGCATTAAAATGATGTACAAATAAGCATTTTGTCAAGCTTATTTTAGGTCGACCTTGACTTCGACCATAACGCCCCTTGGTCAAATTTAATTTCAACCGAGAGGCAAAATCTGCAGATTTCACATTTGAACATTCATATGTGAAGTATAATTTCTGCAGGTAGCTTGATTAAATAAATATCAATTTGAAGCACATTAAGAGATACCTATTATGAAGACTTAATATGGGCATCATAGTGAAGTCTTTGACCTTGATTTTTCTGAAATGTATGTTTTACATTCATTGTGAATGATGTTTCATAAGCTTTGTTATGGGTACATAAATATCAAATCCCATTTCTTCTTGTATCCTTATTTTCAGATTTAATCATAAGATTCTTTAGAAACATATATTTTAAAAGCAAGATTAATATCTTAAAGTCAAGATTTTTGCTTTTGATTTCTTAGAACAAACAAATAAATAAAAACATTAATATTTTTGTTCTAAGAGACACCGTTTGGCTTGTCATAGCATCATCATTCATTTATAATGTGTTGAATCACAATGATCATCCATTTATGGTTTGTATTATTTTAAACCAAGTAAAACTGAAACACAATGATCATGGTACAATGATTTTGATAGAATAGTAGAAGCATATGATTATAATCATTTGTATCAAAACACATGATTATTATAAGAATTACTTTAGGAAAACCATGTGGATAATGATAAAACAGTAATTTCGTTTGATTAAACTAATCATGATTTTCAGTGTTAAACTATTTAGAGGATAAACCAAAATAATCTACATTTAGGTTCATAAGTTTTTAATTTTAAGATAAGCTATATAACTGATCATACCTAACAAACTTTTTCAATCAATGAATAGGGTTTGTTCAAGATCAGTCTTCATATGTCACTTTTGCAATATGTTTAAGGATTTGCATATTCATAATATTTATAAAATAATATTTTGTTTCAAGAATGGTCTTCAGCATATATTCTTGTTTTGCATGTAAAATCAGTCATAATTGATAGAAATTAGATTACTTGAAGACATATTCAACAGATTTATTGCAGACTTGACAACAGAAACCTGCTCGGTCGACCATTTCTCGACCGACAGTTCTCTCGGTCGACAGTTTCTCGACCGAGAAAGGTTCTGTATTGTTTCAGACCTGTTTTCAGAAATTGTTTACAAGTAAAAGCAAAAATATGAAAGTTAAAGCTTGATTTGGTTGAGATATTTAAATATCAAAGCAACATTTAGGTTAAATCTCAACTAATCATATACATTTTGAGAATCCAAACTAAAACAAGTAGTTTAAGATGTATATTTGGAAATTTTAATTTCTTGGATTAACTTAGTGTCCTATTATGTTAAGTTGAGATAGACATAGAGATATACAACTTAGAGTCTTTGGTCATATCTCAACTTTAATTTTATCCATTTAGTTTGGGGGTTTTGGAACCCATACTAACTCGACATCCTTTTTCTTGTAAGGACATGAAAAAGAATAGTGTCCAAGGCGCAAACAGTAATGACAACATATAGAATCAACCTCATATCTCTTTCTATGATTTTGTTCTAGGTTGTTCTTGGGTACATATGTATTTGTGCCTTTAGGTACATACATAGATTGGCTCTTTGGCACTTGTGTTCTTCCCCAACTAGGTTTTTGATAAGATTTTCCTTTAGGCTTGTAACCTAGTCCTCTCCTTCCAATTTGATGGTAAGAATTATTTAAGATTTTATCAAGAGTGTCATTATTACTCAAACTACTAACTTTTTGTTGCAGCTTAACAATCTCATCCATTCTCTTATTGATGTCTAACTTTGCTTGATCTAGATTAGATAGCAAGGAATCTCTTTCTTTCACAATAATATCATAATCTAGATGTGTACACAAAATAGGTTGTTTTTGAAGATCATTTACTTGAGTTTGCAAATTTAATTTTTCTAGGGAAAGAAGATTGCAATTTGCTTCTACAGATTTTAGCTTAATATCATGATCTTCAATAATCTTTTTAAGATCTTCATTTTCGGAAGTCATAGCAAGAAGCTTAGCATGTAATTCATTATTTGCTTTAATAGATTTCTTTAATTTCTTCTTGCACTCAACATATTTAATATGTGTTTCTTCAAGACTAGCAACTAGTTCTTCTTTAGATAAATCAAAAAGACTTACCTCTTCTTCTTCTTCACTAGTTGTAGCAATAAGACAATATTTGTGCTCATCTTCCTTCTTTGATCTCCATGGGCATCTAGTTGTTGTGTGGCTTGTTCCTAAGCACCAATTGCAACATGTTGTAGTTTTGTCCAAGCAACACCTTTTGTTGTGATTGTAATCACCATTACCCTCCATTATTC
The DNA here is from genome assembly GCA_963693085.1 of Alisma plantago-aquatica. NCBI lineage: Eukaryota > Viridiplantae > Streptophyta > Magnoliopsida > Alismatales > Alismataceae > Alisma > Alisma plantago-aquatica. The sequence continues at coordinate 1,364,977,206 of OY856412.1, read as the reverse complement.
AAGACCTGGTTAGGGTTCCTTGAAGCCTGCTCTGATACCAATTGAAAAAAACACTAGAGGGGGGGGGGTGAATAGAGTTTTTAAATATTTTAACAATTATTTAACTCAAACAACCAATCACAAGAATATTGGACAAGGGGACAAGGATTTAGAGTGGTTCCTACCTTAGCAAATACTAAGGTAGTCAGTCCACTACCCGGTTGCTTACCCAACCGGGATTTGGAAAGAATTTAATTTTATTACCTCGCAAGGACTTTACATAAAATTACAATTCTCTCCCTAAACCCTTCAAGCAGCCTTCACCTTGAAGTAATTGCACCACCTTGAAGCAGCCTTCACCTAGAAGTAATTGCACCAACTTTGAAGCAGCCTTCCTCCTGAAGTAGCTTCCCGTTGCAATAACCTTCTTGAAGTAGCTTCCCATTGCAATAGCCTTCTTGAAGTAGCTTGAAGTCCACCTTCTCTTCCGAGAAGAACCTTCTCCAATCCGCAACCTCCAACCCTAGGAGTAGCAAGGAGAATACAAAGAATAAAAAGAACAAGAAGGAAAATAGAAAGTACAACTTATCCTTTGAAGCACAAGGCTTGATTTTCCTATATCAAGCGTATTGATCTCCTAACCAATGAGTGTAGAAGTGTAAGTGTTGTGGAAAGGAGATGATAGCCTATAGAACACGAAATAGGAGCAATGGGAATGAATAGCCAATGTTGGAATTGCTCTATTTCTCAAAACAGATTGCCAATGAGTATTCAATCTCAATTGTAGCACAAGTGTAGCTTCGGTGAGTTTAGGTGTCCTAAGGCATTTCCTATTTATAGAAATGACCTACAAGTGCTTAAGGACGTTCTAGACACTTTCTAGGGGGTTCTTAGTGCTTAACTAGCCGTTATTTGTCCACTAATTGCATTTGCAACGGCTAGTTAATTGACCCTGAAAAGTGCAGATAGGACTTTTCTCGGTCGAAGATTTGTCGACCGAGAGTCCTTCTCGGTCGAAGATTTGTCGACCGAGGGACCTCCTGGAGCAAGTGTTTACAACGTTCATTTCCAACTCCCAACCACTTTGTCTGCTGGGTCTAACGGCTAGTAGGGTCTATTCTCGATCGAAGATTTTGTCGACCGAGAGTTTCTCGGTCGAAGTTTTTGTCGACCGATATTTTCTCAATCGACGATTTGTCGACTGAGAATATTACTGACTCAATGTATTCATTTACTAAGTGTGTGTATCAATGTGCAATTGTGATACTATCTTGGGGAATGGCCTATCTAAGTGCTGTGAGTGGATAGGGAAGATCTAAACGCTTGATTTACATGATATCTAATTACTTGTACATTATATACTTGTACAAGCATTTACATTTTATTACAATCATGAAAATAAAGCGATTTTATCAAATTGTTCTTCCAAGTCTTTGTTATCCACCACCTTATATGCTTGTTCCTGAAATACTCAAATAGCACGTTAATACCACAAGAATGAAATGTTTGTCATTATCAAAACAAAAGGGATTAACATAATGTCCAATTTAGCCAACAATCTCCCCCTTTTTGAAGATGACAAACATTTCCTAAATATAAAATAAGGAAATATAAATCATATGAGTTTCATACCTGAAGTTTACCTTTTGTAGCCATTCTTGTGTTTTGCAAGTGGGTGCTGGCTGAGATATTATGAAACTCATTTTATTTTATGTTTTTGATTTTATATTATTTCTCCCCCTTTGTCATTTCAAAAAGATATCCAAGTTTACATTGTATTTCTCCCCCTTAATTTTATGCTATGCTCCCCCTTAAAGAGATATTCAATTTAAAGTCAAGGGATAAATGTAAGCCATTTATTGTCGAATTTAGCCATAATGTATCTCTAACAAAATACACGGGATGTTAAGCCCAAATTTGTTTAGAGAATTCCATGAAGAACAAGATATATGTCATATTCATGAATTTTGTATATTTCTTTGTTTTCATAACAAAAATTACTTTCAAGAATACTAAGGTCATAACAAGCTTCGAAGTTTTGTAAACTTCTTAATCTCATAATCAAATTTGTTTTTGTGAGCTCCCCCTTAATCTTATAATTAAGACAATTTAAGGATTCTAAGGTCACAAATGATTTTGAAGATTTGATTTTGACCTTTTATTAAAGCTCCATGTTTTCAATATGATAAACTCATTTTAAGTCAAGATACTAAGATTAAATGCATTAAAATGATGTACAAATAAGCATTTTGTCAAGATTATTTTAGGTCGACCTTGACTTCGACCATAACGCCCCTTGGTCAAATTGAATTTCAACCGAGAGGCAAAATCTGCAGATTTCACATTTGAACATTCATATGTGAAGTATAATTTCTGCAGATAGCTTGATTAAATAAATATCAATTTGAAGCACATTAAGAGATACCTATTATGAAGACTTAATATGGGCATCATAGTGAAGTCTTTGACCTTGATTTTTCTGAAATGTATGTTTTACATTCATTGTGAATGATGTTTCATAAGATTTGTTATGGGTACATAAATATCAAATCCCATTTCTTCTTGTATCCTTATTTTCAGATTTAATCATAAGATTCTTTAGAAACATATATTTTTAAAGCAAGATTAATATCTTAAAGTCAAGATTTTTGCTTTTGATTTCTTAGAACAAACAAATAAATAAAAACATTAATATTTTTGTTCTAAGAGACACCGTTTGGCTTGTCATAGCATCATCATTCATTTATAATGTGTTGAATCACAATGATCATCCATTTATGGTTTGTATTATTTTAAACCAAGTAAAACTGAAACAAAATGATCATGGTACAATGATTTTGATAGAATAGTAGAAGCATATGATTATAATCATTTGTATCAAAACACATGATTCTTATAAGAATTACTTTAGGAAAACCATGTGGATAATGATAAAACAGTAATTTCTTTTGATTAAACTAATCATGATTTTCAGTGTTAAACTATTTAGAGGATAAACCAAAATAATCTACATTTAGGTTCATAAGTTTTTAATTTTAAGATAAGCTATATAACTGATCATACCTAACAAACTTTTTCAATCAATGAATAGGGTTTGTTCAAGATCAGTCTTCATATGTCACTTTTGCAATATGTTTAAGGATTTGCATATTCATAATATTTATAAAAAAATATTTTGTTTCAAGAATGGTCTTCAGCATATATTCTTGTTTTGCATGTAAAATCAGCCATAATTGATAGAAATTAGATTACTTGAAGACATATTCAACAGATTTATTGCAGACTTGACAACAGAAACCTGCTCGGTCGACCATTTCTCGACCGACAGTTCTCTCGGTCGACAGTTTCTCGACCGAGAAAGGTTCTGTATTGTTTCAGACCTGTTTTCAGAAATTGTTTACAAGTAAAAGCAAAAATATGAAAGTTAAAGCTTGATTTGGTTGAGATATTTAAATATCAAAGCAACATTTAGGTTAAATCTCAACTAATCATATACATTTTGAGAATCCAAACTAAAACAAGTAGTTTAAGATGTATATTTGGAAATTTTAATTTCTTGGATTAACTTAGTGTCCTATTATGTTAAGTTGAGATAGACATAGAGATATACAACTTAGAGTCTTTGGTCATATCTCAACTTTAATTTTATCCATTTAGTTTGGGGGTTTTGGAACCCATACTAACTCGACATCCTTTTTCTTGTAAGGACATGAAAAAGAATAGTGTCCAAGGCGCAAACAGTAATGACAACATATAGAATCAACCTCATATCTCTTTCTATGATTTTGTTCTAGGTTGTTCTTGGGTACATATGTATTTGTGCCTTTAGGTACATACATAGATTGGCTCTTTGGCACTTGTGTTCTTCCCCAACTAGGTTTTTGATAAGATTTTCCTTTAGGCTTGTAACCTAGTCCTCTCCTTCCAATTTGATGGTAAGAATTATTTAAGATTTTATCAAGAGTGTCATTATTACTCAAACTACTAACTTTTTGTTGCAGCTTAACAATCTCATCCATTCTCTTATTGATGTCTAACTTTGCTTGATATAGATTAGATAGCAAGGAATCTCTTTCTTTCACAATAATATCATAATCTAGATGTGTACACAAAATAGGTTGTTTTTGAATATCATTTACTTGAGTTTGCAAATTTAATTTTTCTAGGGAAAGAAGATTGCAATTTGCTTCTACAGATTTTAGCTTAATATCATGATCTTCAATAATCTTTTTAAGATCTTCATTTTCGGAAGTCATAGAAAGAAGCTTAGCATGTAATTCATTATTTGCTTTAATAGATTTCTTTAATTTCTTCTTGCACTCAACATATTTAATATGTGTTTCTTCAAGACTAGCAACTAGTTCTTCTTTAGATAAATCAAAAAGACTTACCTCTTCTTCTTCTTCTTCACTAGTTGTAGCAATAAGACAATCTTTGTGCTCATCTTCCTTCTTTGATCTCCATGGGCATCTAGTTGTTGTGTGGCTTGTTCCTAAGCACCAATTGCAACATGTTGTAGTTTTGTCCAAGCAACACCTTTTGTTGTGATTGTAATCACCATTACCCTCCATTATTCAAGACCTGGTTAGGGTTCCTTGAAGCCTGCTCTGATACCAATTGAAAAAAACACTAGAGGGGGGGGTGAATAGAGTTTTTAAATATTTTAACAATTATTTAACTCAAACAACCAATCACAAGAATATTGGAAAAGGGGGCAAGGATTTAGAGTGGTTCCTACCTTAGCAAATACTAAGGTAGTCAGTCCACTACCCGGTTGCTTACCCAACCGGGATTTGGAAAGAATTTAATTTTATTACCTCGCAAGGACTTTACATAAAATTACAATTCTCTCCCTAAACCCTTCAAGAAGCCTTCACCTTGAAGTAATTGCACCACCTTGAAGCAGCCTTCACCTAGAAGTAATTGCACCAACTTTGAAGCAGCCTTCCTCCTGAAGTAGCTTCCCGTTGCAATAGCCTTCTTGAAGTAGCTTCCCATTGTAATAGCCTTCTTGAAGTAGCTTGAAGTCCACCTTCTCTTCCGAGAAGAACCTTCTCCAATCCGCAACCTCCAACCCTAGGAGTAGCAAGGAGAATACAAAGAATAAAAAGAACAAGAAGGAAAATAGAAAGTACAACTTATCCTTTGAAGCACAAGGCTTGATTTGCCTATATCAAGCGTATTGATCTCCTAACCAATGAGTGTAGAAGTGTAAGTGTTGTGGAAAGGAGATGCTAGCCTATAGAACACGAAATAGGAGCAATGGGAATGAATAGCCAATGTTGGAATTGCTCTATTGCTCAAAACAGATTGCCAATGAGTATTCAATCTCAATTGTAGCACAAGTGTAGCTTCGGTGAGTTTAGGTGTCCTAAGGCATGTCCTATTTATAGAAATGACCTACAAGTGCTTAAGGACGTTCTAGACACTTTCTAGGGGGTTCTTAGTGCTTAACTAGCCGTTATTTGTCCACTAATTGCATTTGCAACGACTAGTTAATTGACCCTGAAAAGTGCAGACATGACTTTTCTCGGTCGAAGATTTGTCGACCGAGAGTCCTTCTCGGTCGAAGATTTGTCGACCGAGAGACCTCCTGGAGCAAGTGTTTACAACGTTCATTTCCAACTCCCAACCACTTTGTCTGCTGGGTCTAACAGCTAGTAGGGTCTGTTCTCGATCGAAGATTTTGGCGACCGAGAGTTTCTCGGTCGAAGTTTTTGTCGACCGATATTTTCTCGATCGACGATTTGTCGACCGAGAATATTACTGACTCAATGTATTCATTTACTAAGTGTGTGTATCAATGTGCAATTGTGATACTATCTTGGGGAATGGCCTATCTAAGTGTTGTGAGTGGATAGGGAAGATCTAAACTCTTGATTTACATGATATCTAATTACTTGTACATTATATACTTGTACAAGCATTTACATTTGATTACAATCATGAAAATAAAGCGATTTTATCAAATTGTTCTTCCAAATCTTTGTTATCCACCACCTTATATGCTTGTTCCTGAAATACTCAAATAGCACGTTAATACCACAAGAATGAAATGTTTGTCATTATCAAAACAAAAGGGATTAACATAATGTCCAATTTAGCCAACAAAGTACTCAAATGATTCAATCTCTCAGAAGAGAGAGAAGTGTATAGGGTAACATGTCCCAAAGGACCATGAGAGAGAAAAAAATATGGGTGACTGCTCAATATGATAAATAGGGATGCAACATACCTTTGATCAAGTTTACTAATATTCATGACCAATCCTAGATCCATGTCATGACCACAAGCAACCTATTAAACCTTTAAATGGAATAAAGGTTAAGTTCACATTAATTACGTAAACCCTAAAAATTACCTTTTTATTATTATAGAATTAGGTTATCAAAATATACCTTCATGTAGATTGTATTTTAATGAGTTCATAGCATATGTTACTTTATTTTTTGACTTACAAATTAAGAGATAATAATTTTAGAAATTATAAAAAATAAAGGAAATACTCAGGAAATCACATATTTATTATACTGGATTTAGGAGATGAAATCAATACCATTGGATGGAGAAAAATCCCACGATTCCAAACATGTTTTATTTAATTTTTATGACCTACAAACAATTTTCTGAGAATTTCACAATTTCTAGATGATAAAAAAACATGCAAATCAACGTAAAAGTAATATGTGTATATATAGCTAGGAGGTAGGTCACAATGAGGTGGCACAATTAGCATTGACCAATTGGCCCATGTCTACAACAAATAAGGTGCATGGCTAAACTAGGCCAAAAGACCAGTCTACCCACAACCAACATGACATGATTAGATACACCAGGGGGCGGTCTAGTAACTTTCCCGACCAACTTCTCCTTCGATAGTCAACTACTCATGAAGAAAACCCAAAAATAATAGAAACCTAGCCACAACCCCACTATAGTGAGGTGGGAAGTCAAAGACCAAAGGCAAGAGCCTACAAAAACCATCGAGGCTGATGTGGAGGCTCCTCACAAACTCAAATGAAACAACAACATAGGAATATCATGGTGAGAAGAGTTGGATCATAAAATAGTTCAAAGGTGGAAGGAGGAAATTGTGAAATGAGGAAATACCAAATTTGAGGAGATGCTAACCATTCTATAGGTGCATTGATGACCTACAAACTTGTTGACATAGGTCACGCTAGGCAAAGCTGCCAGGGGGCACCACCGCAGAATCTTCTTTGTTGGGAGTACCACAGAGAGGTCAAGTAGGTCCTCAGGGTAAGCTCAAAGTTCAACAAGGCTGGAAATCTCCTAAAGGCAATCTAAAGATGGTGTAGTCAAAGCCAATTGATGTACAAGGTCATATGAAGGGAGTACATAACTCGTCTACCGAAGGAGGAAGATTGAGAAGGTCAAGAAACAATGGAAGGCTTAATGGGAAATTGGTAATGTGGATCGACTCTTCGGAGAACCATAATGCTTTCCACATAGGTTGGTTTATATGGGATTCAAACATGCATCATTTGCAAGTGGGGGAAGATAAAGGTAAATTGACAAATTTCAGGGTTTCCTAATATGTGAAAAACTGATCCAAGAGGAGGATTAACAGATGCCAAATCAAAAATAGAACAAAGTGGTCAAGAAATCATGGAAGATGGTGCATTAATGAGGGAGACATCATTGCTAGAAAATTGGATGGAAACACACCACGTCAAAACGTTGACTTGTCAAAGGTGGAAGATTACATGGTGGCCATCCGATTATGATTTATCAACCAAGAAAAGAGCATGCCCAAAAGGGATAATGCTACATTCACATGATAGTGATTAATCCCTAGAAACTATAGGAAAGTTGGTAAATCAATCAAATATTTTAATGTTTTGTCCCTAAAATACATTTTCTTTTCCTAATTAGTTGAGGGCTCAAACAATGTCTATTAAAAGTGAATTTTGACACCTAGGATAACTAAAGTGTGTAAGATAAGATTTTAATTTTGAACTCATCTAGTATTTTATTTCTTATTTAAAATTACGATAGCTATAATTACTTATTTGATGTGAAAATTTCCCCACAAGCTAAATAAAACATGAGGAACTAGAATCTAATTTTAGTCTCTTATGTACTATTTATTAGGTAATATCATCGATTTAGGGTTCAAGGGTGTTATCAACATATCTATTACCCAAAAGACATTTGTGGATAATATTTTGATATTACATTTTTATGATTATATTTACATTAATAACCTTCCTTACTTATTGTATAAAACAATATTCTTTGTTAAATCTAAGTTTACTCTCAAATATACTTTTTTTTGGAAATAGGTAAATATATTACCAAAGGAGCATGTACAAAGCTAGGACCTATCAAACCTACAAAACGTATACATGGGGGTGTTATCTACAAAAACCCCAGTATCTTTTAGCTTGCTCAGACAGGCATGAGGCAAGCCCTTTTCTAACTTTGAAAGATTGAGAAATGGTATTGGTTATCTTAGCCACCACTGCTTCCTCATTGCAGTTCTTCCTACCATTGTTCCTATTGTTTCTTTCCTCCCATACATAATAGCAAACACCTGATAAGCAAAGCCCTCCCACAACTACACTTTGTTTGCCACTAAGTTTATCCAGTAGCTTGGTTATCAGACCTTCAATGTTATCATCAAAAAGCTGTCCCCATTCACTTTTGAGGCACACAATGGCCCAGATACGTTTGAAGAAGCTACAACCCCCAAAAAGGTGTTCATGACTTTCCTCACATCTATTGCATAGAAAATAGACTGTCTAAGCTTGCAAACCCCAACGAGCCATCCTATCCATCGTGGGCAGCCTCCCAAGGATTTCTCTATACGTGGTAGTGCTCCATTTTGGTATATGGCAAGGATTTCACAACAACTTATACCAGATAACATCTCTCCCAGTACCAGTGTTGATCCATGGTGTCATCCTCACGTTACAAAGGGAGGCAATACCATCCATATCAACACTATAGGAACTGCGCATGTCATCCCATTGTTTGCACATGTTCCTCCACACTCTTGAAGATGAGATGTCATAACCCCGGTGAAGACCACTGTATCTATTCACCATCCACAATGACCCGATGTTCTCCCTGTCCCTTAGCAGTCTGTCGACCCTTCTTCTGTGACTTTGCTTCACCATGTCTTCAGGCGAAGTGAGATTTAGAGCCCCTTTGCTGAACGACTTCGTAATGTTGACCCAAGCTAGAACATGTCCTTTATTAACCCACACAAAGTTGGACATAAGTTTTCTCATATTATCGGCAGTAGTGTGGGGGATGTCACAAACCTCACTCCAAAACCAGACCATAGCCTGTAGGACCGATCTGGTCCGCATCAACCTGCCAGCCAAAGATAAAAGAAGAGTCGACCAACCCTGTATCTTGGTTCTAAGACTGTCCAAGCACTGAGAAAAGTCCCTGGATGAACCTTTACCCCCTGCAGTAAGGGCTCCAAGATATCTTGTAGGCAACCTGCCTACTTTGATCCCAGTAGCAGTTCAAATCCTTCCTCTTCTAGCATCACAAGATTTTGAAAGGTAAATACTGGATTTAATGGTGCTCATACAAAGGCCTGAAAGGTAGCCGAACTTCATCAAGATTTTTTTCATCTCTTTCAGTCTGTTAGCATGTCTCGATGTGAATCAACAAAAATCAAATGGGATTTGACTTTGGTGTTCTTGACTTAAATGGTTTCACTTTTCCTCTTCTTTCAACTTCCTTCATCATGGTGGTGAGACCCTCCATAACAATGGTAAACAACAGGGGGGAGAGAGGATCCCCCTATCTTATCCCATTCGAGGCTTTAAAGAACCTAACAGGTCCCCCATTTAAGAGAATAGAGAAGGAAGTTGTAGAAACACATTATTTGATAATGTGGATCCAACTCTCATTGAATCCAAGCGACTCCATTATGGTCCACAACGCCTCCCACCTAACATGATCGTATGCCTTCGTGAGATCCACCTCCAAATAGGCCTTGGTATTGCTTTGCTTTATCTTGAACCCAGTGAGGAATTCTGCCGCCAATAGAGTACTATCAGAGATTCTCTGCCCACTGATCAACACACTTTGCTCCTTGGAAATTATATATGGAAGCACCTTCTTCAAACGTGCTGCCAGAACTTTGGAAATGATTTTATATATAACATTACAACAAGCAATCACCCTATAGTCGACAATGCTTTCAATATCATTTTTCTTTGGAATTAATTTAATGAAGACATGGTTGACTGCCCAGACCATATTATGGCCATTTAGAATCCACCTTACAACTTTGATTATGTCATACTTGATCAGGTTCCACATATTATGGAAGAACTTGGCATTCATGCCATCGGGCCCTGGGGCCTTGCTGGCACTGATGGAGAAAACCACCCTCCTGACTTCATCCTCATCAACATGAGCGCACATCATGGCGTTGTCATCATCATTTAGTCTTCTTCCAGGTAATAACTCAGAGTAGTTGGGTCGCCTGTTCTCTTCCTAGTTGTACAGTTTGGTGAAGTAATTGATGGCATTCATGGCCACCCCTTCTATACTGTCCACCACTTGTCCATTTTCGTCCATCAGCTCAGGTATAGACTCCTTCAATTCTTTCTTCTTTACTGCCGTATGATAGATCTTAGTGTTACGATCACCATCTCTCACCCACTCCATTCTACTTCTCTGCCAATAGTAAACCTCCTCCACTTTCTTTAGCTTGCACAACCTATCTTCAACATATTCCTCTTCTTTGATAAGTCTCTCATTAAGGGGGTCGTACCTGATCCTCTCCATTACCTGTTTGTACTTCAGTTCAACTTCAGTGATCAAGTTCTTCATACTGATCTTCTCTTTGTTCCACTTTCTCAGGGCATTCTTAGTGTTCTGTATTTTCTTGAGAGCAATGTACAACTCATTGCCTTCTACGTTTATTCTCCATCTCTTCTCGACAATATCCTTGAAGCCTGGCCAGTCACACCAACAATTTAGAAACTGAAAGGGTCTCTTGATCAGAAGTTTATCAACCAAATCAATTTTCATCCATGAGTGATCACTCAGGGGGATGGAACCAATCTTGATAAACGAATTAGGCCAAAGGTTCAGACATTGTTCATTCACCAAGCCTTTATCTATGGCACTCACAATCCTCCTGTGCTTAGCTTGTTTATTTGACCAGGTGGTCCTTCCTCCCATTTTGTTCATAAAAATAAGACCTGTGTCCTTCACCATGTAGTTGAAGGCAGACATAACCCTTTCTGGGATAGCCCTGCCCCCAAACTTCTCATATGACCTTCTAACGTTATTAAAATACCCTATAGTGAGCTAGGGGATTTCATGTTGTGCCGTATCAGTAAGCACCTTCGACATCCTCACTCTGTCGCACTCCAATCTTTCTCCATACACACCCGACAAGATGAAGTTAGCACCACCTTGATTATAGCAAGAAATAGTCATAACATGATCAGAGATATTGATAGCATCAACATCCCAGACTTCCCTCTTCCACCCGATAACAATTCGACCACCCTCTCTCTGGGTAAGGTTGGACAAGGCTCTCCAACTCTCAGGGATAAGAATATCCACTCTTTCACTCACTGCTCTTCTTATTCTTGTTCCTAAGCAAACCACCAGGAATACTCCAATCTCTGTAATGGCCTTCCTCAACACTCTTTGGCTCCCCACCAAAGATGCCCCTCGCAAGTTCCATGCGAGGATCGACATTTACTTATTTTTGGTTGTACCTCCCTCATAAATGGGTTGGGTACTCTTCCTTCCATTATTGGCTACACTTCTAGTCTACCTCGGGCTTCTGCTTCTCCCTGGTTCACCTCCTCGAGGATCCTCCTCTCCCATTTCATCAAGAACTGAGAATGGGTTATTATCTATGACAACATCAACATATTTGGCTAGGCCATCATTTGGGATATCATCTCCCTGTATCTCACCTTCTTCGATCACCACAACCTCCTACTGATTGGGAACCACTGCAGTGACAACCACTTTATCAACAACTCTAGTGGCCTTAGTGCTTTCCACATGTTTCATTGCAGCATCAGTGGCCTCTTCATTAGTGCCTGGCTTCGTCGCTTTCTCTTTGCCTTTCCTAGACCCAGGAGGGGGGGGTCTTAATTTCCCTATCCTTCTGTTTCTTCCGCGGGGTGGGTCAGGGATGATGGGTGGAGCACGAAACACATTCTTGCTCCTCTCACCAGGGCATTCCCCATTAACATGTCCGAAGACCTTGCAGGTGATGCACCTATCTGGCAAGGCTTCATATTTCAATCTGACTTCCCATTCATCGCCATTGGGGAGTTCAACCATGACCTCAGGAGGGGGTTCTTTTTTAGTTGATATGTCAACACAAAATCTTGCACACCCCTGAACAAACCCGTTTGATCTCCTTTCGATAGCACGAGGGACCCCGACGACATGTGCAATGACGACAATGGCCCGCGAGGTCCAGTGCTTGCCCACATCTGGGAGTGAAACCCAAACCAGTGTAGTGGTGAAGGCGGCTCTGCGAGTATCCGCTTGTGGCATCCACTTGCATACGAGTACCAGCTGATCATCGAAGAACCATGGACCTTTCAACATAGCGACATTTCTATCAGCATCAGTGGTGAACCTAGTCAGGAAGAGCCCTCCATCCAGAGTGAAAACCTTGATTTCCCCTTTTGGCCACCATTGTCTGATCATCCACCCCTTCATCTACTGTGGGTGTCTTTTCTTCCCCAAAATTTGAAGGATCGGTGAGAATCAATGATAGTCCTCCACTTCGTCCATGATCAGGTCATTGAATCATGTCCAAAGACGGTTATCCCCCTCCTTGTGGAAGGGGACCTTTGGGTCCGCCGCCACTGCGCCCCGAAGCTTGGGTGGGGGGCTGGCCAATGACTTCACCCAGTCACACCCAACGGTGAAATATGTGTCGGGAGAAAACCAATCTTCAATAGCTTTCGAGCCACTAGAGTCGGCCTGAAGGGTGGAGGCGGAAGGGGGTGGAGAGACCTTGGTCACCATAGTCATGGGAGCTAATCTGATGCTATCCAAGGCAGATAGAATAATTTCCTCTCAAATATACTTGTGATATTGTCTTTCTATTTAAAATCAAAGAAATTCTCCTTTATCATTTGCCTCCTTTTTATGACCTATTCATGCATTTCCCAACATAATATTAATATGAATATATTCAATTTTGTTCCTGTCAATATTAAATATATTGATTTGATTAGTCATCTTATTGAGGGTTGGGGACATAGATATATGCAACATTTATTCTTTATATGAAACTCACCATATATTTTGCATAGATTTATGAATTATACTTTATTAGTATATTATAAGAATATTTCCACTCGAATAACATGCTTATTAATCATATTAATGTCTAGAAGGGTATAACCTATGCCATGCTTGGAGGATTACACTTGAACTAATCCCAAAGACTATATAATCTTTAAGATTAGGGTTTCTACAGATAGGAGGCCAGGTTCATCATGTTACATGTTTTGATCATCCTCATTGTGATAGTGTCTATAAAAAATTTGATGGGAGGTTCAAATTAGGAGGGTAGAATGTGCCCACAGTGTGGCGGGTCATCCGTCTGTCGTGGTGACTCAAGGTAACTAGTAATGATTCATTTGCTCCAGTAATGATTGTAGAGTGGCTGCGTAAGACACTTCACACATTGCCTCTTGTTGGGGATGTTCTCTTGATCTGTGATCAAGAGACACTCATTCTCAAACTTAACTCACTGGCGTGTGAAAATCTGGTTGTAGTTTTTCAGAATCCACTGATAGATGCTATGAACTTGGGCAAGGTCAATTTGTTGTGGTTGCTGCCCCTATTGGATGGTATTGAGCATGTCTTACATTCCTTCCCATGAGAAGGAATTGCTTGATGTATTTTAAGATGCCCCATGCGGGTGTGGGTTATGGTGTGTGTGTTTGAATGGCACATATGGTGTAGCCTCATCCTCTTTGTTGGCCTTCTACTTGCTTGACTTCTTCCTCTATGGCCTTCTCATCAAATGCTTGCTCACCTCCTCTATGTGTAGGCCAGAGGAGATGCCTAACACTTAGGAATTTATATATAGAGTTGGGAAGGATGCACTCATCATGTATTGATAGATTATACACCCCGACTCATGTTAGGTGAATAGCATAGCCTTCTTGAAGTGCTTGAAGTTAAGTGGAGTCTTGTCATTGAATGGCTTCAAATTATTGAGGTCCAATAGGAGGTTTATGGTGATTGACATAATCAAACTGCCAAAATGGATGGGAAAATTACTCTCTCCATCCTATGAGTACATGGGAGAGAAGGAAGGTGACACGGTTGATGCGATGTTGGCCTATCACTAACGGAGTCCAAAGGATGTACATATTTGCCCTTTTAAATTTCTCTTGACGCTGAGTAGATGTTACGAAGACCATATAGATATCGATGTAGAATCCCAGCAAAGAGGTGCTCAATGTCCCTGACTAATGATATATGCCAGTTGATGTTAAAGCCCTAAAAATGTCCGTCATTTACGATTATGTGAGGTTGTGGTTGAAATCATCAGGGTTAAAACATTGACCCCTCTTCAATCATTAAAAGATAGTGTTGAAGTCCATAAAGGTGAGGTGGTGTTTGTTGTTGTGGGTTTAGAACTTGACCCACCTATCCTTCCATTCCTCATCGTCATGCTTGGCGAGGTAGCAAGCCTCCAATGATGAGAGGATCTCAAGAAAAATCATTGGGTAGATAGGCCAACCAACAAAGAATGGATAGTAACCCACCGAGCCTTGCACATCACACATTTTCTGACATCATTAGTGAAACCTATGGTGGCAAGGAAGGTGTGGTCTCCATACTACATGGCTACGAAAATTTTCTTTTTAGAGCAGTAATCCTTTTATTTTACTCGTCGGAGGGATAGTTTATATATGTTGGCTGAGGAGCTAGATGCTTGGGGATGAAGGCTCACCATGAGAAGGAGAGGAATGAATATATAGAGAGAGATCTTGGTGTAGAATCCTTCTTGACATCTCTATATGATACTTCTCCAGCACACTAGTACTAGAATGCAATGAGAGGGAGTTCTTGGGTGTGAGGCTTGATCCTCTCACCACTCTATATTTGTAGAAATCATTGATTTTGATCGATCAGACCCAGTTTCATCAACTTGGTAGTTAGTAGTATCAAATTGCATAAGATCTATATGCCTCTCAGTGCATGTCTTTGATATCGAGAGCCTTTGGCTATTTATGTGCTAAGTCAAAAATTCTCGATCTAGTGCTATTGACTTGACGGTTGGTGCTACCAACACTAGGAGGGAAATCCATGGATTGGGCATCATAGTTGTTTGATCGATGATCATGTGATTGTTAGATGTAGTTGCTCAAATCACATTAATGGCTAATGTGAATGATGTGGAGGGAAAAATCAGTGATACTGAAGTGACTTTTGGGAGTTCCTAATCCCCTAACCTAGTGCCATTGAGTTGAACATTAGTTGTACCAAGATGAAGTTTGACACCTAGACATCTTTCATCGCAATCCATCTTGGTTCTACCAAGGGTGAGATCGATAGTAACAATATCTTCTTGTAGATTGTAATTTTTCATTAAAGTCATTGGTGCCATTGAGAGATTTTTTCTTTGTACTGAGTTGAAGTTGTGAATCAACATTGAAATATTCTTGGTCAGTCGATGATACCATGTTGGTTGTCGGTTGTATCAACCTTTTCCAGTATCTTCTCAATGAAATTGGGTGAAGTACCCATTAGTGACAGTTGTACCGACCTAAGGGTTGGTACTATTGAGATCTTCCTATAAAGTACTATGATGGCATCATTTATGTTTGGCGCTACCAACTATGTTGTCATTAGTACCAAGTTATTCATATATAGTTATGCACAATTCACACACACATCAAGACACCCTTATCTTGCAACAAAATTACTAAAATAAATGTAAAGAGTGAAAATTAAAATCTATCAAATACTACAAAATGTAAAGAACTAACATAAGACATAGGTTATATCCTACAAAGCTCCCTTGTTCAATTTCATAGGCTTGACAAAAAGATCATTCAAGGTTAAGAACTTTAAATCTTCATTCTCATGTGAAATTTCTCCCCAAAGTAATGTTTCTTTCCCTAACCATTAGTGTTAAACATAATAGAACCATCACTAATGTTAATGGTTGTATGTGGATAACTGTTCACTACCTTTTATGGATCAATCCATATAGATTTCAATTTACCTAGGTGTATCCCTCACCATAGAATTGAATACAAGCACATTCTATCCAAAGTGAAACTCTCTATGAAGAATGTGTCTATCATGAAAGTTCTATGTTCTTTATTTGTAAATTTTAGCATTCTCATAGGAATCAAGATGTATCACATCTGGTTCACTGAGTTCTACTTTTCTCTTTGTACTTTTTGAATTCATATCAAAATTGCACATCTTCAAAGGCTGTAGGGCTTTGTATTTGAGCTCTAATTGTATGTGACATGCCCTACCATAAAAAAGTTAGTAGGATGTCATCCCGATTGGAGTTTCCAAAGTAGTGCTATATGCCCGTAAGGCATCATTCAATTTCATACTCCACTCACTATGGGCCTTTGAAACAGTTTGTTCTAAATCCATTTTCATTTCCATATTAGACACCTTATCCTATTCTTGTGTTTGAGGTGATATGAGGTACCTGCAAGGTGATTTCCTCCATATTTCCAAATAGGACCTCAAATTTCTGGTTGATGAAATGAGATCCACCATCGCTTATAATCAAACGGGGCACCCCAAACCTGCAAAAGATATTATCATGGACGATTTTACATACTATTTGAGCATCAATGGTACAGTTTGGAATTACTTCCACCCATTTAGGCACATAGTCAATTTCCAATTAAATATTCACATATGAATTAAAAGATACAAACATACTGATAAAGTTAATTCCCCAAACATCAAAAAAATCTACTTCTAGAAACATCTTCATTGGGCATTTCTTGTCTCCTCGAAATGTTATTAGTGCGTTGACATGAGTCATACCTCCACACAAAGTTGTATGCATCCTTAAATAAGGATGGTCAATAAACACTTTCTAACACCTATGAAGTAGACCTAGCACTGGCATGGTGTCACCCAGTGGGTAGAAAGTGACAACGAACCAAGATGCTCTCACATCCTACTCAGGTACACATCTTCACAAAATGCCATCCCTGCATTGCTTCAACAAAGTAGGGTTATAGCACATATAGTATTGAAATAATAGAAAATTTCTCTCTCCTAATAATTCTAGTCTCCAAGTATCAACCTACAAACTAAGTAATTAATAATGTCGATATACCAAGGTTCAAGTGTTTCCACAACTAACAATCACTCATTAGGAAGCCTTCTAGATGGGAATTGCTAGTGCCTTCTCTTCCACTCTAATTTTATGAGAGAGGAGGTTTTCCACAACATTCTCACTATCATGATTATCTCTTACTTCTATTGCAAACTCTTGCAAGAGCAAGTTCCAATAAATAAGCCTAGGCTTCACCTCTTTCCTTTGCAAAAAGTACTTTATTGCAGCATGGTATGTCCAAAAATTGACTTTCTGCCCAACCAAATATTCTGAAATTCATCAAAAGCAAACATAACTGTTGAATATATCTTTTTTTAGTGATAGTGTAATTTAATTGGGGGTCATTTAATGTGCAAGAAGCATAATAAATAACTGATTAAGCACACTCATTCTGATTTCCCAAAACAACTCTTCCTTCAAAATGATATGCATCACACTTGATCTTGAATGGATGATTCCAATAAGGAGACACCATAATTGGTGTTGAGATCAATCTATCGTTCATAATTTAAAAGTGTTCAAACATCGATATTGAAATTGACCTCCACATATTTTTCAAGAATATTTGAAATTGGTTTTGTAATTTTTTGAAAAATCCTTAATGAGTCACTGATAATATCATGCAGGGCCAAAAAATCTCTTCACCACCATTACAAATGATGGTGTAGGAAGTTTGAAGATGGCTTCTATTTTAATTGAATCTACCTCGATCTCCACCTTATGTCCCAACGTAATGCCCTCATTAACCATCATTTGGAATTTCTCCCAGTTAAGGACTAAATGTGAGTCCTTAAATCTTTGTGGAATTTCTCCTGGTTAAGGACTATGTGTGTCCTTACATTTTCATAACACCCTATCTAAATTGTCTAAGAAATTAGAAAATGACTCTCCATACACTAAAAATCATCCATAAAGAATTCAAAGGATTCACCACCATATCTGATCAGATGGTGAGCATGCACCTCAAGAAACTGATAGTGTGTTATAAAGACCAAAGGGAATTCAACGGTAGGAAAAAGTGTCATAAGGGAAAGTGAAGGTAGACTTCTCTTGATTCTCAGGCTTGATGGATTTTTGATTATAACCCAAATATTAGTCAAGAAAACAAATGTGTGAGCAAACTACGAACCTTTATAAAATCTAATCAATGAATGAAAATGGAAAGTGGTATTTTAATGTAGTGTCATTCAAACAATGACAATGTATACACACTCACCATCCAAGCACCAGTCTCATGCTAACCAATTCACTTGTAGCAATGGTGGTCATAGTTATCCACCTTTCTTAGGTACTACTAGAGTAGGGTTTGCCCATTTAGAATAAGCAATAGCATGAATAATTCTATGAACAATAATTTAATTACCTCCTTTTTGACTACCTTAGTCATGATGGATTGAGCATCCTTTGGGGATGTACAATAGGTTTTTCTCCCCCCTCGATGCAGAATTTAAGCTAACACAAACTTGGAGAAATTTATTTTTATAACTGGAATAGACCACCTGAATGATGCATGATGGTTCTTCAAGACTATCATCACTTGTTATTCTCCAAAATGATCAAGGATGAAGAAATTATAATAGTCAACTTCTCTTCTACAACTAAGTATATGCTTCAATTGAGGTGGTAAGGGTTTGAGTTCAAGATCAGGAGGGCACTCAAGTGACAGAAGAAGAGGTGGCAATGGCTGTCCCAAGTGTTTAAAGTGTTCTATGTAGAAAACTTGTAATACCTTAAAAAAGGTAGCACACATTTTCATCAACTCATTACGAATGACTATATGTATAAGATTCATCATATATGTATTCAACAAGATATTATGATAAGAATGTTTCAATGTTGCCACATTCTCTTCTGAAACATGGGTAAGAAAATAAAATTTCTACACTATTCTATACATCTTACAACTTTAACAGGAGTAATCATGTATACTTTCTCAATTGGTTCTACCTGAAGAGAACCATCATCAATCTGGTGCACAATGTTTGCTGTTTTTAAAAAAGGTTTCCCCCAGAGTAAGTAAACATCAATATCAATAGGCTATGCAGTGGGGTATCCAATTGAACTACCCAATTTTGCTAGATTTGTTGGCTGTTCTAGAAGTCTAAACTCATACTGTCATCTTAAATTTCAAGAGTCATTCTTCCTCTTCCCATATCTAATGTCACATCTTTGTAGCCTTGAATGGACTACCTAAGAGTAGCTCTAACTCGTAATCTTCTTGCATCTCCAAGAATACAAAATATGTTGGAAATAAATCTATCCATCTTGACTATGATGTCCTCACAAATATAATACAAATCGACTAAAGTTTTGTCAATGCTGAATTCTTGAATGTCTTAAGTGGCATTTAAATTAATGTTGTCTCATAAATCACATTATGCACCCCCAAGTAGAAATTTCCTATTGACAATGTATACTAAAGCACCCTAGATCTTTTCTCTTCCTAAGTAACTCACTTTGAATCAACATACTTACCTCTTCATGTAGAACAACTACATCAGAATAAACTATTCTCCTCTTCTTTTAGTTATGTCTTTAATAAACTTTCCATAAGAGGGAATCATCTCAAGAGCCTTTACAAAAGGGAGATTAACATGGAGCTTGCAAAAGATATCTAAGGACTTCTTGAATTTTCAGTCTTCCTTGGTCTTTTAATGGCTATATGGAAATGGTACAAACACAAAAGTATTCTTGAATGTGGTGGTATTTAGCCATCTTAGAGGAATTTTCTCCCCCTAAGATGGACTCAACAATGTCTTCTTCTAATGTTGCCTCATGTTTCTACACTGGAGAAAATATCACTCATTCAATTGCTACTTTAGGAATGTCTATGGTTGATTCAGTCCGCCTTCCCTTGTTGACCCTATTGTATATTCCTTCTCTATAACCTTTCCACTATGAAGTGTCACCGCCTTTTCTTGCTGGTTATTCTATAATATTTCTATATTTCCTTAGAACCTCTTATGATTCTTCATAACTACCAAGTAGTCTACTAACTGTGATATCCAAGATTTCAAGATTATTATCTGATTCCCTTGGTTATGTTTCCCCCTTTTAGACTGGTCAAAGTAGGACTCATTCTTGGTTAGAGTTTTTCCAAACATATACTCTAACCTTTAAAGCATGCTTGGATCTTCTTCATGCTAATTTGATGCAAAACATTGAGGTAGTGAGTTGGAGGTTGCTGCACTTGTTAAGGGTCCTAATGAAACTTGTTAGGATCCTTCCAAAAAAATTTGGCTTGTTTCTCCATGGATACTGACCATTTATCCTATTATTAGACTATTGCATGTATGTACATTCTTCTTCCGCACCTTTAGACGAGGTAGCATTCATAGTCCTCAACTGCTTTGTCAACTGAACCATTTGTGTCCTTAGCTCCTTGACTTCACGTGACTCCATGGCAGTCTTGAATGATGCAGGTGAATCTCATTCATCACCCCAAGACTGGTTCCTGGCTATGTTCTTTAGTATCTCATGACATTTCTTTGCCTTGTGATTTGGAAAGAAACATGCTCCTACATTGTCCAGTGTAGTACTCTCCCTCTTATGCAAACCATTATAGAGTTTTGTTGGCCAACCACAAAGATCTACCCATGATGTGAAACCTTCTAAGTACGTTCTATCAGTACTCCCCAACTTCTGAATACGGCTCGTCTGCATGCTTTTTGAACTCGTGGAATTTTCACACAAGTTCATTTGTCTTTTTAGGAAGAAAGTACCTTTCAAAAACATATTAATTATTTCACCCCAAGTGTCTATAGAATCTAACATGTAGATCAAGAAATCATGTATTTGTCTTTTCCATCAATGTATGGAACTAGTTTTAGATATATAAAAGTGATCGATATCCTATCAATCTTCATCATGCTATAGCTTTCTACATGACTATTTATGCATTACATTGGATCCTCCGTGTTGTATTACCAAAGCCACTAGGTCGGGATCTATCCTATAGCTTTCCATGTTAACTGGATGTTGTGGTTGAAGATGCCTTTATCTTCTCCCATATAATTTGCTCATTATTTGAAACTACCACATTATCATTGTTATTATCTTTGAGGTTTGACATGTCTCCCTCTTCTTCTTCAACATATGGATTTTCCAGGTGGACAAATCATTCCTCTTTATCTCCTAGATTATAAACTGGTGCCGTCAGTGGTGTATGCATAATTAACTTCTCAGATGAAGCTAAATACGCCTTCACTTGTTGAAGAATCTTTGCACAATTTATAAGAAACAATTGGGTATCTGTAACCAGTGATCTGAGTGTGGAGCATAAATTAGTACCTAAAAACTAATAAATTCATTGTAACAACACATAAAATTACTATTTCAACAAAATGAATTATCAATTATATTTTAGAAAAGGGAAATTAATGAAAATCAAAACTAACATAGAGTAACCAATTCTAGCATTCATAGTGCGAGCCTTGCCAAATCACCAACAATGATGCTATACTTGACACACATAAATCATGCATGCAAAAGCATGTGTATGTGTTGAGAAATATTAGATAACACAGTCTCAAGTTATTAAAAACAAAGAATTGTGAAGCTCAAGACTACTACTTCCTAAAATCCAATTAGCTAGAACAAAGAATCGTTTCAATTCATTGTTTCCACTACACATTGAAATTAGTGAATCAATAAATTAAAATGAGTCGTGATCAATATAGAGGAATCTTGAGGATTACAATTTTTCCACAATATTAATCCATACATTATTTTTGTTTACCTAAAAATAAACCATGTTTGCTTTTAGAATTTGTAATCTATAGACAATATGATCCACTTTCACATTTTAGTATACTATCCAGTCTAATTGCAAACCCACTTTTACAATGCTCACATATAAGATCAAACACATTAGGTTCTACTCTAGACATTAAACCTCATAATTGTTATCCTTCTTTCACAGTGTGTGATGATATTTTTTTCAATTATTAACTCTACTTCGTAGTTCTATGTATATATGTATAATATATAATGAAATTTATGTTGACCGACCATGAATGTGGTAAATTAAACTTATTATTATAATCATTAATTAAAGAAAAAAAATTCAATTATCAAATAAAGATAGTCTAGTACAAATTAATATCAGACTACACCTGGGTCGTATAGAATAGGGGACTAGCCCCTCAATGTTTTCATCAAAAAGAAATTTTGAGAAGAATAAAACATGAAAGTATCCTGATGAACAATAAGGGACAATGTTAATGGAGATCTTCTCTAAAGTTGAGCATGAAACAAACATCATTTTAGTTATCAAAACACCTCCAAAGTTATCGTGATCATCACCTTCCTCAGTCACTCTTCTTTTCCCACACTCCATGCCTTCAAAAGTTGTGATATCCAAGAATGGGGGTCAAACACTTTGTCATTAGGTCAATTTTGGTTATATAATTGTGTTTTTTGGCCCACCAATTCATTACATAAGTGGCATGACGACACCTCTTTGTTCATTTGCTGGAAAGATTACAATCAGTGGACTAGCGGCTAATAGCCAGTGACTGGTTTTTGTAGATGCAATATAGGGACCCCTAACTGTGCGACTTGTAGATGGATCAAGTAAATAATTGTGGGTTTGGAATACCTATTATAGAATTGTCGAGATGTGAACTGGCTAACTCACATATCAAATCAGTCAATTGGCTATTTATAATCCTTCTAGATAACATCTAATTAGTTGACTCAGTTAATGAATCACTCGAGTAACTTATAGATAGGTGGTGAGCCCTAACACCCAACTGGGTGATTGAATGGTGAGTTAGTCAATTTGATGGACATTAGGGTTACTGATATTTTCATTTCATATGGCCAGTCGATCGAGTGGTGTGGCTAGTCAGTCAACCTGCAATCCCAACGCTTGTTCTTTTGAAAAGGCGACCCAACCAACCTAATGTGGGTTTTAGTCACCCAGATTGGGAGATTTTGCAAAGCTGAATTGCTATAGTCTTCATTATTAGATC
The DNA here is from genome assembly GCA_963693085.1 of Alisma plantago-aquatica. Classification (NCBI taxonomy): domain Eukaryota; kingdom Viridiplantae; phylum Streptophyta; class Magnoliopsida; order Alismatales; family Alismataceae; genus Alisma; species Alisma plantago-aquatica. Next base: position 1,364,953,929 of record OY856412.1, on the reverse strand, counting down.
ATCTCTTAATGCTCTTAGATGGGGAAGTATGATTCATTTGTCCTTCATTAAGTGTGATTTGTTTCTTTGTGGTTTTATACAATTCCTAACTTAAAACAAGAGTTTTTTTATTAGTGACTCATTAAATTGAGAACAATGCAATAAAATCCTAATAAAGATGAGATGAAGTGATGAGTTCAATAATTGTATTGAATTCCAATCTATATACGTGATAATAAATTAAGAATACACATTCATCAAATATCAGGTTTAAGTGATACATATACATTATTTTTGTCAAAGCTTCTAGTAATATTGTTGACCGTATCTAACATGCCTCGAACCTACTATTGCGGTTAAGGCCCACCAAAGAGGGATTGTACTAACCACTTACTTTAAAATTATAACTAAAAATCAGCATTAACTTCTTTTCCTCTTTCTCAAAAATATAGTTACATCATTTAAATATCTAATAAGATATCATTTGAGAATAATATGAAAGGTTACAATAGAGTTCAACTTTTACATAGAATAAAAAGTTCTCACCTAATATACATCAAGTACAACTATTACAAAATAATCTCTTTTCTCACTCTCTCATTTCCAGGATCTTGATGAAGGATAAGATACCATCTAACTAATTCTAATATTTCTCTTGAAACCACAACTGCTATACTCTTGATGAAAGTAAGCTTCTAACTCCTCCCGCACAGCTAGACCCTTGCCTAAAAAATATTTTAGTAGATTGTATGAGCTTCTATCTCTATGTAGAAAACCAACAATAAACACAGTCAATTCATATATACGATGTTAATAAAAAATAATAACTCATAAGAATACTAGCTGGTACCTGATGTATATAATTGAACAATAAGATAGAAAATATTGATAATTGACTGTAGAATTTAAAGAACTAAATGCATTCATGTTTTCTTTAATGCCTTCTGATTTATATCCCTTGGACTCACATTAAGTGTACCAGATGGATCCACTATACAAGACTTAGAGTAGACTCGGGGTGTGACGTCCCCAAATTTACTAAAACTTAATCTGATGTGTGATGTCCAAATTGAAGCCCTCACCTCAATGAGAATCCCAACTTAAACACCCCACACTAGGCTAAGAAGAAGAAAATCAGAGGAAGTCATAAGGAAATAATCAATAGCACATGTACATGAACAATAATAAAACCATGCACACATGTTCACCATTCAACATATAATTACAACATGAATTGTTACAACATTTGATATTACATATTGAACAAAAAACTTCAACATATACATGTACTACCACTAAACTACAAGATCTTAAGACAATAGGTCCACCTGTACATCAACTCGCTACACAACTCTCACTATCTTGGATCTTCAAGATCATGACCACAACCTAAATAAAAGATTACATGCGATACACGTCAACACAATATTCAAGAATATTGTATTGAGTACGCCTACGTGTCTTTTAATTTACCTCTCATCATATCTTAGCAATAAGATAAAACTAATATACTTGGCAGTAATAGAAGAATATAAGAAAAGTGTATACTTGCACGAAGATATTCATTAGCAAAAGAGAACACATATTTTAAGCACATTTTCCATTATATATCCATGCATTTGCCACCTGAGGGAATAATGCATCATCTCTGCTACCAAAGAGAATGAGATGTAAGGCCTTATGATCTACTACCAAAGAGTTAGATCATTGTACAATGTGATCTGCTACCAAAGAGAATGATCACTTTCCAGCACTATGCTACCAAAGAGAATTAGTGCTTTCATATAATGGAACATATATATTATGTTTGATGTGTTCATAGCAGTAAGTATGGAAAATCATGCAACATATCATACAAGAACAAACATTTCATCCAATATCATATGCCAAGTATTTACTACACATATAACACAAGCATATTGTATAATAAGCCAAGTAAGAGGTAATGGCGTACCTTCCAAAGAGATATTCCTAATCGTCACATATTCCTCATGTCAACTACATCTTTGGTCAACCCTGATTAAGACAAGATCACATACTATCATCAGATTCTCATCTCCTTACATCTCATCATAACCCTAATTACGTCCATATCAGGGTTTATCTTAGTTCATTAGGATGTGTCATTACTTGCATTCTTGTCTTAGAATTATCATACTGATGTCATTTTCCAGATTATGGTCCAGAATTAGGCTTCATTAACTGATAATTATAATTCCCATAATGATGTGCACATATTAACCCTAAGTTACATGTATTATTCAAAATAGGGTTTCATCCCATGTATTAAGGGTCATCTTCATATAACATTGATTCTATGCATAAAATTGATCTCATATTTACATATTATCTTCCAGTTACTGAAATGAGGTTTTTCCATAAATTCCATCATTTTTTTGCAAGAGAAATTATAATTAACTCACAATCAAATTACAAAGTGAAACTTCTGGCAGATGCCAGGGAGGTTTGAAAGTAAAGTCTACTACCAATCCGTTTGACATAACGTGCTAGGCTACAACATCAGCAACTAAGGTGTACTTCCTAGGTAAGAACGGGAAAGTGAAGGAAGATAGTTGGTCCTTGGACCATTGCCTGAAGATGGGCTTCAGGCTAGGTGGAGCCTCCTCCATGTTCTTGAAGAAGGCGATGCCGGTATTTGACTCGGAGAGGATGAGAGGCCTCCAGAGGCCTTCCAACTGACAGGTGTTTACAGCATGCGAGATGGCTTTGATTTCTGCCTCGACTGCACTAGAGGCGTAGCCCGGGGCACCAACGCCTCACACAAGAACCCCAACTATGGTTGTGATATAAATGCCCGGGGCACATTGGTGAGAATGGTTGTTGAAAGATGCATCCACGAAGACAAGAAAGTCTCTTTCGTCAAGATGAATCGAAGGCTCAGCGATGGGAACATGGTTGAAGATATGGCTTGGAAGGCCAACAATGGTGCACACACGTTCTTTGATAAACTTGATCTGCACATGCGGGGGGGGGCAGCTTGGAGAGAGTGAACGTATTCATTCCTTACCCTCCACAGATGCTAGCATGCGACAGAATATATGGGGTTTAGACTAGCAGACATGATAATGTGTATGTTCCAGGCGTCGACGTCCATGTTGAAGAAACTGCTGTGCACGTCTAGGCCTTGCCAGACAACCTTCCTATATCGACAATCTCGAAGACAATGAAGGAGCATTTCATCCTCCTTATTACACTGGGGGCAGAGACTAGACGTGTCCATGTGCCTTCTGCCTTTCTCCACATTCGTAAGCAGGGCATTGTGCATGAAAACCATAGGAACAATTTGATGCAGTTAGGGAGCTTGGACTTCCATAAGGTTGGCCAAGCGCCACTGCAGATAGTCTCTTTCTGGCACCTATTCCATGTGTATGCTGAAGCTGAAGAGAACTTACCCAAAGAGTCCTCGTTCCAGGCCCAAATATCTGGCCCGGCGGACGATGCAGGAGGGGGTATGCTGTTGATTTGTGCCCAAGTGTCCATGGGGAGGAAGTTCCTGATGAAATCCCAATCCCATGAGCCGTCTAAGGAGACCATAGACTCTGCCCTGAGATCACTGAGGCTGATAGGGATAATCAGTGTAGGGTGAGAGACCGTAATGCTTTCGTTGCTGAACCAGGCATCAGACCGCACATTGGTGTCAACTCCATTATTCACGACTCTATGGCAGTTTGCCTTCACAGCATCAATGGAAGAACGGATGAAGGACCATGCATGCGAGCATGTCCCAGACTTAAGGGAACCTCTAGGCCAGTATTTATTCCTCATGACCTGGACCCACAACTTCTCAGGGCATGTTAGAAACATCCAGGTGTTCTTCATCATAAGAGCAATGTTTTGATCCCCTGCATCTCGAATGCCAAGACCGCCATTCTTCTTGCAAGAAGTCACTTTCTTCCATGATACTAACGACGTTCTACGTTGTTCGCCAGTCCCTTGCCAAATAAAACGTCGTATGTGTTGATTAAGGACATCGCACATGCCTTGGGGGAGGCGCACCGTTTGCATGGTATATGCGGGAATGGATTGCAGAGATGATTTAGCAAGGGAGACACGACCTGCAAACGAAAGGTGCCTCTGGGTCCACCCATTCATTTTTGTTCGGATGGAGTCTATGATGGAGGCATGCGTGGTCTTGTTAATCTTCTTATGGAGAATGGGCACCCCTAGATATTTTCCCAGGTCTTCCGTGGGTGAGATACTTAGGCGCCGACTAATACGATTCCGGATCACTGTCGGAGTGTTAGGAGAAAAAAAACACTTCGACTTGCTTGGAGAAACTTCTTGCCCGGAGGCTGCTATGCAGTCCCGGAGAATACGATTGATGCATTGTGCTTGTTTGACAGAAGCTTCAGCTAGCAAGATGATGTCGTCGGCGAACATGGCGTGTGAGATGGGCAACCCGTTCTTATTCATTACCAGCGTCTTCCAATCACCGCAATCCACAACCTTCGCAATAGCTTGATGTAATCGCTCCATACATAGGACGAAAATGTAAGGGCTAAGAGGCTCGCCCTGCCTAACTCCTCTGCGAGTCTTAATGGAAGGGAGGGGAGTGCCATTACATAGAATGGAGGTGTACCCGGATGTGATGATGTTCATGATCAACTTCACTATATTGTCGAGGAGGCCTACCCTAGTAAGAGTGTCCTCAATGAATTGCCATCTCATCTTATCGAATGCCTTGGACAGATCAAGCTTTATCGCCATCCAACGCTTCTTCCCCTTCTGAATACACATGGAGTGGATGGCTTCTTGAACAAGAAGGATGTTGTCTGTGATTCTCCGCCCAGGGATAAAACTAGACTGAGTCGGGGCAATCCAGTTGTTCAGAAGAGGTTTGATTCTTTCTACAACTACTTTGGAGATCACCTTCAAGCAAGTATTAGTGAGGGAGATGGGTCGCAAGTCGCTGCAGGACTCCACATTGTTAGATTTGGGGATGAGCACCATATGTGAGATAGCAAGCTCAGGATCTACTGTCGCCATCAAGAAAGCCTGGCGTATAGTAGTGACCACAGATGGGCCGATCAACGTCCAATTGTTTTGAAGAAAATTTGTATGCACACCATCTGGACCAGCAGCCTTCAAGGGGTTCATCTTGAACATGACACCTTTGATCTCTGATTCAGAGGGAATTGCCGCAAGGCTGGAATGAGCAGTGATGGAAACGCCTGGGAAAGTGCCCACATGCACGGAGCAATGATGAGTGACGCACAGAGGAGAAGCCAATAGATTATTAAAGTGCGACCGGACTAGGGATTTGAGTTCTTCTTCGTCAGTAACCCAACCTCCATTCGGATGTTTGAGTTTTCTAATAAAGTTGCATTGACGCCGTGCCTTGACATATGAGTTGAAGAATTTTGCGTTGTTGTCTCCCAACTGCAATCAATCAATGTGGGATTTTTGCCTCCAATCCGCCTCCTCTCGCATGAGGATATTTTGAAGTTTCTCCTGAAGGTCAATGCATCTGAGTTTGTTAGAGACAGAAAGAGTGGAGGGAAGAGATACCTGCAAGCTATCCAGTTGCTTGAGAATGTGATTCTTTTGCTTGTGTTGTGAGCGCATCACCTGGTTCTCCCATTTCAATATTTCCAGGGAGAACAGGTTGAGGGCCTCTGAGAAAGGAAGTGAAGAGTCCCAGAGAGCAGCGACTTGGTTGGGGAAGTCGGCTTGGAGTTGCCAGCTTGATCTCGTCCTGAAGATGCCTTTACGGCCGGTATTTCTAGGCCGACGAGAGACCAGGAGAGCATTGTGATCGGAGATGAAGCGCGGAAGAACCATCACTGTGGTAGTGGGATTAGAGTCAAGCCAGGCTACATTTGCAAGGAGTCTATCCAAGTGCTCGAACAACTTGCCTCTATGGAAGGTAAACCACTTTCCAACTGATGGAATTTCAACGAGGCCCGAGGATAAGAGCATTTCGTTGAAGGCGGAGCAGGACGAGTGATAGAAGAAACGACTTCCAACCTTCTCACTAACAGGGATCATGGAGTTGAAGTCTCCAATAACTGACCAGTCACTGGAGACCGATTTCTCTATGCTTGTGAGGTGCTTCCACAGTAGCTTGCAAGTTGTCGAGTTCGAGCTGTCGTAGACGAAGGTTACTAGAGAACCATTTGCCCGACAATGGATAAATTGTCTGTGGTTCAATAAGATGTCCATAGATGTGATAGTATGATCCCAGAGGATTCAGATGCCACCCGAGTAACCGATGGCCTCCACACGATGTGAGGATGGAAACCCCATAGACCTAATTATGCTGTCAACTCTTGCACCGCTGCACCTGGGTTCGGTAATGGCGATAAGATTTAATTTGAATTTCCTCTTTAGGTAGTGTAGAAATTGAATCTTCTTATCAGAACAAGCACCCTATATATTCCAGAACACATAGTTCATTAAGAAGGATGGATTAAGCAACGATGGACTGTCCGTTGCAGGACCAGGATCATCTTCATGAATAGCATGGACAACATTGCCCGCATCTTCCATCGTAGGGTTGGAAACAGGAGGACTGAAGAGACGTCTGGCCTCTGTCACTTTTGCATTCTCTTAGGCTTCGCGTGCCTTCCCCTTTTTACAAATTCTATCTGGACTGCTGGGCGTTGTTTGGTAGACGATGTGCCTGTTCCTCAAGAAGACGCCTCATCTTGCTGTGCCGGCTCCGCCTTCAGGCTTGGGTGAAGCTCCGAAGTTGAATTGGAATGAGGGATCCTCGGATCCCTGGTCTCTACCAATTGAGGTGTCATCTCTGACTAGGTGCACGGCAGTGTTAGAGGGCCGAGCATCTTCTCTAACCTCCGAGTTCTTGTTAGAGGTGTTCGGTTGATTAACCCCTAACGTCTTCTTCTGGTTTCTCCTGTTGGTCACTGTCTGCCACTCGTCCGCCGTCTCCTTGCCAACATCGGCTTGTGAGGAGGGGGGCCTGCCCTTGGGACAAGTTTTTCTCGGGCACGCTGTGAGGCAGGCGCCTCTTGGGTTTCTTCGCATGCATCGCGGCAAAGTAGGGAACTACTGGGACAGGTGCGGCAGGCACCGCCGGTGCAGCCACAACTGCTTGCAGACAGCGGGCTTCTACGTGTCCTATGCTCTCGCAATGGATGCACAAGGACGGAAGATTCTCGTACTCGATCTTGAAGATTTCTCCATTGATGAACACCACTTGAAGTAGTGGTTGCCGGGTGTCGATTTCCATGGCAATTCTCACGAACTTGCCTCTGTTAACTTATGCTGTTGTTAAGTCGATTTTGATCATCTTCCCAACAAGATTTCCTATTTCGGCAAGGAGTTCGGTTTGGTAAAGATGCACCGACAATTCAAGAACTCTGATCCAGACGACCAGTTTGCTTGGGATCGGGTCTGAGGGGCAAAAGTGAGGAGACCATGTTTGAACAGACAGGTAATTTCCGAACAAAGTCCATGGTCCTCCCATCAGAATCTTCACGTAGTCATCGTTGGAGAAGAGCTGCACCACGTAGTATCCGTTATCAAGGTCGATGATACAGAATCTATCGTGTATGCCCCAGAGGATAGTGATGCGGTTGACGAGCGCTTGAAATCTGATATTCATGCCTATTGCCTTGATTACTATCACATACTTCCAGGGTTCCAGGAGGGGGGAACGACTTCCTCTCTAATGGAGATTGCTGGTATGGTGCCGCTCCGATCAATGACCAGGATTGATGATTTTAAGAGATCTAGGCAGATGACCGGGTAGCTATCCTGCCGTCTTTGACCCACCACTGTGTCTTTATAGGATTTCTTAACGTGTTATGCCGTTGTTCCATCCCCAAGGTTGATCGGTTTCTCGCTATCCTCCGTCATGCATGCATCTTCTCCGTGATCTGCTGGATTGTCAGCCTCCGTCATCCCGTTGTCGTCAAGAACGATCCCTGCAGAGTCACCGATGAAACCTTCCGGCGAAGGTCGGGCATGACCGAAGCCACCCCGGCCTCCTCGACTTCCCGATCTCCCAGAGCCGCCGCCTCTCATGAAACCCTATGTAATCTTAAATTCCATCATTTATTGAGCATGTATGTATTTATTACATTATATTTAGGGTAATTAGCCCTAAATAGCCACATTAAGAAAATTACATGATTTTGTACGTCAACCTGACCATATATGATATCATATGCATTGTAAACATGGTTATGGACTTACTGACATTTTTTCCATAATTTTATGTCTCGTTTGCTATTTATTATCCATTAAACTAGCATTTCACTAATTACATGATATTACAATTATTAGTGCATCGAAAGCCTGATATTATTCTTCCATTTTGTTCTATGCATTTTTCTGAGAATTTTGATATATTATATGTATTTTTTTGATAAGCGTGCTAATTATTGTAAATTATACGAGATCTAGACATCTACTGAATTATAACCATTATTAGCGAATCGGAGGCTGCCACATGGCCACTAGGAGGCGTTTCTCTTCTTTGGTTGAGTTGGCTGGTTCTTTACTGATCTGCCTAGTTTGGTCTGGGATGTGATTGTCCGGTTCACAAGGAATCTGACTTGGGTCGGTCCACATCTCTCTTTCTTCCTCGCACGATGCCTGTGTGCATCCGTTCTCGGCGCCGCACGACACCCACAGCCCGGTGTGTGTCGCCTCCTGGAAAACGGCCGCCGGCAAGGAACCCTCCTCCACCGACTGCAAGGGATCTCGAAGAGTCTATCCATGTGAGTCCGCGGTGACAGGGATCTGTGGTGCCGCCGTCGCTGGCCTCTTCTCCAGTGAGGAAAAGTGGTTGCCCACTTCTTCTAAGGTGACAAAATCTCCTGCCATCTGCACTCAAAGCGTCTCCCGGACTCCCAACTTCTCCAAGTGATCTACTTCTGCTCCTAATCTCCAGTTTCGCCACATCACCTCGAAACCACGACCATGAATCCTCCTCGCACGCTTGAGAAGATCACCACTGTCGGCTCCCGCATGTCTTTATTATTGTTGGTTCTTCTTAGGGATTGGGAAGAAATTTGTTGATAGATCCTCTCCTTCTCTTATTCTCTGGTTCCATGCGGACTGACGCCGCTCACATTGTCTATTTTGGCATGCGTGGGTGCCACCTCCGTTGGGGATCTTTGGCAAGAGATGCCTTACGATGGAGCCTCCCTCTCCTACTCCTTCGGTGTCGGCATGTGGCTACAGGTCTTCCTCCTCGCCACTAGAGCTCCTCTAGCATACAGCTCTATCTCTAGAACCAACTGTTGTGCAGATTAGAAAGGTGTCAAGCCTTTCCGTCATGGTATTCTGATCTCAGGTTTTAGGAAGCGTCACACGTGTGGTCTTCTACGGATGTACTAGGACGCTGCTGGGGCTCTATCTGCAAGTGTCATCTTCCCCACCGTTCTGTGAGGTGGGGATCTCTTTCTCTCTCTCGAGTCCTGTATATGCCCAAAAGATAGTTCTACCTGTTTGTCTTCCCATATCCAAGAAAACCGTCTATGGTTCCTACTAAATTAGGCTACGTTCATGACGTGGGGATCAACAGACGTTGGTATTGTTTCTCATGGTAACACCTACAATGAAGACGAGACTCGCAACTATTTGATATCTCATCTGTGGTTGAGATGAAGAATATCCAACCTTGAATCCATGACACTTGAGTCCCTCACGTTTGAACTAGTCACATAAAGCAATTGGGTCAAAGGCTAGCAAAGGGTCACACATCCCACTTAAACCAATTAGCCACGTGACTTATTAATCTCTGATCTGGTTTAATATATCCAAAATTATACTCCTCAGCTAAATACCTAACATTAATTCCTCAATCTTCAAGCATATACATTTTCACATAAACCTCATATGAACATGAAACTTCAAAGATAGGTCCACAATATCTTAAAGTACATTTTCACCAACTTTGAGGTCTAAACTCCAATTTGACACATATCTAGGTACATGAAACATGATATCTACAAAAACATAAAAGCCTATAGACTGAAAAGTCATCCAAATTCTTAAATCCATGTTTCACTTAACCAACTGGATGTCCAGAACCCTAAAAGTTGACTCCATCACACGAGGAGTCCAAGTCTACCAACTATCTAACAAGTCTGCAACGAGCCTTGCCACATCTAGCCTCAATGACTAATGGAAGTGTATGGATTATATGACCTCCTCCTCTAAACCTGGGTACTCAACAAGAGAGTCAAATCACTCTAGTTTAATTATCTACATCAGTGGTTTCATAAGGGTTGACCAACTAACCAATATTAGATTTCTCTGTAGTAGTGTTAATACCATTGCAACCTCCTATAAATGTTGGGTACTCACTATTTTAAGGAGTCCTTTCTCACTGAGCTTAGACTCCCATACCCCAATGGTAAACTCCAGATACCTCATCCTGGACTCATCCAATCAATATGCATATTTCCTCCTTCACAATACAAACCTTCATGATGGATTCTATAGTGTTCAAGGCATCTAAATCTAGTGATTCCGTAGTTTCATGAGCAATAATCTATTATTTTCTACTATTTATCTTAACCTATGCTTAGTATATACTATATTATGGAATCAAATAAATCACTGACACTGATATATGATTAGGCTTAAACTGATAACTAAGAATTTAGGATTATCACTAAAATTTTGTTCACTATACTTTATATACTTATGAATAATAACAATTATCAATCAAGTCATTAATTCACAATATAATTCATTACTTGTAGAAATTAGGGCAAGTCCTAGGTAACCGTCACGTCTAATTCTAGTTTTAAAATTTATTACATCCCGTGACAAATCATTATAGAGATAATGTGATCTATTACAGATCTAAAAAAGATTGTATCAATCAATATTATATCGGAGATTTAGCATTTAGTACCAATAAAATTCATAGTATGAATCACCAAGTAGAGCGGTACAACATATTGATGCTACTTGACATTATTCATGACAAGTCAAGGTTTGGAGGTGATTTTCCTCTCACTGAGATCCAATCCTAGGTCACACATATTACATCTAATCTTGATATGTCCATATTTCAGTGTATAGATCTTGGATTCAAGATTAAAACCTCCAAATCCACCTTTTAACGATCTATCCTTAGATTTGTTGCTCTAAAATTGGCCTACTAGAGAAATAAGATGAAAATGAGAGGAAGAATAAAACCTCCAATGAGGGCCTGTCTAGCTCGAAGTAAAGTCAACACGCAACTATACTTGCAAAATAGGAATCCAAAAATGAGAGTTAGAACCCCATTGTTTTCATTTGGTTGGATAGAAGTTGGGGTCATTTCGTTGCCTTGTTTTCGTTTGGTACGCTGTTGTTGGTTACCTATTAATTGCCAGACGTTATGAGATAGTTTATTTAGCTCGTCAATATGTGACATGTCAGTACACTACGAGGCAGATTTCTGAATTCTCCATAACTATACAATGATATAAGCGACTAGCAGCAGCAAGTTCCTGAGTTCTCCATGAGACAGACACTTGCAGCAGTAGGTAGCCCAGTGAGAAGAGAGATTAAGAAAACAAACTGCACCCATATTGGGAACAGTTCAATTTCACAATTTTGTATACACCTGGAATAGATGGTGCATTTCACTTTCACTTTGTGAGTTGAAACTTCTAAAAACTAAACATATGTAGTTGAAAAATGCATGTGGTTGTAGCTTCACACATTCCATTTCAATGGAACCAAACGGGCCCTGAGTCCCATGACAAATCTCAAGAAAGGGAGAAAGCAAAGAGAAGAGATCCATAGTCCAAAGCTAGATGCCATGATTGATATGAAACTAGGTCATAAGTTTCCCATGTTCAGAATCCTATAAAATTTTGCCTCAGAAATCACCTTTCTTTTTGCCTCTTTTGTGGTTTAGGGATTTATTTATGTGGAAAAATGAAAGCAAATCCAACAAGACAAATTTCACCATATTCATGTATGTATAACAAAAGCATGGTCACTTTAGTGATTTAATGTCTTGGGTGGAAAAATAGTTCATATCTGTCAGTCTGGGTAGTCGTCGCACTGTCAGTCTGAGTGGTCATTGATCTATTTTGTCACTAGTCTACATGGCCATGAGTCTGCGTGGCCATCAATCTGACAAAAGTGCATAATAAAGTCCGTTCTACACTTGATGACTAAAAATACCATAACTCTTATTCAACACTGGTTTGGTCATATGTTGGATTCATAAATAATTATCTACAATGCTACAATATTTGTTTGATAAAAATCTCAGATTGTAATTTTTTTATTAATTACTTCCTCAACTATCATTAAATCTCTTCCCATGTACATGTGTTAGATATTTCTACATCAAAAAAAGCTTAGATCTCATGGTATGCTCAAGTCATGGAATTGATTACCAAAGATTAAGTTTAAAACAAAACAAGGCTGAAATAAACCACAAGGTAATCAAGGTTCTGAAAATGTCATAACACTAATGTTATATTGAGTCCTAAGATTACCGTTAAGGTATGGTAAGGGTTGGTAAAATAGCTCTATGAGTGGACAAATTTTTTGCAAACTTATGAGGGACACTCCTTAGTCAAATGACCAAGGTCATCCTGACCATAAATTCAACAACATTTTGATTTCAATTTTCTTTTAAATCTTGCATTTATTTTGTAGTTAATTTCCTACCTTCTCTCCTAGTGTAAGATTGACCTTGGGAGAAATTTTAATTGACATAGTTTTCTTATACAACCTATGTTTTTCTTGTATTCTATGTCATTATCAAATCATTTCAAGATATATTTGTAGGGTAATTGGGGTGACAGATAAGGCAGCAAAAACACAAATTTAAGGCCTGATCCCCTTTAACATCAAGATTGTGTCAACAACAATGCATCTAGGAAGGAAAGGTAACAAGATTTACACATGGTCCTTGAGCAATTTCAGTGACAACTCTTGATGTAGCACCATGCTTCTTCTCCAAGAAACAACGAGCTTCTTCTTCAGGCATGAACATGCTCCTTCTTCAGCAGCACTTGAATAATCGTCAGCAACTACCTCCTAGTTTGGCCACCATGGATGGGGGTTGATAGAGTGCTCCTAGCAGTAGAAGTCTCGCACCTCTAGAGAAGTCCATGCAGACCACCGACAACTCAAATTTCACTACCAGGTCTAACAAGAAGGAGTTGTCCCTCTCGAACATCAAACTGCTAGATTTGATTTAGTCTCCCTCAATCGTCTCTCCCTTTTACCCCTCCCTTTATCAGGTAGGACTTTCTCAAGCTCTCTAGTGGTTACCACAACCAGAGAGGACAACAATTGTCAAGTAACTATTGTGTTCTGAGAAGCTCCTAGTACCCCTCTATTTATAGGAGAGGCTAGGGTAAGGTTTCTTGTCTGTACGGGAGTGGAAAGGGTCAAATTCATGAATTTTATAGAACCTACACACGGTAAGCCTGTCAGTTTGCATATCCAACTAGTCAGTTTGTGTGCAAACCGGTTGGTTCATGCAGTTTCCTATTCTGAATCACATTAGTATTCATTATATGATTAATGTAAAACATGGCATCAACACCAATCCTTGATCCAACTAATTTGACCATTGAACTGGGAAGTTCATCCCATGAATCGATTGGTTGGGACCTACAAACTGGTCATTTCACACCATGGTTCAACCATTGATGAGAAAATGTTGATTCCGATTGAACTGACACTCCAATTGATCGATTCAACACTTGAACTAGTCAGTTCAGAGTCCAACCAATCAACTTTGAAACTCAATAGTTCAATTGGATACCTAAACACCTTTAGTAATCAAATTGAACATCATTCATGAATCTACTCCTATTCCAAGTGTATACTATGTATGTGACCCTATAGGTCCAGAATTACGTTGGCAGTGAATGTCCATAACCAACTTATGGCATCACAAGCAATGAGCGGTGTCTAGCAACACATCATTGCTACCCAAGTAATTTATAATGTTGGATAACAATTTCAACCTACAATTCGTGATCAGTGCTATAGTGATTGTATAGTTCCTTGGTGTCTAATATCCGGATTGAACTCGTGGCATGGAATTGTCATCCTCCCAACGTTCAATCCATGTTCCTTGAACTAGAGTAGTATGTCTGAGATGCACATGAGCTCACATATCATATATATGGTCACATGAGTATGGCCATACATTTATCAGTCTTGCTTACCAAGAGGCATGGATATCAATCTCCTATAGGAGGGCAAAATCCCATCTACATCACGCACATTCTATCCCCATGTGTCACAATGCACCCAAGCACCACCTTAATGGCAACCCTTATTAAGGATCACAGTGGATGATGTCAAAGTACATGAATGACATGCGATGAATGTAGTGACTTTAGGTCTAAGAACCATAATGACCACTATCACCATGAAAGCTAATTCTGACTACCATTCCATGGTATCCATTTATCACTCTCAAGGGGGGTCTGTCCGATACACTGTTGTCTAATAGGTAACTGTGTGCTTGACTTGATCATACATCATGACTAATGAGACTCTATCATCAATCAAAACACACTCTAGTCTTATGTATTACTATTTTCTATTTTGTTTCTAATGCAATATCCGACTAGCAACACAACAAGAATGTATGTACAGTTATCATACACATGTCATCAAATAACATCATTCTTAAGACATCTTCTATGTCTATGTCATCATCTCATGCTTAGACAAACATAATAGATGGAATTACCTTTATAGTTATCAAATCAGGTATCTAGTGCCGCATTCCAATCATCATATGATTTTCTCTCTAGGCATACATACCAACAATATTTTCCTTCTTATACGTGAGATCTAGAGAAAGATCCAAGGACTTCAGAAACTTTTCAATGATAGACATGACTACAAAAGTTTTTGAGTAGCTACATATAAGACTCCTAAAAGTATTTCATTTATATTCCTAAGATTGTAAGGTATTCATTTCAGATGAGCTAAGACAATAGAATCAATCAAGAAGACCTTGTGTCATTAATTTTTTAATAAACTATTAACAAGTTCATCTGAAATAGATCATCTCTCAACCCTATGCAATTTCACAATTTTAATAGAAAAGTATTTTTCAATACTAAGATCTTCACTAGTATACTTCCTATTTAAAGTTCTCATAGAGTTCCTTAAAAGTGTTTACAAGAGAAGAACTATATATGTAAAACAGAACACTTGAAAAAGTTGATAATATACAAAATTGACAAGGTTCATCCTTCTCCTCCCAATCATCTACATTCTATGAGCTGTTGGGATTTGATTTATATGCTTTGGGACAATCCAAACCTAACTCTTTAATTCATTCTACAATTTTCAACAATGTCATCATATATTGTTGGCAACATTTGAAGTGGGACCCACCAAAGTTCTCCAACATGGCAGGCATGACAGTCTTACCACATACAAAAGAGGAAAATGCCATGTTCATAGAAGCTAAAAACTAAGATTGCTTGAGAAATTTGACTCTTATAACATGTAATATTAGGAATAGTGTAATGACAATAGTTAACAAGACAAGAGAACTAAGGCAAGATCCAACATGACACACCAAACCAAGTAGTATAAGGATCAAATAATAAAAATCAAAGATAAAAAATTTGTCTCAAAGTGATCCGTCCCTAGGACTTGACTTAGATACAATAGTGTCATGCCAATATTATAAGTAGGTGCGTGCACTTTCTCCCACAACATTAAACATTCACATGTTCGAAGCACACCTTGCCTCATACAATATCTAACCATATCTTAGTCATGTGGAGCGTATCAATGAGCTGCAACATCAACTATTAGTAGCAAGAAGAAAGAGTAAGGCATACCACTTAGATTCTAGATGATGATGAATAGTGAAGGGTAATGAAAAAGTGTGTTTGTCCTAATTTTTGTGGAGGTATATCAAAAGAAATGAGCAAACTAACTCTTTCTATCTCATACATTCACATGTTTCCAAATCAAAATTTTCAATGAATTAATTGTGTTATTTACCACATTCATGATCGACCAAATAAAACATGTATTTTACCAAGTCCAAGACCATATTTAACAACTATTTGAATATAATTTCAATCACTTGAATGTAGGTCTTAGATACAACTAAAATACAACAATTTTGAAGGTAGAATTTCAACCTTGGAATGTGTCACTAATTACAGGATAAACACAATCTTAGTCTAAGATAAAAATCATCTTTTTTGTTTTATGTAGTGTATAAGAACCCATATATCAAATTCCATTCCCTAACTCCCAAGCTTACAATAGTTTGGTGTGTGTGGACCAATATTCCCTCCTGTAATATTATAAGTACATGTATTTGTATACTACAATAAAAAATAAAGAACATACATGTCAGGTGTGGAACTCGAGAGGGAAGCCACTCACTTACTCGATATGAAATAATAGAAAACCATCCAATGCAAAATTTGATAACAATTTTTCACAAAGGATGATATACTATAATTCAAGGATGTAGTGTATCATTCACCATAAAGTATAACAGTGGAAGATAAAAATATAAGAATTACAATATTTATGTCTATCACTATTGATCAATATTCCCTCCTCTAATATTATAAATACATACAGTTGTATACTACAACAAAAATAAAGAACATACATGTAAGGTGTGCGACCCAAGAGGGAATCCACTCACTTACTTGATATGAAATAATCAAAAACCATATAATGCAAAATTTGATAATAATTTTTCATGAAGGATGATAAAATATAATTCAAGTATGTAATGTATCAATCACCATAAAGTATAGTAGCCGAAGATAAAAATGTAAGAATACAAGTTAATATGTATCATTATTCTTCACCACGCACGTTGTACATAAAAGAAAACTAATCTATAGCATTTGACCAAAAGTAGGTAAACCTACCACTTCAACCTACCTCCCAAGAAAGATCGACTAAACCTGGATAAATCAGGGTCAACTTTGGCCCACTCCTCCTTAGTCTTCACCTAGGGGTTGAAAGCATAATCAACAAAAGAAGACAAAGAGGATGTTATCAACATAAAAGCCGATATGTGCATATAATAGTGATTGAACAACATTAGGAAAAGGGACACCAAATAATAAAACAAGGCTTCCCAAACAAAAGAGAATGAATCATCCAATTGGATGTCAAGAGAAATCTTCATATAGTAAGACAAAAAAATTATATGAAGAAAACAATAAAGTTTACAATTAATAATTCTCACCTTTAAAATCCCAAACATAGAACAACCGACAAACAATAGGAACTATGCATGCATATTAAATATTAGACTACAACCATCTAAAACCAGGGCCAGAACGTTTATATACATATACATATACATATATATATATATATATATATATATATATATATAATACTCCACAAAAGAAGACAAAGAGGATGTTATCAGCATAAAAGCCTATATGTGCATATAATAATGATTGAACAACATTAGGAAAAGGGACACCAGATAATATAACAAGGCTTCCCATACAAAAGAGAATGAATCATCCAATTGGATATTTAGAGAAATCTTCATATAGTAAGACAAAAAAATTATATGAAGAAAACAATAAAGTTTACAATTAACAATTCTTACCTTTAAAACCCCAAACATAGAACAACCGATAAACAATAGGAACTATGCATGCATATTAAATATTAGACTACAACCATCTAAAACCAAGGCCAAAACATATATATATATATATATATATATATATATATATATATATATATATATATATATATATATATATATATATATATATATATATATATATATATATACACACATATCAGGTGAGAGCACCTGAGACTTAGGTGAGAGAACCAAAAGCCCATATACCATAAAACTTTTACAATGAGGTCAGAACCCATAATGTACCGCTACTTATAGATAATAATAGTCTTAAAAAGAAAACTTAGGGTTTCCATTATGAAATGGAACAATAAGATGGGATAATTCAATAAGGGTGTAAACTGATTAAGTATGAACAACATTAATAAAAGAGAGTCAATTTGCATTTTCAACAGTCTATAAGATGAATATCAGTGAATTGGAACCAATTAGGTGAAACAAGTATAATAAAGTGACATATAGAGAAACATGCCACAATCATGTCAAGAGAGAGAATAAGTAAATTTTCCAATATGATTTAGAAGGGAGTACAACATACCTCAATGATGTGTATCAACAAGTCAGGGGCATACTCTAGATAAAACCAAGATCAAATCTACCTATTAAGAATTTGGATGGATTAAGGTTTATGCTAATATAGATAAAACCCTAAAAAGATTCCTTATTCTCATTACTAATTTAGGTTATGAAAATTACATAATCGACATATTGTAATTTTCTGATTTCAAAACATATTTACTTATTAATTTCTGACTTCTATATCATTAGATATGATTTTTTAAAATTAAAGATAATTAGGAAAACTCATAAAAGTCATGTATTATATATAATAAAAGTAGACACCGAAAAGTATATCAAATGGTAGATCATATTTTTATTATTCCAAAACATATTTTGATTTATTTTCTGATAAATAGATATTTAGTTAATATTTTGCAAGTTAAATCAGAATACTAAGATTTACATCAGAAACCCAAAGCAAAAAGGCGAATAAGCCCCTGCATCACATGCTAACACTTTAGACACATGACAGGGAAGAACCGAAGAAATGCACACTTAAATCAACCTGCAACATCCCATTGAAATCACATCGAATCATGGAAATGCCCTTGGATGCGTGTCACATAACAAGATAGAATGAGGGCAAGGACGTAAACAAGTGGTGATCATCTTCTTTTCCTTCTTCTTTCTCACAATGAAACAATGGACACATAGCTTCCAAGTCATGATCCAACCTTGCAATCAGGTGAAACTCTTGGCCATAGACCACACCGTCATCCTTAGAGTATGATGACAAATTTATAGCACCTAGATAGGGGTCCTAGAGGTGTACCAAGTACCACACCACCACCACGCCGTTATAGGACCTAAGGAGAACAAAGAAACACAAAACTATGAAAGTGAGAGTGGAAACCAGATGAAGCATGATGTAAAGACTCAAAATTTTATGATGATTTCAACCGGGGTTACACCAATCCGAATGAGGGGGTAAACAAAAAGAACCCAAATCAGTTTCATAACTGTGAGCAAGAAGATATAAAGGGAGAAATAAGGAAATTGTACCTCAAACCCCAAATTTGTCATTTGAAAAGCTTCACTCGGTCTTGTGTAGAAGTTTTGCATGGTTTTTGGCACATTCAAAGGCCCTAAACTTGCCATCAAGTTCAAGATTAGGTGATGTAGGCGTGGGGAGCTGTATAGGTGTACACGAGGGCAATAGTGATGATCAAGATGGTGCAAATCCATCCTAGGGTTCTATGCAGAGGTTTGTGGACAACTACTTACAAACCACTAGCCCTGAGATGGTCCCGAGTTCCACTATACATGGGAGACATGGAAGAGTAGAAATGTCACACCCTAAATTTTAGAACCTTGGACTACATGATTCAATTATTGGTTAAATGAATATAGGATTGATTTATGGTTACAAAAAGGTTCCATGAAATTTTCATGATATTTGGATATCAAGGAAATTGTAGGTAGAAAGGGATGTTTTGTGCAAATTGGTCAATTTTTATGTTAGAGAATCATTGAATCTAAATTTCAGAATGTTTATATGCTTGTTAAGATAGAATAAGATCATGGTTCAAGAATGGTCAAGTCTGATGTTAATTTGGTCTTTTTATTTAAAGATGTATAGTTGGATTATACAATCATGTTCACTTTTAAGATAATTTGGTGACTCTTATTGTGTGATGTATGAGAATCAGGCTCTTACATGCATGTAGTGATGAAATTAAGAGTGATGTTATATTCTTTGTGATAGGTGTTTGACATTGTACAATTTTGGTGAAATTTAGAGTTGATTTGGCAATTCAGTGTGTCAACTTAGGTCATGGGACAAGTAAAATCACTAAAATTATTCTATATTTGTTTAGGTGGCAAGTTGAGTTATGAGAATGTTCTCCTAGAAGATAACAATGGTATGAAAGGTTGGTTATATTTTGACACTAACTAATTTCAAAGAGTAGCCTGTTGAATTTTGGAAACTAGGAAATGTAGCATATTAAGGCCCTTTATTTCTTTGAACATATGGAACTGCTGGCTTAATTGAGCACATGCCGGTTCAGTTGGTGGGTGTGTGTTTTACAAAAGCGAAAATAAGGGACAAGTCTCACGAGCCCCATTGTTGATAGAACAGGGTCTCGAACCAGAGACCAGTTCGGGGCCGATCTCAGGAAAGTTACAGGCTTTAAAACCCTCACCAATTAGGGTGGCGACGGATGCCAAAGATTCAATTAGGGTTCTCCTAAGAAAGGCATAGCTAAGATGGTGGAAACGAGGAAGAAGAGGAGGATAGCAACACAATGATGAGTTATGTTGGGTCTCCTCTCTAGACCCTTGGAGCCACGTGCCACCATGGGTACTAGAGTATCTCAACCGAAGATATTAAGACATTTGAGTTTCTATGGGGTGTTTGGATCATCAAGCCTCACTTGCTGACCTGGGAAGCATGACAACACCTATTGAAGCTTGAACTGGATGCAGAACATGGGATCAACAGTGTTGGGGTTGAAGACGGCCTTCAAGCAGTATCCACCAATGCAATATTAGCATTGGACGGAGATGAGGAGAAGGAGTTGTGACCAGATAGCCTCCATCGAGTCTTTCACTAATCGCCAGGTGCGTGACCTAGGCTGTTGGGAGCACAGGGCACCGATGCTCTGTTGTCGTGGAAAAATAGGGGAATTATCCCCCCTTCTTCATGCACTTGCCCAATGTGAAAGAGCCAGCCATTTCCTATGGCAGGTGGGATGCACATGAATCCAAGCTCCAGTCGGGGTTTCTGTAGCCATAGCTACGAGCCTTGCTCACCAACGTTGTCCCAGGAAGACGGAGGACATGCTCTATTCTGCACGTAGGACGCACGACAAACAGGAAAGGGAGCCGCTTCGGGCTAACAGGAAAGGAAGGAGTCAGATCCTCATGTGGATCGATGACCAAGAGAAGAGCAGGAGTGCCACTAAATCTGACCTTTGGATCTCAGATCAATGGCGGGGTCCAATCCAGATTAAGGTGATTAAGATTTGGAACAAGGAATCAAGACTAAGTTAAGGACATCATTAGCACCATGTCCATTGAATTTCATTATTTTTATGACTCAGCCTACCCTTATGCAAAGTAACTTAGAGATTAAGTTACTATTGGACATTCAGTGTTTGATGCTTATTTTCATGTTCAATGATACATTGAGTAATTAGACTTTATTTAGATTAAGCATGTTTTGAGGCTATCATGTTTTAAACTTTTGGTACTTAAGCTATCTTTAGTTACTTAGTATTTTTACATTCAATTTAGTTTGTATTCTCAAGTTTAGACTCAGATTTTAGATATCCTATATTTGGATGAAACATCATATTAAGTCACATTTTAAGAATTCATTGTAATAATAACTTCTAGATAAGATCAATTCATTTTATAAGTATATTAGATCTCATATTCAGATTTTAATTGAATTCAAAATTTAAGGATAGATTTTCAGATTCAAGTTTACATTTAGAACCCAGTTATTAGTATTCAGTTTTAGTTTCAGTATCAGATAAGTTCATATTCAGAATTCAGTAAATGTTCAGTTAACAATATTCAATTTCAGTTCAGATTAAGGATTAAGTAAGTTTAGACTTAAGATAAATAAGTTAAAAGCTTAACATAAGCATAATATGATAAGTCCTCATTCAGTAGTCCCGGGACGATTCAGAGGCATCTATTGCCAAGTCAAAGGAGTGTTTCTCAAATTCAGATGTGTTGTGACACCAATTTAGGGCATAGCTGTGCCAATTTAGAGACACCTCAGAATCATTCAGAGGCATGTATTGCCAATTGAGGGTATTTCAGTACCAATTCAGGGCATAAATATGCTAATTCAGGAGGACTTATCGTATAATGGTGGCCACAAGAAGATAAAAGATGTAAATAAAAACACATCCATTCAGTATAACTTTACAACTTTCATATATCAGTTCGGTTTTCAGTTATATAATATTTGTGGTTATCATATTAGAAGTTCAATGCCACTTACTCAAACCTAGGTTTCCCTTTGTGCATGGCTGGGGACGAGATGTCCGTAGGTACAAAACTTTAGAAGTAGTCATGACAAGATGTGCAACTACAACTTTAGGAGGTTTACTTGGTGGGGCGCCATCTATACGTTCCCAGAGCTTGTGATATAGGTGTAGTATTTTATAAGTTATGGTTTTCTTATAATGTTTGATGTAACCAAGTTTCTATTATGAGAATGTCATGAGAATTTATTTCATACACAGTCTATAATGGTTTGTGTCTATTATTATTGTTATGTGTATCATGTTTGTGACACTCCCCAATTAAAAAAAAAAGCTTCCGCACATGTTATATAAAAATTGGGGTGTTACAATATGGTATCAGAGCAATAATGTAGATGGCCATCAGGAAAATTCTCATATTCTTAGTATAGATTACCCATTAGAAACCAAGTGAGACTAGACATATTTAGAAATATATTTAGTAACCATAGTTATAAAAATGGCAAGTGAAAGATATTAGAATCTAAGTTAGAGGTTTAGTTAGGAAGTAGAAGTTGAGATATGTATTAGGGTTAGTGTCTAGATGCTTTAGACTTTTTACATTAACTCTAGTTTTGTTCATATCATGCCCTCTCTTTTTCCCACATGTTTGTGGTATGGGACACAAGCTTATGGGGTTTTGCAGAGGGGATGTTATATGTATAAATATAAACTTTTTATGCTTGTCTAATTCTTTCTAGTTAATATGGTATGGGACATGTGTACTGTTAGATGATATAAATGTGATAAGATAAGACACTTTCAGATGTATGACCAGCCGACATGCATCAAGAAGTGAAAAAAAAAGTTGACACAAAAAGTTTGAGGTAGATGGTCACTTAAACTTAATTGCATATCTATTAGAACCATAGAATGCATACCGGACGTAGATATTTTGAAGTAGGTAATGACTTAGCTTTAAAGTGGATATTGATTAGAGGAGGACGGAGTCTGAATGACTTTAGTGTGAGTTTTCACAAACCAAAGTACATGGTCGGTGCCCATGATAGTTATAAGTACACTTAATATGTTTATATGATTCCATAATTTACTTGATTTTATGACCTCAACTTAAGTAATGTAGTTAAGATTGGTTACTGAATATTTAGATGTTGATGAATTAGGCTTGAAGTAAAGATATGTTATTTATGTCTCCCAAGATGATCATAGTTTATAAAGTAACTCCATTAAGAATTATGCTGTAAGATTTCATGATAAATATTTGTCAGTTTTAACATATTTACATGATTCATAATAAAAGACTATTCCAATTATGTGACCCAATGTTCTAAGATATTAAAAAGATACATGTTAATAATATTTCCTAGAATGATTAAGGTCTAAGTATTAAATATACAATAATATTATAAGGTTTGAATGCATTAAGTCTCCAAGATAAGATTATTCTTTTAAGATTTAAGCTCATGGTAAGGCCATGAGGTAAGAATGCATTAAGATTCATAAAAAAATCAAATTTATTAGGATGAAATGAGATTATGGAGTTAGACCCAGGCCGTAGTGCAGGTCAATTCAAGAGACATGATCCAGGCCCTTTGTGTAGGTCATGAGACCCAGGTACCAGAGTACAATTTTCCAGAGAAAGATGCATAAAAAGAAATAATTAAGAGTCAAGAAAGAGTATCATTTATGTTTAAGATTTTCCTTCAGATCTCCATGTTGATTGTACATGCTAGTTTGATAAGGTTGTTAGAAATAGTTAGTTACCCACCAAAGGGTCATACTATGGAGGTGCCTACGAGACTTGATTATAATTTTAAAGAGTCAGTGTTTGTAAGGTAGGTAAAACTCTAAGGTGGGTAGCCTCCTATAGTTGAGCCAAATTTCTAGGACGAAATTCCCAAAAAGGTGGGTAGTGTTTTCACACCCTAAATTTTGGAACTTAGCACTACATGATTCAATTATTGGTTAAATAAATATAGTATTGATTTATGGTTACAAAAAGGTTCCACAAAATTTTCATGATATTTGGATATCAAGGAAATTGTAGGTAGAAAGGGATGTTTTGTGCAAATTGGTCAATTTTGATGCTAGAGAATCATTGAATCCAAATTTCAGAATGTTTGTATGCTTGTTAAGATACAATAAGATCATGGTTCAAGAATGGTGAAGCCTGATGTTAATTTGGTCATTTAATTTAAAGATGTATAGTTGGATTATACAATCATGTTCACTTTAAAGATAATTTGGTGACTCTTACTATGTATGATTAGGCTCTCACATGCATGTAGTGATGAAATTAAGAGTGATGTTATATTCTTTATGATAGGTGTTCGACATTGTACAATTTTGGTGAAATTTAGAGTTGATTTAGCAATTCAATGTGTAGACTTAGTTCATGGGGAAAGTAAAATCACTAAAATTATTCTAGATTTGTTTAGGTGGCAAGTTGAGTTATGAGAATGTTCTCTAAGAAGATAACAATGGTATGAAAGGTTGGTTAGATTTTGACACTAATTGATTTCAAAGAGTATCCTGTTGAATTTTGGAAATTAGGAAATGTAGCATATTAAGGCCCTTTATTTCTTTGAACCAAGGGAACCAATGGCTCAATTAAGCACATGCCAGTTCAGTAAGTGGGTGCGCGTTTAACAAAAGGGAAAATAAGGGACAAGTCTCACGAGCCCCATTATTGATAGAACATGGTCCGAACTAGAGACCAGTTCGGGGAAAATATCGGGAAAGTTAACGAGGCTTTAAAATCCTCACCTATTGGGGAGGCGACGGATGCCAAAGCTTCAATTAGGGTTCTCCTAAGAGATAAGAAGGTGTAAATGAGGAAGAAGAAGAGGATAGCAACACAATGATGAGTTATGTTGGGTCTCCTCTCTAGACCCTTGGAGCCACAACGCCATCATGGGTACTGGAGTATCTAAACTGAAGATGTTAAGACCTTTGAGTTTCTACGAGGTGTTTGGATCTTGAAGCCTCAGTTGCTGACCTAGGCAGCCATGACAACACCTATTGAAGCTCTAATTGGAGGTAGAACGGGGGATCAATGACGTTGGGGTTGAAGAGGGCCTTCAAGCGGTATCCACTAATGCAATATCAGCATGGACGGTGATGAGGAGAAGGAGTTGTAGCTAGATAGCCTCCATCTGGTCTTTCACCAGCCACCAGGTGCGTCACCCAGGCTGCTGGGAGCAAAGGATGTTGGTGCTCTATTCTCGTGGCAAAATAGGGGAATTGTCCCCCCTTCTTCATGTGCTTGCCTAGTGAGAAAGAGCCACCCATTTCCTATGGCAGGTGGGCTACACATGAATCCAAGCTCCATTTGGGGTTTCTGTAACCAGAGCTGTGAGCCTTGCTCACCGGCGTTGTCCCAGGCAGACAGAGGACATGCTCAGTTCTGCACGCAGGATGCATGACAAACAGGAAAGAGAGCTACTCTGGGCTAATAGGCAAGGAAGGAGTCAGATTCTGGGGTGGATCGATGACTAAGAGAAGAGCAGGAGTGCCACTAATTCTGACCTTTGGATCTTAGATCAATGGCAGGGAGCAATCCAGATTAAGGTGATTAAGATTTGGAACAAGGAATCAAGACTAAGTTAAGGACATCATCAGCGCAAAAGGTAAGTGGGCCATGTCCATTGAATTTCATTATTTTTATGACTCAACCTACCCATATGCAAAGTAACTTAGAGATTAAGTTACTATTGGACATTCAGTGTTTGATGCTTATTTTCATGTTTTATGATACATTAAGTAATCAGAATTTATTCAAATTGAGCATGTTGTGAGGTTATCATGTTTTAAATTTTTGGTACTTAAGCTATCTTCAGTTACTTACTATTTGTTACATTCATTTTAGTTTGTATTCTCAAGTTTAGAGTCATATTTTAGATATCCTATATTTGGATGAAACATCATATTAAGTCATGTTTTAAGAATTCAGTGTTAACTTCTAGATAAGATCAATTCAGTTTATAAGTATATTAGATCTCATATTTAGATTTTAATTGAATTCATAATTAAAGGATAGAGATTCAGATTCAGGTTTACATTTAGAACTCAATTATCAGTATTCAATTTTAGTTTCAGTATCAAATAAGTCCATATTTAGAATTCAGTAAATGTTCAGTTAACAATATTCAATTTCAGTTCAGATTAAGTATTAAGTAAGTTTAGAAGTAAGATAAATAAGTCAAGACCTTCACATAAGACACTATATGATAAGTCCTCATTCAGTAGTCCCGGGACGATTCAAAGGCATCTGTTGCCAATTTATAGGATTGTTTGCTCCAATTTAGAGGTGTTGTGGCACCAATTCAGGGCATAGTTACGCCAATTTAGAGACACCTCAATATCATTTACAGGCATGCTTTGCTAATTTAGGGTACTTTGGTACCAATTCAGGTCATAGATACGCCAATTCAAGAGGACTTATCATATAATGGTGGCCACAAGAAGATAAAGATGTAAATAAAAACACATCCATTTAGTATAGCTTTACAACTTTCATATATCATTCAGTTTTCAGTTATATAATATTTATGGTTATCATATTAGAAGTTCAATGCCACTTACTCTAACCTAGGTTTCCCTTTGTGCATGGTTGGGGATGAGATGTCTGCATGTACAAAACTTCAAGAGGTAGTCCTGACAAGATGATGCAACTACAACTTTAGGAGGTTTTCTTGGTGGGGCGCCATCTATACAATCCTAGAGATAATGATATAGGTATAGCATTTTATATGTTATGGTTTTCTTATAAGGTTTGATGTAACCAAGTTTCTATTCTGAGAATCTGATGAGAATTTCTTTCATACATAGTCTATAATGGTTTGTGTCTATTATTATAGTTATGTGTATCATGTTTGTGACACTCCCCAGTTTAAAAAAAATAGGTTCTGCACATGTTATATAAAAATTGGTGTGTTACAAGAAACATGTTATCAACTGGGATACAAGGGTGGGAAAAACCAATCGAGTCTGGTATCAATCACTTTGGAAATGCACAAGGAACATAGAGGAGAGGAGATTTAGGGAAAAGAGGTGAGGAGAGAGAGAGAGTGATCAAAGGAGTAGGAAAACCAGACTGTAGAGTCCCGATACCCTTGGAAACTGGGCGAGAGAGAAAGGCACCCGTCGAATCCGAGTCCTATCCGAACCAGGCAAGTGACAATCAACATGACCCAGACTATAGGAAATCTAGGTAAAATATTCACGTGACAATATAATTACATTAACAAAGTGAAATTAAACTGGGACTGCATATTTAAAAGCATTATCCTCTTCAAACAAATTGAGATAGGTATAATTACCCAATTCGTCTCAAACTTTATACTTACACTAGCTAAGACCCAAATAATATGTTGGCCTTAGATTTAGGTCTTCAGGTTAGTTAGTATGAGTTTTAGTACAATTAGGGTTTAAGTCCATTATCTCATTATCTATTATTATATATTACCATTATCATCCATATTTAGGATTTAGAGTCCAATTATCTACATATTACTATTTTTTTTGAGAGGATCTACATATTACTACAAATTGAGTTTCATGATATTATCTTGTACAAGATACATTATATTACTCAATTTTTCATTAAGCCCATTAATGTCGCATCAACTTAAGTAATGGCATATAAGTTATCTCCACTTACATTAAACATCCATTTATTATCACATCATATTAGTTAATTACATTATTGTCCATAAAAATCATTTTCTCATAACTATTCACTTCATGTTACTAATTATGCAAATTTAACCCCACATTAGCCACTCATGTATATTTATGTAAATCTAATTACTTATAAATCATATTTGAGTCTCCATATGTGTATTAGAGAATAAGACAAAACATATGACATATTAATGAATCAATTTATATATCAAGCTAGGATTAGGTGACTATGTACCATTCTATGTATATTAACATATGATATATGACTATTGCATGTAATGTCATTATTGTATGATGAAAGTCATGAAGGATGAATTTTACAAGGTTAGTCAACCTCAACCTAGGTTTTTGATCACTTTGATCACCACACATCGCATACACCTCATCAACATGAACTAAGATCAGGATCAAGTTCCATACATCATATCATCCTCACATTAGAGTTATAGGTCCATGTCATGGTGTGGATCAATTGTACTCATAGTTAGGGTTAACATGTGAGTTACTCATTATCTATACATTAGGGTACAAACAAGCATGTCAGGGTATAACTCCAACCTTGTTTCATCAAATCCAATTACCTGAGCACACCATCATTCTATTCCAAGAAGTAGGATTTCTTGAGCCAAGATAGCTAAATCTTGGTATGTTACAATAAAATTGCAGAAAATAAATGTAATCATTAGAGTGCTCTAACTGTGATGCATTTCCTAATAGTCATATATATATATATATATATATATATATATATATATATATGTAAATATTTATACGTGTATTAATATATGAAGTTTGGTTAACTGGATCACTTGAAAGAGCTGCAAACTAAACATGAATATATATTCAAGTAATATTGTGTAAGTGATAAGTTTATACAGATTCACATGTGTCTGTAGATTTTGATCGATTTTAATAAGCTAATTGTTGAATTGAGAATTCTACATTGTCCATATTTTGATAATGACTTAACCATTCTATTCCTATGTATCTAATATGTTTGTTCAAGATTGATTTCAAGCTTTAGGTACATGAAAAGGATCAAATTAAACAAGCCCTATCTTGTTCAAGTTCAAGTCACAAGTAATACAAGTGTGTATTTTGGGAAATCACTCCAAATGACCCTAGATGATTTTTGTAATCACTTGTATCGATGATATGACTTGTAACAAAGATGAGAAAAAATTAGGGACACTTAATTCCAACACTTGATCACTTAAATGTCAATTTAGAAAATTCATCACAGGTTGTTTATCGGTCGAGTTGGAAACTCGACCGATCTAGTGATGGATTTTTAGGAGAGACCAATAGGTCCAGTTGCACACTCATAGAAATCAACCGTCCGACTCACTGAGCAAAACTAATTTAGCTCATTGGTCGAGTTTCCCAGAACAAACTTGACCGATAGTTTGAAAATTGGCTTTGTCTCTTAGTGGATCAATCGAGTTACCTTTATTGAAACTCATCTGAATGTACTGTACAAAAATGTAGAAAAAGTGATTATAACCGTTGGTGAGTTGTTTTGAGTGAGAATAGATCTGTTGGATCTTGGAAAATGACTATATTTTGCCCTTAAGTGACCTCACACTCAAGGGAACACACCCAACTATAAATAAGACCCCTTAGCATTCATTCCAAGTTTTCTCATTCATGCTATTTTAAGTCCTTTCTATAGTTGAGTGTGTTGCAACTCCTTGATCCCCTTTCTCTCTCTCATGTACATAGCATTTTATGATTATGAGTTAGGCCAGTTGTAAGAGAGCTACTTATTTGTGCTTATAAAGCTCTCATTCCATTCCATCTTCCCTACGCCTTATTTCAAAGAAGCAAAGGTGAAGCAATCTATTCTGAGTGAAGGTGAAGTTCTTGATGTTATTCTTCAAGGTTGGAGAAGAGGTGAATACCTTCTCTAGGTGAAGGAGAAGGCAAAGGCTGAAGAGCCAAGAAGAGTGGGTAGCTCCTTGAAGGCTGAAGATTTGTGCAAGAGTGGGTAAGTCCTTGGAAGAAGGTGGAAGACTCTTTTCAAAGTGGGTAAGTCCTTGGTAAGGTTGAAGACTCTTTGTAATGGATAGGTAAGTCCTTTGGTGGGTCTTGTGTTGTAACTCTTATAGACAAATATATAGAGGAAAGCACCTGCAAAGTCCTAGAGGTTGACCTCTCTAGGTAGTGGATTGACTCTCTCCTAGTTTGGAGAGTGGAACCACTCTAAATGACCCTGTCCAAGTGCTAATTTCTTATTCTGGCATCCTTGCTATGCTTGTTAGTTAGGACTTCAAATTGCACTTAAGCTATTGGTTTTGATTGATATAATTTGAAGGTCTAACTTATTTTGTGAGATTTTTTGAAGCTATATTCACCCTTCCTCTAGAGCCCTAGATCCAACAAGTGGTATTAGAGCTAAGGATGTTCTCCAACAATCTCTCATGAGATGAGAAGATGGGCGAAAACCAACTTGGTTCACTCAACCTAGAGGGATTCTTCTCCATGCATCCTTCGGTCTTCGACAACACCAATTTCCTCTATTAGAAGAGACATATGTAGTTCTGCATTAAAGGCATGAACTTTAATATGTGGAAGGTGATAATCACACTATACAAGGAGCAAACTGGAGCTGTTGCAACATGGAGTGAAGTTGCACTTAAAGAAGCCCATCTCAATGCCAAAGCCATAAGCATCCTCTATGCATCCCTTATCCCAATGGAGTGCAACTACATCTCATCTTGGGACACCGCCTATGAGATTTGGAACAAATTGTGCATTACCTATGAGGGCACAAAGCAAGTCAAGGAGGCTAAGATATACATGTTGAACAACCATCTAGAGAACTTCAAGATGGGTAAGAAAGAAGGGATTGCAGAGTTGTACTCTAGGCTCAATGTCATCATCAATGGCCTAGCTACTTTGGGCAACACTTTGGATAGAGGTGTAATCAACTCCAAGATCTTGAGGACTCTACTAAAGAGATTGGAGTCAAATGTGACCTCCATTGAAGAAGTGAGGAGCCTTGGTGACCTCCCAACTGAAGCGCTCATTAGCAATCTCCAAGCTCTTGAGCCAAGGTTTGACAAGTAAGAAGAAGAAGCCAAGTAAGAAGAGAAGGAAGCCAAGAAGATCAAAGATAGTGCTTTCAAAGCATAAGTGGAGGTGGTCATACTTCAACAACAACTTGCTTGCCAGACTTCTCCTTCCTCCTCTAGTGAATATGATGGCCCTAGTGAGCATTAAGGCAACTACATCAAGAGAAAGCATGCCAAGGGAAAGAAATCCTCCTCCTCTACTCCTAGATTCTACAAGTGTGGACAAAAGGGACACTACAAGAGTGAATGTCCCAAGTCAAGAAAGTCACACCACAAGGGCAACACTAAGAAGGAGAAAGAATACAATAAGGAGAGTAATTACAAGAGGAAGGATAAGAAGGAGAAAAGACACAAAAATGCAGCTCATGCAGCTTGGGAGGAATCATTCTCATGTGTCTCTAGCTCTGAAGAAGATGGAGATTGCCACCTTGCACTCATGGCTTCTACTAGTGAAGAAATTGATGAGGTATTTGAGGTAAGCCTACATGATTTATCTAACAAAACTCTTATTGATATGCTTGTTTCTACCCATTCTTCTTTTTCTAAGTGTAAATCTAAAAGAAAAAGGTTAGGAAAAATTATTGATGATTTGTATGCTAAACTAGAAATTCTTGAACTTGATGAAAAAACTCATCTTGAGAGCATTGATAACTTTCAAGGCCAATATCTCAATCTTGAGATCTAATACAATGGAGTTGAGGTAGAGAATGGTGTCTATCTTAAGAACATTGAAACTCTTAAGGAAGATTACCTCAACTGCCTAAAGGAGCTTGAAACTCTTAAAAACTAAAATGCTGAATTTAAAGCTTCTTATTGACGCTCATAAGGAGGAAAGAGATGTTTATCAAAAAGGAAATTCAAGTGATTAAATCTTAAAATCTAGGTTCCTTTATCAATTTAATGATTTATCTTCTAGACATGTCTTTCCTAGTAATGATATTGCTTCTATTTCTCTTGAGAAAGATTATTATTTGGTTAAAGCCCTCTGTCTAGAGGCCAACCTTGTTCATGCTAGAGATGATATTGATAGTTTGTCTTCTACTATCATATCTCTAAATGATTACAATCATAGACTTAAGGCCTCTCTATAGAAGTTCCTCAAAGGAAAAAACCCCCTAAATGAAATCCTAGACCATTCTACCAAACAAAATGGTACTAGTGGTTTGGGATCTGTAAGGGGAGCACCAAAGGGCAAGAAGAACGCCAAAGGTAAGAAAAGGAGAAAGGATATCTCTTTCTTTGTTGGAGAATCTTCTAGCACTAAGAATCCTATGGTTTGTTCTTATTTCAAGTGTAATGCTCATTACTCTACTTATTATCCTTACAAGCCAAAGGGGACCAACCCAAAGATGAAATGGGTCCCCATGCTAACTCCGGATCCCAAAGTTTGAGTTGGGAACCAACACTCTCCTTTCTTGTAGGAAAAAGGAAGATGTATTGTTGATAGTGGTTGCACTAAGCATAGGATAGGTGATATAAGACATTTCAACAACTTCACTAAAAAGAAAGGAGGTTCAGTTACCTTTGGGGACAACAAGAAAGGTAAGGTCAAAGGTGAGGGTGATGTAGGTGAATCCTTGTGTATCAAGAATGTTCTCTTTGTGGATGGCCTATATCACAATTTAATTAGTGTTAGTCAATTATGTGATAATGGTTACCTTGTGCCATTTACTTCCTTTGAATATCTAATTTTAGATATCTTCACCTATCAAGTTATATATAAGGGAAGTAGAAGTGGTAATCTTTATGTCATTGTACTTGACTCTATTAAGCATGTTGTTGGTAGATGCCTAATAGTCAACTCAAATGATATTTCTCTTTAGCATCATCAGATTGGTCATGTAAATATGCATCAGTTGAAGAAGTTGACCAAAAAGGACTTGGTCTAGGGACTTCCCAAATTGGATTTTGAAAAGGATGAGAAAAGCAAACTTGCATCCAAGGAAAGAAAACCAAGTCCTTCAAATCCAAAGGAGTCCTTAGTACCAAGAGAGATCTTGAACTTCTTCACATTGATCTATTTGGGCCTATGAGAACTCAATCGCTTTGTGGTTCCAAGTATTTCCTTATTATTGTCGATGATTTCTCTAGATATACTTGGACCTTCTTTCTTGTTTCAAAGAGTGATATTCTTGATGTTTTCTTGAGTTTTTGTAAACGAGTTGAGAATTAAGCTTCTTGCTGCATCAGTTTCATCCATAATGATCATGGGGGAGAAGTTGAAAATGATCTTTTTGAACATTTTTGTCAAGAATCTGGTTATGCACATAACTTTTCTTCATCTCAAACACCTCAACAAAATAGGGTTGTAGAGATGAAGAATAGGTCACTATAGGAGATGGCTAAGACCATGCTTTTGGAGTATGATACTCCAAATAAGTTTTGGGCCGAAGCTGTCATTACCTCATGTTTTGTGCAAAATCGGGTTTTTACACATCTTTCCTTGAAGAAAACCCCCTATGAGCTATGATGTGGTAGAAAACCTTCTATCGAGTATTTTCATGTTTTTGGATGTCCTTATTTTGTTCTGAATACAAAACATTCTCTTGACAAGTTTGATCCGAAATCTTACAAGGCTTTCTTTCTTCGCTATAACACTACTAGCAAGGCTTATAGAGTGTTTAATATTGATCTTGCTAAAGTACAAGAATCTATAAATGTTAAGTTTATTGAGACTAACCTCTCTATTCCCAAAGATATTGTTCCAAATGATGATATTGCGGGTGAGGTAATTTCCATTCTAAAAGAGCTCAACATTAGCCAAAAGGAAAAAGAGGTGGTCACTCAAGAAGAAGAGAAGAAGGATCCAACTCCCCGATTTGCAAAGAACCATCCAAAAGAGCTGATTTTAGGTGATCCATTTGATAGAGTGAAGTCGTGGGCTGCATTCAACAAAGAACAAGCTAACAATGCCTTCATCTCACAAATCGAGCCAAAGAACGTCAATGAATCTCTTGGGGATGATGAGTGAATGCTAGCCATGTAAGAAGAGTTGGAGAAATTTGAAAATAACAAGGTATGGACCCTAATGCCAAGACCAAGTGATAGAAAGATCATTGGCACCAAGTGGGTTTACCGCAACAAGCTTGATGAAAGTGAAAAAGTGGTCAGGAAGAAAGCAAGGTTAATGGCTCAAGGCTACAATCAATAGGAAGGTATAGATTTTGATGAAACATATGCACCTGTAGCTAGGCTTGAGTCCATTCGTATATTGCTTGCCTTTGCTAGTTATAAAAACTTTCTTATATATCAAATGGATGCTAAAAGTGCATTTTTGAATGGTACAATTGAGGAGGAAGTGTACGTTCCACAACCCCAAGGCTTTGAACATGATAGTTTCTAACCATGTTTATTTGTTGTGAAAATCTCTCTATGGACTCAAACAAGCACCTCGAGCTTGGTATGAGAAATTAAAGAACTTTTTGTTAGATCATGGGTATATCATGGGCAAAGTAGATTCTACCTTATTTCTAAGCAAACTTCTAACAATTTAATTATCATTCAAATATATGTCGATGATATCATTTTTGGCAGAACTAACCTGGAAAAGAATTTAGTGATCTTATGCAGAGTGAATTTGAAATGAGTATGATGGTGAGCTCACGTTTTTCCTCAGCTTTCAAATCAAGAAAACCAAAGATGGGAACTTCATTAACCAAGGCAAGACACAAATGAGCTACTTAAGTGCTTTGGGATGGAGAACACTAAGCCAATGGACACACCCATGCCAAACACCGCCAAATTTGATAAGGATGAAGAAGGTGAGAAGGTAGATGAGAAACTCTATAGAGGTATGATTGGAAGTTTACTTTACTTGACTGCCTCTAGACCTGATATAATGTTTAGTATTGGCTTGTGTGCTCGCTTTCAATCAAATCCTAAGAAATCACATCTTATATCTGTTAAGAGGATTTTAAGGTCCTTATCTAAAACTCAAAATTTTGGACTATGGTACCCCAAGTCAAGGGACTTTACTCTTACGGCTTATTGTGATGCAGATTACATGGGATGTTTGATTGATAGAAAGTGCACAAGTGGCACTTGCTTTCTCCTAGGACCATGCTTGGTGTCTTCACTCTCCAAGAAATAGAGGACAATGGCATTATCAACCACTGAGGCTGAATATATTGTAGTAGGGAGTTATTGTGCTCAGGTCCCATGGATGAAGCAAATGCTCTAAGACTTTAACATTCATTTTGATGCTTCTCCTATCAATTGTGATAATACTAGTGCAATTAACTTGTCATATAATCCTATCTCGCACAGTAGATATAAGAATATAGAAGTTTGTCATCATTTTATTCATGATCACATTGCCAAAAAGGACATCTATATCACACATGTGGACACAAAAAATTGGTTGGTAGACATTTTCACTAAACCTCTAGCTAGATAGCAATTTAACTTTATTAGATCTAAATTGCTCATAACTACTTTGAATGAATATGATATGTCTTCTAGATAGTCATCTATCCTATATGCTCTGCTCATGTTTTGATCACAATTGCTTGCTAATATGCTAAAAAATGATTTTCATGTTCTTTTTCCCTTATTTTTCTCCTTTTTTGGGTATTTTTTGCAAAATCTTGTTTTATCATAAAATAGTACCCAATGATGAGTGATATGTGCCTAAGTATGTTCAAAATGCAAAATGGACTTGAAAAATATATTTAATTAGCACTCTAATGGCTATAAATTAGAATTTCTAAAGTTGGTTCAAGTTGACCATCGGTCGCGTTGCCAACTTGACCGATTGGAGGCCGAGAGATTTTTTAAAGAGCCTATTACTTACGTTTCTAAGTCACAAAACTCGGTCGATGGTCAGGCTAGAGCAAACATAAGTTAGGTTTGGCAGACTTTTCTCCCTCTCAACTAGAGAAAAATCGATCGATCCAACCTCTATCTCCCTCAAGCTCTCAACCCTAGCCCCGATCTTTCTCTCGCTAGCCCTAGTTTGACCTAGAACGACCTTCCTAGACCTTCTTCCCTATCAACCCTAGGTATGTAGATGAGTTTTGGTGGTGTTCTTCTCATTTTTTCTCTCCCTTTCCTCCCCATTTTGTCTCAATGGCGTCCAACAGGAGGAAGAGGGCCACCCCAGCTAGTGCACCTTCATCTTCATCCAACTCTCACTTAATTCCTTTTGATGACACTTTCTACATCTCAAATGAGGCTCTTAATAGGTGTTGTGTGCATTTCATAACGATTTTTTGCACATTCTCACACACAAATTTAGTTCATTTTCATATTCATCTTGCCACATTTTTTAGTTATTTTACTTATTTCATGATGTTGATTGCAGATATGTATTGAAAAGGTCAAATTGGAGATAGCCCAACTCAAATCCAACTCCAATGGAACTTCTCCACATTTTGCAGCTGATTTAGAGCCATTTCTTAAAGAAACAACATCAGACACAGAGTGTTCCCTAAGAGACACAACATGTCCCTTCATAGAAAACCTCACAGGATGAAGAACATGTCGTGTGTTACAACACACATGACATGTGTGTTTCCAACATCCTCTAGCCCAGAACGAAGAAGACGACACGACGTGTTCCCCTGAGAACACGACATGTTCCTGGGACATGAAGGCTGACTACATCATTCTGCCAACGCATACGACGTGTATTTATTCAAACACATCATGTGCCTTTCGCTTGAATCGAGTCTAGAAGGTCGTCACATGGCGTGTCTTTATTCGACACATCGCGTGCTTCATTGTAGCAGCACTACCCCGTGGGATTGAACAAAAGGACATGACGTGTCCTCCAAAAGACACGCCATGTCATTATCAGTTTCTGCAAAACCAAAAATGACCTCCCCTCATTTTTAAAGACAAATGTAACCCAATGGGTGGTTATCACTCATCAATTTGAGAAGTGTCTTTTATCCAAGAGAAGTTCTAGAGCTTAGGAGGGAGAATTTGGGGCGGAAGAAGGTGATTTCTTTCCCAAGAACCTCCATTCTACCTCTTTTCTCCATTCTCTTCTCCTAACGTGCAGTAGAGATACTTCTCTCAACTAAGCTTTCTGGGAGGGAAGATTGTCTGAGTTTGAGCAGCTCCAATAGTGGAAGTTTGTCCTCTAATCGGAATTCTACTTCCCTTTGACTACATCTTTGGTTCCTCTATATTTTTCTTCTCTTAAACATGCAAAATTCTAAAATTTATGCATTGTGTTTGTATATCTCCATTATGGACAAGTAGAACTTTTTTCTTGGGCATGGGAGAGTAACTCCCATGCCATTGTTCATGTGAACTCGAAATTTATGCTTATTTCTAGTTAATTTACCTTTTCCATGGATGCCTATGGTGTTTCTTGCTTGAATGGTTGGCTGGCCACCTCTTGTACATGTTTTATGCTTACTTTGTGCTTCGGGAGAATGCATGAGGGAGTAAGAAGTAGGATCTATGGCAATACTCTCTTAACCATGAGAGTGGCTGGAGATTATTGAGGGTTAAGGTTGTGTTTGAGACTAAGCATAGATGTGGGAGAGTTATGTGATGTTGGGAACCATCTCATGACATTGGGAAATGCATGACAATGACAACCTCCTTGCTTGTTAATAGTGATCTTTGTTTCATTTCTTCATATGATATGATGGTATGGTAGTGAAATCTAATGCCCAAGCTTTAATCACTCGATGAAACCCTTTTACTTTAAGCCTTTGCTTTTGCTTTCCTATTAACTGTGTAATCAATCCAACTTTTGCAACATGATTTAGATTAATGAAAGTTAACATATTTGTGCCTAACTAGCCTAGCTCCTTGCGTTCAACACTCGACTGCATTGACCCCGTACACTTACGGGTGATTAGTGAGTTGATATCTCTCTTTTTAAAACTTCCAACAAGTTTTTGGCGCTGTTGCTGGGGAGCTATGGTAATTTTTAGTTAGAGTAAAAGTGTTAACTAGTAATTGAGACTAAGTCACCATTTCCACATTTCATATTGAGATACCTCTTAGTTTTTGTGAATCTCACTCAATTTTTGCTTTTTAGGTTGCATGCGTTGTTCTAAGAGAGGTCTTCAGAGATCCATCTTTTTAGACTCGGAGATAGAATGAACTTTCACTACCCGTAGACGAGCAAGGAGGGGTGAGAACTCTTCAAGCTTGGAGGGATCACAACCTTCATCATCACATTCCACACATTCTTCACCTTCACTCGATCTTCCTCAAGAATCAGAGATGGAGGACAACCGTTCACTCAAGGATTTTACTATGCCGAGTGCCATAAATATTTGTGGAGCCATAGATCATCCAGTGATAGAGGCCAACAACTTCTCCATAAGCCCTACAATCATGTAGATGCTCCAACAGAACCTATTTGGGGGACCGCCAATGGAGGATCCAAACATCCACATTGCTGAATACAGTATCTTAAGACATTCAAGATTAATGCTTTTCCAGCTGAAGGAGTATGCCTAGTCCTATTCCCATTCACTCTACAAGATTGAACCAAGGCGTGGCTCTCCTCATTGCCTCAACGTTCTATCAAAAATTGGGATGATTTGCTGAATGTTTTTCTATCAAAGTATTTTCCACCTAGCACGACATCCCAGTTGAGGAATCAAATCACAAACTTCAAGAAACAAGAAGGTGAGACACTTTATGAGACTTGGGAGAGGTTCAAAGCCCTCCAACGCCTATGCCTACACCATGGCCTGATGAACTAGTTGCTTCTAAAAACCTTCTATAACGGGTTATTCTACAACACCCGTATGACCATTGATGCCATTGCAATTGGAGCCTTGATGAACAAAACATACACTCAAACCTTTTCTATCATTGAAGATATGACACCCAACCACATCTAGTGGTGTTCTGAAAGAACCAGCCACCCCCTCTCCTCCACCAAATCAGGTGAGAAGTCCAGTGGGAAAGATATCATTGATGCCATAGACTTAATTTCAGCCAATCTTGATGCATTGACTCAGAAATTTGAAAGGTTGACTACCCAATCAGTTCAAGCAGTTGAGCAAGTATGCCAATGAAGCACCTAAGAAAATCAATGCACTGGGGAATTTCAATAATAGACAAGCCTACAATCCATTTTCTGAAACATATAACCCAAGATGGAGAGACCATCCAAATTTCTCTAGTAGGAACAATAATTTGCAAAACTAGCAGCAAGGCCAAGCACAAGGTCAATAACCTATGAGAAACTGTCAACCGATGAATACCAATTGCCAACAGCCACAGGGGTACAATTCTAGCAATAATAGAAACTTCAATTAATTTTAGCAAGTGACTCCTCCCCTTCAGAAATCAAGCTTGGAAAGCCTCTGTGAGACCTTTTTCACCACACAAATATAGCAGAATGATGAATTTCAAGAACATGGAAATGTTTTGAAAGATTCTATCACACAACTATCTTCAAAGGTTTATGGGATTGTCACACATGCCAAAATGTTGGAGAATCAGATAGCTCAGCAAGCATTAGCCAATCAAGGAACATCTTCAGATTCCTTGACTAGTCAACTTGTTATGAATTCTAAGGAGAGTTGTAAATCAGTGACCTTAAGAAGTGGATTTGTCATAGGAAGATCTTCACCACCATCTAAGAGAAAATTTGGAGAGATTGCTGATATTACTGTTGAAGATGTTGTTGAAACACAAAGGAA
Source organism: Alisma plantago-aquatica (assembly GCA_963693085.1). Lineage (NCBI taxonomy): Eukaryota > Viridiplantae > Streptophyta > Magnoliopsida > Alismatales > Alismataceae > Alisma > Alisma plantago-aquatica. The sequence goes on along the minus strand of OY856412.1, from coordinate 1,364,914,478 downwards.
AAAAACTGCTGGAAATCTGCAACAAGGTGATTCTTCAAGCAAGCCAAACACACCTTTTCCAAAGGTTTGCTAGCACAAAAGATGACGTGTTCAACAAATTTATGGACATTCTAAACAATTTATATGTAAACATGTCCCTAGTCAAAGTCATAGATGCAATGCCCTCCTACGTCAAGTTCTTAAAGGATATCTTAACAAAGAGGAGGAGGTCCGGACTGGTTGAAATTGTGATGCTTTCTGAAAGGCTAAGCTCCATCACCCAGAACTGTATGCCTGAGAAACTAGATGATCAAGGTGCCTTTACTCTTCCTTACAAGATAGGAGACTCTACTTTTGATAAAGGCCTTGTAGACCTTAGATACATAATTAGTTTGATTCATGTTTCTTTATGAGAAAAGCTAGAATTGGGAGATCTTAAGCCGCCATCTATGACAATTCAGCTAGCTGACCTCACTATTAAACATCCAAGGGGAGTGATAGAGGTTGTCTTGGTTCAGATAGGAAAGTTCTTTATCCCATGTGATTTTGTGGTCTTAGACATGCATGAAGCCAAACCAATCATGTACTTTTTGGAAGACCCTTCTTGTGCACTGCCGGCTGTTTAGTTGACGTTAGAGAAGGAAAACTCACCATCCAGGTGGGAGATGAAGAACTTGTGTTTTCAGTCTATGATGCAATGAAGGCACCCGGATCCAAGGAGTATCTTTGCCTTGTTGACACAATTGACACATTGCTGGAAGAAGAAAAGAATTACGTTGAACTGCTTTAGGTGATCTTGATGAAGATGATGTTAATGCCACTCACAATGAGGAAAGCACTGAAACTTTGGAGATTCCATCAAGTGAAGAAAACTCGAATAAGAATGAAGGGAGAAACACCACAACTCCCATCAAATAGGTAGAACTAAAACCCCTCCCACCGGGGTTAAGGTATGCTTTCTTAGGCCCAAACTCTTCTTCTCTTGTCATTATAAATGCTAAATTGAACAATGATCAAGAAGAAAAACTTTTGAATGAACTTAGATGATACAAAGATATGATAGGTTATTCTATTGATGACCTCAAAGGAATTAACCCATCCATTTGCATGCATAGGATGGCTTTAGAAGAGAATGTGAAACCATGTATAGACCCCCCAAGGAGACTAAACCAGAACATGATGGAAGTTGTAAAGAAAGAAATATTAAAACTTAAAGATGGTGGAATTATTTATCCAATAAGTGACAGTCCTTGGGTAATTCCTATACATGTTGTGCCTAAGAAAGGAGGAACAATTGTGATTAAAGGAGAAAATGATGAACTAGTTCAAACAAGAATCGTCATCGGATGGCGAATGTGTATTGATTATAGAAAACTCAATAAAGGCAACAAAAAAGACCATTTTCCTTTGCCCTTTATTAATTTAATGCTAAAAAAATTGCTCACTACTCATATTTTTTCTACCTTGACGGGTATAGCGGGTTCTTTCAGATTCCCATCTATCCACTCAATCAAGAAAAAACCACATTTACTTGCACCTATGGAACTTATGCATATAGGCGGATGCCCTTTGGGCTTTGCAATGCACCCACCACTTTTCAAAGGTATATGATGGCTATTTTTTCTGATTACATTGAATTTTTTTTGGAAATATTCATGGATGATTTTAGTGTCTATGGTAATTCATTTGATGATTGCTTGTTGAATCTAATTATGGTTTTGTAGAGATGTCAACAAGTCAATCTTGTGCTGAATTGGGAGAAATGCCACTTTATGGTGCATACTAGAGTTGTTCTAGGCCATGTCATTTCCAATAAAGGGACTGAAGTGGACAAAGCCAAAGTGGAGGCTATTGAAAAGATGGCTTCTCCAACCACTGTCAAAGAAATCCACAAATTTCTAGGTCATGAAGGTTTCTACAAGAGATTTATTAAGGACTTCTCAAAGATTGCAAAGCCTCTATGCTCCTTGTTAGCAAAAGATGCTGACTTTGAATCCAATGACGATTGCCAAACTTCCTTCTAGAAATTAAAGGATGCCCTAGTTTTAGCTCCTATTATCCAACCAGCAGATTGGAGTGCTCCTTTTGAAGTGATGTGTGATGCCAGTGACTACGCCATTGGAGCAGTCTTGGGATAGAGAAAAGACAACAAACTCCATGCTATACACTACGCAAGTAAGACCCTTGATGATGCACAGATCAACTATGCTACTACAAAAAAGGAGATGCTTGCCATTGTTTATGCATTTGATGAATTCAGACAGTATCTAGTGAGTTCTAAGGTCATTGTGTATACGGATCATGCTACGATAAGGTACCTTATGAGAAAGAAAGATGCTAAACCCCATCTCATCCAGTGGATATTGTTACTACATGAGTTTGATTTAGAAATAAAAGACAAAAAGGAAAGGAGAATAGTGTAGCTGAGCATCTCTTGCATCTCTTTACAAACATTGATGATAAAGTACCCATTGATGACAAGTTGCCCATTGAGAAGTTATATGCAGTGAATTCTCCAGCCTTGCCGTGGTTTGCTGATTTTACAAACTACCTTTCCAGCAGTTGCCTTCCACCTGATTTCACCTACTAGCAGAAGAAGAAGTTCTTTCATGACGTTAAATTCTACTATTGGGATGACCCTCTATTGTTCAAGCAATGCACAATATGAACGACTATGTGCATTAGCAGTTTGACCATATGGACGGCCGCCTTGACTTGATCGGTCAACAATTCTCTACTATGCATGATGTGATTCACCACATGGATACTTGGAACATCTCTCATGGTCACTATTCAATACCACAGCAGCACCAACCTACACCTCCTCCACAGCCCGAATTTGTTCCACAACCCATGAGGTTTGATGTTTTAGATGACAATGATCTCGTCAGCCAGTTCTTCCCTTCTGATCATATGGGTGTTGGCCCCTCCCACTGATGCATACCATGATAGGTACCCGATTGCTTTATCCATATGTTTGATTGATGCGGTGAGGACACTGCAAATTTTAAGCTTAGGGGGGACGCAACCGACCGATAATGTAGTTTTTGTTGTTTTTCATGTTTGTTCCTTAGTTTCATCTTTTTTTTTAAGTTCTATTTTTCTTTCTATGGCAAGTCTAATATGATGTGAGGCTCTCTTGATGTAATGGACTATTTTTCCTTGCAAGTTTGAACCATCTTGTCCTCTTTCACCTTAATTGATCATTTTAAGTAATTGTTAAAGAGCATGCATGGATCAATTGAAACCCTTTGGCCTCCAACATGTGCTTAATTCTAGTTTATATTTGTAGTTTGAACATTCACCTTTCACATATCTGATTTCTTAAAACATGTAATGGTCTAAAGTTTTGTGGATGAATCAACTTTACAACACTAATTAGCATACATGATGCCCTTGCCAAACTCTTAGTGCATATACAATCATTTTTAGTGAAAATTTTCCAAAACAAATGAATGAAATCTAGCTAATTTAACATTTTAGTTGACTCTCTTATGTTTTGGAAAAATCTAAATTTTCTATTGCCTTATTTCACCCTCATACCCCGTTAAAGATGGCTAACAGCCCACATATCATTCTATCCTAGTGTGAGACCGATCAGGCAATGATGGTTAGGTGGTATGTATCAAAATAGGGTAAAAACACCCCAACTGGCACTCCATGCATGCATAAGAATACATTAGCAATCGAGTGCTAGAGCCCAGAATCCATGGTCAAATTATCTTTTGGGAAAAGAGAAAATCACAACTAAGATTGTTAATATTAACTAAGATTTCATCATTTGTATCCTTAACAACTGAGAATTCATGTCGTACATCCACTAATTGTTTGGCTTGGTTATCCAAATTCTATTTTGTGTTGTTTAGCTGATTGATTCACTAAATTGTGACCGCCCCTATTGAATTAAAAATCTCTTTCATGGATGTTTAAGTTGAGTTGATGGATATGAGTATAAACCTATTAATCATGGTTGGTTTGGTCTTATGCACATCTTTCATTTCAATCTATTCATGAGCTTAAAAAGTCCTTCATTGTGTTTCTATGTTCTTTTTTCTTGAGGACAAGCAACAATTCAAGCTTAGGGGGATTCATTGTGTGTATTTCATATCGAATTTTTGCACATTCTCACACACAAATTCAGTTCATTTTGTCTCCATTTGGCCTCTATTAATATTCATCTTGCCACATTTTTTTAGTTATTTTACTTATCGCATGATGTTGATTGCATACTTGTATTGAAAAGGTCAAATTGGAGATAGCCCAATTCAAATCCGACCCCATTGGGACTTCTCCACGTTTTGCAACTGATTTAGAGCCATTTCCTCAAGAAACAACATTGTACACAACGCGTTTCCTAAGAGACACAACATGTCCCTTCACAAAAACCTCACAGGATGAAGAACACATCATGTGTTACAACACACAGCGTGTGTGTTTCCAGCAACCTCTAACCCAGAATGAAGAAGCCACAGCATGATGTGTTCCCCTAAGAACACGACATGTTCCTGGGACATGAATGATGACTACATCTTTCTGCCAACGCACATGACGTGTATTTATTCAAAAATGTCGTGTGCCTTTTTCTTGAATCGACTCCAGAAGGTCGTCACATGGTGTGTCTTTATTTGACATGTCGCGTGCTTCACTACAGTAGCACTAGCCAGTGGGATTGAATGAAAGGACATGGCGTGTCATCCAAAATACATGCCATGTCGTTATCGGTTTCTACAAAACTGAAAATGAATGTCCCTCATTTTTAAAGACAAATGTAACCCAATGGGTGGTTATCACTCATCATTTTGATAAGTGTCTTTCATCCAAGAGAGGTTCTAGAGCTTAGGAGGGCGATTTTGGGGTGGAAGAAGGTGGTTTCTTGCCCAAGAACCTCCATTCTACCTCTTTTCTTCTCCATTCTCTTCTCCTAAGGTGCAGAAAAGCTACTTATCTCAACCAAGATTTTCGGGAGGGAAGATTATCTAAGTTGGAGCAGCTCCAAGGATCGAATTTCGTCTGCTATCCAGAATTCTACTTCTCTTTGGCTACATCTTTGGTTCCTCTAGCTTTTTCTTCTCTTAAACATGCAAAATTCTGAATACATTATGTCTGCATGTTTCCATTATGGATGAGTAGAAATCTTTTCTTGGGCATGGGAGAGTAAATCCCATGCCACTGTTCATGTATACTCGAAGTTTATGCTTATTTCTAGCTAAATGACTTTTCAACGGATGCCTATGGTGTTTCTTACTTGTATGGTTGGCTGGCTACGTCTTGTACAAGTTTTATGCTTACTTTGTGCTTTAGGAGAATGCATGAGGGAGTAAGGAGTAGGATCTATGGCAAAACTCTCTTGACCATGGGAGTGGCTAGAGATTATTGAGGGTTAAGGTTGTGTTTGAGACTAATCATAGATGCGGGAGTGTTATGTAATGTTGAGAACCATCTCATGACATTGGGAAATGCATGATGATGACAACCTCCTTGCTTGTTAATAGTGTTCATTGTTTTGTTTCTTCATATGATATGATGGTATGGTGGTGAAATCTAATGCCCAAGCTTTTAATCGCTCAATGAAACCTTTTTACTTTAAGCCTTTTCTTTTGCTTTCCTCTTAAGTGTGTAATCAATCCAACTTTTGTATCCAGATTTAGATTAATGAAAGTTAACAAATTTACACCTAACTAGACTAGCTCCTTGTGTTCAACACTCGACTACATTGACCCCATACACTTGTAGGTGATTAGTGAGTTGAGATCTCTCTTTCTAAAACTTCCAACAATAGGTACAAGGAGCTCCTTCCTAGGAACCCCTTTCCATTTTGTGCATTCTTAGAGCCACACCCACGAAGACAAGAGGTCATTGATAAATAGCCGAGTTGTTGTATGACCACAATCTTTCTGTCTTGTGTGTTGAGTGCTTGTGCTACAAAAATTCCATAACTAGCACAAAAGCACTCATACCACCACACAATACTCAAGTAGTCCTAAATTCTATGCTTGCAAGGAAGAAATTCGAAGTCTCTGAGGATACCCTGATCATCTTCTTTTCGGGTACTGAAGTGACTGACACCTAGAGAAAGGACTGTTCCGAGTATTTTGACCTAGTCAAACCTGAGGCCTTGTACAAGCATTATGATCTTACTCTTCCTGATATTCATAAGTTCTTGAAGAAGACTCAATTCCCATATAGGAAGAAGTGCACCTTTCCCTCCTCTGTGTTAGACCTCAAGAGACACATACTTGCCTTATTTGTTAACTGCAATATTCATCCAAAGAAAAATCACACTGAAATTGAAGAAAACACTACGGTAATTATGTACTATCTATTGTAGAATGTAGGAGTCAAGTGGGCACGATAAGTTCTTCACCATATGACCTTCTTTGACGCATACAAGAACACCCATGGCACCCACCCACCCTACCCAACCCTGATATGTGGTCCTTTCCAGCTTGCCACTGGCAAATCTATTTTCCATGACCTTCACTACAAACCTGCTTAGAAAGGAGTTTGCATCAATGAGACCACGCTTAAGAAGTCTGTGCGTATTCCATCATCTACCACAACTGGTGCCTCTACCTATACCTCTACATGAGCACCTCCACCACCTCAGCCTACTTGACCTACCCGTGCCTCGTTCCATGTATCTAATGAAACCCTTATGGGCTACATGATACATCAATAGCCATACAACCTTCAAGTTCAGGAGCACCTGCATCAGGACCTCTGTGCCATCATGTCTAACATGAACCTGTCCTGTGCACACCCTTATCCTGCCTACCAGCCGTACCCAGGAGGTGACTATGCATAATGTGCATATGATCACTTTTACCCTGCCCCTCCACCTACTTATTTTGCTGCTACATCCTCTGATGTTGTTGGATCTGCCGCTGGAGTGCTGCCTCTGACAGCTGACTCCTTGGCCACTCTGCTTGCTAGTCTTGGTTGTTCATCTCCTTCCTTCCCACAGGCCAATGAGCTCCATTATGTTGACATGTATTAGGATGAGCAGAATGCTTGTTGGCTTGGATGTGGTTTTGGCTCCCTTGCTGATGAGGAGATGCCAGAACATGATGATGAGGAGGTTGCTACTATTGATGAGGAGGCTGATGAGGATGATGAAGAAGATGATGATGATGACGACGACTCGGATGACTTTGATGGTGACACTAGTGATGAGGATGTTGTCTTCTCTACTGCTCCCTTAGATGGAGATGACAACTATGAGCCTGAAGCTTCTGATGTTGTTGATGTTTAGTTTTTTTTAGTTTTTAGTCTAGATTCTGATCATATATATCTTTCTAGGCTATTTTGTATTACAAACATCTGGGAACATTTTCTGAGCTGTACTATTTTATCATCTAGTTTTCATCGCTTTGGCTTGTAGTTGTTTTTTGAGAACATGCTTTCTGGGTTGTAATCTGAATGTCTTGAATACTTACTCTTTGATTTACTATATCTCATGAGCTGGTGCCATGTTTTACCATATTTTAATTATGACTTAGATTGTTTATTTCTCTTGTTTCTATTTGGTGTATGATTTGAGATTGCATATTGTAGATGTATGTTTGGTTGTGCTTGGAGAAGACCCATTTCTGTGCTCTTCTACCCCCTTTACTTTTTGATAATGTCAAAAGGGGGAGAGAAGTTTGATGTTTTGAAGCTCAACCATATTTCTCTTATTCCTTGTGTGATCCTTTTCTTATTCATTATATGCTTTATCACGTGACTTTCTAAAGGACCGTATAGTATATATGTCATGTTGCTTTGTGTAGATAGACAAACTATGTAGGTAAGAGTAAGCATAGATTGGGGGGGGGCAATTCACATTATTCAAACCATGAATTCCCCTAAAATTCACATGACAAAGGTATAACTTCACATATCCTTTTCAATATGGTTGAGGAATGGTTTGTCATTGTCGAAAAGGGGGAGAATGTTACTTGAGAGTTCTACATTGTTCATATTTTGATAATGACTTAAGCATTCCAATCTATGTATCTAATATGTTTGTTTAAGATTTATTTCAGGCTCTAGGTACATGCAAATTACACAAGCCCTAGCTTGTTCAAGTTCAAGTCAAAATCAATTAAGTGTGCATTTTGGGAAATCATTCCAAATGACCTTAGATGATTATTGTAATCACTTTTATTGATTATATGACTTGTAACAAAGATATTGCAGCTGGGAGTTTTTGTGCTCATGTCTTATGGATAAAGCAAATGCTCCAAGACTTTAACATTCATTTTGATGCTTCTCCTATCTATTGTGATAAGACTAGTGCAACTAACTTGTCATATAATCCTATCTTGCAGAGTAGAGCTAAGCATATAGAAATTCGCCATCATTTTCTTTATGATCACATTGCCGAAAAGTATATATATATCATGCACGTGGACATAAAAAATCGGTTGGCAAGATATTTTCACTAAGGCTCTAGCTAGAGAGCAATTTAACTTTATTAGATCTAAACTACTCATAACTACTTTGAATGAATCTGATATTCCTTCTAGCTAGTTTTCATCTTTTCTATATGCTCTACTCATGTTTTGATCACAATTGCTTGTTAATATGCTAAAAATCAGTTTTCATGTTCTTTTTCCCTTGTTTTTCTCTTATTTTTGGCTATTTTTTGCAAACACTCATTTAGTTGAAATATAGTGCCCAATGATGAGGGATATGTGCCTAAGTATGTTGAAAATGCAAAATAGTCTTGAAAAAGAAGTTTAATTAGCACTCTAATGGCTAGAAATGAGAATTTCTAAAGTTGATTCAGGTTGACCTTCAGTCGTGTTGCCAACTCGACCGATCGGAGGATGAGAGCTATTTTAAAGAGCCTATCAGTCAAGTTTATGAGTCACAAAACTCGACCAATTGTTGAGATAGAGCAAACATAATTTAGGTTCGACTGACTTTTCTCCCTCTCAACTAGATAAAAATCGACCAATCCAACCTCTAACTCCCTCAAGCTCTCAACACTAGCCCTAACCTTCCTCTCCCTAGACCTAATTCAACCTAGATTGACCTTCATAGACCTTCTTCCCTATCAACCCTAGGTCTGTGGATGAGTTTTGGTGGTGTTCTTATCATTTTTTCTCTCTCTTACCTCTCCATTTCGTCTCCATGGCATCCAACAGGAGAAAGAGGGCCACCCCATCTTGTGCACCTTCATCTTCATCCAACTCTCACTTGATTCCCTTTGATGACAGTTTCTTCGTCTCAAATGAGGCTCTTAATAGATACAAGGAGCTCCTTCCTCGGAACCCCTTTCCATTTCATGCCTTGTTTGAGCCACACCCATGAAGAAAAGAGGTCATTGATCAAGTAGCTGAGTTCTTGTATGACCACCATCTTTTCGCTTTGTGTGTCGAGTGCTTGTGCTACAACAACTCCATAACTAGCACAAAAGCCATTCATGAATTCTATGCTAACTTGCAATGGAATTATGACCACTCGTACCACCATCAAATACTCAAGTAGTCCTAACTTCTATGATTGTTGGGAAATCCCAAGTCTCTGAGGATATCCTCAACATCTTCTTTTCTGGTAATGAAGTGACTGACACCTGAAGAAAGGACTATCCCAAGTATATTGACCTAGTCAAACCTGAGGCCTTCTACAAGCAGTATGATATTACTCTCCCTTATATCCAAATTTTTTTGAAGAAGCCTCAACTCCCATATAGGAAGAAGTGCACCCTTCCTTCCTCTGCCTTAGACCTCAAGAGATTCATACTTGCCTTAGCTGTTAACTGCAATATCCATCCAAAGAAAAATCAGAGTGAAATTATCAAAAACACTGCAGTCATTATGTACTGTATCTTATAGAACATAGGAGTCTTGGATACGATATGTTCTTCACCATATGACCTACTTTGACTCAGAAAAGAACCCCTGTGGACCCTACCCATCCTTGATCTGTGGTCTTTTCCAGCTTGCACTGGCAAATCTCTTTTCCATGACCTTCACTACAAACTTGCTTAGAAAGGAGTTTGCATTATTGAGACCACACTTCAGAAGTCTGTGCCTATCCCATCCTCTACCACACCAGATGCCTCTACCTCTATCTCTACACGAGAACCTCCACCACCTCTGCCTACCCAACCTTCCCGTGCCTCGTTCTATGTATCCAATGAAACCCTTATGGGCTACATGATACATCAACATGCGTACAACCTTCAGGTTCATGAGCACCTGCATCATGACCTCTGTGCCATCATGTCTAACATGAACCTATCCTGTGCACACCCTTATCCTACATACTAGCCCTACCCAGGAGGTAACTATTGATGTAGCTCTATTTTAGGGCTCCATCTTGTGCCATTTTGTACTTAGATCACATCTAAACATGTTAGATTACAAGGTATTTCCCCTAATATGTTTATCGTTGCCAAATGCACTTATGGATGTTCTTTGCATCATTTTCAGGTACTTGGACCATGATTAGGGTGAACGAGAGAGAAGGAAGGAGTCCTAGGGTTCCTCTACTCATGGAGGGGTCCAAAGAAGGCCCCAAAAGCTCCCTCAAACTACCTCCAATGGCCAAGGATCGACATCAAGCAAAGAATTCCATGAATGGTGAAGTTTGAAGTTCAATTGACTGATGCAGACCCCAAAACGACCATGGGCATACCCCCATGATCGTGTCTTTTTTTGGCAAAGAAGTGCCAGATTCAATAGGGAACTACCCCAACATACCACAGCCATGTCCCATCAACAAGTCCATGGCACGTTGAAGATACCACGACCATGGCCATCAACACGGTTGTGGCCGGCGGAGGAGAAAATGGCAGTGCCCCCCCCACAATGGCCGTTGGAATTTAGCACAAGAATCCCATAATCAATAGAGAGTCACACCCAATTTTCCACGACCATGGCCGTCCGCCACGACCGTGGCCGCTGAAGATCAACTCGCCCGTGCTTCTACCCCACGACCAAGTTCTCCTCCTCCAAACAACCGTGTTACCCAACACGTCCGTGGTGCTACTCACCCAACATGACCGTGGCACTCTACCATGGTCGTGGCCACCCCTTACATGGAACTTTCACCACCCTTCCACAACATGCCTGTGTCCAAGCTCTACGACCGTTCTCATCTACCCCTACCACGGCCGTGTCTCATCAACACGGCCGTGTTGCCACCCAAACCTACCACTTTTTACACTAGTTTTCCCACAATACCCCTACTTACCCTGGTGCTTCCACCACCACCTATATATACATGGGTGGTGGAAAAAACACTAGGTTAGCTTCCCTAACTGCTCCTAGCCTCCATTACTCCTCACCTTGAGCATTTAGTGCATTTCCCTTGAATTTATGCTCTCCACCCACCATTTCCATCTCCATTTCACCTTAGAAACCTAGTTTTCTAGGTTTTCCTCCATAATCCCCCATATCTTCATGCTCATCTACACCCTTGGAGGAGACATGACGTCCCCAACAACAAGGAGGTGAAGAAGAAGGCAACTTCCCCAAGCTCCATAGAGTTTCTTCCCCTTCTTCCCCTTTCTTTTTCCATTTCTTTGACTATGTATAGCTAAGCCCCTAGTGGTGGGCTGTTTGGGGATAAAATGTGACTTTGCTACCATGTTGGGGGAAATTTGGCTTGTAATGAACTCAATTTTATCTATGATGATTACCCATGCTTTTGTCTCTTATCCCATTGCCATGCTTGTGATTTATGCTTTTTGCTATGAATTTCTTGGTTGATAGTGTTTGATGATTCCATGTCTCGAGGGGAATTGGGATGCATGTGGCAATCTTTGGTATGACTCCTAGGTCCCAATAGGGGATCCCTAGCTAGTTCCCTTTGTTCCTACATGCCTACCCCTCTCCTACTACTTGGTATGAGACCTAAGTTACTAGTATAAGTGGGATTGATGTGATTGCCTTGGGTTTTCTAAAGGCTAGAATGGCTAGTGGCATGAGGTCAAATACCCTCATCTCTACTCCCATCTCTACTGTCAGCCCTCAATTGCTCAATACCACTTATCCTAGAAACCTAGATTTGGCTAATCCTATTAGAGTTACACCTAACCCTAGTCTTCCACTAGTGGTATAGGGTACATTCTAATAGCTTTTTCCTTATTGTTTGGTTTGGTAATCTAGATGTAAAATGAGAACCATGCTTGTCCAATGACCTCCCTCAACTAATATCAAAGTTACATCCCCAAACGACCCACCTACCTTAATCAACTTGTTTAAAACTCAACTTGCTCTGCTTGCTTGTTCATGCTAGTCTAGTTTAGTTGCTTTTTCTCAATCTAGTTAATTGCTTAGTTTTGCTCTTTAGTGTTAACTTAGGTTCCTTCTCACTCTAGTGGTTAGCTTAGCTTCTAAATTTCTTCTTGCTCTTCTAGTATAGTGTAACTCACCTTTGCTCTTGCTTATTTAGTTGGTTAACCTAGTTTGTTAAATTTACTTGTTTAAGATAACTTAGGTTTAATTCCTCCTTTCTTGCTTGTACATTTAGATTGATCACCAAACAAACCCTTTTAAATCCCTTAAGCCCTGATCTCCGCACTTGGAACATAGCAAACACTAGCCTAGCTCTAGTATCCCCTCTATCCCTAAGGACTGACCCCTATTCTTTCTAATCACCTATACTACAACAGTACCCCGTGCACGTACGAGTGACTTGTTTGGTTTTATGATCGACTTGGTTAGGGCGAATACAAATTTCAAAAGTTCCCTCCTGTGTGTTTGAGTCCCATGGAGTGCATCTAGCCACTCTTAGTTGGCTAGTATGTATACCTCTGGCTTGACGCATCAAGCTTTCTGGCTCCATTTCCAGGGATAGAAGCACTCGACCTATCTAGTTAGTGTAGCTTAGCCTTTCCCTTTTACCCTCATCATTGCTATTCTTTATTCTTTGTTCACTTTTGCATATTGCCATTATAACTTGGTTTCTTGTTGCTTGTTTGTGTATTGTGTAGGTGAGAGATGTGCATGTGCCACACACATTCCACTTGTACCGACTTGGTGTTATAAGACCCCGAGATAGGTAGAAGGAGATGCCAAAGTCACCACAACCAGCACCGAGAAGCCGAGATGACAGAAAACAACCCTCATGCGGAGGCTCAACCACCTCCATCGCAACACCGCCCACTCCATGAGTATTTCACCCCAGGGAACTATAGTTCAGCCATTGCCACCCTAGTTGAAAAAATGATGGGTCAACAATTCTCCATCCCACCCGCACTCCTTGGACTCCTCCCCACCTACTATGGGATGGAGAATGAAAATCCCTACCATCACATAGATGCATTCCTTGAGACATACTCCACTTTCTGTACCCCCGCTGCCACCGACAACTCCATCCAGAGAACCCTCTTTCCATTCTCCCTAAAAGAAAAAGTTAAAGAGTGGTATGTGTCAAATCCAGAACTGGTAGCATGGAATGAAGTCAAGAATGAATTCCTTAAGAAGTTCTTCCCGATTGCTAAGTTGTCCTATATGAGAAGATGCATCACTTCCTTTGCCCAGAAGGAGAATGAACCCTTCCACGATGCGTGGGAGAGGTTCCAAAAAATTCTCCACTACTTCCCTCATGATGAAGTGCCATTATGGCAACTAGTTCAAGCTTTCTACATTGGGCTTGAACAACAGAGACAAAACAACTTCGACTCCTCATGTGGAGGTATTTTATGGCAAAGCCACCCGAGGAATCGTGGCCTTTGTTTGAGCATCTTGTTGAAAACTCATGCCATCACACTTCTACAAAAGGGGAGCATTGCGGCCGAGGCTACATCCCTCCAACTTCTTATGTGGCTCCAACCCACAATGTTGCTGACCCCAATATGATGAAAATGATGGAGGATATGACGAAGATGATGAAAAACCAAGCTGGTGGCTCTCCTAGCCAACCCACCATGGTAGTCGATTCTGTTGATGAAGAAGTGAATGCCTTGCACTCCTTTGGTGGCCGGAACAATCAAGGCCCCATGTCCAACACCTATACTCCAGAGTGGAGGAATCATCCAAATTTCTCTTGGAAGCAAAAAAAATGAGGATGGGCCAGGACAAGGGCAGCCGAAGCCACACTATAGTTCAAAGTTTGAAGAGGAGGTTCTTAGAAGACTAAGAAGCTTGGATGAAGTGAAGAAGGATGTGAACTCACATGGGCAGTCCATCAACTGACTTGAGCAAAGACTGGATCAAATCTCTCTCTCTTGCTAGGAGGGAAGAAGAAAGACTTCCATCTCAACCGATGCCCAACCCAAATAATGATGGTACTTTCTTAGGGAATACTCCGAGTCCATATGCTCTTCCGTCATACCAAGCACCGTCAAATCCCTATCCTCCACCACCTCCTCAAGCACCTCTTAGCTACCAATATGCTCCCTTCCCACCTCATCCATACCGGCAGACACCCCCGAAATACCACTCACATCCACAACAACAACAACCACTACAACAACCACAACCGTTGTTCATCCTCTAAAACCCAAATTCACCTCACTAAAGGCCACCACCACCCCAATAGACACAACCACCTCCACAAGCCTCTTCTTCCACTACCCATGAGCATGTGAAGGCAATGACTATTCTAAGGAGTGGTCTAATGTTGGAGAACCCCCATGCTACCATTGTTTTTGATAGAGGTGATTTTTGAGACTGCACGAGTTGATACTGTGATACAACCCGAGGATACTGTGACGAGAGCTAGAGTTGATACTGTGATACCGAGTGTTGATACTGTGATTCTTGTGATTCCCGTTAATGATACTACTAATCCAAACCAAATGGGGTCCCAACTTCCCCCATTTCCTGAGGCTCTTAAGGAGCCTTCTGCTGAGAGGAGAAGAAAGAAGCATATTGAATATGTCCTTGAGACTTTCAAACAGGTGAAAATCAACATTCCTATACTTGATGCAGTCAAGCAAATTCCTTCTTATGCTAAGTTCTTGAAAGATCAATACACCTTCAAGAGAAAGACCATGGGAAGAACCCCAAAGAAAGTCAAACTCACCGAGCAAGTGAGCTCGATTTTGCAGCACACCATGCCAAGGAAAAGAAAAGATCCTGGTGCTCCCATCATCTCATGCTACATTGGGGCACATTGCATAGACCAAGCTCTCTTAGACTTGGGTTCTACCACCAACCTAATGCCGTATGATGTGTTTTCTGAGCTACAAATGGGGTAGTTGAGTCCATCTCATTGTACTTTACAGTTGACTGACAGATCGGTAAAGATGCCTAGAGGGCGTGTGGATGACGTGCTTGTGAGGCTTGATGATGAGACATCCACTTTCTTCCCTGCCGATTTCATTGTCTTAGACATGGAAAAAGATGCAAGGAGGGTTCCTATCATCTTGCGGAGGCCTTTCCTAGCCACAGCGGATGCAGTAATTCATGTGAGGACCGATATGATGTATGTGACATTCATGCACATGAAGATCTGGTTGAACATCTTTAAATCTTCAGCCACAGCCGAGGTAATAGGGGTCACTGAAGAAGATTGCTATCTCATTGAGTGCCTAAATGAAATTGTCGAGGAATGTCTACCTACGTGGATTCAAACTGCCACTCAAGGTAGAGCTCTAGAGCCAATAGTTGAGATCCCCGATGATGATGAAGATGATGAAGAGAATGAGCTAGCCTTGGTGGCTGCAAGTGAAGATCTCCCTTCTATTTCTGAACCATTAAAGAACTCCCTTGAAGAAGCTCCCACTCTTGAGTTGAAGTCACTTCTAGAAGGATTGAAGTATGCTTTTATAGGGGCAAATGACACCCTCCCAGTGTTCATTTCCTCCATTCTCTCACTAGAACAAGAGGAGGCATTGATGAAAGTCTTGAAGAAGAACATCCAAGCCATTGGATGGTCTATAGCTGACTTGAGGGGTATCAATCCCTCCATCTGTGTACATAGGATCTATCTAGAGGATGATGCAAGGCCGACCCGCCAAATGCAAAGACTGTTGAATCCAAAGCTGAAAGAGGTTGTGATCCAAGAGGTTGTGAAACTGCTTGATGCAGGGCTAATCACCCCATTTCTGATAGTACATGGGTGAGGCCCATCCAGGTTGTGCCTAAGAAAGGTGGGATCACTATAGCAAAAAATGCAGATGGTGAACTTATTTCGGTTAGAGAACAATCAAAGTGGAGAATGTGTGTTGACTATCGAAAGCTAAATGAAAAGACCAAAAAGGACCACTACCCTCCCCCATTCCTTGACCATATTCTAGAGAGGCTAGCAGGCAAAGCTACTATTGTTTCCTTGATGGGTATTATGGATACTTCAAATTGCCGTGCATCCTGCAGATCAAGAGAAGACAACATTCACATGCCCGAGTGGTACATTTGCCTACCGGAGAATTCCATTTCGGTTGTGTAATGCCCCTTCTATGTGATCTTGATTTTTACAGATATGCTTGATTCGTATTTGGAAGTGTTCATGGATTATTTCTTAGTTTTTGGTAAGACATTTGATGAGTTATTTCTACATTTGGCTGTTATTCTTGAGAGATGCGTGAAGGTTTGCCTAGTGATATCTTGGGAAAAGAGTCACTTCATGGTATCCGAAGGCATAGTTTTGGGTCACCGGGTTTCAAAGGACGAAATTGAAGTTGACAAGGCCAAGGTGGGTCTCATTCTACTCTCACCATTCCTTCCACCGTAAGACATGTTCGGTCTTTCTTGGGACATGCATGTTTCTACCACCGCTTCATCAAGAATTTTAGTAAAATCCCAAGACCTCTATGTCACTTTCTTGAGAAGGATGTTGAATTTCAGTTTGATGACAAGTGTGTTGAAGCTTTCAACCACTTGAAGGAAAGAATAGTTTCTTCTCCTATCATGCAACCCCTGGATTTCTCTTTGCCATTTGAGATTATGACCAATGCATCTGACATGGTAGTGGGGGCTGTGCTGGGCCAAAGAGTTGGCCGGATTCCAAATTCTATCTACTATGAGAGCAAGACTTTAAATGAAGCCCAAAGAAATTACACAACGATCGAGAAAGAGTTGCTTGCAGTCATCTTCGCTCTTGACAAATTTTGATCATATCTTTTGCAAAACAAAGTAGTGTTATACGCGGACCACGCTGCACTGAAGTACCTCATGTCAAAGAAAGATTCAAAGCCAATGCTAATCATATGGATTCTATTGCTTCAAGAGTTTGATGTGGAGATTGTAGACAAGAAGGGAGTGGAAAATGGTGTTGTCGACCATCTCTCCCAAATTGATGAGCCATTTGATGATACAAGTGGAATCAAGGAAATGATGCCACATGAACAACTCTTCCTACTTCCATTCACTCAAAGGCCATGGTATCAACACATAGCCAATTTCTTGGCTAGTGGGAGGATACCTAGCACATGGGCAAGGGAGGAAAGCAAAAGGTTGTTTGCTATGGTCAAGAATTATGCTTGGGATGACCCTCACCTCTTCAAATAATGCCCCGATCAGCTCATAAGGAGATGTGTTCCAGAAATAGAACAACAAGAAATCCTATCCCTGTGCCATTCTAGAATATGTTGAGGCCATTTTGGAGGAAAACGCATGGCTGCAAAGGTTCTCCAAAGTGGGTTTTATTGGCCATCCTTGTTCAAAGATTCCCATGAATTTTGTAAAAGCTTCTTGAAGTGCCAAAAAGTGGGCACTATCTCTAAAAGGGACATGATGCCTCTATCACCCATTCTTATGGTGGAAGTGTTTGATGTATGGGGAATTGACTTCATGGGTTCTTTCCCTCCTTCCTTTGGGTATGTCTGTGGTCACCGTGGACTACGTGTCAAAGTGTATCGAGGCTATTGCAACCCAGAAAAATGACCACAAGGTGGTGTGTGACTTTGTGAAATCAAACATTTTTAGCCGTTTTGGCATCCCAAGGGCCATGATTAGTGACGAAGGAAGTCACTTTATTTACCGCACTTTTGAAGGGATACACAAGAAGCATGGGGTAAACCATCGAGTAGCCACTCCATACCACCCTCAAACTAGTGGTCAAGTTGAGTTGGCCAATCGAGAGATAAAGCTCATCCTAAAGAAAATAGTGAGACTGGACTGCAAGGACTGGTCACTATGTCTAAATGAAGCTTTATGGACATATCAGACTGCAAACAAAGCCCCGATTGGCACTACACCATTCAAGCTCGTCTATGGAAAAAGTTTCCATTTGCCGGTTGAAATGCAACACAAGGCATTATGGGCTTTGAAAACTATGGATCTTGATGGAGAAAATGCGAGAATGAAAAGGAAGTTTCAACTGAATGAGTAAGAGGAAATATGCCATGAGGTGTATGACATGTCCAAGAGCTATAAGGAGAGGACTAAATTTCTTCGTGATAAGATGATAAAAAAGAAGGAATTTGAGCTCAGAAAGTGGGTATGGCTGTACAATTCAAGAATGAAGTTCTTTCCTGGAAAACACCGATCTAAATGGGAAGGACCTTATCTTATCAAGAAAGTGTACCCATATGAGGCTGTTGTGATATGTGAGAAAGAAGGATCAAAAGAGTTTGCCGTCAATGGAAAAAGATTGAAACCAGTGGTGGAAGTAGGCCCGAACAAGGCCAATCAAAGTTTTGACATTGTGATGCTTGTAGAAGAACAACAATCCGATGAAGAAATGTGCTTGGAAGCAGATGAGAAAGATATATACTATAAGGATGCCTTGAGGATCCCAAAGAAGTGAAAGAAGTCAAGAATTAATAAGCCCAGCTGAAGGCGTAAAATTCAGCGCTAGTGGGAGGCAACCCACGTGGTTTGAGATTCTCGAACCTTACTTTATGATACTTTTGTTTTATTTTTCACTAATACACACACACTTGTGTCTAATAGTTTATCTTTGAGTTATGATGACACATCAGGTGTTAGCCATTAGAGAGAGAGGACTAAAGTTGAGTCATGGTCATTAAAGCAATTTTGTGGAAGAATGCCAAAGACAAATGAAACTCTTATATTTTGAATTGAGAAAACTGAAGGATTGCCCCCAGCACGGCCGTGGAGCTTGACCACGACCATGACAAAAGTGGACAACCATGGTTGTGGCCTCCCTCCACGGTCGTGGGTTTTATTTCATCAAAGTGGCCAAAATGTCATGTTCTTTTGGACGAATGGCCACGTCCGTGGCCACCAGCCACGTCCATGTTGAAGATGCATGGCCACGACTGTGGCAACTGACCATGACTGTGGCAACTTGTAATGACCCGTTTTCAAATTAGTCATCTGACAAGGGTTTACTTGGATAATTGTATGCTTAATTAAGTTGATCATTGTTTAAAGATTGAATTGTGATGGTAGTTAAATGTTAATGTTTTAAATATAATGATAAGTTTTAATCATACTTTGATCCACCAAATTAGGGTTAAGGTTTGGAAATCCTAATCGGCCCAAATTAGGGTTTTGATGACATATGAATACAGAATTTGATAAGTATAGTGTCTCACTAAATTATTTTAGTATTTTATGTGTAACTATTATTTATACCAAATTTGGATATGATTTGTATATACAAAATGTGAACAATATTAGAAAATATCAGAATTTTTGAAGAATGTTCTGACCAGTTTATTGGTCGAGTTTAAAATTCGACCGATCATATTTTTAGAATTATATAGCAGTGTCATAATTGAATTTTATCTTTTTATTGACATATTCAATTGATCTCAAATTTTAACTGTACTTGATAAAAACAATGCTAGACACCCTATTAAATTTGCGTAATTTTTGGATGACCTTTGGTCTCTACAGAGAGGGTGTCCGTCGAGTTCTGTGCAGGACAAACTCGACCGACCATACTGCTGACTGCAATATAGTAGTGTACTATTTTATTTTTAGTTATTTATTGGTAACTCCAAATGATCTAAACTTTTTACTGTCTATTAAAAACTCAATTTCAGACATTGTCTTA
Organism: Alisma plantago-aquatica; assembly: GCA_963693085.1. Taxonomy (NCBI): domain Eukaryota; kingdom Viridiplantae; phylum Streptophyta; class Magnoliopsida; order Alismatales; family Alismataceae; genus Alisma; species Alisma plantago-aquatica. The sequence continues at coordinate 1,364,894,651 of OY856412.1, read as the reverse complement.
AAGTTTCATAATTTTTGGATGAGGTTTGAGTTTTGCAATATGTGGTTTCGGTCGAATTTATAACTCAGCTGATCAACCCGTCAGAGCAAAATAAAAATACATTGAGGGGCTTGTTTGCAAATGTTCTAAGCACCTCAATTCATCTATATCACTAAACTAGAACACAAGAAGCTCTCATAACTCGTCCTTCCTGTCAAAGAAACGAAATTCTTGGGAGAGAGGAGAACTAGGGTTTTGAGTAGAGAAAGTGGAGGAGATGATGACCTAGGGTTTCTCTATCCAAGATATGATGAAATCAAGTAAGTTTAGCTTCTTTGCATAGCATTTCATGGTGATTCTTCTCTCACATGTCAAGTTTCCATCCCTCCCATGATTTGATTCGAAATCACATCAAATCTCCCCCTTTTCTCACTCTTTCTCTTCTAATCCCCATTTCTAGGGTTTCCAAGTTGAGAGGAGAAAGAATTGGATTCTTTTGCGAGAGTTTGTTTGGGTTTCCAAAAATTCAGAGGTTGACCTCCATTTTTGAGGTGCTTGGCACCTGAGGTGAGAGTTTTCTCCCTCCTAATCTTTGTATTCATGTTGAAAGCCTAATTCAATCTGACTAAAACAATTAGAAACCTTGTTTGTATATGTATGTGATTGGATTTGATTTGGGAAAGGTATTGGGGAATCCAATTTTACTATTTTTGATTATTTCTCATTGATTGAAAGTTGATTAATTCCTGTTATATTGATTGAGGATGCATGGGTATTCTTATGGGTAGATAACTATGGTAATTCATGTCAATTTTGCTTAAAAATCAGCCCACTGGCGGATATGCCTGGAATTGAAATTGACATGTATAAAGTCGTATCTGAATTGTACTAGATTGAATTATACAAGTGCATTATTGAATGTTAATGGAGTTGAATGACCACATTTCGTGATTAGGATTTTGTGTTGAGGAAGTGAATTAAATGAGTCAATTAATCAATGTATACTTATGATTGATGAATGAAATGTGTGAAAATGGAAACTAGGGTTTCCATGTTTGTGAATAACCCTAATGAACCCTTGAGTCATGATTGGATTACTGAATGATATGATTCTTATGATATGTTGAACTAAAGAATGACTTCTTGAAAACCCTAAAATTTTATTATTAAGAATATTATGAGTGATAAAGCTAGAACTTGTATATGATGTTGTAAATGTGATCAAATGTTGAAGTTGAAGGTATTAATACTTTAATTGAATATGATGAGTCTTACTATATCATCTAAGTCTAATGCATTTGTTTTAGTATAATAAAGGATGATCATTGTTGATTATGGGAATGACATTACTAGTCAACATCAAGGTACACTTATCTAAATTTAAGAGACAATATGGACATGATGTACGTAATGGTGATTGCAAGATAAAGATGAAACTAATGAAGATAGTATGATGAAGTATTTTATCTTTTATTTTAATTACATGTGGATTAATCCAAATTAAATGAAATATACTAAGAGTTGTACTTTGATAAATGTTATGTAGAAGAGAAACATTGTATGTAAAGTGAATCAAGAAAGATTGGTCCAGATAATGTAATGAACATGAAATGAAAGAAGTTGAGACTACTGAGTATAAAATGATGGAAAAAGATAGGAATTAGTAGAGAATTCTAAGAAAGTAACTCTTACCCTAAATGATAAGTTTGATGATGGTAATGAATGGCAATCTCAAATGGGTGATTAAGAGATGTAGATGATTGTAGTGAATTCAACTAAATGATGAAACTCAAGTATTTGAATTGACTTACAAGAATGTGTTCTTGTATTGTGATTGTTTGATAGAATACTTGTATTATGAGAATGAACCAATTTGATGGAATTCAAATGATAATCAACGTGTGTTTACTAGTAACCCCATATGAAGAATGTGAAATAAAAAAAGAAGAGAACTGAGTCGGGTATGCATGTATATGCATGAAATTTATTGGCATCTATTCAGATTGGATGGAACAGGCATATGTTGTATGATAAATCCATTCTGAGTATGAGGAATGATACATGATATCTATATGCTTTTACTGTTGCTAGTTTTAATGCCTTTGCTAATATTTGTTCAGAACTGTGATATACAATGAGATGATAAGATTTATGTTGAAATGGAATTTAATATGCACTTCTTACATTGAGAAACCCTGATAAGGGTAAATCTTGCATAATGAGATTATGTCTAGGGCTGAAGTCCCGGTGATGATGATAAAACCCTTATGGGGTAAATGATGGATAATAAGATTATGTCTTAGGTTGAAAGCCCACTATTGATGATTGCTATTAGTTGATGCAGAAGATAGAAATAATCATATTTGTTGCAATCTATAGACTTATTGTGCTTCTTGCTTTGTTCATTGCCCTTATTGTTAAACTTAATATGTTCCATGTTATTATAGTTACGCAAGAATACACAGATATGATGAATGATGAATTCTTTTAAGATGACTGAAAGAGATTAATAACAAGTGAAATGATTGAACATCTAGTTAGGTGCCCTGAACACCGTGAGTTTCCTCCGAGGACCACACTGGGGAAACAAAATGGATCTTCTTGTAGTAATCGATGAATTATGAGAAGGATTTCCGGAGTGTGGATCGAGACCTTAAAGGTTAGACCACCAGGATTTAGGAGTGAGTCATCTGGAGTGGCTCTGGCCCTAAATCCTTGCTGTGAAAGTCTATGTCCAGATGGAATAGACTCTGTTGAAATGAAATATGTGAAATGTGAAATGAAAAATATGTGAAATATTGTGATATGTGATATATTGTTTTGCTGGTTCCTATCTCGTGTACCTGAGATGAGGATGTGAGCCTCTTTAGGCAACCCTGAGGTGGCCAGGGTCTGTTGTTGATATCTTAGGGTGGCCAGCTAAACCCTAAGATAGTGACGGTGAGTCGTTGACACGAGAATCAGGCGTGGCGACTTCTACTTGGTGAGGTACAAGCCAAGTAGTTTCAGGGCAAATGAATAAAAGATGATAAGCCGTGTAGAACATGATTTGAATGATTATTACATTCCTTTTCTGCTAGTTGATGATTTGTCATTGTTGATTAAGCTTCATGTTGTGGAAAGTAATCATGTTGCTATGGACATTTCCTATTTCATATTATGATCTGTCATTCTGACAAGTTAAAAATGTTGGAATTTATATCTATTCTGAATATGAGTTGGATTGCTTGCTATTTGATAGTATTGTTTGGTAGATATGTATTATGTGTACTTCATCTTCAAGAATACAGGATGTGTTCATGGTCCGGTTGGTGGAGTGTCACAAAGATAATGTTATTCCTATGTATTGGTTGAAAATGCTTAGAACTTGACTTATTACTCATGTAGTAAGATTCTTAATCTGAACTAGGAGTATCTACTGATTTTTTCATGTCCAGCTGGTGGAGTGTCCCAAGGGTAATGTTATTGTTATGTATTGATTCAAAAATGCTTAGAACTTATCTTATTTCACATGCAGTAGGGCTCTTAATCTAAATTGAGAAGTATCTGCTGATTTGTTCATAGATATGCTCTAAAAGATGTTTCAAAGTTATAATTGGTTTAAGTGATTATAATATCTATTGGATTAGATTACCACTGTAAGATAGATTTGACTCATGATAGAACTATCTTCTAGACTTTTCAATATCTGCATGTTTCTGTTAAGTTATTATACTTAATCTGATGCCGATGCATGTACCTAGCTTGAGTGGGAGGTATCCACTCACTGGGGCTCTAAATGAGTCTCATGAGGTTGTTTCACATGTTTTTAGGTATATGCTATCCAGCGGAGAGGTCGTGACAAAGAAGATATAAATAGTATAATCTAGATAGATTAGAATGTCCCTGTACTCTCTCTTTCCCGGGTTGGGTTGTAGATTAAGTTTATTCATCAATGTACATGTATCTGATGTAAACTGAACCGCATATGAGAACAAGATTTGATTCTGGATTTAATGGAGTTGAATATGATTGTGATATCTGAATGTAATGTCCTTGATGTGACATTGATTTATGAGTTTGTGAATAAAGAAAAAGGAAAAATTTATCTGTGTTTTTTGTATAATGTTTAATTGCCTTTGTCGAGAATTCATTGTTTTATTTCATAATCTGGGTTTAGGTTTGGGATTATCTCTAATGGTTGGTATTTATGCTGATCAAAAGAGTGGGTCCCGACAGACATGGTATCAGAGCCTAGGTTAGATGAGTCTATAGGGACAATAGGATCTAGGACTAATTGATAATGTTGATGTTGAATATAACCTGAATGATGTGCATACTGACTGAACTCAGTATCCAGATACTCTGGTCAAGTATTTGGGTATTGAGCTAAGCTAGTATGGAACTGCCGACTATACTTCTTCTGGATGCCCTGACCAAGTATCCAGATGAACATAGTTTGGTAGTATAATAAGATGCATGATGAAAAAGAGAAGAATGGCGATAAAATGGTGAAAGAGAAAAGGATTTTTATAATTCAATATGGAACCTATGGAAAGCAAAAATTTCATATAATAAAGATGAAAGCTTAATGGATTATGAAGACAATCTATAATGAGTTTGAATTTGAGTATGAAATATGAAATTGTGATAAAATCTATGAACTAAGATGCACACTAGATGATCTTCTTCATAAAGGAAATTGATGAATGCGGATGATAATATGTGAATGAGTCATAATCTTAATTCATGAGATACACAACCAAAAAAAAGGATGTGAAAGATGATGTGAATCAGATCTTGATAAATGATGTATCACTAATATCTTTGAAGTAAGTGTTTGTAATACTCAAGGAGAGATATGATGATGACATAGGATGAAATATCCATCTAATACAAAAAAAAGATGTCATATGAGAGAAAGATAAAATGGAATACTTTCTAACTGGATGTTGAGAGAGATGAATTATTAGATGATATGATATTCTTTTGTATCTTTTCTTAGATTTCGGGATGAAATCCTAAAAGGAGGGGAGAATTTGTAATGACCCGTTTTCAAATTAGTCATCTGACAAGGGTTTACTTGGGTAATTGTATGCTTAATTAAGTTGATGATTGTTTAAAGCTTGATTTGTGATGGTAGTTAAATGTTCATGTTTTAAATATAATGATAAATTTTAATCATACTTTGATCCACCAAATTAGGGTTAAGTTTTGGAAACCCTAATCGGCCCAAATTAGGGTTTTGATGACATATGAATACAGAATTTGATAAGTATAGTGTCTCACTAAATTATTTTTAGTATTTTATTTGTAACTCTGATTTATACCAAATTTGGATATGATTTGTATATATAAAATGTGAACAATATTGGAAAATAGCAAAATTTTTGAAGAATGTTCTGACCTGTTTATCGGTCGAGTTTCAAACTCAACCGATCATATTTTCAGATTGATATAGAAGTGTGGTAATTGAATTGTATGTTTTTATTGGCATATCCAATTGATTTCAAATTTTAACTGTACAAACACAATTTTAGACACCCTGTTAAATTGACGTAATATTTGGATGACATTTGATCTCTATAGAGAGGGTGTCGGTCGAGTTCTGTGCAGGACAAACTCGACCGACCATATTGCTGACTGCAATATAGCAGTGTCGTATTTGATTTTTATTTGTTTATTGGTAACTCCAAATGATTTAAAATTTTTAATGTATATTAAAAACTCAATTTTAGACATTATCTTAAAATTTCATAATTTTTGAATGAGGTTTGAGTTCTGAAATATGTAGTTTCGGTCGAGTTTATAACTCAGCTGATCAACCAGTCAGAGCAAAATAAAAATACATTGAGGGGCTTGTTTGCAAATGTTCTAAGCACCTCAATTCATCTATATCACTAAACTAGCACACAAGCAGCTCTCATAACTCGTCCTTCCTATCAAAGAAACGAAATTCTTGGGAAAGAGGAGAGCTAGGGTTTTGAGTAGAGAAAGTGGAGGAGATGATGACCTAGGGTTTCTCTATCCAAGATATGATGAAATCAAGTAAGTTTAGCTTCTTTGCATAGCATTTCGTGGTGATTCTTCTATCACATGTCAAGATTCCGTCCCTCCCATGATTTGATTTGAAATCACATCAAATCTCCCGTTTTCTCACTCTTTCTCTTCTAATCCCCATTTCTAGGGTTTCCAAGTTGAGAGGAGAAAGAATTGGATTCTTTTGCGAGAGTTTGTTTGGGTTTCCAAAAATTCAGAGGTTGACCTCCGTTTTTGAGGTGCTTGGCACCTGAGGTGAGTGTTTTTCTCCCTCCTAAGCTTTGTATTCATGTTGAAATCCTAATTCAATCCGGCTAAAACAATCAGAAACCTTGTTTGTATATGTATGTGATTGGATTCGATTTGGGAAAGGTATTGGGGAATCTAATTTTACTATTTTTGATTATTTCTCATTGATTGAAAGTTGATTAATTCCTGTTATATTGATTGAGGATGCATGGGTATTCTTATGGGTAGATGACTATGGTATTTCATGTGAATTTTGCTTAAAAATCAGCCCAATGGAGGATATGCCTGGAATTGAAATTGACATGTATAAAGTCGTATTTGAATTGTACTAGATTGAATTATACAAGTGCATTATTGAATGTTAATGGAGTTGAATGACCACATTTCCTGATTTGTATTTTGTGTTGAGGAAGTGAAATAAATGAGTCAATTAATCAATGTATACTTATGATTGATGAATGAAATGTGTGAAAATGGAAACTAGGGTTTCCACGTTTGTGAATAACTCTAATGATCCCTTGAGTCATGATTGGATTACTGAATGATATGATTCTTATGATATATTGAACTAAAGAATGACTTCTTGAAAACCCTAAAAGTTTATTATTAAGAATATTATGAGTGATAAAGCTAGAACTTGTATATGATGTTGTAAATGTGATCAAATGTTGAAGTTGAAGGTATTAATACTTCAATTGAATATGATGAGTCTTACTATATCATCTAAGTCTAATGCATTTGTTTTAGTATAATAAAGGATGATCATTGTTGATTATGGGAATGACATTACTAGACAACATCAATGTACACTTATCTAAATTTAAGAGACAATATGAACATGATGTATGTAATGGTGATTGCAAGATAAAGATGAAACTAATTAAGATAGTATGATGAAGTCTTTTATCTTTTATTTTAATTACATGTGGATTAACCCAAATTAAATGAAATATACTAAGAGTTGCACTTTGTAAATGTTATGTAGAAGAGAAGCATTGTATGTAAAGTGAATCAATAAAGATTGGTCCAGATAATGTAATGAACATGAAATGAAAGAAGTTGAGACTACTGAGTATAAAATGATGGAAAAAGATAGGAATTAGTAGAGAATTCTAAGAATGTAACTCTTACCCTAAAATTATGAGTTTGATGATGATAATGAATGGCAATCTCAAATGGGTGATTAAGAGATGTACATGATTGTAGTGAATTCAACTAAATGATGAAACTCAAGTATTTGACTTGACTTACAAGAATGTGTTCTTGTATTGTGATTGTTTGATAGAATACTTGTATTATGAGAATGAACCAATTTGATGGAATTCAAATGATAATCAACATGTGTTTACTAGTAACCCCATATGAAGAATGTGAAATAAAAAAAGAAGAGAACTAAGTCGGGTATGCATGTATATGCATGAAATTTATTGGCATCTATTCAGATTGGATGGAACATGCATATGTTGTATGATAAATCCATTCTGAGTATGAGGAATGATACATGATATCTGTATGCTTTTACTGTTGCTAGTTTTAATGCCTCTGCTAATATTTGTTCAGAACTGTGATATACAATGAGCTGATAAGATTTAGGTTGAAATGGAATTTAATATGCACTTCTTACATTGAGAAACCCTGATAAGGGTAAATGTTGCATAATGAGATTATGTCTAGAGCTGAAGGCCCGGTGATGATGATAAAACCCTGATGGGGTAAATGATGGATAATAAGATTATGACTTGGGTTGAAAGCCCACTATTGATGATTGCTATGAGTTGATGCAGAAGATAGAAATAATCATATTTGTTGCAATCTATAAACTTATTGTGCTTCTTGCTTTGTTCATTGCCCTTATTGATAAACTTAATTTGTTCCATGTTATTATAGTTACGCGAGAATACACATATATGATGAATGATGTTTTGAATTCTTTTAAGATGATTGAAAGAGATTAATAACAAGTGAAATGATTGAACATCTAGTTAGGTGCCCTGAACACCGTGAGTTTCCCCCGAGGACCACACTGGGGAAACAAAACGGATCTCCTTGTAGTAATCGATTAATTATGAGAAGGATTTCTGGTGTGTGGATCGAGACCTTAAAGGTTAGACCACCAGGATTTAGGAGTGAGTCATCTGGAGTGGCTCTGGCCCTAAATCCTTGCTGTGAAAGTCTATGTCCAGATGGAATAGACTCTGTTGAAATGAAATATGTGAAATGTGAAATGAAAAATATGTGAAATATTGTGATATGTGATATATTGTTTTGCTGGTTCCTATCTCGTATACCCGAGATGAGGACGTGAGCCTCTTTAGGCAACCCTGAGGTGGCCAGGGTCTATTGTTGATATCTTAGGGTGGCCGGCTAAACCCTAAGATAGTGACAGTGAGTCGTTGACACGAGAATCAGGCGTGGCGACTTCTACTTGGTGAGTTACAAGCCAAGTAGTTTCAGGGCAAATGAATAAAAGATGATAAGCCGTGTAGAACATGATTTGAATGATTATTACATTCCTTGTGCTGCTAGTTGATGTTTTGTCATTGTTGATTAAGCTTCATGTTATGGAAAGTAATCATGTTGCTATGGACATTTCCTATTTCATATTATGATCTGTCATTCTAACAAGTTAAAAATGTTGGAATTTATATCTATTCTAAATATGAGTTGGATTGCTTGCTATTTAATAGTATTGTTTGGTAGATATGTATTATGTGTACTTCAGCTTCAGGACTGCAGGATGTGTTCCTGGTCCGGCTGGTGGAGTGTCACAAAGATAATGTTATTGTTATGTATTGGTTCAAAATGCTTAGAACTTGACTTATTAATCATGTAGTAAGATTCTTAATCTGAACTAGGAGTATCTACTGATTTGTTCATGTCCAGCTGGTGGAGTGTCCCAAGGGTAATGTTATTGTTATGTATTGATTCAAAAATGCTTAGAACTTATCTTATTTCACATGCAGTAGGGCTCTTAATCTAAACTGAGAAGTATCTGCTGATTTGTTCATAGATATGCTCTAAAAGATGTTTCAAAGTTATAATTGGTTTAAGTGATTATAATATCTGTTGGATTAGATTACCATTTTAAGATAGATTTGACTCATGATATAACTATCTTCTAGACTTTTCAATATCTGCATGTTTCTGTTAAGTTATTATACTTAATCTGATGCTGATGCATGTACCTAGCTTGAGTGGGAGGTATCCACTCACTGGGGCTCTATATGAGTCTCATGAGGTTGTTTCAAATGTTTTTAGGTATAATGCTATCCAGCGGAGAGGTCGTGACAAAGAAGATATAAATAGTATAATCTAGATAGATTAGAATGTCCCTGTACTCTCTCTTTTCCGGGATGGGTTGTAGATTAAGTTTGTTCATCAATGTACATGTATCTGATGTAAACTGAACCGCATATGAGAACAAGATTTGATTCTATATTTAATGGAGTTGAATATGATTGTGATATATGAATGTAATGTCCTTGATGTGACATTGATTTATGAGTTTGTGAACAAAGAAAAAGGAAAAAATTATCTGTGTTTTTCGTATAATGTTTAATCGCCTTTGTCGAGAATTCATTGTTTTATTTCATAATCTGGGTTTAGGTTTGGGATTATCTCTAATGGTTGGTATTTATGTTGATCCAAAGAGTGGGTCCCGACACAACTGACCACGACTGTGTCAAGGTCAGAGGGAAATGTTGTACATCGACAACACGACCGTGGCACCCAGCCACGACCATGCTACCAAGCCCTGGCCACGTCCATGGCCACCCGTCACGACCGTGGCCCGATTCGATCCAGGAAAAAATAGCTTTAAACATCAAAACCCAACCCCCCTCTTCATTTCTTCTTCATCTACCTCAGTTGTACGACTGTGGCGGTGCACAACTACCTCGCCCTCCACCGTTCTCCACCTACAACACCTCAAAACACCCCCAATCAATACCAAATCATTCCCCAGCCACCCTCCTTCCATTTCCACCACCTTTTCTCTCTCAATCGGCCCTCCATCTCCACCTTCATCTCCGATATGCCCAACTGCCCCTTCCCCTAAATCTTCATATAAACCCTCCATCTCTTGCACATATCCACAACAAACCCATTATCTACCATCTAAACCTCCTTCTCCTTCCATTCCACACCCAAATCCACATCCAAGCCACCCCCTACACCAAAATCCGAATTTCGCCCCCTTTATGCATCCCAACCATGAAGAAAATTGGGAAGTCAATAACCATGGGGGACAACATTATCATCAGAGGAAAGAGGCACTCCAAAAGTGCCTCCTCTGATGTTTCTATTCCCTCACATACCCCCTCCCCAACGACCTCCACATACCAATCCCTTCGTCGCTCAGAATTAGTGAGTGCATCCCGCTCCCATTCATCCGACAACCACCACATCACTGATGCAATGTATGAGGGGAATGAAGAAGAAGAGGGGTCTGAGGAAAATCTGGATGACTTGATCGATGAAGTTGAGATGGTGATTGCAAGGAAAGTGTAGAAATCAAAAGCAGCACCATCATCATCAAAGCAGTCGCTAAAGCCTACACCTGCACACCACTCGACGTCTCACACGGTGGCAGAGCGTAGTGATCAGCCACAATCCACGTGGCAATTGTGTCAGGATGAAGAGTAGTATGCACATTGGTACAACCTTGACACGAGTTCAGGGTCCAGATCTTACAGAATGGAGGAAGATGAAGATGACAATGATGAGGAAGAGGTAGAGCTGATGCATGAGGAAGAGGATGTTCTGGCACATTTGGAGGCAGACATATTGAAGGCCTTAGGAAAGGCTCCTGTAGGAGTGTCCTATGGCAGAGGGTACATGCAAAGAAAAATCTCTCTCACATACCCAAAATACGTGACAAGGAGAGTCGTCCCCATTTGATATGGGTGTGAGAAAGTCATTGATGACCTAGGGATCAAAGGAGCGGTGGAAGGAAGTTTAAAGGAAATGGGGTTGTGGAACATTCTTTTCACACCCCAAAAGACTTACACCACTATGACTTGGGAATTCTTTGCCACACTTGAGAAGAAAAAGGTGAGAGGAAAAGAATCTATCAAGTTTGCCATGATGGGAAACATACACACTCTCACATCAACAGAGATCAACTGTGTTTTTGTTTCCAATCCAGAAGAGGCCAAAAAGATGGATGATGGCCTACTTGAAAATGAAGTTGATTTCAACTATGTACATTTCTGGAAGCTTCTGACAGGAAGTGAGGATTACTTAGCAGGGAGATAAAAAACTACCGCCATAAGCAACCCGCTGTTTCGTTATGTGCAAAAATTCTTAGCTAACACCATTGTGGGGCATTATGACAATCAAGGCTCGATTTCATAGAAAGATATGTTTGTCTTGATAGAAATGCACCATAAGCATATTATAGACCTGAAACACTGTTAATTGATGATACGAGGACCATACCCATCAAAAGTAAAACACCTTTTGTTATGGGTGGGTTGGTAACCTCAATTGCATATGCTTTGGGGTATGATCTCTCTGGAACGGAGGATACGAGTGGGATTGATCTTGTTGACCTGAACTATCTAATTCGCTCCCACACTATCAAATTCATGGATAAAAGGATTATCTATTATACAACTAGTGTCCCTAATTTTGAGCTTGAGTTGCCTTACCACCCTGTGCCACTACTTTTTGTGCTGAGAATCCTCTACAAACTAGAGGACAAATTGTTGAAGTGGAAACAAGACAACACAAGAGAAAGCTATACTAGGGGAGCCACTACCGCACAAGAAGATATGGTTGAATCAAATGTGCAAGGACAGGAATAAGAAAATGAAGGAAACATGCAACCCCAAAGAACAAGAAGGAGGGACGAAGGAACATCCCAACTGCAGTAGCCCTTAATAAACGCCTACGACATGTCCACCATCCAGGCGCAACTTGAGGATATTCAGAAGACACATAGAGATATGTAGCTTATCCAGCAATACATGTGGAAAGACCAACAACAAATGCACCACCAGGTCAACCACTTGTATCACTACCACCATGCCCAAGCAGCGAGAAACCCCAAATGGGGTGGAGATTTTTAGGGTAGCATAGGTGGATATCCAAAGACATACCCTCCACCCCAGGATGACTACTGCAGACACTACTGCCAACATCCTCCCATAGGATCAACTCCTCCCTCAACTCCTCCTCCAGATCCTCCTCACTAATTTGACCAGCAACCACAACATCAGTGAGACTTCCCCTATCTACCCTACACTATGGTTTCATGATGTGGACATCATGATTCTAAAGTTTGGGGTGGGTAGGGTGGTACACACCACCCTCTATATCTCTATAATTTTGTTCCATCTGTTCTATCTAGTTTAGTTTTTATTTCTCTTATTTTTGATTTCATCTTTGCATAGCATGCAGTTACTTTCTTGCAATTTTTTTTGCCTAATTTTTCAAGATTTTTGCTCATTTTTTCCATGAATTGCATATCTTGTAGAGTTTTGGTATTTTTACATGTCTTAGATAGGATTTGCTTGTTTTATGGTTTTAAGTTCAATAATGTAGGTTTAGATGTGATTGAAGGAAAATTGGCACCATTTTGGCAACTTTTTCCCAAGCTTGAATGTTCTTTCCCAAAAAGTATGTTTTGACTTAATCTCCATTGTTGGAAATGAAATTTTTAATCCTTTGACAAATGCATGCATACATACATATATATGTATATATATATATATATATATATATATATATATATATATATATATATATATATATATGTGTGTGTGTGTGTGTGTGTGTGTGTGTGTGTGTGTGTGTGAAATAATATTGTATTGAATGGAATGGGATGGATACAAGACTAGACGCCCTCTCCTTTATATAGGAGAGGGGAGACGCCCTAAGACTTAGGATGCAAGTAATCTAAACGGGCTGAAATACAAAATCCCAATAACTAATTAACCTATTAACTAAATAGGCAAAATAGACTCTCTAACTATATATATATATATAATTCTCTTAGATTTTATTGCTATATGGTCTTGTTTGATGACTCTTTACATGTGCACCACCTCTCTTAAGTTTGTGAATGTTTTGGTTGTTTTGTGAATTGAGCAAGCTACAAACGCTTAAAGCCTATGAAATCACACGGTAGAAATGTGAATGTCATGTTGCTCTATCATGTGGTGTGATATCATTTGGTGGAACACACGCACTCAGTCACTTCCAAGACCATGTAGTCAATAATTTTCTATTTCTATGCATTTGCCATTCTTGTATATTGAATAAAAACTAAAAAGGGAGATTAAGTTAGAGCATACTTGAGGACACGTATGTTTTAAGTTTGGGGTTGTGATGTAGCCCTATTTTAGGGCTCCATCTTGTGCTATTTTATACTTAGATCACATCTAAACATGTTAGATTGCAAGCTATTTCGCCTAATATGTTTATCATTGCCAAATGCACTTATGGATGTTCTTTACATCATTTTTAGGTACTTGGACCATGATTAGGGTGAATGAGAGAGAAGGAAGGAGTCCTAGGGTTCCTCTACTCATGGAGGGGTCCAAAGAAGGCCCCAAAAGCTCCCTGAAATTACCTCTAATGGCCAAGGATCGACATCAAGCAAAGAAATCCATGAATGATGAAGTTTGAAGTTCAATTGACCGATGCAGACCCCAAAACGGCCGTGGGCATACCCCCACGGTTGTGTCTTTTTTGGCAAAGAAGTTCCAGATTCAACCGGGAACTACCCCAACATACCATGGCCGTGTCCCATCAGCACAACCGTGGCACATTGAAGATACCACAACTATGACCATCACCACGGTCATGGACATCAGAGGAGAAAATGGACGTGGCCCCCCACAACAACCATTGGAATTTAGTGTAAGAACCCTAGAATCAATAGAGAGTCACACCCAATTCGCCACGACTGCGGCCGTCCTCCATGATCATGGCCGCTGAAGATCGACTCGCCCGTTATGCTACCCCATGACCAAGTCCTCCTCCTCTAAAACGTCCGTGTTACCCAACACGGCCGTGGTGCTACTCACCCAACACGACCGTGGCACTCCACCACGACCGTGGCCACCCCTTACTTGGCACTTTTACCACCCTTCCACAACATGCCCATGTCCAAGCTCTACGACCGTTCCCATCTACCCCTACTACGACTGTGGCTCATCAACACGGCCGTGTTGCCACCTAAAACCTACCACTTTTTACACTAATTTTCCCACAATACCCCTACTTACCCTAGTGCTTCCACTACCACCTATATATACATGGGTGGCGGCCACATCACTAGATTAGCTTCCCTAGCTGCTCCTAGCCTCTATTACTCCTCCCCTCGAGCATTTAGTGCATTTCCCTTGCATTTATGCTCTCCACCCACCATTTCCATCTCCATTTCACCTTGGAAGCCTAGTTTTCTAGGTTTTCCTCCATAATCACCCATATCTTCATGCTCATCTACATCCTTGGAGGAGAGAGGACATTCCCAACAGCAAGGAGGTGAAGAAGAAGGCTACTTCCCTGAGCTCCATAGAGTTTCTTCCCCTTCTTCCCCTTTCTTTTATAGTTTCTTTGACTATGTATAGCTAAGCCCCTAGTGGTGGGATGTTTGCATGTGACTTTGATACCATGTTGGGGGAAATTTGGCTTGTAATGAACTCATTTTTATCTACGATGATTACTCCATGCTTTTGTCTCTTATCCCATTTCCATGCTTGTGATTTATGCTTTTTGGTATGAATTGCTTGGTTGATAGTGCTTGATGATACCATGTCTCTAGGGGAATTGGGATGCATGTGGCAATCTTTGGTATGACTCCTAGGTCCCAATAGGGGATCCCTATCTAGTCACCTTTATTCCTACATGCCTACCCCCTCTCCTACTACTTGGTATGATACCTAAGTTACTAGTATAAGTGGGATTGATGTGATTGGCTAGGGTTTTCTAAAGGCTAGAATGGATAGTGGCATGAGGTCAAATACCCTCATCTCTACTCCCATATCTACCCTCAACCCTCAATGGATCAATACCACTTATACTAGAAACCTAGATTTGGCTAATCCTATTAAAGTTACACCTAACCCTAGTCTTCCACTAGTGGTATAGGGTACATTCTAATAGCTTTTGCCTTATTGTTTGGTTAGGTAATCTAGATGTAAAATGAGAACCATGCTTGTCCAATGATCTCCCTCAAGAAATATCAAAGTTTCATCCCCAAATGACCCACCTACCTTAATCAACTTGTTTAAAACTCAACTTGCTCTGCTTGCTTGTTCATGCTAGTCTAGTTTAGTTGCTTTTTCTCAATCTAGTTAATTTCTTAGTTTTTCTCTTTAGTGTTAACTTAGGTTCTTGCTCACTCTAGTGGTTAGCTCAGCTTCTAAATTGCTTCTTGCTCTTCAAGTATAGTGTAACTCACCTTTGCTCTTGCTTATTTAGTTGGTTAACCTAGTTTGTTAAATTTGCTTGTTTAAGATAACTTAGATTTAATTCCTCCTTTCTTGCTTTTCCATTTAGATTAATCACCAAACAAACCCTTTTAAAACCCTTAAACCCTGATCTCCGCACTAGGAACATAGAAAACACTAGCCTAGCTCTAGTGTCCCCTCTATCCTTGAGGACCGACCCCTATTCTTGCCAATCACCTATACTACAACAGTATCCCGTGCGCTTGCGGGTGACCTGTTTGGTTTTGTGATCAACTTGGTTAGGGCCAATACAAAATTTGAAAGTTCCCTCCCATGTGTTCGTGTCCCGTGGAGTGCATATAGCCACCCTTAGTTGGCTAGTGTGTATAACTCTGGCTTGACGCATCAACTATGCATCCTATGCATATGATCACTTTTACCCTGCCCCTCCACCTGATTCTTCTACTGCTACACCCTCTGCTTTTAGTGGATCTGCCCCTGGAGTTCTGCCTCTAATAGTTGGCCCCTTGGCCACTCTTCTTGCTAGTCTTGGTAGTTCTGCTCCTTCCTTCCCATAGGTCAATGAGCTCCATGCTATTGGCATGTCTTGGGATGAGCAGAATAGGCTTTGGCCCGGCTGTGGTTTTGACTCCCTTACTGATGAGGAGATGCTAGATTAGGCTGATGAGGAGGCTGCTTCTATTGATGAGGAGGCTGATGAGGATGATGAGGACGATGATGATGATGATGATGGCTCTACTGGTGACTCTGGTGATGAGGATGTTGTTCTCTCTACTGCACCTTCAAATGGAGATGACAACTATGAGCCTGAAGCTTTTGATGTTGTTGATGATGTGTACATAGATGGCCTAGATGTTAAGTTTTTCTAGTTTTTAGTCTAGATGCTGATCATATATATCTTTCTAGGCTATTTTGTATTACAAACATCTGGGCACATTTTCTGAGCTGTACCTATTTTATCATCTAGTTTTCATCGCTTTGGCTTGTAGTTGTTTTTTGAGAACATGCTTTCTGAGTTGTAATCTCAATGTCCTGAACACTTACTCTTTGATTTACTATATCTAATGAGTTGGTTCCATGTATTACCATATTTTGATTATGACTTAGATTGTTTGTTTCTCTTGTCTCTGTTTGGTGTATGCTTTGAGATTGCATGTTGTGGATGTATGTTTGGTTGTGCTTGGAGAAGACCCATTTCTATGTTCTTCTACCCCCTTTTCTTTTTGATAATGTCAAAAGGGGGAGAGAAGTTCAATGTTTTGAAGCTCAACCATATTGCTTCTATTGCCTATGTGATCCTTTTCTTATTCATTACATGCTTTATCATGTGACTTGCTAAAGGACCATATAGTATATTTGTCATGTTTCTTTGTGTAAATAGACTAACTATGTAGGTAAAAGTAAGCATAGATCGAGGGGGAGAAATTCACATTGTTCAAATCATGAACCCCCCTGAAATTTACAAGGAAAAGGTATTACTTCACATATCCTTGTCAATATGAATGATTAACGGTTTGTCCTTGTCAAAAGGGGGGAGAATGTTGACTTGAGAGTTCTACATTGTCTATATTTTGATAATGACTTAACCATTCCATTCCTTTGTATCTAATATGTTTGTTCAATATTTATTTCAGGCTTTAGGTACATGAAAAGGATCAAATTACACAAGCCCTAGATTGTTCAAGTCAAAAGCAATTTAAATGTGCATTTTGGGAAATCACTCCAAATGACCTTAGATGATTTTTATAATCACTTGTATTGAAGATATGACTTGTAACAAAGTTGAGAAAAAATCAGGGACACTTAATTCCAATGTTTGATCACTCAAATGCCAATATAGAAAATTTGCACAAGCTGTTTATCGATCGAGTTGGAAACTCGACTGATCCAATGATTGATCTTTTAGAGAGACCAATCCATCAAGTTGTACACTCACAAAACTCGACCGACTGACTCACTGAGAAAAACTGATTTTAGATCATCGATCGAGTTTCCTAGAACAAACTCGATTGATAGTTTGAAAATTGGCTTTGTTTCTTAGTGGATTGGTCGAGTTACCTTTATTGAAACTCGACCAAATGTACTGTACGGAAAATACAGAAAAAGTAATTATAACCATTGGTGAGTTCTTTTGAGTGAGAATAGATCTGTTGGAACTTGGAAAACTGCTATTTCGCCCTTAAGTGATCCCACACTCAAGGGAACACCCCCAGCTATAAATCGGACCCCTTGGAGTTCATCATTCATGCTATTCTAAGTCCTTGCTATAGTTGAGTGTGTTGCAACTCCTTGAGTCCCTTTCTTTCTCTCATTTACATAGCATTTCGTAATTATGAGTGAGTTAGGCCATTTGTAAGAGAGCTACTTCCTTGTGCTTATAAATCTCTCATTCCATTCCATCTTCCCTACCCCTTTTCTCAAATAAGAAAAGGTGAAGCAAGTTACTCTGAGTGAAGGTGAAGCTGTTGCTGTTCTTCTTCAAGGTTGAAGAAAAGGTATAGATCTTCTCCAGGTGAAGGAGAAGACAAATGTTGAAGATCCAAGAAAAGTGGGTAATTTTTTAAAGGCTGAAGACTTGTGCAAGTGTGGATAAGTCCTTGAAAGAAGGTGGAAGACTCTTTTCAAAGTGGGTAAGTCCTTGATAATGTTGAAGACTCTTTGTAATGGATAGGTAAGTCCTTTGGTGGGTCTTGTGTTGTAACTCTTATAGGTGAATATATAGAGAAAACACTTGCAAAGTCCTAGAGGTTGACCTCTCTAGGTAGTGGATTGACTATCTCCTAGTTTGGAAAGTGGAACCACTCTAAACGACCTTGTCTTAGTGCTTGTTTCTTTTTCTCTCATCCTTGCTATGCTTGTCAGTTTGGACTTCAAATTGCACTTAAGCTATTGGTTTTGATTGATATAATTTGAAGGTCTAACTTATCTTGTGAGAATTTTAAAGCTATATTCACCACCCTCTAGAGCCCTGCATCCAACACTAATAACAGTCAAAATGATTATAAAATAGAAACTCTAGGCAACTTACGTTGTCCACCTGCTCATCCATCCAAGCCTATGGAGCAGTGTTGCCCCAAATCACATGTGTCTGTAAAAGATTTTTCCACTATCTCCACTATATCATTTTAGGAGAGAAAAATATATCTCATTGAATTCTTTTACTTATAATTTTCATTCTAAAATGAATATTTTTGCCAAAATTAAAAGCATTAGGTTCCCTATGAAAAATTCTTTCTAACAAGATTAATGTTGACATACTTTAGAGAAGGAATAATATGAAAAAATATAAAAAAAGGAGGGATACATGCAATAATTTTTACTCATAAATTCAATACATAATGACTTTTTGTCAAAAAAAAAAGATTCAGATTCCTTACAAAAAGATACTTTTCAACAAGACTAATTCTGACATATTTTGGAGAAAAATAATACGAGACA
Organism: Alisma plantago-aquatica; assembly: GCA_963693085.1. NCBI lineage: Eukaryota > Viridiplantae > Streptophyta > Magnoliopsida > Alismatales > Alismataceae > Alisma > Alisma plantago-aquatica. The sequence continues at coordinate 1,364,875,545 of OY856412.1, read as the reverse complement.
TATATAAAAAGAGAGGAGTGAAGTATACAATTATTTTGCTCATAAATTTCAATCAGAACATATTTGATATTTTTTAACAAAAAACTACTTTAAAAAAAAAACTATTATTGACATACTTTGGAAAAAAATACAATATAGTTGATACTATACTCAGACATAAAAACAAAAAAGATACGATGTCCATGTTTTGAGGTATATTACTCCCATTTTGGGGGTGTGGTACAATGTCTACTTGCATATGTATTGTACTCCAAAACATGGAAATTGTACCCCAAAACGTGGATATTGTATCCAAAACACAGGTACTATTGGGGTACAATACATCAACAAGTAAACATTCATACTTTACTTGTAGAATGCGAGCAACACACTACAAAATACATGTATTTTACCCCTCTTATTTATCTACCCATGTGTTTGGGAACATTACACCCGTTTGGGGCACATAATCAATGTTTACTTACTGATTTATTGTATTTCAAAAACATAGGTATTGTACCCCAAATCAAAATATTGCGTCCTGAAACACAATTACTATACTTTTCTTTATATTAATAATTCTCTAAAATATTTCAACGCTAGTCTTATTAAAAATTATGTTTTTTATTCCGAAAAAAATAAAAAATGTACAAAATATCAAAATTTAAAGAAATGCCTTTAGAGAGGCACGAGCAACAAATTGGACAATCAAACTTTTTTGAAGGGTGAATCCCAATGATCTAAAGACGAAAATTCAAAACAACAAGTTATGAGTAAAATATTTTTTTCTCTCATCTTTTATTTATTTTTCTCCATCTCATTTATTATTTAAGTAAAAATTTTTCCCCATAAATAATACTCGTAGGTGCTATTTGGCTCGGGATATGATCCAAATCAGCAACTATCTTTTTGTGTCACGTTAGCGTTAATCTCGACTAACCCAGTCCAGTTCCAATCTTGTTTTATTTGGCAAAAGTCAGACCAACGGGGACCGTTTTGGATTTCGTAATCCGCTAATCCAGACCAAGTCAGTCCTGCCATGAGCATGATTTCATATCGCAATCCGGATTTGACTCTGTCTTTTGTGTTAATTTATTTTATTTGGCAGACTAAAAAACACAAGTTATGAGATCAATCCATGTAATGAGTACTTATGATGAGATTGAGTTACCAAATAGAAACAAACCGAATCCAAATAAACTAATACAAAAAAGTTATGCCCCCCACGGAACGCATCCATTTTACATTTAACCCTCCCCCACCCTCTCTCCGGTCCTCTTTCCATGTTTGAGTGCAATTGCATATTAAAGGAAGTAAATAAATGCAGAAAGGCACGAGTTCCCTCCATATCCGCCAACTTGACGTACGGTTCTTTTCAATCCTCGTCGTCCTCCCACACACATAAAGAGCATGGTTGGCATATTGTTCCCCCGTTTTGTTTTGTGTTTTGGGCTCCACTCCATCAGGTGTGACGACCAATCACAGGGGAATGATCATTCACGACACCAATTGTTTTCTGTGGAGAAAGAACAACAAATGAAGAGAGGGAGGGGGGAAAGGAGGTCTTATACCTTTACCTTTTTTTTCTTCTTCTAATTTGTCATTTATTTGTACATGAAAAAATAAGGAATGTAAAATGTGGTTGTATCTCGGGTATATTGGATATTATGGACGAGCAAGTTGGCGGCCTATCCATATCCCTCATGACACAACAACCTTCGAGGTCCACACCAACCCCCAAGGAAGTAAGATTCCAGCCATCCTTATCATCGGCAAAGGTTAATCTTATATAATAATGCACCGTGGGATGATGCGGCAGTGGTCCTCCAACAGTCCAAATCCAAGTCTTGGACCGTTAACTTGTGCAGGATTGGTCGATAACTCCCCGTCATAGAAAACGACCGTTCATTGATTTCGAATATTGTGGGTCCACGACGAACCATACCAAATAATGCAGCCAGAGGCTCTCCCTATGTAATCCGGTAGGGGGCCGTGAATCGCAATGGTGAACCGGTGATTCAGCGGCAGAGTGCCCTGGCTTAATCGGGCGGTACTATTTTAAAATCAAATAACAATAAAAGCAAGGGCGATTCTATCACTGGCGGGCTAGTTTGAGGAGTATTATAGACCCAACAATGATATCCTTAGTTTGGCAACCAAGGGGAACCTGATGATCGACCGCAAGTTGGGGTTGGGGGTTAGCGGGAGTAGTTTTCACATGCCCCCACCGGCGTCACGTGCCAGCACGCAGCTCCTGTCCACTTCTCCTTCTTCTTTACGATCGATAGGATTGGATCGTTGGAGGGAGGGGCAAGCAAAAGAGGAAGATGACAAGCTAATAAGACAACTGAATGAAGCAAGGCATATCACATAGCGGGATGTGAAGAACATGAACATGGATAGAGATCGTGGAGTGATGCCCTACAAGAAGAGAAGCAAACAGAAACCATGTGCATGTGCGAGGAATTCCGTCTAGCTGGCTTTCTTTGGACTGAAAAACAACAAATAGCATGCACGTCTTCAGCTGCGGCAACCCGATCCATTTGCGATCTTCACAAGAAAGGACCAGGAGCGCGCGGGTAGAATGGGATTAGAAAGAGTAGGGCAAAAAAGAGTGCCGCCCCCATGTGACCGCATCTTTGGACAAGGAGAACGGTCGAATTCAACAAAGGTAGTGACAAACAAAGGAAAAAAAACTACATTCTCAAAAGAGTCATGATATATGAGACAATAAAATCCGTGTGTGATAACAAAAGACATACATAAATTATGCCAACGGCAATTCATATTTATTTTGACAAGATAACAACCATCCATGTTATACTATGTGACTGCTGCGCGTGATACGATAAATGCAATTCTTACTTACTACTATGTAAAACTGTGTGTACTCTTATGCGTATTATATGTACCTGACGTACTTTTATGTAATACTATTAAGTGTACTGCCATGTATATATACTCTTCTATACTTCTAAGTATATTGCCATATGTATTGTTATGTGTACTGCTATGTGTACAATATATAATACTATGTGTATTTCCATGTGTGATATCATATTTGTACCATGCTAATATGTGTAGTTATGTGTACGTTTTGTATTGCGATATGCAATACCATATTTTTTTTTGTATGTATTTTTGTGTGTGTTCTTGTGCACTACTATTTGTATTCTTGTATACTGCTATTTTTGTGGCCATATGTATATTGTTATAAGTCTACTCAAGTTTATTCTTGTGTAGTGCTACGTGTACTACCATGTGTAGGGAATGAAAACGATAGTACACTACTCGTGTTGAGGTGGGTGACAAGTATGGTAATGAATAAATATGGGCAGATCGTGGCTAAGGCACCCTGAAGCTGGGGATTTCTAATGACAAGTAGTGACTTTAACAAATTTCGATTAGTCGTGTTTTTTACTTTGACGGAGATGAGGCAAGGACAAGGCTGAGGTTGGGCCGGACCCATCGTTTGTTGTCAGAATTCTGCTCTCTCTATATCTTGTACGTCCTTGAATTTTGAATTATGATTGTTGACCATCTGTAGTGCTATGTTTATTGTCATTGGTATGTTTATGTATACATTCATGTTTACTGTTGTGACGTCTCACCATCAGAAGAACAAGAATACTCAAGATAAATCTTGAGTTAAAACCAAAGAACAAACATTATCATCACAAACCACATAACAAGACATATCTAACTTTTTCACGCAACAACAAGGATAATGTTGTTAAACCCTTGTATCTCGTACAAAATTATCTCCACAATCATGCACACATTAACACGACAATCTTGCGATTGTTTCCCAGAATTACATAAGGGGCGTCGCAGTAGAGTCACACGAAACTTACAACTTGCATAACTACGACTCTAGAAGTCATGCACGCATGTTAAAAGCTCAAGTTAGGAATACATAAAATAAACTTGTCTCCAAAACCCGAGTGTATAGGGGCAGTACTCGTGCACTACCCATATACATAAACTTCACTTAATTCCAGGAGGAGGTCAGACAATGCAAACATCACCGAACATCACCAACATCCTTAGCTAAGTTTTGTTCCCTTTAGGTTGATCTTCTCCGCCACTATCAAGAAAACTCCTTCAATCAACTAAATGAAGTGTAAGACAATGGGGTGAGACCCTAAGTCCCTACAATATGATATGACATATGAAATATCTGAGACTTATCATACATGATAAACAATTAGAATATGTGGTAGACAAATTCATATTAGAAACTAATACACTCAGAGGTACATGCTTACCCCACATACATGTTCCTTCGTGGGCACTTGAGTAAGAAATTGATCAATTATATACACGTAAGTAGTTTCATTAAGAAAAGGAAAACACATATCAAGAGTACATCCATGTTTATTTCCAAATAAACCTAAACAAATATGATACTCAACTATTATATATTTTAACATGTCCTAGGAAGACTGAGTCGTACCATTCCATATATTAGATACATGCTACTAAGCCATTTTATAAATCTATATAATATCTAAGGATATATGAATTCCATAAGATCTCTCCGCACAATCTTAGGTCGAAGAGAGGTAATCATAGGTAGAGAACTCATTAACTTAGTGTATCGTGGATATTTTTTTAAGAGTGGATCCACAAATCACATTCCCTCCTTGGTTACACATGTCATGTCACCAAACTTAGGGTAAAAAATCATTGTACCACAATACAAAGGTTCCATTTTCATAATTTACAATTATCTACTAGACCGTCAATGTGGCACCTCGTCATGCTAGACGAGATTACTCAAATTCAAAACATGATCGATCACATAATAACCACATAACAGGAAAAGGGGGATAACTGAAACTCAATAAAACATCACAAACATGTCCATGAATATTTACATATAAGTCCAACATCCTGCATAAAAACACATAATTTACTAGGTTTTTACATATCTGTCCAGTGGTCTCAACCACAGACTGTATACAAAAGATATGTTCCATACATATACATAGCATAACATCAACATACTACCAAAAACTTGACTTGATATACATATCATCTACAAAACATCCCCTGCCAAGACCTAAGTGTAACATCCCTGACCTGGGTTATGAACTAACCCTAGGTGTTTTGCTTAATTATGTAATTAGATACTTGTGATTATATTTTGGTATGTAATTAAATCTCCTAAGGAACATACATTTCCTTTTCTGTCCCTTTTGAACAATGTTGTAATATTGTTTTGTAATACATGGACCTATGTGCAAATTACCCAATTAAAAGGGGTTAACTTGCAAATTGCACATGTTAAGATGTTCCTTTGGTGTTGAGACATCATAAGAATGAATATGATAAAGTATGATGGATTCTCCAAGCTTGGGCACCAAGATGCAGCTTGTGGAGCAATCCTTGTCCTTAAAACTCTAGTTTTGGTATAAAGTGCAATTTACCCAAAATATGGGGTGCAACTTGTAAAATACACCTTCTAGAGTATCTTTTATGACTCTTGGCATCATTTAGAGTAAGAATGATGAAGAGTTCACTTCAATTGAATAATTAAATAAGAATGACAACCCTTATAAATTAAATGATCAAGTTATAAGTCTAATAACCCTTCTATATGTGCAACTTAGTAAGAAGTTGGCTTTCTTCACCTTTAGACCTTGGTTTTAAGATGAGTTTTGCTTAAGTATGGAAGGGAGAAACGTGGTTTATAATAAGGGAAGGACCTAGAGGAGAAATGGAGAAACAAGTTGTCCTTATGTTGAAATTTCACCTAAAGTATATATACACCTTTTCTCACTTAGCAAGGATCGTTTCCTTCACTTCCTTTCTTATCCCCTTGCTTAGACCGACTTAGGACAGAGATATGGAGAAGAGGAGAACGGCCAAGAAGTTCTAGGTAAGCTTTGATCATCATCTTGCTCGAATTCATGAAGGAATTCATGGTGCAAGGTTGATTTTATGGTCTTCCTTACTTGTTTCTTCTTTCTAGCCATCTTTTCCCATCCTTTCCTTGGAGAAACACCCTTGGCCGACCTGTGGATCTCAAGACACCATTAAAAAATGGAAGCTTGGAAGCTTGGAGCTCAAGGAACGACCTTAAGGTGGGTTTTATAACTCTAAACCTTTTGCTTTCTTATGCATATCTTTGTACTTGCAAAAGTAGCTTGTTCTTCTTTCACCCATCCTTCCTTGCTTTCTTGCATCTAAAACCATGAGAGACAGACCTGGATATGGAGGTAGAAGAAGGGGGGCGTGAATACCTATGTCACTTTAGCAAACGGTCTTGCACCCTTGGCCAAACGGTTTGCAAAACCGTTTGGGGGTTTTGCAAAACCGTTTGAGGGGCAAACGGTTTCACAAGGTCGGTTGGAGCAAACGGTCTCCAAGACCGTTTGAGGGTGTTGACCAAGCATGGACCGTTTGGGATTTCTGTTCATAATTATGTAGGATAATGACCCACAAAATTTGAGGGGTTAACTCCAAAGGAATCGTAGGTTAAAGGCCAATCAATTAGACAAATCAAATTTAACCAAATGCTGATTTTCAATCTGTTTAACTTGAACTTCTTGGGAAAACGGTCTCAAACCGTTTGAGTGCGTTGACCAATCGTGGACCGTTTGGGATTACTGTTCCTAATGATGTGGTCTAATAACCCACCAAAGTTGATAGGTTAACTCCCAAGGAATCATGAGTTAAAGGCTAAACAATTAGGCAATCGAATTGAATTAAGTGCTGATTTTCCAATCTGATTAATTGAAATTTTTGGGCAAACGGTCAAGACCGTTTGAGGGCGTTGACCAAGCATTGACCGTTTGGTATTCCTGTTCATAATCATTTTAGTTAATAACCCTCCAAATTTGAGGGATTAACTCCAAAGGAATCGTGAGTTGAAGGCTAACCAATTATGTAAACCCTAATTGGATTAAGTGCTGACTTTCAACTTGATTAATATGACTTTTTGGGTTTTCTTGCCCAAACGGTCTCAAGACCGTTTGGAGGTCACCCAAGACCATTTGGAGGTCTAGGGTTGGATATGGTTAAGTGTTTGAAGGACAAAAGATATGGTTTTAACCCTAATCGGCTAAGTGTTGGTTTTGCATTGGATTGAGTTGATTGTTTGGGGTTGATTGGCCCAAACGGTTTCAAGACCGTTTGGGGATCACCCAAGACTGTTTGGAGGTCTGGGGTCAAGTATAGTTGACCAATTGAAGGTCCAAAGGTACACAATTACAAAGCAATCAATTGCTGATTTGATGATCAACTCAATAGCTCAAACCCTAATGATTTTTCACTAGAATCCAAGGGTTGGGTGAGCCAAACGGTCTCAAGACCATTTGGAACTCATCCAAAAGGTCTCAAGACCGTTTGGAGGTCACCCAAGACCGTTTGGAGGTCTAGGGGTGAGTATGGTTAAGCAATTGATGATACAATGATACTAAGTTGGAATGTAATCAATTGTTGTTTTGGTGATCAATCCAATGATCCAAATTTTAATTGGTTGACTTAGATTTTGATGATTTGATGGGAAAACGGTCTCAAGACCGTTTGGTGGTCATCCAAACGACCTCAAGACCGTTTGGTGTCAGGTCATGTCCCAATGTAATGATGGCTCAATAGGTTCAAACCAATTAGTCCCACATTGAAATATGTTGAAGGGTTATTGTTTCCAATCCCTAATTCAATTGAGTTAAACCCTAATTGATGGTCAATTGAGGGTCAAGTGAGGGACAAATCAGTTGAAGGTTGACCTATTAAACTCAATTAAGGTATGAGTATAGGTCCAATTGATGATTGGTTCCATGAATTCAAAGATTGAAAGAATCAACATTGGAAACCCTAATTCAATTGGATACCTTATGAAGTGGAGGTCCAATGTGATTGAATCTTTGAGAATTAAGATGATGAATGTTCTATTGATCCAATAATGATTAGTAATGATAATCAATGAAGGTGTGAAGGTTGAAACCCTAATAATACCTAAGTGATTAAGAACCAATTAAAGGGAGAATTCTTAATTGTTTATAGGATTAATAGCTTGATACACTATGTTAACCATGGTAGTATGTACTTGATTGAAGGGTCGATGTGACCTAATCAATTTGAAAGAATGAGAAATTAGATTACATATATATATAGATAGATAGAAATATGAATCATGTAATGATCTGCTGTAGCACGACCGTGCAAGGGAGCACGGCCGTGGTAGCCTTAGCTTGCACGACCGTGCGAGGGAGCACGATCGTGGTAGCCTTACTTTGCACGACCGTGCAAGGTGGCACGGCCGTGGTGTCCTATATAGAAATTGAAAAGTGTTGGTATTATGCTAACATTGTTATATATATATGCATGCCCTTATTTGTATAAGTCATACAGGTTGATATTATGAGGTGATCATAGCCAGGTATGAGTTATGATGTCATATTCCTTGAAAACAATTATAAGCTTTTAGAGTAATGATATGTGAAAAGTATATACATTGCTTCAATCAAGGTCATGTTTTTAGATGACTTGTTGTTTATATGTCACTTGGTAGCAAGTGTTATGATAATCTGAGGGTTTGAATAACCATTCTCCTGAACCACAATGATGAGATGGTTAGGGATTGATATCCCAAGGTTAACAATATGTGATGTGAACTTGATACAATAGTACCTTTTCTTTATAGCAATTGTTTTATTAGGTTATGCCTGAACATGTCTGATGCTAAGGAATGTTGTAAGGTACTTAACTAATCAAGTATAATGATATCAAGTAGATCCCTGACCATAGATCCATCATTGTCAGAAAATATATGATGGTGAAACAGGTTTTTCTAAGGAAACTCTTGGAGCACATACTTTTGAGTATGTGGGGGTAATGGACGTGAATATCCTTACGTCCTAATGTTGGATATGATTGGAGATGTATCATTAATCTCTCAGTCCTTCATTATATGATTATGCTGGGAAGATGTATCACTAATCTCCCGATGATTTTGTTAATGCCGCATCGATGTGAGATAAACAAGAAATCCCTCGATGGCGAAGAGAGTACAGAATGCCACTGTAGCTCTGAATAGCGAAGTTGCCAGAATACCATGGAAAGCTATTGTAGCAGTGACACAAGATGTCCTGCATATCGATCCTCATACTGACTGAGGAGTGATGAGGTCATAGGGATCCGGCTCTCCTGATGACCTAGGTATGGTACCGATTGCGATCTAAGGATGGTCGGTTGGAGTATGAGAGGTGTAACTCATCTCCTCAGGGCATAAATATGTTTGTAAAACGTAATCAGCCGCATAGCATAATTGCTTAGATGGAACTACGAGAAACAATGATTGACAATACATTGTTATAGTGATCTAGTTAAATAACTAGTACACATGCTTTTCATATTCTTCATTATTATATGCCTGATCTTTCAATTAAGCTATAATTGAAATGATTGCTCATAAGGATATTGTTTCACTTAGTTTATATAATGTTACCTGCTGTTGAATGTTATAATCCTACTATTTATGTTGTTCTCTTTTTCATAACAAAGCTTCTGGCGGAGAGTTATAACTCTCGCTGGGACAATTATTTAAATTGTCTCACTCCCGTGGGTTTCAACTTTTAGGAAGACGCCGAGGACGAAGGAACCCATCAGTGGGTGAGCAGCAGTAGCAGCAGTCTCAGGGACAACAGTGATCCTCAGGTGGAGACATTGTCTGTCATGTTGTGTAAATAGTATGTCCTGTGTCGTCTCTGTACTCTCAGGTCCTAGGAGTCTGTATATCTGAGATTTTGGCATGATGCCTCGAGATTTTATATCTTACCTTGTACAGTTAACAAGGTGGGTTTTTTTGTAATGCTCGAGCTGTGTTTATGACAGAGATGTATCATGGATCAGTTTGTAAATGACCTATCATGTTGTTTTATGAAAGAGTTTTTATCTTTCGAAGATCTCTTTACAAAAGTTTTAAATTTTTACTGATTTTTTTTTATAATTCCGCTGCTAATCGCTTCCGCATTCGTTAATCTGATTGTCAGTTTGGTGTCGGTCGTTTCAAGTGGTATCAGAGCTCTAGGTTCGCTGAGTCTACAGAGACATAGGACTTAGGATGTTGAGTTTATTCTTAGTGTTTTCCAGTATACCTAATAGTGTCTTCTGCTCCTCTGGAGAAGAAGATAAGTAAGGATGTCTGGACCACATGAGGAGTATGTGGCAGAGAGTAGTGTTGCAGCACCCCGAGGAGGTGCAAGGAGCCCAGAAGTAGAGCAACCTATACCTGAACCACCTTTGGAGCCACCCCAGTTCAACCCAGTTGACATGGGAAACTCAGCCGTTTAGACCCTGTTTGGGCAGTTTATGACTGCCATGACACACATCACAGATAGGATACCTATGCCTGCACCTAGGGCACCTACCCATCTGGAAGGACAAGGAATCGACAAGACGTTTGAAAGATTACGCCGAGTCGGAGCAACTAAGTACTTTGGAACAGCTGATCCGGCAGATGCCGACCTGTGGTTAACTGAGTTGGAGAAGGCCTTTAGAATCCTGAACATCTCTGAAGCTGAGAAGGTTAGACATGCTGTCTATCTTCTCAAAGGGGGTGCGGGCCACTGGTGGACCATGGAAGAGCAGAAGAGGCCTGGTGTGGAGATTTCCTGGGAAGTCTTTCGTCGGGAATTTATTAATAGATATTTCCCTAAGACGTTCCTGGATGAGAAAATCTCTCAATTCGAGAGGTTAAGGCAAGGATTGATGAACATTAGAAAATACGAAGCTAAGTTCATGGAGTTGCTGCGGTTCTGTCCGCACATGGCTGCTACAGATGAAGAAAGGATTAGACGGTTCAAGAAAGGGTTGAATGCCGAGTTGACTACTCCCGTGTCTGCCCTAGAGAATCGGGAAAGGTTTGCTACCTTCATTGAGTCAGTCCGAAGGATAGAGAGATCCGTAGCAGAGAAGAGGCAAACTCATAAGAGGTATCCTCAGTTCCAGGGATCTTCATCTAGAGACTTCAAGAAGCCTAGATTTTCTGCGCCTACACCACCACCTAGATCCAATACCCAGACGCAGTGGACGTCAAATAGGGGTAGAGGACGAAGCTTATCACTACAAGGGGCTCGCAGTTCAACATCTATGTCGGTTACAGGACCACCCAGACCTCAACAACTGAACAAAAGTTGTTACATATGTGGAAAGATGGGACATTTGATGAAGGATTGTAGAGCCAGAGACGTGAGTGTGACTCAACCTCAGAGGCAGAATCAGCAAGGATCTCAAAGGCGACAGTTTCCAGGTAATGCTAGAGGACGTGGGCAAGCATCCCAAGCTGGATCATCAGCATCTAGTCATCAAGCACCAAATCAACCACAGGCGACGGCAAGATTCTACGCAATGAATCCACCTGATGCAGTTATCAACCCTAGGGTTGTGGTAGGTCAGATGGAATTGTTATATTCTGATATGTCTACATCTTGCGTTGTATCTGTTTTGATTGATCCGGGTGCTACACACTCTTTTATCACTCGAAAAGTGATTCGTAACTGCAATATGACAATCAGTCATAGGGCAGATAGCTTATTGCTTGAGACTCCGTTGAGAGGGTCTGCTATGTTGCAGGAGGTTTGCTCTCCCTGTATCCTTTTCTTTTCTGAACATCGCATTCAAGTGGATTTCATACCACTTGACATGCAAGGATTTGATATAATCCTTGGAATGGATACCTTGGAAAGGTATAAGGTTGTTTTGGATTGTGAATCCAAGCAAGCTGTGTTTGCTGATGAAAGAGACACATGGATCTTTCAAGGAGAGAGAAAGATTCTACCCACTTGTCTTGTGTCATCTATGGTTGCTGAGAAGCTGATGAGGCAAGGATGTTATGCATTCTTAGCCCATGTGGTAGATTCTACCATGGAAAGTCCTAACCCTGCCGAAGTTCCTATAGTCAGGGAATTTGAAGATGTATTTCCTGAAGAACTTCCAGGTATACCACCACCTCGGGAAATTGATTTTGAGATCAATCTAATCCCAGACACAAAACCTATAGCACAAACACCGTATAGGATGGCGCCTGCTGAGATGGCGGAACTCAAGAAACAACTGCAAGAGTTGCTTGAGAAAGGATTCATCCGACCGAGTACCTCACCTTGGGGTGCTCTGGTTCTCTTTGTTAAAAAGAAAGACGGATCGATGCGGTTATGCATTGATTACAGACAACTAAACAAAGTGACAATAAAGAATAAGTATCCTCTGCCGAGGATTGATGATCTTTTTGACCAGTTGTGTGGTGCAACCATCTTCTCAAAAATAGATTTGAGGTCAGGATATCATAAACTCCGTATTAAGGACAGTGACATACCCAAGTCTTCCTTCAGGACAAGGTATGGTCACTATGAGTTCACAGTTATGTCGTTTGGACTAACTAATGCACCAGCTGCATTTATGGAACTCATGAATAGAATCTTCCGACCTTTCCTCGATCAGTGTGTGGTTGTCTTTATAGATGACATTCTAATCTATAGTAGAGATGCTCAGCAGCATGAACAACATCTTCATCAGGCTTTAGCTTTTCTAAGAGAACATAAGCTATACGCTAAGTTTAGCAAGTGTGAGTTCTGGTTACCGGAAGTATCTTTCCTTGGACATGTGATATCTGCCTCGGGTATTCGTGTTGACCCTAAAAAGGTAGAATCTGTCCTATAATGGGAACAGCCGAAGACACTGACAGAAATCCGTAGTTTCTTAGGGTTGGCTGGCTATTACCGAAGGTTTATAAAGAACTTCAGTTCCATAGCCCTACCTTTGACAAAGTTGACCTGGAAGGATATTCCTTTTGTTTGGAGTGATAAGTGCCAGCAATTCTTCCAGTTGCTGAAGGAGAGGTTGACAAGTGCACCTGTACTTATGTTACATGAGCAAGGCAAGGGATACATAGTTTTCTGTGATGCCTCCAAGAATGGACTCGGATGTGTGTTGATGCAGGATAAACAAGTAATTTCTTTTGCTTCTCGACAGCTTAAGAAACACGAGGAGAATTATCCGACACACGATCTAGAGCTAGCTGCTGTGGTTCATGCCTTGAAGATCTGGAGACACTACCTCTACGGAGAGACATTCCAGATCTTCACTGATCATTATAACCTTAAGTATATCTTCTCTCAGCACGAACTTAACATGAGGCAACGACGCTGGATGGAGTTAATCAAAGACTACGATTGTACAATTGATTACCATCCAGGAAAGGCCAATGTAGTTGCAGATGCTTTGAGTAGGAAATCAGCAACACCAACCTTAGATAGGGCACAACTAAACTCTTTAGTATGCTCTAGGAGAGATATGCTTATCTCCTTAAGGAAAGACAATGTACAATTGAAGGTGTCATTGTTAGCCGAGTTGTTAGCTGAGATGCATATAATACCTACTCTGAGAGAGCAGATTAAGGAGGCACAACAAGTTGATGTTGCAGTTCAGCAGATCAGATCGGAGTTTGGTGATGAGAAACGAGATGGTTTCCATGACTCAGATGATCAAGTAGCATGTTATCATGGAAGGATGATAGTACCAGATGTGGATAATTTGAGAAAGTTAGTCCTGGAAGAAGCCCATTCTTCGATGTATGCTATGCATCCAGGGAGCACTAAGATGTATCGAAACTTGAAAGATATGTATTGGTGGCCTGGGATGAAGAAGGATGTTGCTGAGTTTGTTATACGGTGTCCTGTGTGTCAGCAAGTTAAAGCTGAACACCAGAAGCCTGCAGGAACAATGCAACCTTTACCCATACCACAGTGGAAATGGGATCACATAACTATGGACTTTGTTGTTGGCCTACCAAGGACAAACAAAGGACATGATTCCATTTGGGTAATAGTTGATAGGTTGACAAACACAACACATTTCTTACCTGTCAAAACAACCTATTCTGCTGAGAAGTTAGCAAAACTGTATGTTGAAGAGATAGTGCGATTGCACGGAGTTCCTGTCACTATAGTATCAGATAGAGGTCCTCAGTTTACGAGTCATTTTTGGGAGCGACTGCAGAAAGCTCTAGGTACCCAATTAAGGTTTAGTACAACTTTTCATCCTCAGACTGATGGACAGTCGGAAAGGACTATACAGACCTTAGAGGACTTGTTGAGGGCATGTGTTCTTCAGTTTACAGGGAGTTGGGATCTGCACTTAAGCTTGATAGAGTTTGCCTACAACAATAGCTATCATCATAGCATCGACATGGCACCTTATGAAGCTTTATATGGTAGATGTTGTAGATCACCCTTATGTTGGTATGAAATCGGTGAATATCAATTGTTAGGTCCTGATCTTGTGCAGCAGACCACAGAAAATATCAAAGTAATACAACAACAGATCAAGACTGCATAGGATAGGCAAAAATATTATGCTGACAGGCGTCGTAGACCCTTGGAGTTCCAGGTTGGAGACAGAGTGTATCTCAAGGTCTCACCTTGGAAGGGAGTTCTGAGGTTTGGAAGGAAAGGGAAGTTAGCTCCTAGGTTTATGGGGCCTTATCCAATCATTGAACGGATTGGAAAAGTAGCCTATAAACTAGAGTTGCCACCAGAGTTGCAGAGGTTACACCCTGTTTTTCACATTTCTATGCTGAGGAAATGTCACCCTGGTACCGAGTCAGTTCTACAACCTATGGAGGTAGAATTGAATGATGATATATCTTATGAAGAGGGACCTATATCCATCCTTGATAAAAGAATTAAAAAGCTGAAAAGGAAAGACATAAGTCTTGTTAAAGTCCTCTGGAATCACCGTGGTGTTGAAGAAGCCACATGGGAACTAGAGGAAGAGATGAGAAGGAAATACCCTGCTCTTTTCTCTTAATATGTTTTGTTGATTTCGGGGATGAAATCCTTGTAAGGGGTGGATAATTTGTAACATCCCTGACCTGGGTTATGAACTAACCCTAGGTGTTTTGCTTAATTATGTAATTAGATACTTGTGATTATCTTTTGGTATGTAATTAAATCTCCTAAGGAACATACATTTCCTTTTCTGTCCCTTTTGAACAATGTTGTAATATTGTTTTGTAATACAGGGACCTATGTGCAAATTACCCAATTAAAAGGGGTTAACTTGCAAATTGCACATGTTAAGATGTTCCTTTGGTGTTGAGACATCATAAGAATGAATATGATAAAGTATGACGGATTCTCCAAGCTTGGGCACCAAGATGCAGCTTGTGGAGCAATCCTTGTACTTAAAACTCTAGTTTTGGTGTAAAGTGCAATTTACCCAAAATATGGGGTGCAACTTGTAAAATAAACCTTCTAGAGTATCTTTTATGACTCTTGGCATCATTTAGAGTAATAATGATGAAGAGGTCACTTCAATTGAATAATTAAATAAGAATGATAACCCTTATAAATTAAATGATCAAGTTATAAGTCTAATAACCCTTCTATATGTGCAACTTAGTAAGAAGTTGGCTTTCTTCACCTTTAGACCTTGGGTTTAAGATGAGTTTTGATTAAGTATGGAAGGGAGAAACGTGGTTTATAATAAGGGAAGGACCTAGAGGAGAAATGGAGAAACAAGTTGTCCTTATGTTGAAATTTCACCTAAAGTATATATACACCTTTTCTCACTTAGCAAGGATCGTTTCCTTCACTTCCTTTCTTATCCCCTTGCTTAGACCAACTTAGGACAGAGCTCTGGAGAAGAGGAGAACGGCCAAGCAGTTATAGGTAAGCTTTGATCATCATCTTGCTCGAATTCATGAAGGAATTCATGGTGCAAGGTTGGTTTTATGGTCTTCCTTACTTGTTTCTTCTTTCTAGCCATCTTTTCCCAACCTTTCCTTGGAGAAACACCCTTGGCCGACATGTGGAGCTCAAGACACCATTAAAGACTGGAAGCTTGGAAGCTTGGAGCTCAAGGAATGACCTTAAGGCGGGTTTTATAACTCTAAACCTTTTGCTTTCTTATGTATATCTTTGTACTTGCAAAAGTAGCTTGTTCTTCTTTCCCCCATCCTTCCTTGCTTTCTTGCATCTAAAACCATGAGAGACAGACCTGGATCTGGAGGTAGAAGAAGGGGGGCGTGAATACCTATGTCACTTTAGCAAACGGTCTTGCACCCTTGGCCAAACGGTTTGCAAAACCGTTTGGGGGTTTTGCAAAACCGTTTGAGGGGCAAACGGTTTCACAAGGTCGGTTGGAGCAAACGGTCTCCAAGACCGTTTGAGGGCGTTGACCAAGCGTGGACCGTTTAGGATTTCTGTTCATAATTATGTAGGGTAATGACCCACCAAATTTGAGGGGTTAACGCCAAAGGAATCATAGGTTAAAGGCCAATCAATTAGGCAAATCGAATTGAATTAAATGCTGATTTTCAATCTGTTTAACTTGAACTTCTTGGGAAAACGGTCTCAAACCATTTGAGTGCATTGACCAAGCGTGGACCATTTGGGATTACTGTTCCTAATGATGTGGTATAATAACCCACCAAATTTGATAGGTTAACTCCCAAGGAATCATGAGTTAAAGGCTAAACAATTAGGCAATCGAATTGAATTAAGTGCTGATTTTCCAATCTGATTAATTGAACTTTTTGGGAAAACGGTCTCAAGACCGTTTGAGGGCGTTGACCAAGTGTTGACATTTTGGGATTACTGTTCATACTCATGTTATTTAATAACCCTCCAAATTTGAGGGATTAACTCCAAAGGAATCGTGAGTTGAAGGCTAATCAATTATGTAAACCCTAATTGGATTAAGTGCTGACTTTCAACTTGATTAATATGACTTTTTGGGTTTTCTTGCCCAAACGGTCTCAAGACCGTTTGGGGATCACACAAACGGTCTCAAGACCGTTTGGAGGTCACCCAAGACCGTTTGGAGGTCTAGGGTTGGATATGGTTAAGAGTTTTAAGGACAAAAGATATGGTGTTAACCCTAATCGGCTAAGTGTTGGTTTTGCATTGGATTGAGTTGATTGTTTGGGGTTGAATGGCCCAAACGGTCTCAAGACCATTTGGGGATCACCCAAACGGTCTCAAGACCGTTTGGGGATCACCCAAGACCGTTTGGAGGTCTGGGGTCAAGTATAGTTGACCAATTGAAGGTCCAAAGGTACACAATTACAAATCAATCAATTGCTGATTTGATGATCAACTCAATAGCTCAAACCCTAATGATTTTTCACTAGAATCCAAGGGTTGGGTGAGCCAAACGGTCTCAAGACCGTTTGGAACTCATCCAAACGGTCTCAAGACCGTTTGTAGGTCACCCAAGACCGTTTGGAGGTCTAGGGGTGAGTATGGTTAAGCAATTGATGATACAATGATACTAAGTTGGAATGTAATCAATTGTTGTTTTGGTGATCAATCCAATGATCCAAACCTTAATTGGTTGACTTAGAGTTTGATGATTTGATGGGAAAATGGTCTCAAGACCGTTTGGAGGTCATCCAAACGACCTCAAGACCGTTTGGGGTCAGGTCATGTCCCAATGTAATGATGGTTCAATAGGTTCAAATCAATTAGTCCCACATTGAAATATGTTGAAGGGTTATTGTTTCCAATCCCTAATTCAATTGAGTTAAACCCTAATTGATGGTCAATTGAGGGTCAAGTGAGGGACAATTCAGTTGAAGGTTGACCTATTAAACTCAATTAAGGTATGAGTATAGGTCCAATTGATGATTGGTTCCATGAATTCAAAGATTGAAGGAATCAACATTGGAAACCCTAATTCAATTGGATACCTTATGAAGTGGAGGTCCAATGTGATTGAATCTTTGAGAATTAAGATGATGAATGTTCTATTGATCCAATAATGATTAGTAATGATAATCAATGAAGGTGTGAAGGTTGAAACCCTAATAATACCTAAGTGATTAAGAACCAATTAAAGGGAGAATTCTTAATTGTTTATAGGATTAATAGCTTGATACACTATGTTAACCATGGTAGTATGTACTTGATTGAAGGGTCGATGTGACCTAATAAATTTGAAAGAATGATAAATTAGAATACATATATATATATATATATAGATAGATAGAAATATGAATCATGTAATGATCTACTGTAGCACGACCGTGCAAGGGAGCACGGCCGTGGTAGCCTTAGCTTGCACGACCGTGCGAGGGAGCACGGCCGTGGTAGCCTTACTTTGCACGACCGTGCAAGGTGGCACGGCCGTGGTGTCCTATATAGAAATTGAAAAGTGTTGGTATTATGCTAACATTGTTATATATATATGCATGCCCTTATTTGTATAAGTCATACAGGTTGATATTATGAGGTGATCATAGCCAGGTATGAGTTATGATGTCATATTCCTTGAAAACAATTATAAGCTTTTAGAGTAATGATATGTGAAAAGTATATACATTGCTTCAATAAAGGTCATGTTGTTAGATGACTTGTTGTTTATATGTCACTTGGTAGCAAGTGTTATGATAATCTGAGGGTTTGAATAACCATTCTCCTGAACCACAATGATGAGATGGTTAGGGATTGATATCCCAAGGTTAACAATATATGATGTGAACTTGATACAATAGTACCTTTTCTTTATAGCAATTGTTTTATTAGGTTATGCCTGAACATGTCTGATGCTAAGGAATGTTGTAAGGTACTTAACTAATCAAGTATAATGATATCAAGTAGAGCCCTGACCATAGATCCATCATTGTCAGAAAATATATGATGGTGAAATGGGTTTTTCTAAGGAAACTCCTGGAGCACATACTTTTGAGTATGTGGGGGTAATGGACGCGAATATCCTTACGTCCTAATGTTGGATATGATTAGAGATGTATCATTAATCTCTCAGTCCTTCATTATATGATTATGCTGGGAAGATGTATCACTAATCTCCCGATGATTTTGTTAATGCCGCATCGATGTGAGATAAACAAGAAATCCCTCGATGGCGAAGAGAGTACAGAATGCCACTGTAGCTCTGAATAGCGAAGTTGCCAGAATACCCTGGAAAGCTATTGTAGCAGTGACACAAGATGTCCTGCATATCGATCCTCATACTGACTGAGGAGTGATGAGGTCATAGGAATCCGGCTCTCCTGATGACCTAGGTATGGTACCGATTGCGATCTAAGGATGGTCAGTTGGAGTATGAGAGGTGTAACTCATCTCCTCAGGGCATAAATATGTTTGTAAAACGTAATCAGCCGCATATCATAATTGCTTAGATGGAACTACGAGAAACAATGATTGACAATACATTGTTATAGTGATCTAGTTAAATAACTAGTACACATGCTTTTCATATTCTTCATTATTATATGCCTGATCTTTCAATTAAGCTATAATTGAAATGATTGCTCATAAGGATATTGTTTCACTTAGTTTATATAATGTTACATGCTGTTGAATGTTATAATCCTACTATTTATTTTGTTCTCTTTTTCATAACAAAGCTTCTAGCGAAGAGTTATAACTCTCGCTGGGACAATTATTTAAATTGTCTCACTCCCGTGGGTTTCAACTTTTAGGAAGACGCCGAGGACGAAGGAACCCATCAGTGGGTGAGCAGCAGTAGCAGCAGTCTCAGGGACAACAGTGATCCTCAGGTGGAGACATTGTCTGTCATGTTCTGTAAATAGTATGTCCTGTGTCGTCTCTGTACTCTCAGGTCCTAGGAGTCTGTATATATGAGATTTTGGCATGATGCCTCGAGATTTTATATCTTACCTTGTACAGTTAACAAGGTGGGTTTTGTTGTAATGCTCGAGATGTGTTTATGACAGAGATGTATCATGGATCAGTTTGTAAATGACCTATCATGTTGTTTTATGAAAGAGTTTTTATCTTTCGAAGATCTCTTTACAAAAGTTTTAAATTTTTACTGATTGTTTTTATAATTCCGCTGCTAATCGCTTCCACATTCGTTAATCTGATTGTCAGTTTGGTGTCGGTCATTTCACTAAGGGTACATGGGTGACTTTACGACACACTAAACACTAGCCAACTTCTTGATCCTATTGATCTGCAAGTTGCTCTTCCTTACCATTACGGGAGTAATGACATCATTGATGATCACCTAAAAGGATATGGTGACCCATTAGGTGATACCCATATCCCAATGAGAGATATAACTATCAATAATGTGAATAGACTAAGTAGATTAAGCAGATAGTAATGCATCAAGTATGATTAACATGATACTTAAAGGAACATATAAAGCTATCACCATTTAAACAGTTAATTTCTCTTAATGTATTACACATAAACTAAACATTACAATAGACAAGGCAAGGATTATCATCCAATGTGAATTGCTGTATAACCCTACAAGATATGCTACACTATTGGATTACATCTTCTACTAAGCCCTGGGGAGTTTGAGGTATACTGATGCGATGATTTTGAGTCGCATTTATAGACTTGTTTTACTTGCATTTTATGCGTTTATTGGTCATTTTGATGGTTAATATTGCATAATTCACTTACTTTAGTCTATGATCCTTCTCAGTGTCAAATCTCTCTTATTTTATTGTTTTGAGCATAAATGATTATAATAATAGGTTTTATCTCGGCTTATGTGGTTATGTTTTGAAATTTCAGGAAAAACACATATCTGCAACTTTCAATACCATCGACGGCTGTCGATACTATCGACATAGCCACAGGCAGGAAGCTGCAAGGAGCAACGCAGAGTCGATACCATCGACTGGGAAGTCGATGGTAGCGACCTACCATCAGGTTGCCAGCGACTAGACAGTCGATACTATCGACACGATCAGCTTCAGCGACGAAAAATGGATAAAACCGACACCTAAGGGGGTCAATACCATCGACCCACGTCGATGGTATCGAGTCAGAATCAGGCGCAACGACAGAAAAGAAAAGAAGGCTGGCCGATATCGTGAGGGGTCGATACCATCAACCCACATCGATGGTATCGACGCCGTCAGACTAAAGTTTGTTTCATATTGACTCTAATCCAACGGTTGTGATATTTTTGCAACCTAACTCGGTGATTATACCTAATGATGACGTCCAAGAGCAGGGTATCACGTCATTAGCCGTTGTACACATCTCGAGAAGGGGTGGAGAGAAGAACAGAGCCCAAAAGCATGCCCCAGCCAATCCGGAAGCCGAAGAAGACGTTCTCCACCGCCGAAAGGCTGTAGATCGCACATTCTACGCCGAGGAACTCTTGGATCTTCTCCGTTCAAGGGTTTCATCACTTATTCACGTTTTTCTCCATGTTTCCCCTTTCTTCAACCATGCTTTGCTCTGAGATGAACATGCAGAGCTAATCCCCTTTATTTTTAGGACTGGGAGTAGCCCGGGGAAGCATTGTATGACATTTTTCTCATAGTAATTCATAATTTATCTCTTATATACGTGGTATGATTTCGTTTCCTCAATTATATTGTTATGCTTGATCACCATAATGATAATCTAATGCCTTTAATTACTTTGAAAGAAGAACTAACGGTTGAAAAGAGACGAAATTCACATTAATTAACAAATCCCTTGAATAAGGTGATGTAAGGTTAATGGTAGAAACCCATAGGTCGATTCTAATGCACCTAGTTTAGGGTATAGGTTACTACGACGGTGGAACCGACCTAGACATAGATAGCGAATTGTACCACGACAGTGGACAATTCTGACTACAGGCCACTATCCGGATTGAGATATGAACCTGAATAATTATATGGAAATTCATACAATGAAAACCCACGGTGAAACCGCAATCCTAAAGATCTTCATTTGAATTGATTAAACTAAACACTTAATCGATTGCCTTGTTTTATTAAATTTTCTTTTATTTCACAACAACTCTCATAATCTTTTTATTGGTCTAGCTGATTGCGAGTAGTTAGTAGTAGTCTACCGATAATTTAGTGTCCCTGAGTTCAACTCAGGCCTCACAAGGGCATGTACTACATTGACGCGTGCACTTGCGTTCTATGCACGGTAAAATCATGTCAAGTTTTTGGCGCCGTTGCCGGGGACACGACAATTGTCGGCACTACGAGTGCTGCAAGTGACCATTCTAGGCCACTTTTTATTTTATTATTTTGTAATCATTTTTAAAATTCATAGTCTATCTTTCATATTTTGTAATCGTCTAGCACGATACTGAACTAAAATTATCATCTTGCAGGTACTGGTGCATGGTGAGGACACGTAGCACTGACTACACACAGCAATCACCAGAGGTTCCACTGCGGGGACCAGACGACGAGGAGAACAACGTTCAAACCCAACTTGAAGATACAGATTCAGATCTTGAACTAGAAGCGATGGTAGAAGAACAGACAATATGGGAGAAGATAAAGGCTTCTTCCTCATCCGCTTCAAAGGGGCCTATCAAAAAGTAGGCAGTCAACATTCCGACTTATAAGATTGATCCTGCATTAATAAATTTGGTCAAATAAAATGCATTTCACGGGCTTAAAAATGAAGATCTGGTGACTCATATAAGCCAGTTCATGGAGAACTGTGATATGATCAAGATAGACAGGTTTCCACAGGAAACATTGTACTTGAAGCTGTCCCCCAGCTTTCTCACAGGAAATGCACGAGAATGGCTACATAATCTTGATGATGAGTATGTGGAATTGTGGGATCACATGGTTGAGGTATTTTTTGAGAGGTTCCTTCCGCTCGAAAAGACCAACGATGTTGTACTAAAGATCCACAACTTCAGTCAAAAAGCCGGCGAGACGTATTCCGAGACATGGGAACGTTTCCAAATAATGCTGCGGAGGTGCCCACATCATGGGCTCGACAAGGGGAAATAGGTCAAGATTTTCTATTTTTCTCTTTTTGAGCATGATAGAAGTAACCTAGATTCCGTAGGCTCGGGGTTTTTCTTGAACAACACCGACACTAGGTGTTGGGAGATTCTGAAAAATATGGCAAAGAAGCAGTCTTAGGGCGACAGAGATGCACCAGAACAAGTCAAAGTCGCAGGTGAATCAAGGGCCATTCAAGAGCTGAATGATAAATTAGACCTTCTAGCCAAGAAATTTGTAACACCCCTGACCTGGGTTATGACCTAACCCTGGAAGTTTTGCCTAAATATGTAATTAATATACTTGTGAACACTCCCTGGCATGTAATTAAGTTCCTCAGGAACATTTACTTTCAATTTCGCTCCTTTTTGTATAAAGTTGTAGCATTGTGTTGTATGCAGGGACCTATGTGCAAATTACCCAGTTTAAGGGTTGAACTTGCAAAATTCACAAGATAAGATGTTCCTTTGATGTTGAGACATCATGAGAATGGTTATGGTAAAGTTTGAGGGATTTCCCAAGCTTGAGCACCAAGGTGCAGCTATGGAAGCAATTCCCATGCTTAGAAACCCTAATTTGGGGTAAAGTGCAATTTACCCAAATTGAGGGGTCCAAGTTGTAATTCTTAATATCTAGAATATATTTTATGACTCTTATCATCATTTAGAGTAGAAATGATGAAAGGGATACATCATTTAATAATCAGATGAGAAAAATGACCTTTGTGATAGAAATCACCTAGAATGGGTATGAAACCCTTTCATGTATGTACCCTAGTTGAAGGATTGGATTCCTTTACCCCTAGATCTTGAGATTTCATGAGATTTGCATAAGGATATATAGGTTTGGTCGTGCCTTTGAACAAGGAGGGACCTAGATGTGATTTCCAATCTTGTGAGGTCCTTAGGGTGTAAAAGAGGCTAAAGTATATAAGCCCTTTTCCCTTGCAATTAAGTGAACGAACTTTCTTTCCTTCATTTCTCTTCCTTTCTTGCTCAAACGACCAAGGATAGCTCTGGAGCTCAGGGGGGGCGACCAACCTGTTCTAGGTAAGAGAACCCCACCTTCTAGCTCGAATTCATGGAGGAATTCACTTTCTAAGGTTGGTTTTATGGTTAGCTTACTTAGTCTTCTTGTTCTAGCCGACCAAAGCAACGTTTCCTTGGAGAATTCACCTCTGACCAAGTTGTGGAAGCTAAAGGACGCCATTAAAGCTTGGAGCTTGAAGGCTTGGAGCTCTAAGATCAACCTTTAGGCGGGTTTTATAACTCTAAACTCTTGCTTTATAAGTATGCTTTATTCTTGCAAATTTACTTAGTAAGTTCTCCTTCTACCACCCTTCTTCCTTGCACGTTTGCAACCAAATCAGTGGAGAAACCGACCTTGCTAGAGGTTGAAGATGAGGGGCGTGATTCCCTATGTTGCTTTTCCAAACGACCTTGGACCCTTTTGGTCCAAACGGTTGCAAACCGTTTGGGTTCAAACGGTTTCAAACCGTTTGCTCTCAAACGGTCTTGCAAGACCGTTTGGATTGAAACGGTCTCAAGACCGTTTGAAAGAGTTGACCAAGGGACGACCGTTTGAGGGTCTGTTCCTAACATATTGAATTTCATCTCTGCAAAGAATCAAAGTCTAATTCTTAACCGATTGAGAGTTGAAGGCACTTCAACATGAAACCCTAATCGGGTGAAAAAGTGCTGATTTAACATATAGATCTTATTGAGTTTTGGGGTGAAGGACCCAAACGGTCTCAAGACCGTTTGGGGATTCCTCCAAACGGTCCCAAGACCGTTTGGGCACAACCCAAGACCGTTTGAAGGTCTAGGGTTGAGTTAATCTAATGGTTTGAGGGTCCAATTGTAGGAAATTGATGAATTGATGAAAATTGCCGATTTTGACCTAATTGGACTTCAACCTTAGTCAAAACGATTTGGATCTTGGTCAAACTTTGGGCAAACGGTCTCAAGACCGTTTGGATGATGTCCAAACGACCTCAAGACCGTTTGGGCCAAGTTTGAGCCCAATTGGAGGTCAATTGATAGGTTAAACCTTGAATTGATTCACATTGTTGAACATTGATGACCAATCGGTTTGAAACCCTAATTAAGAACGATTGAACCCTAATTGGCTTGCAATTGAGGGTCAATTGGAGGTCTAAGTGGTTAAGGCTAACCCTAATTGACTCAATTTATAAGTGGTTAGCATAGCTTTAACCAATTGAGGGCTTCAACACACTTATCCATGAACATTGGTAACCTTTGAACCACTTTGGAGGTCCAAACGGTTTGAGCCCTTTTTGGACCAAACGGTCTCAAGAACGTTTGGATCCAAATGGTCTCAAGACCGTTTGAGACCAAACGGTCTCAAGACCATTTGGGGCCAAACGGTCTCAAGACCGTTTGGGGCCAAACGGTCTCAAGACCGTTTGGGCTCAAACGACCTCAGGATCGTTTGGTCCAATCGATCTCAAGCAAGTTTGATCAAACGGTCTCAAACCGATTGAAGCTCCAAACGGTTTGGAAGTCAATCCTTCCAAACGGTCTTCACCTCCAAACGGTCTCAAGACCGTTTGGATCCAAACGGTCTCAAGACCGTTTGGGGCCAAACGGTCTCAAGACCGTTTGGGTGGTTGAAACCGTTTGGAGATTTGTGATGGTTTGTACTTAACCATTTGATGATGTAATTAGTTCAATGATGATTCAATCTAAACCCTAATGGTAACTTAGGTCATTAAGGGACTATGTGATTAGTGAGTTAACCCATGATGGTAATCATGTAGCAAATTACCAAAATACCCTTGAGGGGTCTAAAGGGGTAAAACCTTGTTCTAATCAAACCCTAATCACATGATGTTGATATTTTGGCTTATGTTAGTCAATGGAGACTTATCTCAACCTGATCTAGAGTGGTGTTGTCACCATCTACTAGTGAGAGGAGAGAGAAAGTATTTCTAGAGAGAGAAAGTATCCTAGAGAGGGAAAGTACCCTTTTAAGGAGGAAACTCAAGTGAGATACTTTGATTACACATGAATGTGCATGATTAGGGAATGACCCACCTATGTGAGGTCATGGAAACCCTATTTATAATATCTAATGGATCTTAATACTAATTAAGAGCCTTAATGATGATGTTTCTCTTACATGATGATGTAATGAGTACAATTCACCATGGGGTGAATAGTAAACCCTAATTTTAGGGTAAAGACATGAAAGATGAATAGTAAATCCTAATTGAAAGGGTTATTGAATTAAACCCTAGTTAAGGGTGATTCCATGTGAAAACCTAGTTGAGGGTGATTCCATGTGAAACCCTAGTTGAGGGTGATTCCATGTGAAACCCTAGTTGAGGGTGATTCCAAGTGAAACCCTAATTGGGAATGCATCCCTAATTATTGAATTATTTACTATTATCTGATGAACTAACCATGCAGGTTGTTATGAGATGATGGTCACACCCAGGTATGGAATACCATGTTATAGTCATTGAAAGCATGTCTTAAGCTTTATGAATAGTGAACCATCTTGATGCACTACTAAGTGACATCTATAGTGAGTTATGGGCTGTAAGAGCCATAAACACCATCAAGGTCATGCTTAATAGATGACTTGTGATGAGATAACTGAAATGGTGATTGGAATGAGTTAGGCCTGCTACATTTTAGTATTCTCATATATAGTTGTGATGCTAATGTCTTTGTATGATGTTAAGAATACTGAATGTACCTAACTAATCAAGTGAAATGTAGAGCCCTGATCATAGATCCATCATTGTCAGAGTCTAAATGATGGTGAAACAGGTTTTCCCCAGGGAACTCTTGGATCATATACTTTTGAGTATATGGGGTACATGGATGTGTAGAACCTTACATCCTAGTGTAGGTATTTGATGTAGATTCTTGTAGTCCGTCATACCTCCACTATATGAAATAGGGTGAGTGGATGATGTAGATTCTAGTATTCCATCAGACCCCACCACAAAGTCCTAAAGGTGAGATGTATCTCTACACTCCCTTAAAGACATAAATACCGTGTCGGTGAAAGATAAACAAGAAATCTTCCGATGACGAAGAGAGTACAGAACGCCACTGTAACTCTAAAATAGCGAAGGTCCAGTTTACCCTGGAGAGCTATTACAAAGACATCCTGTCAGATGTCAAACAATCAATCCTCTAACTGACTGAGGAAGATGAGGTCATAAGAATCCGACTCTTTTAATGACCTATGTATGATACTGATGTGACTTCTTAGCGATCAGTTGGAGTATGAGTGGTAAGACTCATCTCCACAGGGCATAACAATAATGTTTGAAAAACATAATCAACAGCGTAGTATATCTGTTAGAGTTATCTACGAGTTATTTGATTGATGTTACATTGAATAGCATAGATGTCCTCATATTTTAATATTGATTGAACTCTTGCTTATCTTCAGAACTGCTAGTGAATATCTTGAAGGCTCTTATTGCTTTAGTTATTCCTTGCTTTACTTATAAATCCTAGTGGAGAGTTATAACTCTCGCTGGGGCAACTATGTATAATTGTCTCACCCCGTAGACTTCTACTTTTTAGGTGGTCGTCGAAGACGGAGGAACAAGAACACAGGTGACCAATCCCAGCAACAGCAGCATCAGGAGCAGTAAATATCTCAGGTGGAGATCTAGCCTGCTTCATGGTGTAGTTAGAGTCAAGTCCTATGTGTCCTCTGTACTCTCAGGTCCTGGAGTGTTTTGGAGTATGAATTCTTGAGAAATTTTGTATCCGGTTGTATATAATTACTCAAGAAGTAATTGTCAGTGATGTAAACAGATAAATCCTTTTTCTATGGAAAAGGTTTGTGGTTTCAGGCTCTTGTCTCGAAAAGTTTTATTTTCCCGTGATTTTTGTCTTCCGCTGTTTACCGATTGCTTCCGCACATGTTTAAATCGGGATTGATTCGTGGTTTGGAGATCGGAGCCCACAATTAAGTGGTATCAGAGCTCCAGGTTCAGTCGAGTCTACAGAGGCATAGGACTTAGGAAGTTGAGTCTATCTTTAGTATTCCTTCCTCATCTAATAGAATCTTCTGCTCCTCAGGAGAAGAAGATACATAAGAATGTCAGAACATCGTGATGAGCACGTGGCAGAGAGTAGTGCTAGTGCACCTCAAGGTGGTGCAGGAGTACCAAAATTGGAACAGCCTGTACCAGAACAACCTAGAGAGCCACCCCAGTTTGACCCAGATGACATGGGTAACCCAGCAGTCCAGACAATGTTTGGGCAGTTTATGACTGCCATGACACACATAACCGACAGGTTGCCTATGCCTGTACCTAGGGCACCTGTCCAGCCTGAGGGGCAAGGTATCGGTAAGACATTCGAACGGCTTCGTCGTGTCGGAGCTACCGAGTACCATGGGACTGCTGACCCCGCAGATGCTGATCTGTGGTTGACAGAGCTGGAGAAGGCTTTCAGGATCCTCAACATCCCTGAAGCTGAAAAGGTTAAACATGCTGTCTATCTTCTCAAAGGAAGTGCTGGTCACTGGTGGAACATGGAAGAGCAGAAGAGACCTGGGGTAGAGTTCTCATGGGAAGAGTTTCGTCGGGAATTTATCAATAGATATTTTCCAAAGACCTTCCTAGACGAGAAGATTTCTCAGTTTGAGAGACTGAGACAGGGTATGATGAACATTAGCGAGTACGAAGCTAAGTTCATGGAGCTGTTGCGATTTTGTCCGCACATGGCTGCCACAGAAGAAGAAAGAATCAGAAGGTTTGAGAAGGGGTTGAATGCTGACATGTCTACCCCAATGTCTGCCTTAGAGAACCGAGAGAGATTCTCTACCTTCGTTGAGTCAGTCTGAAGGATAGAGAGATCTGTAGTTGAGAAAAGACAAACCCATAAAAGATATCCACAGTTCCAGGGTTCTTCATCTAGGGATTCCAAGAAACCTAGATTCTCTGCACCTAACCCTCCACCACCCAGATCGAGTTTTCAAACTCAATGGACACCAAGCAGAGGTAGAGGACGAAGTCAACCGCTTCAAGGGACGCACAGTTCTGCATCTGTGTCAGTTACTGGACCACCCAGACCACAGCAACAGGAAAAGAGTTGCTACAACTGTGGTAAGGTGGGACACTTGATGAAGGATTGCCGTTCTAGGGCTGTCGGTGTGACACAACAAACCCCGAGACAGAATCAACAAGGATCTCAGAATAGACAACATCAAGGAGCAGCTCGAGGACGTGGACAAGCGTCTCAAGCTGGATCATCAGCACCACCTCAACAACAGGCTACAACGAGGTTCTATGCTATGAACCCACCAGAGGCAGTGGTCAATCCACAAGTGGTGACAGGTCAGATGGAACTTTTATATTCTGATATGTCTAAATCTTGTGTAGTATCTGTTTTGATTGACCCGGGTGCTACGCACTCTTTCATCACTCGAAGAGTGATTCGTAACTGCAATATGACAACTAGTCATAGGACAGATAAGTTGTTGTTGGAGACTCCGTTGAGTGGGTCTGCTGTTCTGCAAGAAGTATGCTCTCCTTGCGTACTTTTCTTTTCTAAGCATCACATTCAAGTGGATCTCATACCGCTTGATATGCAAGGATTTGATATAATCCTAGGGATGGATACCTTGGAAAGGTATCGAGTTGTCTTGGATTGTGAGTCCAAGTTGGCAGTGTTTGCTGATGAAAGCAACTCTTGGATCTTTCAAGGTGAAAGAAAGATTCTGCCCACCTGTCTTGTATCAGCTATGGTTGCTGATAAGTTGATGAGGCAAGGATGCTACGCATTCTTAGCCCATGTGGTAGATGTTACCAAGGAGAGTTCCAACCCTGCTGAAATTCCGATAGTCAGGGAATTCGAGGATGTGTTTCCCGAAGAACTTCCTGGTATACCACCACCCCGGGAAATTGATTTTGAAATCAATTTGGTCCCAGATACGAAACCCATAGCCCAGACTCCGTATAGGATGGCGCCTGCTGAGATGGCAGAACTCAAGAAACAGCTTCAAGAGTTACTTGAGAAGGGTTTCATCCGACCGAGTACCTCACCTTGGGGTGCTCCGGTTTTGTTTGTTAAAAAGAAAGATGGATCAATGCGGTTGTGCATTGACTACAGACAACTCAATAAAGTAACGATAAAGAATAAGTATCCTTTGCCGAGGATTGATGATCTTTTCGACCAGTTGTATGGTGCAACAGTCTTTTCTAAGATAGACTTAAGGTCTGGATATCATCAACTCCGCATTAAGGACAGTGACATATCTAAGTCTGCCTTTAGGACAAGATATGGTCACTATGAGTTCACGGTTATGTCGTTTGGACTAACCAATGCACCGGCTGCATTCATGGAACTCATGAATAGAGTCTTTCGACCTTTCCTTGATCAGTGTGTAGTCGTCTTCATAGATGACATACTGATTTATAGTAAGGATGCTCAGCAGCATGAGCAGCACCTTCGCCAGACTTTGACCTTGCTAAGGGAACATAAGCTATACGCTAAGTTCAGCAAGTGTGAGTTCTGGTTATCTGAAGTATCCTTCCTTGGACATGTGGTATCTGCCTCGGGAATTTGTGTTGACCCTGCAAAGATAGAATCTGTTCTGCAGTGGGAACAACCGAAGACGCCGACGGCGATTAGAAGTTTCTTGGGGTTAGCTGGTTATTATCAAAGGTTTATTAAGAATTTCAATTCTATAGCCTTACCTTTGACCAAGTTAACCCGGAAGGATATTCCTTTTTCTTGGAGTGATAAGTGTCAACAGTCTTTTCAGCTGTTGAAGGAGAGGTTAACGAGTGCACCTGTGCTTGTGTTACCTGAGCAAGGAAAGGAATATATAATCTTTTGTGATGCCTCCAAGAATGGACTTGGATGTGTGTTGATGCAGGATAAACAAGTGATTTCTTTTGCTTCCCGACAGCTTAAGAAACACGAGGAGAATTATCCAACACACGATCTAGAGTTAGCTGCTGTGGTCCATGCCTTGAAAATCTGGAGACATTATCTCTACGGAGAGACTTTTCAGATTTTCACAGACCACAAGAACCTTAAGTACATCTTCACTCAGCATGAGCTTAATATGAGGCAACGTCGCTGGATGGAGTTAATCAAGGACTACGATTGTACAATTGATTACCATCCGGGCAAGGCCAATGTGGTTGCAGATGCCCTGAGTAGGAAATCAGCAACATCAACCATGGATAGAGCACAACTAAGTTCCTTAGTATGCTCTAAAAGAGATATGCTTATCTCTTTAAGGCAAGACAATGTGAAGTTGAAGGCATCATTGTTAGCTGGTTTATTGGCTGAGATGCAGATTAAACCTACCTTACGAGAGCAGATAAAGGAGGCACAACAAGTAAATGTTTTTGTACAGCAGATTAGATCTGAGTTTGGTGATGAGAAACGAGAAGGTTTTCATGAGTCAGATGACCAGGTGGCATGCTATCATGGAAGGATGATAGTCCCAGATGTGGACAACCTGAGGAAGTTAGTCCTGGAAGAAGCTCATTCTTTAATGTATGCTATGCATCCAGGGAGCACCAAGATGTATCAAAATTTGAAAGATATATATTGGTGGCCTGGGATGAAGAAGGATGTAGCTGAGTTTGCTCTAAGGTGTCCTGTGTGTCAGCAGGTCAAGGCTGAGCACCAGAAACCTACAGGAACAATGCAACCCTTACCCATACCACAGTGGAAGTGGGACCATGTGACCATGGACTTTGTTGTTGGCCTACCCAGGACAAACAAAGGACATGATTCCATTTGGGTAATTGTTGATAGGTTGACAAAGACAGCACATTTCTTACCTGTCAAAACAACCTATTCTGCTGAAAGGTTATCCCAGTTATATGTTCAAGAGATAGTGCGTTTGCACGGAGTTCCTGTCACTATAGTTTCTGACAGAGGTCCCCAATTTACAAGTCGCTTTTGGGAACAGCTACACAGAGCCCTAGGCACCAAGCTAAGGTTTAGTACAACCTTTCATCCCCAGACTGATGGACAGTCAGAAAGGACTATACAGACCTTAGAAGATCTGTTGAGAGCATGTGTTCTCCAGTTTACCGGGAGTTGGGATCTACATCTAAGCTTGATAGAGTTTGCCTATAACAATAGCTATCAACATAGCATTGATATGGCACCATATGAAGCCTTATATGGTAGACGTTGTAGATCACCCTTGTGTTGGTATGAAACTGGTGAGCACCAGTTGTTAGGCCCTGATCTTGTGCAGCAAACTACAGAAAAGATTAAAATGATACAACAACAGCTTAAGACTGCACAAGATAGACAGAAATCATATGCCGATAAACGTCGTAGACCCCTAGAATTCCAGGTTGGAGACAGAGTGTATCTCAAGGTCTCACCTTGGAAAGGAGTCCTTCGTTTTGGGAAGAAAGGAAAGTTAGCTCCTAGATTTATGGGACCTTATCCAATTGTTGAAAAAGTTGGAAAAGTGGCCTATAAACTAGAGTTACCTCAGGAGTTGCAGAAGTTGCACCCTGTGTTTCATATTTCCATGTTGAGGAAATGTCATCCAGATACCGAGTCAGTTCTACAACCTATGGAAGTAGAATTGAATGAAGATATAACGTATGAGGAGGGACCAGTGTCAATCCTCGATAACAGAACTAAAAGGTTAAAGAAGAAGGATATAAGCCTTGTAAAAGTCCTCTGGAACCATCGTGGTGTTGAAGAAGCCACTTGGGAACTAGAAGATGAAATGAGAAGAAAATATCCCGCTCTTTTCTTATAATATGCTTTATCGATTTCGGGGACGAAATCCTTTTGAAGGGGTAAAGAATTTGTAACACCCCTGACCTGGGTTATGACCTAACCCTGGAAGTTTTGCCTAAATATGTAATTAATATACTTGTGAACACTCCCTGGCATGTAATTAAGTTCCTCAGGAACATTTACTTTCAATTTCGCTCCTTTTTGTATAAAGTTGTAGCATTGTGTTGTATGCAGGGACCTATGTGCAAATTACCCAGTTTAAGGGTTGAACTTGCAAAATTCACAAGATAAGATGTTCCTTTGATGTTGAGACATCATGAGAATGGTTATGGTAAAGTTTGAGGGATTTCCCAAGCTTGAGCACCAAGGTGCAGCTATGGAAGCAATTCCCATGCTTAGAAACCCTAATTTGGGGTAAAGTGCAATTTACCCAAATTGAGGGGTCCAAGTTGTAATTCTTAATATCTAGAATATCTTTTATGACTCTTATCATCATTTAGAGTAGAAATGATGAAAGGGATACATCATTTAATAATCAGATGAGAAAAATGACCTTTGTGATAGAAATCACCTAGAATGGGTATGAAACCCTTTCATGTATGTACCCTAGTTGAAGGATTGGATTCCTTTACCCCTAGATCTTGAGATTTCATGAGATTTGCATAAGGATAGATAGGTTTGGTCGTGCCTTTGAACAAGGAGGGACCTAGATGTGATTTCCAATCTTGTGAGGTCCTTAGGGTGTAAAAGAGGCTAAAGTATATAAGCCCTTTTCCCTTGCAATTAAGTGAACGAACTTTCTTTCCTTCATTTCTCTTCCTTTCTTGCTCAAACGACCAAGGATAGCTCTGGAGCTCAGGGGGGGCGACCAACCTGTTCTAGGTAAGAGAACCCTACATTCTAGCTCGAATTCATGGAGGAATTCACTTTCTAAGGTTGGTTTTATGGTTAGCTTACTTAGTCTTCTTGTTCTAGCCGACCAAAGCAACGTTTCCTTGGAGAATTCACCTCTGACCAAGTTGTGGAAGCTCAAGGACGCCATTAAAGCTTGGAGCTTGAAGGCTTGGAGCTCTAAGATCAACCTTTAGGCGGGTTTTATAACTCTAAACTCTTTCTTTATAAGTATGCTTTATTCTTGCAAATTTACTTAGTAAATTCTCCTTCTACCACCCTTCTTCCTTGCACGTTTGCAACCAAATCAGTGGAGAAACCGACCTTGCTAGAGGTTGAAGATGAGGGGCGTGATTCCCTATGTTGCTTTTCCAAACGACCTTGGACCCTTTTGGTCCAAACGGTTGCAAACTGTTTGGGTTCAAACGGTTTCAAACCGTTTGCTCTCAAACGGTCTTGCAAGACCGTTTGGATTGAAACGGTCTCAAGACCATTTGAAAGAGTTGACCAAGGGACGACCATTTGAGGGTCTGTTCCTAACATATTGAATTTCATCTCTGCAAAGAATCAAAGTCTAATTCTTAACCGATTGAGAGTTGAAGGCACTTCAACATGAAACCCTAATCGGGTGAAAAAGTGCTGATTTAACATATAGATCTTATTGAGTTTTGGGGTGAAGGACCCAAACGGTCTCAAGACCGTTTGGGGATTCCTCCAAACGGTCCCAAGACCGTTTGGGCACAACCCAAGACCGTTTGAAGGTCTAGGGTTGAGTTAATCTAATGGTTTGAGGGTCCAATTGTAGGAAATTGATGAATTGATGAAAATTGCTGATTTTGACCTAATTGGACTTCAACCTTAGTCAAAACGATTTGGATCTTGGTCAAACTTTGGGCAAACGGTCTCAAGACCGTTTGGATGATGTCCAAACGACCTCAAGACCGTTTGGGCCAAGTTTGATCCCAATTGGAGGTCAATTGATAGGTTAAACCTTGAATTGATTCACATTGTTGAACATTGATGACCAATCGGTTTGAAACCCTAATTAAGAACGATTGAACCCTAATTGGCTTGCAATTGAGGGTCAATTGGAGGTCTAAGTGGTTAAGGCTAACCCTAATTGACTCAATTTATAAGTGGTTAGCATAGCTTTAACCAATTGAGGGCTTCAACACACTTATCCATGAACATTGGTAACCTTTGAACCACTTTGGAGGTCCAAACGGTTTGAGCCCTTTTTGGACCAAACGGTCTCAAGACCGTTTGGATCCAAATGGTCTCAAGACCATTTGAGACCAAACGGTCTCAAGACCGTTTGGGGCCAAACGGTCTTAAGACCGTTTGGGCTCAAACGACCTCAGGATCGTTTGGTCCAATCGATCTCAAGCAAGTTTGATCAAACGGTCTCAAACCGATTGAAGCTCCAAACGGTTTGGAAGTCAATCCTTCCAAACGGTCTTCACCTCCAAATGGTCTCAAGACCGTTTGGGTGGTTGAAACCGTTTGAAGGTTGAAACCGTTTGGAGATTTGTGATGGTTTGTACTTAACCATTTGATGATGTAATTAGTTCAATGATGATTCAATCTAAACCCTAATGGTAACTTAGGTCATTAAGGGACTATGTGATTAGTGAGTTAACCCATGATGGTAATCATGTGGCAAATTACCAAAATACCCTTGAGGGGTCTAAAGGGGTAAAACCTTGTTCTAATCAAACCCTAATCACATGATGTTGATATTTTGGCTTATGTTAGTCAATGGAGACTTATCTCAACCTGATCTAGAGTGGTGTTGTCACCATCTACTAGTGATAGGAGAGAGAAAGTATTTCTAGAGAGAGAAAGTATCCTAGAGAGGGAAAGTACCCTTTTAAGGAGGAAACTCAAGTGAGATACTTTGATTACACATGAATGTGCATGATTAGGGAATGACCCACCTATGTGAGGTCATGGAAACCCTATTTATAATATCTAATGGATCTTAATCCTAATTAAGAGCCTTAATGATGATGTTTCTCTTACATGATGATGTAATGAGTACAATTCACCATGGGGTGAATAGTAAACCCTAATTTTAGGGTAAAGACATGAAAGATGAATAGTAAATCCTAATTGAAAGGGTTATTGAATTAAACCCTAGTTAAGGGTGATTCCATGTGAAAACCTAGTTGAGGGTGATTCCATGTGAAACCCTAGTTGAGGGTGATTCCATGTGAAACCCTAGTTGAGGGTGATTCCAAGTGAAACCCTAATTGGGAATGCATCCCTAATTATTGAATTATTTACTATTATCTGATGAACTAACCATGCAGGTTGTTATGAGATGATGGTCACACCCAGGTATGGAATACCATGTTATAGTCATTGAAAGCATGTCTTAAGATTTATGAATAGTGAACCATCTTGATGCACTACTAAGTGACATCTATAGTGAGTTATGGGCTGTAAGAGCCATAAACACCATCAAGGTCATGCTTAATAGATGACTTGTGATGAGATAACTGAACTGGTGATTGGAATGAGTTAGGCCTGCTACATTTTAGTATTCTCATATATAGCTGTGATGCTAATGTCTTTGTATGATGTTAAGAATACTGAATGTACCTAACTAATCAAGTGAAATGTAGAGCCCTGATCATAGATCCATCATTGTCAGAGTCTAAATGATGGTGAAACAGGTTTTCCCCAGGGAACTCCTGGATCATATACTTTTGAGTATATGGGGTACATGGATGTGTAGAACCTTACATCCTAGTGTAGGTATTTGATGTAGATTCTTGTAGTCCGTCATACCTCCACTATATGAAATAGGGTGAGTGGATGATGTAGATTCTAGTAGTCCATCAGACCCCACCACAAAGTCCTAAAGGTGAGATGTATCTCTACACTCCCTTAAAGACATAAATACCGTGTCGGTGAAAGATAAACAAGAAATCTTCCGATGACAAAGAGAGTACAGAACGCCACTGTAACTCTAAAATAGCGAAGGTCCAGTTTACCCTGGAGAGCTATTACAAAGACATCCTGTCAGATGTCAAACAATCAATCCTCTAACTGACTGAGGAAGATGAGGTCATAAGAATCCGACTCTTTTAATGACCTATGTATGATACTGATGTGACTTCTTAGCGATCAGTTGGAGTATGAGTGGTAAGACTCATCTCCACAGGGCATAACAATAATGTTTGAAAAACATAATCAACAGCGTAGTATATCTGTTAGAGTTATCTACGAGTTATTTGATTGATGTTACATTGAATAGCATAGATGTCCTCATATTTTAATATTGATTGAACTCTTGCTTATCTTCAGAACTGCTAGTGAATATCTTGAAGGCTCTTATTGCTTTAGTTATTCCTTGCTTTACTTATAAATCCTAGTGGAGAGTTATAACTCTCGCTGGGGCAACTATGTATAATTGTCTCACCCCGTAGACTTCTACTTTTTAGGTGGTCGTCGAAGACGGAGGAACAAGAACACAGGTGACCAATCCCAGCAACAGCAGCATCAGGAGCAGTAAATATCTCAGGTGGAGATCTAGCCTGCTTCATGGTGTAGTTAGAGTCAAGTCCTATGTGTCCTCTGTACTCTCAGGTCCTGGAGTGTTTTGGAGTATGAATTCTTGAGAAATTTTGTATCCGGTTGTATATAATTACTCAAGAAGTAATTGTCAGTGATGTAAATAGTTAAATCCTTTTTCTATGGAAAAGGTTTGTGGTTTCAGGCTCTTGTCTCGAAAAGTTTTATTTTCCCGTGATTTTTGTCTTCCGCTGTTTACCGATTGCTTCCGCACATGTTTAAATCGGGATTGATTCGTGGTTTGGAGATCGGAGCCCACAAAATTGCTTGCCAAAGAAGATGCAGAATCTGAGGAGGAAGCCCAGGTCAAATTTATGCAACAAAAGGGCTATATAAACAATGATTATGCTTGGAGGAAGGATAGGAAATTATCATGGAAAGATTCAAACAACTTCCTACAAGATCCAAATGCAAAGCCACAATCAACGACATAGGATAAAAGCACCATGTTGCTTAGTCAAGTGGTGCAAAAAAATCAAGAGATGATGAGTATGTTTAGTAATCAGTTGCAGTCCCAAGGTGAGATTCTGACTAAATTTGGGCAGACATTGCAAAGTCATGGAGCCCAGATGAGGACACTAGAGGTGACGGTGACTCAAATCGCCAATGAAGTGGCAGCCATGAAGCATACAAATCAACAAAGACAGGCTGGAAATGTAGAGGTCGCTCAAGCACATCATCAAGTGAAGTACATATCTGTGATTAAGGAGGCAGATCCCCCGGTGGTGGAGGTCCAGGAAAAAGGAAAAATGATGTTTGATATGGAGGCTACACCACGAATACTGTATCCTCGCAGTCATTATGGACTACCTGGTAGATATTTCCCATTCAGAAAATCCCGCCAAGAACCCATCACGGCCACTCCCACACCTAGTCAAGGAGAGCAGGTGAAATCCATACTTCACGGTGAAGCTACAACCACTAAGAAAGATGAGCAGCCACAAGTTACACCAGTGGTAAAAGATGTATCAAAGCCTACGCCAGAGGGTGACAATGAAGTAAGATTAGGGGAGGAGACCCCAACAAGCCCATATGTGCCACCTCATAAGCGTCTAAAGGAGGCGGTTGTGTCTTTTCTGGATTGTTCGAGGCCGAATAAAGAGCATAGACATTACAGGAAATTCTTGGAGATGTTTAGGAAGCTCCATATTAATATCCCGTTAGTGGAGATGATAGAACAGATTCCCGCATACGGGAGGTTCATAAAGGATATCATCACTAAGAAAAGGCAGATACAAAACACAGATGTTTTCCGGGTGAATGAGATGGTGAGCTCCATCATCCATGGGAGTTTACCACCAAAGAGGAAAGATCCAGGAGGCTTCTATATTCCATGTTCCATAGGCGGTCAACATTTTCCACAAGCACATTGTGATTCAGGCACCAGCATTAATCTTATGCCACTGTCCACATTTCAAAAGCTTGGGTTGAAGAAAATAAAGAAATCGGCGAAAACTATTGAGTTGGCGGATGGGTCCATTGTGAAGCCATACAGAGTGTGCGAGGATGTACTTGTCAAAGTAGACAGGTTTATCTTTCTGGTGGATTTCATCGTCATGGACATGACACAGCTCAAAGGTTGTGAGATGCTATTAGGTAGGCTGTTTCAAGTGACGGCTGATGTTGTCACTGCCATTGGGAGAGGTACTTTGACGTTGGGGATTGGCCAGGATCGAGTTGAGTTCAAACCACCGCATGATCCCCTGGGCACACTCTCCAAAGCTACAAGTTGATGAAGCTTGATTTCGTCTAGCCTAAGACGTTAAATAAGGGTGCTTGTTGGGAGGCAACCCAGCCATTGGTAGTTTCATTTAGTTTCTTTCACATTTGTAAGTTAGTTTGATTTGATTTTTTTTAGTGTAAAAATGATACCGTGATCGTTTGTTCAGTGTGCAGGCCTGAGGCAGGGTTGATACCATCGACCATTGTGTCGATGGTATCGACATGGGCACAGTTAGATGGCTACAAAAATCTCTTTGAGTCGATACTATCGACGGCCTCGTCGATGGTATCGACCTCACATCAGCGCATCACCAGAATGGGGTCGATAGTATCGACATGGCTGTCGATACTTGCGAGATCCCTGAAGATATTCAAACGAAATTTGTCTCAGTGAATTCGATACCATCGACGGGCCTATCGATGGTATCGACCCGGTTACAAGCAGAAAGCGGCGGCCGGGCTTCACGAGGGTATTTTCCCTAAGAAGAGTCGATACTATCGACTTGCGTCGATGGTATCGACGCGACATGTCACCGATCCGCGAGAAGGAATCAACGACGATCGCTACATCACGAGAATCGATCTGTGGGATGGGTCGATACCATCGACACACGTCGATGGTATGAATGCGTCATCGTTCGGGCCCCCACATCAGGCTATCAACAACCGTCAATACTAGCGGAAGACCGGATTATGCTACAGGTGTCGATACCATCGACCCGTGTCGATGGTATCGATGGGTGCACAGCAACGGCGGCCATGGTTATAAAAGAGAGGGATGGTCGTCATATTACGTCACACCTTCAGAGCCTTTTTCATCCACTTGTGCCTTGCACGTTGTTGTGAGACCGAAGCCAGACTACGAGCATCCAAGGAGCGCGATCTTCCCCGAGCCTTCACCGAGTGGAGATTGTCTTCTCCAATCTTCACCAAGCTCCATCTTCTATTCCTTCTTTCTCGACAACAATGGTGTGTACGGCCGGTGCATCTTCTTCACGCGCGACCCCAATGGAGATTCCTGAATTTATTCCTCCACCTACTGCATCGATTCCTCGTACGAGGATTGTCCATCCTTTTGTGGAGGTCCGGAAGGTCTATGAGGAACTGATGAAGAGAAAGATCGAGCCCACACGCTATGTTGATCGGGCGATGGTCTGTGAGCTGGGGTTCGAGGCCAACCTCACCTACGTCTTGAAGGGGTAGGCGAGACACACTACCAGGAGGCCCGACGAGTTGGAGTTCCACGCCGACGGCCAGCCATTCTTCGGTGAGTGCCCGACGTTCAAGGAACTCGTGGCGGAGTTCATGGCATCATTGGACATAAATGTGGTGCCCAATGACTTGATCGCCACTGACAGAGAGTGGAGGAAAGGGCGGGTGTCATTCAGACTCTTCAACAACAACTACACTATTACCCTAGCCCAGTTTAATTCTGTGTATAACTAGTATCATGATGACTACCAGCACCGGAGGCCCGACAACAGGACGGACTACGATGATATCTTCGCCCAGCTCGTGACTGTGCCTCCGGGTAAATCCGTCAGCTACCAAAACACTGCAGTTGCTAACTTCAAGCATCTATTTGTGTGGATTCTGCACCACATGCTCTGCACCACGTTGTTTGCTCGTGGTGACTTGTCTCTTAGTAAATTCCAAGAGACGGATTTGTTCTTCCTACATAAAATGTTGAAGCATGAACAATGCAACTGGGGCACGTTCTTCTTGACGCACGTGTTGGCCGTAAAGAGGAGTACGCGGAAGGCTCCTATCCACTTTGGAGGGCTAATCACACCATTGGCCGTCTATCTTGGGTTGGATATCTCGCAGCTTACTCCCCTTTCCAATAGGAGCAAGGTCAACCTCCAGCATCTGCACCGCTCCAACCTCCTCCTGCTTCCTGATGGCTTGGCATATGCACATTGCCATGTTAATCATGAATATCAAGAGTGTTCGCTTCCAGACCCCGTCTTCAGCATCGAGGGCGCTCAGCATTTCAGGTGGCCTGTCATTACCATCGACGACTCTGATGAAGATGACAGTGATGATGACAACAATGATGAAGGCGACGAGCATGAAGAGGAAGAGGAAGCTTTCACTCCTCTTCGGGCACGAGTAGCACCCCGAAAGCATCCCCACATGCATCCGGGTGCATCATCATCTTCACAGCCTCTGCCACCTCAGCCCTCTCATCAAGGAGAGGATGCCTACTCCATGCAAGGGATGTACTCAATGCTGTAGAAGATTCATCAGACGCAGCAGCAGCATACAACATCCTATGCCGGTATTCAGGATACAACGAACCAGCTGTTAGATAACCAGAGGGCTATTTTCGAGAATGAGAGCCTCCTCCTCGACAACCAACAGAACATCCACAATAGGTTGCACAGGATGGAGATGCAGCAGCAACCCTTCTACGACAACTACTGGAGCCAGAATTTATTTTGGGGGGTATCCACAACCTCCACCAATGCCCCAGTACGATCCGAGCTTTCAGGGGCAGTACCCATCTTGGGACCCCTCAGCTCTGCAGTACTCGCCTCCTCCTGAAGAATGATCGGTATCACTGTTCTACCTTTTAAGGTTGTTTTTGACTATGAGGCCATAGTCGAATTCAAGCTTAGGGGGAGTTGGAACAATTTCTATCTTTTAGTTTTTAGTTTCTAGTTTTTATTGCTTTGTGTTTTGTCATTTATTTCTCTTAGTTATCTCATTGTTCATAGGATCCACACTCTATCTAGTATAATTGTGGATGTCTTAAGTCATGTGTTGTTCAACTTTGATCACATAACTTAAGGAAATAATTGGGTTTGTCAACTCTAAAATAGGAATTCACAACTATACATTTCTATGATTCATGAAAAGTGGACAGAACTGGTTGTTTGAGCCTAAACTGACCAAATGATAATGAGACTTTAATTTGAAATAAGAGAGAGAAACCTCTTAATTATTACACAGGTCAGTAAGGAGGGACACATAATAATTTCCAAAGGTTCAGTCAATTTGTCTTGTGATCTATCCACCGCATTGTTTTCATATTCCACCTTAAGAACTGGAAGTACAGTACGGTTTTAGTCTCTTTGATTGCATTCCATGTAGATAGGTTTTGCATTGCAACTATTTTCACATATTTTTGCATGAAAAAAATAGACTAGTTATACATGCACATTATCCTTAAGTGCATGTCATTTAGTTGCATAATTATCATTTTGTAGCTGCATTCACATTTTTGTGCATATAGTACATCATGCATCTTATGTCTTCTGAAACATTAAGGATGATGAACTTGTTCCATACCTTCTGAATGCTTCAAATGTATGAGTTATGCAGCAATAAGTGAGCCCGACAAATAATACATTATCAGCTATGAAAATAAGGGCTTTAAAAAAAAGAAAAAAAAAGAAAAAAAAGAGAATTGAGAAGTAAGTAGTAATGAGAGAGAGAAAGGAACATAGTCTCACCTGCATCTTAAGAAGAATAAGTACATGATGTAGTTCTCTTAGATATTCCATCTCACCTTGAGACGGAATAATAGTGCATGCATCATTCCACCCAAATGTAGGCATTAGGGCATTTTCAGTCGCATATGCATCATTTAGGTCATTATTGTTTTTGTGCATGTTTAAACTGTATAATGCTTCCATTTCTTCCACTAGCCACCCATTCCATCCACCCGTTGCTCGAATTAGTAGGCCACCGTGATTTTCTCCTCACTCGTTAAGACCAGGAGAGCTGCTTCCATGTAGATGGTAGTTAGAGTGATAAACGTAGATAGGAGATCACAAGATGCATCGAGTCTGGACCAGAGAATTTTATTATGTTAACTTCCTTATGTGATAGTGTTCATCAATTTTGAGTTTGATATCTTTTATGGATGATTACTGTCACCTTTAGGGTAATTATCATTCTGTGGTTAGTGAGGGCTGGAATGTGAATGTCTGGCGGGGATCATATGATGATGTTTGTTGTAATAATATGTTCTCTAGTTGACCCTCGCAATTCTATTCTAAAGTTTAGTTGCTCGAGGACGAGCAATGTTGAAGATTAGGGGAGTTTCATGCGATGATTTTGAGTCGCATTTATAGACTTGTTTTACTTGCGTTTTATGTGTTTATTGGTCATTTTGATGGTTAATATTGCATAATTCACTTACTTTAGTCTATGATCCTTCTCAGTGTCAAATCTCTCTTATTTTATTGTTTTGAGCATAAATGATTACAATAATAGGTTTTATCTCGGCTTATGTGGTTTTGTTTTGAAATTTTAGGAAAAACACATATCTGCAGCTGTCGATACCATCGACGGCTGTCGATACTATCGACATAGCCACAGGCAGGCAGCCGCAAGGAGCAGCACAAAGTCGATACCATCGACTTACCATCAGGTTTCCAATGACCAGACAGTCGATACTATCGACACCACTGTCGATACTATCGACACGATCAGCTTCAGCGACGGAAAACGGATAAAACCGATGCCTAAGGGTGTCGATACCATCGACCCGCGTCGATGGTATCGAGTCAGCATCAGGCGCAATGAAAGAAAAGAAAAGAAGGCTGGCCGATATCGCGAGGGGTCGATACCATCGACTCGCATCGATGGTATCGACGCCGTCAGATTAAAGTTTGTTTCAAATCGACTCTAATCCAATGGTTGTGATATTTTTGCAATCTAACTCAGTGATTATACCTAATGACGGCGGCCAAGAGCAGGGTATCACGTCATTAGCCGCTGCACACGTCCCGAGAAGGGGTGGAGAGAAGAACGGATCCCAGAAGCACGCCCCAGCCGTTCTGGAAGCCGAAGAAGACGTTCTCCACCGCTGAAAGGCTGTAGATCGCGCATTCT
This sequence comes from Alisma plantago-aquatica, assembly GCA_963693085.1. Taxonomy (NCBI): domain Eukaryota; kingdom Viridiplantae; phylum Streptophyta; class Magnoliopsida; order Alismatales; family Alismataceae; genus Alisma; species Alisma plantago-aquatica. The sequence goes on along the minus strand of OY856412.1, from coordinate 1,364,832,087 downwards.
ACGCTGAGGAACTCTTCTTCTCCGTTCAGGGGTTTCATCACTTATTCATGTTTTTCTCCATGTTTCCCCTATCTTCAACCATGCTTTGCTCTGAGATGAACATGCGGGGCTGATCCCCTTTATCTTTAGGACCAGGAGTATCCTGGGGAAGCATTTTATGACATTTTTATCATAGTAATTCATAATTTATCTCTTAAATCCGTGGTATGATTTCGTTTTCTCAATTATATTGTTATGCTTGATCGCCATAATGATAATGTAATGACTTTAATTACTTTGAAAGAAGAATTAACGATTGAAAAGAGACGAAATTCACATTAATTAACAAATCCCTTGAACAAGGTGATGTAAGGTTAATGGTGGAAACCCAGAGGTCAATTCTAATGCACCTAGTTTAGGGTATAGGTTACTACGACGGTGGAACCGACCTAGACATAGGTAGTGAATTGTACCACGACAGTGGACAATTATGACTACAGACCACTATCCGGATTGAGAGATGAACCTGAATAATTATATGGAAATTCATATAATGAAAACTCACAGTGAAACCACAATCCTAAAGATCTCCATTTGAAATGATTAAACTAAACACTTAATCTATTGCCTTGTTTTATTTTATTTTCTTTTATTTCACAACAACTCTCATAATCTTTTTATTGGTCTAGCTGATTGCGAGTAGTTGTAGTAGTCTACCGATAATTTAGTGTCCCTGAGTTCGACTCGGGCCTCACAAGGGCATGTACTACATTGATGCGTGCACTTGCGTTCTACGCACGGTAAAATTGTGTCATATACCAATCAAACTTCCAACTGACCACTGTGAAGTCACAATAAATTTGTTATAAGTTATAGGAGAGACAACATTCTAAGATCTCTTACCCTCAGTCAGTACTAGTCTGCTGCAAAGACATATATAGTCAAGCTACAAATCAACCTACTCTGCCCTTGGTATATAGGTCACAACACTGGAAACTAGGGTATAAAAAACCCTATCATCTAAGGTACAACCGCAGATGTCCTCAATCACATCACATATACAAATATTCGAGACACGACCTTGACCGTTCTCAATATGAGGTATGACCACAACCATCTTCCATACCTCGAGATCAAGATGACAAGGATGTAACCTCCTTGCACCCGCACATTCTCCAACAATATGCGACTCTGAGATTCCCTTTTGGGATACTTATTTCCCTACCCAATAAGTTCTAACAATAAATAGTTATACGACACATGACACTACATGATTCGAGTTTCACTTAATTAGTTATTCCAAATTTGATGAGTTAAGTATGCATTAATCAAGTTACATACAAACCGTAAAAGAGTTCTACAAAAATATGGGTATATAACAACTCCAAAAGACATAAAACATACGAGATGTATTCTTTATTATATCATTACATGGTACCAATCCCTTGTCCATCATGAAGAGGATTACACCTCCATTAAGGCTCAAGACATGCCCAAATGTCATTAAGACCATTCACATTATCTCCTACAAGAACATCATTATCTTTTAACACCTTGTTGAAGGTTCAACCAATCATCATCAAAATTGTGGTACACATGGCTGGTATAAGTCTACATCAACATAAAAGCTATGATGTTCACAAGTTAACATGGTAGGGTTACCATAAGCATTATGAGAGTATCCTTCCATCATTACAACATAAAGGTAGAAAGTACAATTAAACATCACCTCTTAATCATTATAAGTTAGGGTCAACAAGGTAGATTGAATTATGTTACAAATCAACACTCAAGAGTAAACCATTTGTTTGTACACATACTTAGGCAAAAGCATAAACACTTACACCTAGCATCCCCATCAGATCATGGATACACTTAATCCAAAACATCACCATTAGATCATGTGCTTCAAGCACAACCCATTGGATCATGAGATTTAATTTCAAACATAAGATTATAGACATCAAACCAAAACCATCAGATCATGGGACTCAACCAACCATTAGATTCAAGATAGACCAAACCATTAAATAATGCACATAGTAGAGCCATCAAATCGTCAAGATACTTAACCAAAACAAGATCATCATATTATTAGAGGGAAGATAAATCATAGGATCATGTGTCAGGTTAATAACCATTTTAGTCATCAAGTAAACCCATCTATTTCTATGCTTAGTGAAACCATCAAGTGAAGTCATTAACCAAGCATTAAGTAAAGACATTGTTCTAAAGACCAATGTAGTGTCATTGGTTTTCACAATAAGTAAAACCATTGTTTTACTACTCTGAACAAACCATTTCTTCAAGAAAAAAGCAAAATCATCAATCTATAGACTAAATATCACTAGCAAATTTAGCACCAAGTAAAACCAAAAATTTGTATACTTAAGTGAAGACATTTCCTTTACACTAAATGACCATGTTTCATACCACAAAAACCAAGGTAGTCCATGTTCATAGAGGAAGGTACATTCACATGTTCTAAGGGTAACTTAACAACTCACAAAATCATGCATGTATGTAAAGTAGTGCACACAAGATCATCTTGATGGTATGTATGACCATAGAGCCAATCATATAATGACTAGGGTGTGGCATTAAATACCTGATTTGATAATAATAAAGGTAAGTCCATCTATTATGTTTTCTCAGTCATGAGATGATGACATGGACGTAAGTAGATGTCTAAAGAATGATGTTATTCAATGACATATGTCTTCCAGTACATGATTTGAATAATGAGATCATACAGATACTAATAATACATACATTCTTGTTATGTCTCTAGTCCGATATTACTATGGAAGCAAAATAGACAACAATAATATGTAAGACTAGAGTGTGTGTTGACTGATAACAATGTCTCATTAGTCATGATATATGATATCAAGTCACTCACACACATACATGCTAGAGAATAGTGTATCAGACAGGCCCACCGTGAGAGTGATAAATGGAGACCATGGAATGGTAGTCAAAATCATTTCTCATAGTTATAGTGGTGATGGTTCTTAGACCTGAAGTCACTACACTCATCACATGTTGTTGGGTATATTTTGACATTATAAAATGTAATCTTGAAATACGGGTTGCCATAAAGGTGATGATTGGGTAGCTTTGACACATGGGGACTTGAGTGTGAGTGATGTAGATGGAATTTGTTCCTCCTACAAGAGATTGATATCCAATTCCTCTTGATAAGTGAGACTGAGAAATATATGATCGTATTCATGTGATTCAATATGTAATATGTGAACTCAAATACATCATAGACAATTTGCTCTACTTCAAGGAACATGGATTAAACATTGAGAGGATGACAATTCGATGCCTTAAGTGCGATCTGGATATCAGAGACAAAGGAACTATACAATAATGGTAACACTAATCGAAGATTGTAGGTTGAAGTTGTTATGCTACTTTCCAAATTACTTGGGTAGCAATGATTTGTGACTAGGCACCACTCTTTGCTTGTAAAGTCATTGACTACCAATGTAAATATGGACCTATAGGGTCACACACATAGGATGCACTTGGATTAAAGGAGTACATTCATGAATCATGTTTAATTTGATTACTAAAGATGTTTAGGTTTTTAATTAAATAATAGATCAACTGACTAGACTCAGAATCATCAAGTCCAAGTGTTGGACTAATTGTTTGGAGTGTCAGGTTGATTAGAAACCTAATTGGCTGAGTTCTACTAGAACTGGGGCATGAGACGACCGTCTCGCATGAGCGAGATGACCGATTTGTGGTCGTGAGATGACTGGCTTGCATGAGCAAGATGACCGGTTTGTGGTTGCGAGACGACCAACTCGCATGAGCGAGACACCCAGTTTGTGGGGAAATTCAATTGCATCAAGGCTCAATGGTGTCGTCATGTTATGTATTGATTGGATTTGAATTTCCAATTTGATTCAAAATAGGAAATTGTGCTAGATGATCGTCTTATGCATGAGATGACCATTTTTCTACGTGAGATGACTCTCTTGTAGTTGCATGTTCTAGAACATTCATGATTCTAGACCCTTCTACTCCCATACCGATCGAGAACCCTAATCCTAGCCTCTACTATAAATAGAGGGGTACTAGGGGCTTCCCAATACACACAATTGACAATCAGTTGCTCTGACAATTGTTGTCCTATCTGGTTGTGGTAACCAATGGAGAGCCTAAGTAAGTCCTACCCATTAAAGGGAGGGATAGCAAGGGAGAGAACAACTGAGAATTAGTTGTGGGAAAGCATGTCAGTGACTAGTATACCGATAGAACGAGACATCTCCTTCTCGTTGGCTCTAGTAGTGCAACATGGAGTTCCCAGTGGTCTGTGTGGACTACTCTAGAGGTGGAAGGTCATCATCTACTTCTAGGAGGACAACGTCAACTCAGAGTTCATGGTGAGATTGTAGGATCTACTGTAGATGTTGTTACACTCTATTGTCCATGGTGAAGACTAGGAGCCACACATACACCATTCAAGATCAACTAGACGATAGTTGCACAACTACAATGATGAGGAGTATGTCACTGGACTTGCTCCAGGACGAGGTATATCCTCAAAACCATCCTTTCCATTATATAGTTTTTGACGTGATCCACTGGTTTATGGAGAATATGGCTATAATTTTTTTTGTTTCCGCTGCCTATATCTATGCCCTACTTCCAAACAGTAGTATCAGAGCCATGTCAATCTACTATATTTTAAGATAAATCCATATTTATCATTTATTGCACGTGATGTGAATAATTTCTTGTCCAATCAAATACCACAATAATCCCAAACTAATATATATATATATATATATGATATATATATGCATATATATATGTATATATGTATATATATAATATATTTATATATATATAAACATGCAATTTACACGTGTCACCCTAAAAGTGAGCTTTGATGGTGGTGTAGCATGGTTATGGCCAATAACACCTATTATCCATGCATGGTTGTGTAGTTGGTTAATCCTATTTTATCTTGGTCTATGTACTGCGCCTCTATCTTATCTTCCCAATGTAAAGTTAATTCTTTCCTATCCTTTCTCCCCTTGAATGTAACTCAATGTTTCTCTACAATCACATAATAGTAGGATAGTCTACTTTCATATTATGACAAAGAAGAAAGACGTTCTAAAGATGCCAACTAACCATCTCAGAGATGAGCGACCGATTAGAGGACTGAGGAGGGCCAGAAGGATGAGCCGAACCTATCACCTGGTGAACCCAAATGATTGAATGGAGCAGCCAGCATGTGGTGGATAGAAGGACCTGACGACCGATGAGACGGTCAAATGATTGGCCAGGAGGTAAGCCGATCAGTTCAAAGGTTGAATTGATCAACCCCGATTGGAAAAGCATGGATCTTCATCAACGATAGGTTTCTACATGTGATGTAGACCTAGGTTATGGAAATTCATTGTGACTCCAAGGAATTACATTAGGCTGGCCATAACCATCACTTTTTGTTTTTTGCATGTTTTCATTGTGGGATATAGCATGTATATGATATGTACTATATATTTGGCGATCGGATAAAATATATGTATTTATAAATATGAAAACCCTAAAATAAATAATAAGTCTAAGATGCCTTCTATTAGCAACACACATGAAAATCTTGATCGACCAAACATAGGCTTTCACAAAGAATGGTGCACCGTCTATCTCGTGGAAGTGTGATGGTAGATATGTAGATTTACACAAAGCATGGTACATATCTATCGTGTTGGCTATTGGACCAGGCTTAACTATTGTTAACTTAGTGAGACTAGGTGCCAGAGGCATGCATATGATTATGGAAAGGAGTTGCATACATAATCTATCTAAGAGTTGCATGAGATGCAATTGACAAATGTTGTCTACCTAAATAGTCAAGTTGTGGGCGATCACCCAAAGATGACTCATGATTTGATGAAATATGGATCTTGTCTCACTAGAAGATTTTACATTGTAATCTTTCGAATTGATACATGATGGTTATCAACTTGAAAAAAATAGTGTGAGGGATAGTTAATTAAAAACCCTTTTAATATTGTTAACTTATCAAATAGAAAAAAATAAAAAATGTTTTGAAAAGTTGCAATATTTCTTTGTAGAATTAAATGTCAAACACAAACACGTTACTATGCAATCATTCCTTTAGAAGGAAAAATGGGATAAACTTCCACATCTGGTTTAGGAGTTTTTGAAGTGTTCTTAGTGAAAGATCTATGACCTTAAAAGACCAGAGCCAGAGGAATCCAACTCTAAATGAATGTAAGGCTGATATGGAAGCTGGTATGGGTGCTTACTTGAAGCATACCAAAGATGCCATAGACATGGAACACCTTATGATATGGTGTATGAACTATGAGTTGCATGAACAACATGAAAACATGGACAGTCTTGATATGGTAACACATCTTAAAATCATGTAAAGCAAACAAGGTATAATGTCTCCAAAGTGTTATTTGAGTGCAAACTGACAAAGGGAGGTCCAGAGAGTCCCATGTGCTCAATATGATTGAGCATATGGAGTGACTGAGATTTCTCTTAAGTCAATAATTAAACATGGATATGATTATACAAAATCATTGTATGAATCATATAGTCAATTTATTAGATGTTTGACATGTTGATACCAAAGCATGAAAGAAGAAAGGACAAATCCATGATGGTGATCAGTGGAAGTGAGTCCAAGGGCAAGGGCACAACCAAGAAGAGTTCTGAGCTAAGATGAAGTCCAAGTCTCCTGCACTTAGTTTATGGAGAAGGGCAAGTGGAAAAGGAATATGACCTTTTCTCTTAATGGATTAAGGAAAGAAAGTGCCACCATTGTCACCTGTCTGGACATTGGAAAGAGTTATCCTCTTTATAGAGGATCTTAGGAAGAAGATGGAGATAGAGATCTGTACTTCAGGACTTGAGAAGAAGTAAGCTAGAACTGTATGGAGCAAGGGTTGCTGCCTCTACACTTAGAAGTTGTCATTCATGGTCACATAATAGAATTAGTGAACTTCTAATATGTATCTGCCATTGATGAAAACATAATATCTCTTGTGTGATAAGAATATTATGTTTCATTTTAAAAGATATGATCTTTCATGGTAATGCCCTAAGTCTCACAAACTATATATGATAGTTCTAAAGAAAAATATGTGTATGACACATATATTTAATGACTTGATGACTCACACACTCAAACATTGAATACCTATAGCATTGTCATCTAGAGCACATAAATGAGAAATGCATCTCTAGAATCCATATGATGGTTATCTAGACTCTTTTGGTTATTGAACCAATAGAGACATGCAACTCTTATTTATTGTGCAATATGAGAAAAGTCTCTTCACTATATTTAGTGGGAGAATAAGCATTCTATTTGGGCTAGTACATATTGATGTACATAAGAACATTTACAATATATGTTAAATGTAGTTTCAAGTACTTCATTATATATTTATTGATTTTATCAGTAAATATGGAAGTTTGTATTTGATGAAATACAAATCTGAATCCCTTGAAATGTTCAAGGAGATCATAAATGAAGTACGTAACTAACTTGGTAAAAGTATTAAGATACTTTGAAATGATCGATGATGAAATATTTTAAACAAAGAGTTTGAGGACCTTCTGGAGAGATCGCGATAATGCATCACGATGAACTCCACCTGAAACACAATGATAGTGTATCAGTAAGAAGGAATCACACCTTACTTGTCATGATGAACAAAATCTACCTAATCTTCCAATTTCTTTTGGGCACATGCTTAACACTAAATAATGTACCATCTAAAATTGGTTCAATAGACACCATATGAGATATGGCATGGGAGGTGTCCAGATGTGTCTTTTATAGTGATTAGGGATGAATGCTTTTATAAGAAAAATAGTTTCTTAAAAGAGTTGTCTATAAAATCACATAAATGTTATTTTTTTAAATACTACTCTTTTCCCAATCCTACAACAAAGTTGTTTGTTGATCTGGATGATTGTATTCCTAAAGAGGAACCTAGTTTTAAAGGAATCAATGGGAGTAAAAGTAGAACTCAAAATGTTTTAGACAAACAAGAAAATATTAAACCTAACAAAGGTAGATGAGAACAAAGAGAATCACAAGCTATTTTGGAATATCAAGTTCCTTACGTAACACACAAAACTCATAGTTCTAGTAAAGCACACCTTAAGTTTGAAATATTATGATTTCTTATAACTCAGAAAGGTGTTAAGTTGATCACAGATAATGAGTCTAAAAATACCTAGAAGCTATTGAGGAACCAGAAACTAAGGAATGGCTTGAGGCCATCAGATCCATGATGGAGTCCATGTATAGCAACAAGGTATGACCTTGTTGGATCCACCAAGGGGTAAAAACCAAAGGGTGCATTTCAGTCTTTGTAAGAAGACCAACATGGAAGAGTATTTGGTTGCAAAGAGTTTAAAATAAGTTCAAGGTGTGGAACATGATGAAGTCTTTCACCAATTACCATGGTTAAATCCATATGGACCATGTTTGTTGTTGCAACTTGTTAAGACTGTGAGATTTGGCATATGGATGTTAAAACAAGATTCCTTAATTGGAATAATTATGAGGATGTGTATGTGACACAACCTAAAGGTTTTATTAATCCAAAAATGCAAACAAAGTCTATAAGCTACATAGGTCAATCTATGGATTGAAGTAAGTATCTCAGAGTTGGAAACTTCTATTTGACAAGACAGTCAAAGAGTTTAACTTGAGTTAAAATAAAGATGAAATCTCCAAGTAAATAGGATTTAGTGGGAGCATACTAATATTCCACATGATGATGGGGAATAACATCCTTATCATGTAAAAGTTAGAACCTGGCGGGAAACACCTTCTCTATGAAGGGTTTAGGCAAGACATCCCATGTGATAGGGTTTGAGATCTATGGAGTGATATGGAAAGATTCTTGACCTAAGTAAGAGAACGTATACTAGCAAGTTGTTGAAGGGTTCAACATGCATGACTCAATGAGAAAGAACCTATCCATGTTCCATGGAGTTAGTCTCTTATTATGAAGAATGGAAACACATGGAATAGATGCCATATGCATTCACAATTGGATCTATCTTAAATGCAATGATATGTACTTATTTCATTATCTTGTATGTATTGGTCATGATGAGAGGATATCCCTTTATCTCATATGCATTGGACATGACGAAAGGATATCCAATCATCTCATATGTATTGGACATGATGAGAGGACATATATATACCTACCTAGAAATGTTGCATGTATTGCACATGATGAGAGGGTATATATCAGATGCTAGAGAGAGTCACTGGACTACCATAAAGAGCATCCTTGGATACTTGTGAATCATTAAAAGGATCAGTTCCATGGTTATGGTAATAAGGGAGTTGGGTGTAAAAGGTTACACTGATGCAAGCTTCTAAAATGACATAGTAATGATCACAATCTAAATTTATGTTTGACATTTAATGAGAATAGTAAGCTAGAAAGGGTTATGAGATAACTAAAAATTTTCAAATCTATAAAAGAAGTCGAGTATCTCTGTGTTATGAGAACAACATAGGATACTGTATGGATCAAGAAATTCATATGGGTGAACTTGTGGGAGGTTCTAATCATTGATGACACAATAGATTATGACAATAATGGATCTATTGGATAGGCATGGAATCTTAGATAGCATACTATGGAACTTCCATCTCATACGAGATGTCATACAATGAAGAGATGTGAAAAGTTGCAAGATACCAACTTTAAGCAAACGTTGCTAGACCCTCTATAAAAGCACTTACACAGTAGAAACATGATGGACATGTTGAGATCATTTGGAATAAGATTCATGGGTGATTCTCTCTAAGTGCAAGTGGGAGTCTGTTGGTATGTATGCCCATAGAGCCAATCATATGATGATTAGGGTGTATCATTAAATACCTGATTTGATTAATTGTGTCTATTATGTTTGTATCAGTCATGGGATGATGATGCAGACATAAGTAGATGTCTAAATAATGATGTTACTCAATGATGGATGTCTTCAAGTATGTGATTGAACAATGAGATCATACAGATTCTAAGAGTACATGCATTCTTGTTATGTCCCTAGTTAGATATTATTGTGGAAGCAAAATAGTCAACAATAAAACATAAGACTAGAGTTTGTGTTGACTGATGACAATGTCTCATTATTTATGATATATGATATCAAGTCACTCACATAGATACATGTTAGAGAATAGTGTATCAGATAGACCCACCATGAGACTGATACATGGAGACCATGGAATGGTAGTCTGAATCATCTCTAATAGTGATAGTGGTGATTATGATTGTTAGACTTGAAGTCACTACACTCATTACAAGTCTTTGGGTATACTTTGACATCATGAAATGTAATCCTAAAATACAAGTTGCCATAAAGATGATGATTGGGTAGATTTGACACATGGGGACTTTAGTGTGAGTGATGTAGATGAAATTTGTCCCTCCTATAGGAGATTAATACCCAAGGCCTCTTGATATGTGAGACTGAATAATATACGCACTACTACAAAAATGGCTTATAACGTCACTTTTAAAGGCGTCGGTTGTATAAATACACCGACACCAAAAACCTAACATATGGCGTATCACTTTTATTCAGTGTTGGTTCCCGAATAATAAACCAACACCTAAAATTAACTGCCAAATCCAAAATTTCCAGTGAAAAAAATTCTTCCAAAATTTAACATATGGCGTAGGTTATTAACTATTAAACCGATGATGAAAGGTTATTCGCGAGACAAAAATTGGGCACATTTTGGTCGTCAGTTTTTCTACAATGACCGATGCTTATGGGTTTTCCCACATTGTTCTCGGGAAAATTTTCACACCCTTTGAGCGTCAGTTTTTGAAAGAAACCGACGACTATGGTCATTAATCAAGAACAATTTTTTTAATCGGCATATGTAGATAGACGTTGGTTTTTTTCTAGTAAAAACCTACGACTATCATTGAGAATAGGTGTCGGTGTGTTTGTAGAACCGACACCATTAGTTTTATGTGTCAGTTTTATTTAAGAACCGACGCCTATTGTTAACTTAACAACACCCGTGCGAGCCCGACTCTTCCCCTTTCTCTGTTTCATTCATTCTCGTGCTACTCCAGGGTTTGGTTCGATGATTTCTCCTCTGCCCCCACTTCCCGCCGCTGCTCGCTGCCACTGCCTCCACGCCTGCTGCCATCACCGCTCAGGCTGCCACCTCTACTGGTACCACGCCGCCGCCTCTGCTGGACACCCGTTGCTCGTCGTCACCACGCCGTACCCGCCGATCACCCTCACTTCTCACTGCCGCTCAACACCTGCTCACCGCCGCCGCCGCTCGACAGAGGAGGTACCCTCTTCACTTTCTCCCTCTCTTTTGCTTGCTCAACACCAGCTCACCCTGCCGTTCTACCCTTGGATTTCTACTGCCCGATCCTCTTCCTGGAAGCAACACGAGGAGGTCACGACTGTGTGGGCTGGAGACAACCGTGAATGTGTTGGCCGACCACGGCCGTGGTAGGCCAACACATCCACGACTGTGGCCAGCCCACACGATCGTGGCCCTGCTTTTATCCATTTGGTAAGGAGGGAGTAGGAAGAAGAAGATACATTTGCAATTGAATACTAATGCTTGACCTAATTCTGTAAATTTTGATGCATGTTGAATTAAGATATTAAAACCCTAATACACATTTCACCATAATCTTAAATTAAGTATATTTAAGAAATCTTGTGATCAATCTATGTAAGATATTAAAACCCTATTGTTAAATATCTAATTTTGTAGTGATGTGTCACCCTAACATCTACATGAATCCCTATTGTATGATGTAGATTGATGATAATGCATGAGCTAGTTTGAAATTTTGAAATCAATTATGAATCTCTCCATCCCTAGGTCATACTAATTTATGTGTAATCTTTATCTTGATGATGGACATGCATGGACACTCGAAATGTTGAAATCAATGTTATAGAATGACAACACATGTATTTGTTGGCCTAGAAACCCGTCCAAGATTTACTCATTAGGAGTACATATTGGATAGTCCCTGGTTTGGGACTGTTCTTGAACACCTAATCTCACTTAGGATGTAAGTGTATAATGCGTATTTGGTTTTCGAGAAAATTTCGGTAGCATTTCCCTCGTTTGTTCTCTAAGTACATATGTACTTAGAGAATAGCGGGGAAATGTTGTCGAATTGTTTTTGAAAACCCAATACACATTATACACTTACTAGTGAGATTAGGTGTTCAAGGATGGGATAGGTGGTACACATTTATTATATATAAGAATGACATCACATGTATTTGTTGGCCAAGAAACCCGCCCAAGATTTACTCATTAGGAGTAAATCTTGGATAGTCCCCAGTTTGGGACTGTTCTTGAACACCTAATCTCACTTAGGATGTAAGTGTATAATGCGTATTGGATTTTTGAGAAAATTTCAATAGAATTTCCCCATTTGTTCTCTAAGTACATATGTACTTAGAGAACAACAGGGAAATGCTGTCGAAATTTTTTTGAAAACCCAATACACATTATACACTTACTAGTGAGATTAGGTGTTCAAGGATGGGATAGGTGGTACACATTTATTATATATAAGATTAACATCACATGTATTTGTTAACCCTAGACCCTAATCTTGTTGTAATATATACTTATTTTCTCTTTGATCATAGAATGGATAGATCATGGATGTCCATTCGCAATTGATGCACCCCAGAGTTTATTTCTGGTCTTGACCACTTTATTAGATTTGCCGAGGAACATAGGAAACAACCTGGAGATAGGTTCTACTATCCATGTAGGCATTGCGGTAACAACTTGAAAGTCAGCACTGGTGATGAAATCAAAAGTCATGTCATGTGCAACGAGATTATACAAGGCTATACAGAATGGCACTGGCATGGAGAGATTTCAAACTGGAAACTAGTGAATGTCAATAGTAGTGCTTGTGTGGAAGAAGAAATTGCCTCCGATGACGTAGATGTGAATGAACCAGTTCTAGTAGACATCATTGATGCGATGCTGGATAGTTGTGGGGTAGAGAACACTGATCCACCTCCCATTTTTAGAAACATTGTGCATGATGCTGAGATATCGTTATACACAGGTTGTACTAAGTTTACGAAGCTTCGCGCTGTGTTGTGATTGTATAAGCTGAAAGCTAACAATAGATGGAGCGAAAAAAGCTTCACGTCATTGTTGTCTTTGTTGAAAGAAATGTTTCCTGAAGGAAATGAGCTGCCAATCTCAACATACCAGGTAAAGAAATGGTTGTGCCCAATGGGAATGGATGCCAAGAAGATACACGCATGCCCAAATGATTGTGTATTATTTCAAAAGGACTATGTGGATTTGAAAGATTGTCCAAAATGTGGTGCGTCATGGTATAAATTGACGACTTAGGAGGAGTCCAAAACTGGTTCTCCTACCAAGGTGATGTGGTATCTACCTATAATATCACGGTTTCAACGCTTGTTTGCCAATCCGATAGATGCGAAGAATTTGAGGTGGCATGCAGATGTTAAGAAAAATAATGATGGGATCCTACGACATGCGCCTGATTCCCCACAGTGGAAGAAGATTGATCTATTGTATCCTAAATTTGGTGAAGAAGTCAGGAATCTAAGACTTGGGGGCTTTGTACAGATGCGATGAATCTGTACGGGACATTGAGCAGCCAACATAGCACTTGTCCAGTCATGCTTGTTATATACAATCTTACTCCCTGGCTGTGTATGAAAAATAAGTACGTAATGTTGTCGTTGTTGATATCGGGCCCTAAACAACCTGGAAATGATATTGATGTTTATCTTGAACCTCTGATTGATGAATTAAAGAAACTCTAGGGTGAAGGTGTGATGACCTATGATGCTTCACGAAGAGAGACATTTCGTTTGCATGCTATGTTGTTTTGCACTATTAATGACTTTCCAGCATATGGGAATTTGTCTGGATATAGTGTCAAAAGAGCTAAAGCGTGTCCTATATGTGAAGAGAACACTGATTCAACAAGACTAATACATGGCGGTAAGACTGTATATCTCGGTCATCGAAGGTTTCTTACAAAATTACATCCGTATCGTAGGAAGCACAAAGAATTCAATGGATTGAATGAGGAACGGAGTGCACCTAAACCTATACTAGGGGAGGTTGTTTATGAAAGAGTAAAAGACTTTGTTAATGAATTTGGTAAGAGATCACAATGTACTATGGCCACACGGAGTGAAAAATCTTTATTGAAGAAGAAGTCAATATTTTGGGATCTTCCTTATTAGAGTTCTTTGACAGTCAGGCATTGTATCGATGTCATGCACGTTGAGAAAAATGTCTGTGATAGTGTCATTAGTACTTTGTTGAATATACCAGGTAAGACTAAAGATTGGCTAAAATCCAGACTGGACCTACGTGAAATGGGAATAAGATCAGAATTAACAGAATTACATGAAATGGGAAATCGGAGAACATACTTACCTCTCGCTTGTTACACATTGTCTCGAAAGGAGAAGAAAGCTTTTTGTGAATGTTTGGTAAATGTTAAGGTGCCACAGGGTTACTCATCCAACATCCGTAGATTGGAATCAATGAAAGATCTGAAGTTGATAAGTCTTAAATCTGATGATTGTCACACTCTAATGCAACAAATATTGCCTATGGCAATTTGATCTATATTGCCGAAGCATGTAAGGTTTGCAATCATCAGAATTTGTTTCTTTTTCAACAGTCTGTGCAGCAAAGTTATTGACCCTGATACTCTCAATAATTTGCAAAGAGAAGTGGTTGTTACCCTATGTCAGCTTGAGATGTATTTTCCTCCGTCGTTCTTTGATATCATGGTACATCCTGTTGTCCACTTGACTAAGGAAGTGAAAATGTTAGGACCAGTTTTCTTGCATGGGATGTATCCCTTTGAACGATACATGAGCATTTTTAAAAGTGATGTTCGAAACCGTTATCGGCCTGAAGGGAGTATTATTGAGGGTTATGTGGCGAGAGAGGTTATGGATTTTTTCAATGAATTTCTCAGTGGTAATGAAACTCCCGGTAATGACAAGAATATTGAGGAGAAATTTGGCAAAGGAATTTTGGGATCACGGGTGAAAGTAATCAGCCATGAGCAGTTGGAACAAGGTCACTTGTATATTTTACACAACATGGATGAAGTGAGTGTTTATATCGAGGAACATACCAATTTCATCAAGAGACTATATCCTCGAGTCAATACAATGTGGCTTGCTAGAGAGCATAACAAGACATTTATTAAGTGGTTTGAAGATAAAGTCTTACATCAACTATCTCAAACACCAGATGATATTACTAAAAATATCAAATGCCCTGCCTTTAAACCAAAATTGAATGTTATGTCTTATGAAGGGAATGACATTAATGGATTCACATATTACACAAAGTGCCAAGATGATAAGAGTGTCGTCCAAAATAGTGGGGTAACCCTTCAAGAATCGACTATGTTTTTTGCAAGTGCAAAGGATAAGAGTCCACATGAAGCTAAAATGTCATATTACGGTGTCATTGAAGACATATGGGAGTTTGACTACACAGATTTCAGAATTCCGCTCTTCAAATGTAATTGGGTTGATAACACCAAAGGAGTTATAGTGGATGAATTGGGTTTCACTTTAGTGAACTTTGAAAAGATTGGTGAGAAGGGTGAACCATTCATATTGGCATCACATGCGAAACAAGTATTTTTATATCGATGATCCTGCAAATGATAAATGATCGGTTGTTCTTCATGGTAAAAGACAGTTCATTGAAGATCCTATAGACGAAGAAGAGTACTATGATATGTATGATGAATCCAGTCCATTCTCATTTGGGTTGCCAACACCAGAAAATATCAAAGCTAATGATGACTTGTATGTGCGCAGAGATCAAAATGAAGGCTTGTTAATTGATAAAAAATCGCAATATTAGAGGCATGTTTATATTTTTTTATATGTTTTATTTTTATGAATGTGAACTTTACAATGTGAATCACTTTACAATATGAATGTGAACTTTACAATGTGAATTTTACAGTGTGAATTACTTTACAATGTGAACTTTACAATGTGAGTTACTTTACAATGTGAATGTGAACATTAAAATGTGACCTTTACAATGTGAATTACTTTACAATGTGAACTTTACCATGTGAATGTGAACTTTCATATGGCTGAGCATTCTCTTGATGACCGTGCTGATGATTACCGTGAGGGTGAGGACATCAATGCGCCGCCTCACAATGTAAGTTTTAAAAATATATCATATATTTATATCTACATGTCCATTTATAGTTATATCCTGTAAGTTTGTTTATTTTGTCAAATTTTAGGTTGATGATGCACATGTACCCTCTGAAGCACTTGAGGCACTTGATGAGCAGCACCAAAAAGTTGACAAGAGAAGGGGCATCACTATAATGAAGAAGTTAATAGTGCAAAGGGGCAATGGACCCAAACTTGTAGTGGATTTTGATAATACAGGAAATGCAATTTGAGTGAATCGCAATTCGTTTGTTTCATATCTTAGGTATGTTACTCGTAGCCATTGTGATTGTAAGATAGATTCTTAGCATAAGTTCCTAAGGGGAAGAAAGACGTAGTATGGAAGGATTTATGCGTGAGTTATTATTAATTTGCAATTCTATTTTGTAAATTACTAATTTTTTGGATACTAGTTAATAGCAATTCTATTTTGCAGAGTATATTTGAATTGGATGAAAAGCTGCATCGTAAATGCATGATGCAACACTGTGGGAGAGTCCTAAGGAACTATAGGACAAATCTCACCCAATAATACATAAAAGAAGGTGACAAGAGGAAGAAGACAGCCACTTAACAGTGTAACTTCCTGGATCAAGAGGAATGGGACGCGTTTGTTGCTTCAAGACAAACTGATGAATTCAAGGTATTAGGCGTCACTCCCAATTTAATTAATATACATTGTATTCACCTATTCAAGATTAACATTTAGTGTTACTAACCAAATCATTAATGTGCATGCTAACTAGGCCCTCAGTGAGGCGCAAAAAGCAAGGTGTGCACTGAATGCGCATGACCACACAATGGGTCCAAAGGGGTATGCAAGCATTCACCAAAGACTACAGGCTAAGTCTACTGCTCAGTCAGCTGCTACTCAGGATTCCTCTACTATAGGTACCATACCTCTACCTCACCATGATGTCTGGATAGCGGAGAGGAAAAATAAGAAGGAAGAAATAAGGAATCCCACAACTACTGAGGCGACTGCAAAAATGGTAAAATACAACTCTTAGAGCAATCATTCGAATATTGATTATATGTGGTGTTTACTTAATTAAATTTTTTTGTTTTGGTGATTAGCGGGAGCTGCACGAGCTGAGGAAACAAGGCAAGTTCATCCCTGAGGGCACAAGGGATGAATTGACAGTTGCTCTGGGTAACCTAGAGCATCCTGGACGTGTTGGGGCTGCAGGCGCTGGTGTGGGCATACAAGTCTTCTTTGGGTCATCCCAGCGCAAACATGTCCCAAAAGAGGGACTTTCACAAGAAGAGGTAACCTATTCTTTCTTTATAATGTTACTCTAAAAGAGAATTCAATAATCAGAAGCTAACATTTCTTTTATCCATGTATAGGTAGATAAGTTAGTTGATAGGAAACTCGAAGAAGCAATGGGCAAGTGGCATGCATCTTTGACTTCCACTCAGCAGACAGTACCTATGGCATCCCGCTCTACTCCTACTGTAGAGGTTGGGAGTAATCTTGTAGATCCACCACCTAGCACATCCGCTGTAAGTATTTTTATGACATAGTAACTAGTCTTTTCAAGATAATATGTTTTCAAGATGATATGTATATATGTATATAATATTCTTTACACAAAAATTTGTAGGGTTTGAAGCCATGTCGTTTAAAAAGTAAAGAATTTTTCATTGCAGAGGCGTTGGCTTACCCATCCCTATCAGGGGAAATGTTTCATGGGTCTCCATTACCAGCTGGTTGGGTTCGTGTGAGCTCGATACATATATTCCCCAATTGGATGGATCTTCCATTGCCATATGCCCACCCAGATTGTGAAACACTTGGTGAGGCATAAGGCAGAGTGATATTGTGGCCAAAAGCGGATGTCCTCTATACTGAAACTGTATGATAAATTTACATTGCGTTAAATTGTTAGTGTGTGTATATGATGTCAATTGATATGAAATTATATATATATACAGGTTAAAAAGAAGACACCCGGAGCATCTAGGCATCCACCTCCACCTCCTACATTACCAAGTTGGGTTCCACATGACCTACCTATCTTGTTAGGTCCTAACTGTAGGGGTATGGCAATATGGTTAGGCGAACATGATATAAATTTCCCTATCACTGTTTATATAGATGCGGATGCTGCAGGTCAATCATATGAAAGCAAACTATTTATACAAGATATTTTGGAGTTGTTTCGATATGATTGGCTGAATACATCTGTGATAGAGCTATGGATAAGATGAGATCTTCTTTATACATCCATATACCTTGTGTAGGATCTGGTGATATGGTTTCTTATTTATTAATGCATACGTAATACATGTTTTACAGCTACTTAGACAAGATATGTGCATATTTTTCATTCGAACATGTAGGATTTTTGATTCCATCTTTGATTAGTCTAGTAGCTAAAGACCCTCTGTCAGTTCAACAATACTGCTGTGAGGCTTTAACAAATTTTTCTCAAAATAAGAAGATGTAAATAATAGCTCCATTCAATGTGGAGTAAGTTTACTTTGCTTATAATTTGGACTTAGGAAAATTACATTTTTATTGTGGATTTTGAGTTATTAATTTTTAACTTTTTTACCTCTAGTGGTATGCATTGGGAGTTACTAGTTATTGTCCCCGAGACATTCACTATCTATTATCTAGATCCTTAGGGGACTAAATTGAATTCAAAATATGGACACAAAATGAAAATGGCATTATTCTAGTGAGAAATATTTCATTTTCATATCCGTTAACATATGTTATTACATCACTATTTAATTATGCAATGTACTGTGTTACATTAACATGTAGGGGTTTAGATGAGTTCACAAAGGCTGGAGGAAAGGTCCCCATGAAAAAGAACCAACCAATAATTTGGAAAAATGTGGAAGTAAGTTCCCGACTGCAATATATATATTATTTATGTGAACAATGCTTAATTATTTGTATTTTTTAATATTTTGTATGTTTCAATTTATAGTGTGCTACACAAGACAACGGATGGGCATGTGCATACTATGTGATGCAATTTATGCACATGATTATAAAGTACGCCGCAGTGGACATCGATATCATTCCTGAGGTATTATATATAGTCTCATTAGATAATATGAAATATATCAATCTTATTTATATATTATTAATTATATATACATCATTATATTTGCAGGTGTTTAAAATTGACCACACTACAGGAAAGGCCTTACTAGATGTACATTCTCCCTATACGACGGAAGAATTAAATGATGTAAGAGAAGAATGTGTAATAGCCATACAAGTAGTGGGGTTTTTAACATATAATTGGGATGTTGATAGCGAATAATGACTAACGAATGATATTTTGTAAATGAATTTCTGAATTATAATATGTGTGAATGTTTCTACATGTCTGAATGTTTCTACATGTGTCTGAGTGAAAATGAATGAAACTGCTGGTTGCTATATGAATGTTTCTACATGTGTGAATGTGAAAATGAATGGAACTACAAAATGCTACATGAATGTTTCTACATGTCTGAAAATCGAATGGAACTATAGGTTGCTAAATGTGTGAACATTTATGTTGTTAACTTTATAGGTTTTTGGCCTGTAGTTGGCTGATATCAATGGATGTCATAAAAGTTGCAGTTCATAACTAAACTACAGGTTTCTCATCCTACGACCAGCCACAACAGGTCTGCAGACTGACAGAAATAAAAACTTTCAATAGGTGTCGATTATTTGTTTAAAACTGATGACAAATGATTACAGCGTCAGATAAATAATTATAACCGACGCCTAATGCATGTGATGTGGCATCGGTTGTCAATAATAAACCGACACTGATGGTTCTAGCATCGGTTGCCCTACTAGTAACCGACGTTGACTTTCCTAATGAGGCCAGACACTACGGCCGTGCTGACCAGGACGGTCGTGGCAGCGGGCTAGACACCACAGCCGTGCTGGCCGTGCTGGCCAGCATGACCGTGGCAACGAGTGATATGGCGTCAGTGTCCACTAATAAACCGACGCTGATAATGACCCAGATGACACCCTTTCTGTGGTGTGAAGGTTTATGGTATCGTTTTCAAATCTAATAACCGACGCCTATACCCCCCTGCTGGCGCGTTTTCAGTGGCGCGCGAAGGGTTGTGGCGTCGATTTGAGAATCGAGGCCTAACAGTTGGCCTTTTAGCATTGCCCACATAGATGTCGCATTAAAACTGACCCTAAAGGCCTTAAATAACCGAAACTAAAGGCCGGTTATGTACTAGTGACAACCGTATTCATGTGATTCAATATGTGATATGTGAACTCACAAGCATCTTAGACAGTCTTCTCTAGTTCAAGGAACAATTGATTGAATGTTGAGAGGATGAAAATCCCAAGCCTTGAGTTCAATATGGATATCTGAGACAAAGGAACTATACGATCATGAGAACACTAATCATAGATTGTAGGTTGAACTTGTTCTCCAACTTTCCTGATTACTTGGGTAGAAATGATGTGTGCCTAAGAAACACTCTTTGCTTGTGATGTAATTCATGGCCAATGTAATTCTTGACCTATACGGTCAAACACATAGGATACACTTCGATTAAATGAATATAATCATTAATGGTGTTTAATTAGATTATTAAAGGTGTTTAGGTATTCAATAAAAAAATAGATCAACTGACTGGACTCAAAATCATCAAGTTTAAGTATTAAACTGACTATTTGGAGTGTCATGATGATTAGAAACTGAATTGGCTGAGTTTTGCCAGAATTGGGGCACGAGATGACCGTCTCGCGTGATGGTCATGAGATATCCATCTCACATGAGCGAGACGACCAATTTGTGGTCATGATATGACCGCTTCGAATGAGCAAGATGACCAGTTTGTGGTCATGAGACGACCGGCTTGCATGAGCAAGACACTCAGTTCGTGGGGAAATTCGGTTGCATCAAAGACTAGTGTTGAAGTCATGTTGTGCATTAAGTGGATTTAAATTGCCAATTTGATTCAAAACATGAAACTGCACCAGACAGCCATCTCACTATGCAAGACGACCATCTTGCACACGAGACAACCGTTTTGCTATGTGAGACGATTGTCTTGCAATTTGTAGGTTTAGAACATTCATGATTTTGGGCCCTTCTACTCCCACACCAATTGGGAACCTTGACCTTGACCTCTACTATAAATACAGCGGTACTGGGGGCTTCCCAATACACATAATTGAGACTCAGTTGCTCTGAAAATTTTTGTCCTCTCTGGTTGTGGTAACCAATAGATAGCCCAAGTAAGTCCTATAGCTACCCGGTAAAGAGAGGGATAGCTAGGGAGAGAACAACTGAGGATTAGTTGTGGGAGAGCATGCTGACAAGTAGTAAAATGATAGAAGGGGACAACTCCTTCTTGTTGGTTCTGGTAGCATAACATGGAGTTCCCGATGGTCCACGTGGACTACTCTAGAGGCGGGAGGCCATCATCTACTACTTGGAGAACAATGTCAACTCATAGTTCATGGCAACACTACAAGATCCGTTGTAGACGTTGTTCTAATATGCTATCAGTGGTGAAGACCAGGAGCTGCACAGACACCATCCAGGAGCAACTAGACGACAGTTGCACATCTACAAAGACAAGACATATGTCCCTGGACTTTCTCTAGGACCACATATATCCTCAAAACCATCCTTTCCATTATATAGTTGTCAACATATTCTGTTGGTTTATGGGGAATATGGAAATAAAATTTTTGTTTCTGCTGCCTATATCTACACTCTATTTCTCAACACATCTAACTTCATAAAACTAAGTTATAGGGAATGATTTATATGGAGTAAGTTATAAGTAAGCAAGAAACAATGTGAATGTTATATAACTCGCCTCAAGGATGAACATGGATGTCCAAACAACAAGGTGACTCAAAGAGAGAAGTTGAAACCCTAGCTTGCACTCCCAAGGCTCCAAAACTACTTCTTCCTCAAGAATAAGATGAATCTAGGGCAAAAGAGAGAAGGGATGGGGTTCTTCAAAAATATGCTTGAGTTTCTGCCAAGAACTCTAGTGTTCTGCCCACAGAAGAAGAGAGAAGAAAGAAAACAACAAAGAAACTAGGCTAGAGAAGGAGCTTTTACTTGAAGAAGATAATAAACTAGGTTAGGAAGCTCCAAGAAACCCTAGAGAAGATTGATCAAAACCCTAGAGAAACATGCATCCAAGCTTCACCCAAGCTTCAGCCTCCAAGGAGCTCTTCCTCCACAAAATGATTGTCAAGGGTATCTATAGAAACAAGAGGAAGAGGGGGAAGGAAAAGGTTCATCTATGGGAAAAGTGAGGAGTATATGTATATCCAAAAGAGAGAGAGAGAGAAAGGGGTCAAACGGTAGAAAAACTAGCTTTCCATATGTTAAAACTTGAAAAACATCTCATCCATGCATGTTAGAACTTCCGTCAGATCTATTGCAAGGTTATACATGGTTTCTTTCCTTAGAAATATTATCAAGATGTACTATCATAATCCCATTAGATCATTCATAGGTATCATAAAAAAACCCATCGGATTCTAGGGTTTACATAGCCATTTATGAAACTCTACCCCTTCATCAGATTGTGCACTTCAACTAGGGTATACATCAGTTTTAGGGCATGAAGGGAAGGCCATTAAGATCCTCTACTAAAAGGGAGGACCATTGGATAATTCATATATTTGGTGATACCATCCGATTATCATCATACTTAGAAACCATCAATCAAACACTAAGGTGAGAAACATAAGTTCTCAACCCTAAAGAGCAACAATCGGATGGTGCATCCAATGCATCCAAAGGAGCAGCTACATAAAACATGTTATGAAAAATTATGAGGTACAACATGCATGTGACAAATTATAGATAAAACCCTAGATATGGGCAAATTGCATAAAAGTCTATAGAAGCACATAAATGCAAAACTTAATCAAACAATGTCCAAACTAGAGAAAACTTGACACTTAGTGTAATATACTAGATCTTGGACCCTACCCTAGAAGTTTGACCTTTTGGACCTAGCTAAGGAGTTAAAGCTTGGAGACAATCTTGATCTGTTTTAGATTTTTCTCTACATGGATCCTTATGATGTACCTTTACATGTAAGTTTAAGATGTTCTTTTGTAACCTTATGAGAAATTGAATATAGTCAATGTTTTTATTCTGCTGCTACACTTTGGTTGTTTTGAATACCATTAATAGGATTTGAAAATTTTACACCCTCTACATCACACTTTTTGGGTTTGTTTGGATTGGAGGTTTATTCTTCAAATTTTTAGTAGGGAGTGGTTACTCTATGTGATCCCACTCCTTACAGCATGGTATTAGATCCCATGGTAGTCAGAATCTGACTATTTTAATTTTATCTCCCTAGTTAGAATCTTTACCTTTTGTGTTCACCCTGTAGGTGAGATGTTTCCCTAAATTTTGCCTAAGTTGTTTATAAGATGATGAGAAGTGTCCATTAGAATCATGATGAGTAAACCCTAATTATGTGATGAGGTTAGATGATCATACTCTATCATATAGGTCTTTGCTGACATGAATCCTTATATGCAATAGGGTTTGACTTGAGGATGCTATTAGGTTGTGAGAATGAGGAGGTAGTAGTATAAGAATAGTTGTTAAGGATAAATTGTGACTTGGTTTACGTAAATGATTTTGGATCCATCTTTTGTTTTATGTTGAATTGATTTTATCACTGAAATTACTTTCCATTATGCTACTATTATGTACAAATTGTTTTGGATTTCATCAAAATTTTCCTAAACTAAGTCACAACAAAGTGAGTTTTGGTAGTGAAACCCTAAACCTAGTGCTAACCCTAGTTTTGACTTTGGAGTTGTGACTAGGATTGATATATAGGTGTAGTTGACCTACCCTGTGAATTTTGGATGTTTTTGTAGGGTTGTTAGGATAGAGACACAAGGACCTAAAACTCAACCCTAGATGGTGTGACTATTAGTTGGATGCATGAGAAACATAAATCTTTAAAACTTTCACAACTAAAAGATATGTGGGTAATCCCAAATGTTGTCTAGTTGACTTGTTAGGTAGAACCTTTTAAGGAGTAGACAATAGTTGGTTGTTGATGTTTGGATCAATAGATTTCGAGGATGAAATCCTTTTAAGGGGTGGAGTGTTGTAACATACCAGATCATGGACCCTACCCTAGAAGTTTGACCTTTTAGACCTATATTAAGGAGTTAAAGCTTGGAGACAATCTTGATATGGTTTAGATTTCCCTCTACATGGATCCTTATGATGTACCTTTACATGTAAGTTTAAGATGTTCTTTTGTAACCTTATGAGAAATTGAATATAGTCAATGTTTTTATTCCATTGCTACACATTGTTCGTTTTGAATACCATTAATAATATTTGAAAATTTTACACCCACTCCATCACACCTTGTGGGTGTGTTTGGATTGGAGGTTTATTCTTCAAATTTTTAGTAGAGAGTGGTTCCCCTCTGGGATCCCACTCCTTATACTTAGCCTTTTCACTTGATACCAAATCATGGATTAGGGTTTGATTAATGTTTTAAGCACCCTATTAAGATAACAATCATGTTTAACAATGAATCTAGGTCTTGGGTCTTACAACCATAAATCCATAACATGAATTTCACCCTCGAAATCCTACACAAACAAAGACGGGTACTTCCAACGCATCTCATGCTCTAATTCCCACATGGCTTCGTATACACCACAGTGATGCCCCAACACCTTCACTAAGGCTATGTCCTTCTTCCTCAAATTCTACACACTCTTATCTAAGATCAACACAAGACCCTCAAAATGAGAAACAACCTCCTCTAACTAAACCTCCACTGGCTGTATTGTTGGCACTATATCTGAGTGACACTTTCTCAGCATGGAAACATGAAAGACATTGTGCAACATGTGCAACTCTAATGGTAGGTCAAACTTGTATGTGTTGGCATGGTATGCCCAGAGAGCCAATCATAAGATGATTGGCTTGTCATATAATGTGAAGGATTTTATTAATAATCACAAAGGAAAGCTTCCAATTCATTTTGTTACACTCAGTTATGAGATAATGAGGAAACATTATGAAAGTCTAGAGAATGACAATACTCAATGATGTATGTCTTCAAGTACATGACTTGAACAATGAGATCATTTGGATGTTAAGAGTATGTACACTCTTGTTATTTCCCTAGTCAGTCGTTACTGTGGAAGGCAGATAGACACCAGTAACACACAAGACTAGAGTGTGGGTTGGTTGATGACAAAATCCCGTTAGTCATGATATGGTATATCAAACCAAGCACACATATACTTGTTAGGGAATAATGTATAAGATAGTCCCGCCTTGAGAGTGACACATGTAAAACCATCATTGGTGGCCATAGTCACTTCTCATAGTGAAGGTGGTGATTGTGGTTCTTAGACCTGAAGTCACTGCAATCATCACATGTTGTTCGATATACTTTGGCATCATCAAATGTAACCCTAAAATAAGGATTGCCACAAAGGTGATGATTGGGTAGCTATTACACATGGGGACTGATAGTGAGTGATGTTGATGGGATTTGTCCCTCCTATTAGAGTTTGACATCCTGGCCACTTGATAAGAGAGACTAAGAAATGCACGCGCATGCACTGGGGAATCAATATATGATTTTGAAATCACATATATATCATACAGTCTGCTCTCGGTTCAAGAAACATGGTTTGAACACTAAGAGGATGATGATTCCATGCCTCAAGTTCATTCCAGATATCAGATACAAAGGAATTATAAAATCACTGTAACACCTTACACATATTGTAGGTTGTAGTTGTTCAGCAAGTTTCCATTCACTTGGGTAGCACTGATAAGAAACTACACACCGCTCTTTACTTGTGATGTCATAATCTAGTTATGAACATTCACTTCCAACATGACATGGGACGTATAGGGTGACACACATAGGAACTCATCTAGAAGAGGAGTTTAATCATAAATGATGATTGGATTGATTACTAAAGTGTTTATGTATTCAATTTGAGAAACAAATTTGTTGACTGGACTGCCAATCGATTGGATCAAGTGTTGAGACAACCATTTGGAGGTGTCAGATTGATTAGAGATGAATTGGCTGAGTTCTGCATGAATTAGGGCTCCAATTGATCGACCCACTGGGTGAACTGATAAGCTCAGGTTGGGTGAGACAACCAGTTCACCTAGTGAACCGATCATCTCGGTCATGCCAACCGAAGGTTCTGGTAGCTTTCCCGAATTTGTGAGAAAAGTTGATTGTTTCACTTGCTCAATTTGATTGTTTCAAGGAATTAATGTTGTGCATTAATTGGAAAAATTCCTAATTCATATTCAATTGGGAAACATGGCAAAATGACTACTTTGGGCTGCGAACCAATCAAATTGCTTGTAAACTGACCGGTTTGGTTTCAAACCAACCTTTTTGGGATTCACTTGTTGCCAAAAATTCATGATCTTCTGGTCTCTTCCACTCCCACATAGACTGGTAATCCAGACCCTAAACCCTTCTATAAATAGAGGGGTACTGGGGGATTTAGAACACAACTCAATTTTCTCTGGCAATTACTATCCTCTCTAGTTGTGATAACCAAAAGAGAGCCCGAGCAAGTCCTACCACTAAAGGTAAAGATAGCAAGGGAGAAATAATTATGGGAGAGCAAGTTGGTGACTAGTACCCCAACATTAGGGAAAACTCCTTCTTGTCTATTCTACTAGAACAACAACAGTTCTAGTTGATCTGTGTGGACTTCTCTAGAGGCGGGGAGGCCTTTGCCAGTTACTAGAAGGGAAACATCAACTTGCTATCCATGGCAAGACCACAAGAGATACTAAAGATGTTGTTTGAGTCTATCGTCTATGGTGAAGACCAGGAGATGCAAAAATACCATCCAAGAGAAACTAGAAGATAGTTGCTCTACAACGAGTTGTATTCACTGGACTTGCTCCAGGACCATGTATAAAATCGTTAAACCATTTTTCCTATTTCATGATGCAATCTTTCTGTTATGGGAATAATAGATAATTTTTTTCTTCTACTTCCTTACTCTGTGCCCCTATTTCTCAATAGTATGCCACTTTTCCAACTCGATCCCATGCATGGTATGGTCCAATAAACTTAGGAGCCAACTTATCCTTTTTACCAAACCTTAGCACACCTTTCTACAAGGGGAAACCTTGAGGTATGCATAGTCTCCAACTTGGAGCTCTAGCAATCTATGGCGGTTATCATTACAATAGACAAGGCAAGGATTATCATCCAATGTGAATTGTTGTTTAACCCTACAAGATATGGTACATTGCTGGATTACATCTTCTATTAAGCCCTGGGGAGTTTGAGGTATGCCACTCTAACTTCTAAGTGACCACTGTGAAGTCACAATAAATTCATTATAAGATCCAAGAGAGCCAAAATTCTAAGATCTCTTCTCCTCAGTCAATATTAGTCTACTGCAGTGACATATATAGTCAAGCTACAAATCAACCTACTTAGCCCTTGGTATATAGGTCACAACACTAGAAACTAGGGTATACAAAACCCTATCATCTAAGGTACAACCGCAGATGTCCTCAATCACATCACATATACAAATATTCGAGACACGACCTTGACCGTTCTCAATCTGAGGTATGACCGCAACCATCTTCCATACCTCGAGATCAAGATGACAAGGATGTAACCTCCTTGCACTCACACAATCTCCAATAGTATGTGACTCTGAGATTCTGTTCTGGGATACTTGTTTCCCTATCCAACAAGTTCTAACACTATATAGTTTTACATCACATGGCACTACATGATTAGAATTTCACTTAATTAGTTATTCCAAATTTGGTGAGTTAAGGCTGCATTAATCAAGTTACATACAAACCGTAAAAGAGTTCTACAAAAATATGGGTATATAAGAACTCCAGAAGATATAAAAATATGAGATGTATTCTTTATTATATCATAACATGGTACCAATCCCTTGTCCATCATGAACAAGATTAAACCTTCATTAAGGCTCAAGACATGCCCAAAGGTGATTAAGACCATTCATATTATCTTCTACAAGAACATCATTATCTTTCAACACCTGGTTGAAGGTTCAACCAATCATCATCAAAATTGTGGTACACACGGCTGGCATAAGACTACATAACATAAAAGCTATGATGTTCACAAGGTAACATGGTAGGGTTACCATAAGCATTATGAGAGTATCCTTCCATCATTACAACATAAAGGTAGAAAGTACAATTAAGCCTCATTTCTTAATCATTTAAGTTAGATTCAACAAGGTAGATTGAATTATGTTACAAATCAGCACTCAAGGGTAAACCATTTGTTTGTACACATACTTAGGCAAAAACATAAACACTTACACCTAGCATCCCCATCGGATCATGGATACACTTAATCCAAAACATCACCATTAGATCATTTACTTCAAGCACAACCCATTGGATCATGTGCTTCAAATTCAACCAATAGATTATAGGCACCAAACCAAAACCATCGTATCATGGGACTCAACCAACCATTAGATTCAAGATAGACAAAACCATTAAATAATGCACATAGTAGAGCCATTAAATCTTCAAGATGCTTAACCAAAACAGGATCATCATATTATTAGAGGGAAGATCAATCGTAGGATCATGTGTCAGGTAAATAACTATTTTAGTCATCAAGTAAACCCATCAATTTGTATACTTAGTGAAACCATCAAGTGAAGTCATCAACCAAACATTAAGTAAAGACATTGGTCTAAAGACCAAGGTAGTGTCATTGGTTTTCACAATAAGTAAAACCATTGTTTTACTACTCTTAACAAACCATTTCTTCAAGAGAAAAGAAAAATCATCGATCTATAGACTAAGTATCACTTGCAAATTTAGCACCAAGTAAAAAAAATGTATACTTAAGTGAAGACATCTCATTTACACTAAGTGACCGTGTTTCATACCACAAAAACCAAGGTAGTCCATGTCCATAGAGGAAGGGACATTCACATGATATAAGGGTAACTTAACAACTCACAAAATCATGCATGTATGTAAAGTAGTGCACACAAGATCATCTTGATGGTATGTATGACCATATAGCCAATCATATAATAACTAGGTGTGGTATTAAATACCTGACTTGATAATAATAAAGGTAATTCCATCTATTATGTTTGTCTCAGTCATGAGATGAGGACATAGACGTAAGTAGATGTCTAAAAAATGATGTTACTCAATGACGTATGTCTTCAAGTACATGACTTGAATAATGAGATCATATGAATACTAATAGTACATACATTCTTGTTATGTCCCTAGTCAGATATTACTATGGAAGATATATAGAAAATAGTAATACATAAGACTAGAGTGGGAGTTGACTGATAATAGAGTCTCATTAGTCATGATATATGTTATCAAGTCACTCACATGGATACATGTTTGAGAACAGTGTATCAGACAGACCCACAATGAGAGTGATATATTGAGACCATGGAATGGTAGTCAAAATCATCTCTCATAGTGATAGTGGTGCTTATGGTTCTTTGACATGAAGTCACTACATTCATCATATGTTGTTGGGTATACTTTGACATCATCAAATGTAATCCTAAAATACAGGTTGCCATAAAGGTGATGATTGGGTAGCTTTGACACATGGGGACTTGAGTGTGAGTGATGTAGATGGGATTTGTCCCTCCTACAAGATACTAATATCCAAGGCCTCTTGATAAGTGAGACTAAGAAATATATGATCGTATTCATGTGATTCAATATGTGATATGTGAACTCACATGCATCTCAAACAGTCTGCTCTA
Organism: Alisma plantago-aquatica; assembly: GCA_963693085.1. Classification (NCBI taxonomy): domain Eukaryota; kingdom Viridiplantae; phylum Streptophyta; class Magnoliopsida; order Alismatales; family Alismataceae; genus Alisma; species Alisma plantago-aquatica. Next base: position 1,364,802,038 of record OY856412.1, on the reverse strand, counting down.
CTTCAAGGATCATGGATTAAACATTGAGAGGATGACAATTCCTTGCCTTGAGTGCAATTTGGATATCAGAGACAAAGGAACTATAAAATCATGGTAACACTAATCACAGAATGTAGGTTGAAGTTGTTTTGCAACTTTCTGAATTACTTGGGTTGTAATGATTTGTGACTAGGCACCACTCTTTGCTTGTAAAGTCATTCACTACCAATGTAATTTTGGACCTATAGGGTCACACACATAGGATACACTTGGATTAAAGGAGTACATTCATGAATCATGTTTAATTTGATTACTAAAGGTGTTTAGGTATTCAATTAAATAATAGATCAATTGAATGGACTCAGAATCATCAAGATCAAGTGTTAGACTAATTATTTGGAGTGTCAGTTTGATTAGAAACCTAATTAGTTGAGTTCTAGTAGAACTGGGGCATGAGACGACCGTCTCGTGTGATGGTCATGAGATGACCATCTCATGTGAGCGAGATGACTGATTTGTAGTCGTGAGATGATTGGCTCGCATGAGCAAGAAAACCGGTTTGTGGTTGTGAGACGACCAACTTGCATGAGCGAGACACCCAGTTTGTGGGGAAATTTGATTGCATCAAGGCTTAGTGGTGACATCATGTTGTGTACTGATTAGATTTGAATTTCCAATTTGATTCAAAATAGGAAACTGTGCTAGATGATTGTCTTGTGCATGAGATGACTGATTTGCTACGCGAGACGACAGTCTTGCAGTTTGCAAGTTCTATAACATTCATGATTCTAGACCCTTCTACTCGCATACCGATCAAGAACCCTAATCCTAGCCTCTACTATAAACAGAGGGGTACTAGGGGCTTCCCAATACACATAATTGAGAAATAGTTGCTCTAACAATTGTTGTCCTCTCTGGTTGTGGTAACCAATAGAGAGCCTAAGTAAGTCCTACCCGTTAAAGGGAGGGATAGCAAGGGAGAGAACAACTGAGAATCATTTGTGGGAGAGCATGTCAGCAACTAGTACAATGATTGAAGGGGAGATATCCTTCTCATTGGCTCTCGTAGTGCAACATGGAGTTGCCGGTGGTCTGTGTGGACTACTATAGAGGTGGGAGGTCGTCATCTGCTACTAGGAGGACAATGTCAACTCATAGTTTGTGGTGAGATTTAAGGATCTGCTGTAGATATTGTTGTAGTTTTTTATCCATGGTGAAGACTAGGTGTTGTACAAACATCATTCAAGAGAAACTAGACGATAGTTGCACATCTACAATGATGAGGAGCATGTCACTGGACTTTCTCCAAGACCAGGTATATCCTCAAAACCATCCTTTCCATTATATAGATGTTGACGTGATCCAGTGGTTTAGGGAGAATATGGCAATAATTGTTTTTGTTTCCGCTACCTATTTCTACACCCTACTTCCAAACACTAGTATCATAGCCATGTCAATCTACTATATTTTAAGATAATCCGTATTTATCATTTAATTATTGCATGTGATGCAAATAATTTATTATCTAATCAAATACCACAATGACCCCAAACTAATATATATAAGATATATATGTATATATACACACACACACAGATATATATATATATATATATATATATATATATATATATATATATATATATATGTATATATGCAATTTACACGTGTCACCCTAAAAGTGAGATTTGATGGTGGTGTAGCATGGTTATCGACAATAACCCCTATTATTAGTGCATGGTTGTGTAATTGGTTAATCTTATTTTATCTCTGTATGTGTATTGAGCCTCTATCTTATCTTCCCAATGTAAAGTTAATTCTTTCCTATCCTTTCTCCCCTTGAATGTAACTCGAGGTTTCTCTACAATCACTTAATAGTAGGATAGTCTACTTTCATATTTTGATGAAGAAGAAAAGATGTTCTGAATATGCCAACTGACCATCTTAGAGACGGGCGACCAATCAGAGGACTGAGGAGGGCCAGAAGGACGAACCGAACTGATCACCTGGTGGACCCAAGTGATCAAATGGAGGAGCTAGTAGGTGGTGGATAGAAGAACCAGATGATCGATGATACGGTCAAATGACTGGCCAGTAGGCAAGCTGATCGGTTCAAAGGTTGAATCGATCAACCCCGATTGGTAAAGCATGGATCTTCATCAATGACAGGTTTTTGCATGTGATGTAGACCTAGGGTGTGGTAATTCCTTGTGGCTCCAAGGGATTACATTCGGCTGGCCATAACCATCACTTTTTGTTTATTGCATGTTTTCATTATGGGATATGGCATGTATATGATATGTACTATATATTTGGTGATTGGATAAAATATATTTATTTATATATACAAAACCCCTCAAATAAAATATTAAGTCTAAGATGCCTACCATTAGAAACACATGTGAAAATATTGATCGAACAATCATAGGTTTTCACAAAGAATGGTGCACCATCTATCTAGTGGAAGTGTGATGGTAGATATGTAGATTTACACAAAGCATGGTACATATCTATCATGTTGGCTGTTGAATCAAGCTTAACTAGTATTAACTTAGTGAGACTAGGTGCCAGAGGCATGCATATGATTATGGAAAGGAGTTGCGTACATAATCTGTCCAAGAGTTGCATGAGTTGCTATTAACAAACGTTGTCTACCTAAATAGTCAAGTTGTGGGCGATCACCCAAAAATGACTCATGATTTGATGAAATATGGATCTTGGCTCACTAGAAGATTGTACACTACAATCTTTCGAATTAATGCATGAGGGTTATCAACTTGAACAAAATGGTGGGATGGATAGTTAATTAAAAACCCAATTAATGTAGTTAACTTATTGAATCAAACAAATAAAAAATGTTTTTAAAAGTTGCAATATTTCTTTGTAGAATTAAATGTCAAACACAAACACGTTACTATACAATCATTCCTTTAGAAGGCAAAATGGGATAAACTTCCACATCTGGTTTAGGACTTTGAAAAGTGTTCTGAGTGAAAGCTCTATGTCCTTAAAAGACTAGAGCCAGAGGAATTCAACTCTAAATGTAGGTAAGGTTGATATAATGGCGGGTATGGGTGCTTACTTGAAGCATGCCAAAGATGCCATAGACATTGAGCACCTTATGCTATGATGTATGAACTATGAGTTGCGTGAACAACAAGAAAACATGGACATTCTTGAGATGGTAACACATCTTAAGAATCATCTAAAACAAATAAGGTATAATGTCTCCAAAGTGCTATTTGAGTGCAAACTAACAAAGGGAGGTCCAGTAGAGTCCCACGTGCTCAATATGATTGAGCATATGGAGTGATTGAGATTTCTCTTAAGTCAAGAGTTGAACATGGATATGATTATACAAAATCATTGTATGAATCATATAGTCAATTTATTAGATGTTGGACATTTTGATGCCAAAGCATGAAAGAAGAAAGGACAAATCCATGATGGTGATCAGTGGAAGTGAGTCCAAGGGAAAAAGGCACAACCAAGAAGAGTTCTGAGCTAAGGTGAAGTCCAAGTCTCCTGCACTTTGTTTATGGAGAAGGGCAAGTGGAAAAGGAATATGACCTTTTCTCTTAATGGATTAAGGAAAGAAAGTGCCACCATTATCACCTATCTGGACATTGGAAAGAACTATTCTCTTTATAGAGGATCTTACAAAGAAGATGGAGATAGAGATATCTACTTCAGGACTTGAGAAGAAGTAAGCTAGAACTGTATGGAGCAAGGGATGTTGCCTCTACACTTGGAAGTTGTCATTCATGGACACATAATAGCATTATTGAATTGCTATTATGTATCTGCCATTGATGAAAACATTAAATCTCTTGTGTGATAAGAACATTATGTTTCATTTTAAAAGATATGATCTTTTATGGAAATGCCCTGAGTATCAAAAACTATATATGATAGTACGAAAAAAAAATATATGTATGACACATATTTAATGACTTGATGACTCAAACATTGAATACCTATAAAATTGTCATCTAGAACACATAAATGAGAAATGCATATGTAGAATCCATATGATGGTTATCTAGACTCTTTTGGTTTTTGAACCAATAGAGACATGCAACTCTTATTTGTTGTGGAATATGACAAAAGTATCTTCACCAGATGTAGTGGGAGAACAAGTATTCTATTAGGACTAGTACATATTGATGTACATAAGACCGTTTAGAATATATGCTAAATGTAGTTGCAAGTACTTCGTTATATATTTACTAATTTTATCAGTATATATGGAAGTTTGTATTTGATGAAATACAAATCTGAATCTCTTGAAATGTTCAAGGAGGTCATAAATGAAGTACGTAACTAATTCGATAAAAGTATTAAGATACTTTGAAATGATCAATGATGAAATATTTTAAACAAAGAGTTTGAGGACCTTCTGGAGAGATTGTGATAATGTATCATGATGAACTCCACCTGAAACACAATGATAGTGTATCGTGAAAGTGTATTAGTTTTAAGGAATCACACCTTACTTGTCATTGTGAAAAAAATGTAACTGGTCTTCCAATTTCTTTTGGGCACATGCTTAACACTAAATAATGTACCATCTAAAATTGGTTCAATAGACACCATATGAGATATGGCATGGGAGGTGTCCAGATGTGTCTTTTATAGTGATTAGGGATGAATGCTTATATAAGAAAAATAGTTTCTTATTAGCTTTGTCTATAAAATCACATAAATGTTATTTTGTTAAATACTACTCTTTTCCCAATCCTACAATAAAGTTGTTTGTTGATCTAGATGATTGTATTCCTAAAGAGGAACTTAGTTCTAAAGGAATTAGTGGGTGTAAAAGTAGAACTCGAAATGTTTTAGACAAACAAGAAAACATTGAACCTAAAAGAGGTACAATGAGAACAAAGAGAATCACAAGCTGTTTTGGAATATCAAGTTCCTTACGTAACACACAAAACTCATAGTTCTAGTAAAACACACCTTGAGTTTGAAATATTATGATATCTTATAACTCAGAAAGGTGTTGAGTTGATCATAGATGATGAGTCAAAAAATACCTAGAAGATATTGAGGAACCAGAAACTAAGGAATGGTTTGAGGCCATCAGATCCATGATGGAGTCCATGTATAGAAACAAGGTATGACCTTTTTGGATCCACCAAGGGGTAAAACCCAAAGGGTGCATTTGGGTCTTTGTAAGAAGACCAACATGGAAGAGTATTTAGTTGCAAAGAGTTTCAAACAAGTTCAAGGTGTGGAACATGACGAAGTCTTTCACCAGCTACCATGGTTAAATCCATATGGACCATGTTTGCTGTTGCAACTTATTAAGACACACGCTCTTAGGAGATCCCCTAATGTATGAATGATCCTTTTTGATTGACCATCTCTCTGTTGGTAGAAAGCCATGCTGAACCTCGACTGTTTCTCAACAGTTGTATGCAAACATTCTAAAACATGCTCGTAAACTAAGGACCTTGTCAGATACTGTGGTAATGGGTATACCATGCAAATGGACCATTTCATCAACATAGATCTATCAACTTCTCTACCGTATAGGTTGTCTTGACTGGAATAAAGTGAGGTGACTTAGTCAACTTGTCAACTATCACATATATTGCATCATGAACTTTGGTTGCCCTTGGAAGTTCAACCACAAAGTCTATGGTTATATGATCCCATTTCCACTGCGGGATTGGTAAAGGTTGCAAAGTCCCTCCAGGATTCTAATGATCTACCTTGACTTGCTGACAAACTGGACACTTGGCAATGAACTCTACCACATAAAGGTTCATACCTAGACACTAATAAAAATCCTTTAGATTATGATACACCTTTGTCCTTTTAGGATACATCACATACATCAAGGAATGAACCTCTACAAGTACCATCTCCCTCAGGCCATCAAGGGTTGGAACCACTGTCCTATTATGGAAACACACTGTCCCATCATTTGACTCATGAAATCCATCATGCTTCCTTCTGCAAAACTATGATATGATGTCTATACCATGATATCATTCTTATCAGTGTCTCTGATTTGCTGTATCAATGTCGACTTAACCTACAACTATGTTAACAATCCTACCAATAGAGATACTTACAACTGTACATTTATCCGCCAAAGCACACTAGCATGTCCCGCTTGTGATACGCCATAGTGTAACTGTACCCTATCCACATATGATGATGAAGTTGAATTCTCTCTCAAAGAATTAGCCACCATATTCACCTTCCCTGGATGACAATCTATCATGCAATCATAGTCTTTGATCAATTCCAATCGTCTTCTTTGCCTCATGTTCAACTCCTGCTTTGAGATTATGTACTAAAGATATTATGGTATGTAAAGATCTGACACTTTTCCCCATGCAGGTAGTGGATCCAAATATTCAAGGAAAGAGCTACAACAACTAACTCTAGATCACGTGTTGGATAGTTATCCTCATGTTTCTTAAGCTATCATGAACCAAAAGAAATCACATTGTCGTCCTACATCAGCACACATCCCAAGCCATTCTTTGAAGCATCATAGAAGACAATGTAGCCCTTCCATTTCTCTAGTAGTACTAACACTGGAGCACTGGTCAACTTCTCATTCAACAACTAGAAAGAATAGACACTTGTCATCCCAAACAAAAGGAACACCCTTCCTAGTCAACTTGGTTATGGGTAACACTACAACACTAAAATTATTAATGAATCTCCCATAGTAACTTGCCAAACCTTAGAAACTTTAGACTTTAGTCAGTGTCTTGAGATTCTCCCACTCCAGCATAGACTCTACCTTCTTAGGGTCTACACAAACATCCTTAACAAATATGACATGACCTAGAAAAGATACCTTAGTCAACTAGAACTCACACTTGTTGAACTTGGCATACAAATGATGTTGCCTCAAAAACTCTAGCGTTTGACGAAGATGCTACTCACGATGTTGATTGTCCCTATATTATATCAGTATATTATCTATGAAAACTACTACAAATTGATCCAGATATACTCTGAACACCCTATTCATCAAGTTCATAAAAGCTTCCAGTGCATTTGTTAGCCCAAATGACATAACCAAAAATTCATAATGACCATAAATAGTCCAAAAAGCAATCTTAGGTATGCCATTCACCTTGATCCTCAACTATTGATATACAAACCTCAAGTATATCTTAGAAAACATGATAGAACCTCTCAAATGATGAAATAGATTATCAATAGTCCACAACATGTACTTGTTGTTCACTATGACCTTGTTCAACTATGGTAGTCTATGAAAAGCCTCATAGAACCATCTTTCTTATTCACAAATAGCACTAGAGCACCCCAAGGGGAAGTGCTCGATTGTATGAAACCCTTCTCTAGCAACTCCTACAACTGTTTATTCAACTCCTACATCTCTACCAGTGCCATCCTATAAGGTGCATGTGCTATAGGTTGTGTTCCAGGAACAAGATTGATTTCAAAGTCAATCTCTCTAGAAGGAGGAACACTGGGAAACTCATATGGAAAGACATCCTTGAACTCTCGCACTACAAGCACATCCTTGATACTAGGACTCCTCACCTTGTTATCCAAAACATGTTCTAGGAAAGCCTCACACCTTGTATCATCAGTTTCTATGCTATTACAAATGACACCAAACACATAGGAAGAATCTTCCTATCTCCTTGGAAGGTCCAGGAGACATATCCATTATGAAATGTCACAAGTGTGGAATTATAGTCCAAAAAACCTTGTACTTCTCCAAGGTATCCATCCCTAAGATCACATCAAATCCATGTATGTCAAGTGGCATAAGATCCACTTGGATGTTGCTTCCCGAGAAAGAAAAAACACAAGAGGGACATACCTCCCACAATTTAGTGGAACCAAGTAAAGGGGTTTCTAGAAAGAGGCTACCAGATCTACTACAAATAGGCATATAACAACTACTTATCACCTATCTAGTGATGAATGAGTGTGTTGCACCAAGGCCAACTAAAATAAGCATGAAAGAAGAAGCAGATAAGTTAGAATGAAAAACTTCCACATGACTTATCATGACCCATGGATTGACCACTCCCTCTGACTATATCATGGCATTGAATCTAGTCACCGCCTGTTGTTGTTCTCATCCTCTACCACCTGGTCCAAAGATGACCCCGCCTGTGATTCCTGACCACATCCTCTACAACCACCACTACGGAACTGTTATTGTTGTGAGCCCCACATACTCTACCTTGGCTGCTGTGTCACTTCCTCATCCTTCCTGGGGAAAGACCACCTCATGTTTCTGACTCTTCCACACTTGAAATAGGTTCTACGACCATTCCCTTTACTCGGGGACCACTGTGACGATACTTGTGATTTCAAATTAGAAAAATTTTACCTCTGGTGTGACTGTGGAGATGAAAACCTCAACTTATTGAATTTACAAGACGATTGTCCTTGAAACTAAGTTGGATTCTTCCTTGCCTTGGATTATCAGTTCTCAAGAGTATACCTCTCAATCCTCCTCACTCACTCCACAAAGGTAGAGAACATCTCCCTATTCTCCAAAGTAGATGCTGTCGTAGACAATTTAGAATTCAATCCCTTCTCAAATCTCTAGATTCTCTCCTTCTCAGTAGTTTCCATATGAGGACAGATCCTCAAGAGTTCCATAAACCTTGCCTCATAGTCATTTATAGACATCAAACCTTGGCACAACCACTTGAATTGAGCAGTTTTCTCATCTAGATATGTATCCAAGAAGTTGCAGCTCAGAAAATCCCGACAAAACTTTTCCCAACTCACCACAACTCTCGATCTATGGCCCACTAATGGACACCACTACCCTTCCATAGGTAAACTGCACGCTTCACCTTGTGCTCTTTAAAAATGTTCAACATCTTAAACACATTTTCCAACTCAGTTAACAACATATCAGGGTCTGTAGGGTACCCACGTACTTGGTCACTCTCACACGTTTCAACCTCTCAAATGTCTTTCCTAGACCTTGTGATTCCACATGAGGGATGGGTGGCCTAGGTTGAGGTGCATGCAGCCTATCTTCTAAGTGCATAACCATCACCATGATCTGTGCAAATATGGACTAGAAAGTTGTATTGTTCATGGTTGTAGGGTCAAACGGAGGCGGTGTAGGCTTTTCTAGCCCCATCATGGGTACTCCACCATCAAGTATTGGCCTCCTACTGCCACCTCCTAGTGCGACATAACTACTCTATGCATTCTCTTCACGTTCTCCAGACATATCTGCATAAGCATAAGCTATGATCAGATATGTTGGATTATGTAAGAATAGAAACAAAACCTAAGTCGTATGTCCCTATAGACTCAACAAACCTAAAGTTTTGATACCAACCAAATTCTGGCACCCTATCACACTAAATGAGATTAGTTAAATCCAAACACGATCAATCACCAAAAAGCGACATAGTAGGAAAAAGGGGATAATTAAAAGAAAATAAAACATCTCAACCATGTCTAGGAACATTTACATATAAGTCCAGCATCTCGCATAAAGGCACATATAATACTAGGTATTCACATATCTATCCAATGGCCTCATCCACAACCTGTACACAAAAGATATGTCCCATACATATACATGACATTTACAACATCAGCATACTACCAAATACTTGAGTTGATATACATATCATCTATAAAACATCCCCTGCTCGAACCCAAATACTAGAGACACTAAACAATAGACAAATTTCTGCTCCTACTAATCTCCAACCTACTCTTCCTCACCATCACGAGCCCGACGACGTCACTGGGGGTCACCTAAAGAGATTTGGTGACCCACGAGGTGAAACCCATGTCCTAGAGAGAGATATAACTGTCAACAACATTTGTTGATTACAACATATTATTTAATTGAATATATCAAGTAGATAATATTGCATCAAGTATTATTAAAATGATATTTAAAGGAACAAATTAAGATCTCACCATTTAAATAATTGATTTCTCTTATCGTATTATGCATCAACTAAATATTACAAGAGACAAGGTAAGGGTTATCATCTAATGTGAATTGCTATTTAATCCTAGCAGATTTGCTACATGGCTAGATTACATCTTTTATCAAGCCATGAGGAGTTTAAGGTATACCACTCAAACTTCCAACTGATCACTGTGAAGTTGCAATCAGTTCCATATAACAGATAGGAGAGCCAAAATCCTAAGATCTCTTCCCCTCAGTCAATATGAGTCTGCTGCAACGACATATTTAGTCAAGCTACAAATCAGCCTAGTCCTTCCTTATTATATAGGTCATGACACTAGAAACCAAGGTATATAAAACCCTAGCATATGAGGTGCAACTGTCGATATACTCAATCACATCACTTATATTAGATATTCGAGACATGGTTTTAGACATTCTCAATCCGAAGTATAATCGCAATCATCCTCCATACCTTGGGACCAGGATGACAAGGATATAACCTCCCTACTCCCGCACATACTCAATAGTTTCTGACTCTGAGCTTCCCTTCTGGAAACTTGTTTCCCTATCCAGCAATTTCTAAAACTAAATAGTTTGACGAAACATGGCACTACATGATTTGGGTTTCACTTGATTAATTATTTCCAATTGGGTGAGTTAAGACCACGTCAATCAAGTTACATACAAAACCCTAAAAGAGTTCTACAAAAACATGGGTATATAACAACTCGAAAAGATATAAAATGTATGAGATATATTGCTTATTATATCATTACATGGTACCAATCCCTTATCAATAATGAAGAGGATTACACCTTCCTTAGGGCTCAAGACATTTCCAAAGGTTATTGAGGCCATTCCCATTGTCTCCTGCAAGAATATAATTCTCTCAAAACCTTGTAGAAGGTTCAACCAACCATCATCAGACATTTGGTACACAGAGTTAGCATAAGACTACATGAACATAAAATCTATGATGTTCACAAGGTAACATGGTAGGGTGACCATAAGAATTATGAGAGTATCCTTAAATCATTACAACATAAAGGTAGATAAGTATAATTAACTAACAATTTTTAATCAATTTTAGTTAGGTTCAATAAGGTGTATGAAATTAATGTTACAAATCAACACTCAAGGGTAAACCACAGGTTAATACATATACTTATGCAAAAACATAAACACTTACACCTAGCATACCCATCATATCATGGATACACTTAAGACAAAACATCACCATCGGATCATGTGCTTCAAGCACAGCCCATAAGATCATGTGTTTCAACTTCAACCATCAGAGTATAGGCACCAAACTAAAACCATCAGATCATGGGACTCAAAAAACCATCAGACTCAAGATAGACAAAACCATTGAATAATAAACATAGTAGAGACATTAGATAATCAAGATACTTAACCAAAACAAGATCATCGGATCCTTAGGGGGAAGAAAAGTCATCAGACAATGTGTTAAGTAAATCACCATTTTAGTCATCAAGTAAACCCATCAGTTTCTATACTTAGTGAAATCATCAAGTGAAGTCATCAATCAAGCACTAAGTCAAGCCATTGGTTAAAGATGAAGGTAGTGTCATTGGTTTGCACACTAAGTAAAACCATCATTTTCCTACTCTTAACAAACCATTGTTTCAAGAGAAAAGAAAAACCATTGCTCTATAGACTAAGTACCACTAGCAAATTTAGCACCAAGTAAAACCAACGATTTTTATACTTAAGTGGAGATCACTCCTTTACACTAAGTGATGTTGTTTTGATACCAACAAACCAAGGTAATCTATTTTCATAGAAGAAGGGACGTTCACATGATCTAAAGGTAACTTAACAACTCAAAATCATGCATGTGTGTAAATTAGTGCACTCAAGATCATCTATCTTCATAAAACTAATTTATAGGGTATGATCTATATGGATCAAGTTATAAGTGAGAAATAAATGGGGTGAAAGTTATATAACTCACCTCAAGTATGAGATCAACGTCCAAAATACAAAGTGATTCAAAGAGATAAGATGAAATGCTAAGTTGCACTCCCAAGGCAGCTAAATAGCTCCTTCGTTAAGAAAAATGTGAATCTAGTGCAGAAGGGAGAAGGGAAGGAGTTCTTCAAACATATGCATGAGTTTCCACCAAGAACTCTAGAGTTACGACCATGAAAGAAGAGAGGAGAAAGAAAGTAGCAAAGAAACTAGGTTAGAGAAGAAGATCTTACTTGAAGAAGACAAGAAACTAAGTTAGGGAGCTCCAAACAACCCTAGAGATGCTCGATCAAAATCCTAGAGCAACATGCATCCACACTTCACCCAAGATTTGGCCTCCAAGGAGATCTTCCTCCACAAAACAATGGTCAATGGTCTCTCTAGAAACAAGAGCAAGAGGGGGAAGGAAAAGGTTTGTTTCTGGGAAAGGTGAGGGGAATATATATATCCAAGGAGAGAGAGATAAAGGGGTTAAATGATGGAAAATCCAGCTTGCTATGCGAAAAACATCTCATCCATGCATGCCAAAACCTCCATAAGATCTTTTGTAAGGTTATACATGGTTTCTTGGCTTAGAAAAATTATCAATGTGTACTACCAGAGATCTCATCAGATCATTCATAGGTATCATCACAAAATCCATTGCATTCTAGGGTTTACATAGCCAATTATGCCACTCTGACCCTCCAAATTGTGTAGTTCAACTATGGTATCCACTGGTTATAAAGCCTCAAGGGAAGGCCATTGGATCCTATACTACAAGGTGGGACCATATGATCTTTAATCTATTATGTGATACCTTTGGATTATCATCGTGCTTAGAAAACCATCTAGTAAATACTAAGGTGAGAAACCCTAAGTTCTCAACCCTCAAGAGCAACAATTTGATGGTGCATCCAATGCATCCAAAGGAGAAAATACATCAAACATGTTATGAAAACTTATGAGGTACAACACACACATGAAAAATTGCAGATAAAACCCTAGATATGGGCAAATTGCATAAAAGTTTATATAAGCACATAAATTGCAAAACTTAATCAAACAATGTCCAAACTGGACTAAACTTGAAACTTAGCTTTTTCACATGATATCAAATCATGTATTAGGGTTTTGTTAAGGTTTTAAGAACCCAATTAAGATAAACAACCATATTTAACCATAAATCTAGGTTAGGGGTCTTACAATCAACCTTTACCGAGTTATGAATATGACTTAAAGACATTTAGTTATATCATCCCCAAACATCACCATGTATATAATAATATATGGGTCTAAGCATCTTCTCACAATTTATACTACTACAAGATTTACTCAGTTCACTATCCCCCCTAACAACCAATGAGAATATATCTATAGACTCCACTCTGTACAAGATTGATGTTTCACTTGGTTATTTAGATTCATTATTTATAAGGTATAAAACATATGATCATAAGAATCTAACTTCTTAGAGAAAGTTACATCTCACACCCATTGACCACATTGTGACTCATCATAAGTAATATAATCTCTATAGTGTTACAAGGTACCATGACCGTTGTGAGGACAATCTCATTTCTAGGGCATCATATTAAACCCTCACAAGTTAATTTTATCCATTACCATCATATTCAAAACAATATTTCATTATATGATAAATCACATAATATCATCTTGGTAGAACCTTTTGCAAATAACTTTTTAACAACGTCATGTCTAGTGAAGAGTTCAAAACATTCTTACATAGGTTCTTATAGTAACATCAGCATATAGTTGCACTTCATAGTAGAGTAATACCAACTACAAAAGAGTAACACTTTTAAATCTCCATCTATCATCATGAACTCAATTTAAACAAGGAATTAATAAATAACCACATTTTGGGTCAAGAGACTACCTATGAGGTCTAGATAGAACATGAAACATCATATATTCATTATACTAGATCAAAGGTGCATGTAGTTACCATATTATAAAATTTAAGGAGTATAACATTATGATCTCAGTTTGTATGTATAAGGTAGTACAGAATGCATCAAAAGTTATATGAGTCACCTTATAATAGTGGAAATGAGTCCAAAAGAAGAAGGAAACAATGAAGCTTTGAGCCTCACAATAAACTCCCAAGTCGATGGTAAACTATTTAAAATATAAGCTTTCTTATCCAATGAGTGTTATGACAACTGATCCACATTTTAAGGACAATTAGAATAAAGGTGGAGAAGGAATGCATGATGTAAGTCTAAATAGTCAAAACTTGTTAAAAAACCCACCAAGAAAATGGCCCAAGGAGGGAGAAGACTAGGGCTGATACAAAAATGGATAATAGACAATTAACCAAATGGCTAATTTTGAATGATTAATTATTTTTAGACAATTTTGTTAATTTGGTAAATTTTGTTAATTTATTTTAGTCAGTTAAATGGTTCTTTTTTTGTTAATAATATTATTCATTTGGTTAATCAAATTAACCAATTAGCCAAACTTTATCTATAAAAATGCCCTACACATATATAGCTATATACTAATACTTTTATTTCAAGAAAATTTCCTATTTATATAGGATTTAAGTTTCATGAACTACATATCATAAATTTTATCAAATACTACTATAATATAAAAAAAATCAATATTTTATGAGTATTGTAAAATAATATTATTATAACATTACTGTTATTTGGTTAACCAAATTAACATAATGAATTTACATTAAACTATAACCCTTGATCAAATTAACCAACTCTAATTCGGTTAGCTTAATGGTTAAAATTTAAAAATGCCAATTAACCATTTAATAATTAAGTAACCATAACTCAAATTAATAGAATGATCACCCTAGGAGAAGATGATGGATCGTTAAGATCACAAGGAATAAGAGTTTTTTACTCAAATATTGGCTCAAGTGACACAAAGAAGCACATCAATCATCGTAATTTAAGGAAACATAACCAAACAAAAAGTATTAGAAAGATCGATGGAAGCCGATTTCTCATCAATATGCTTTAACCAATGATATCAACGTTGCCCCATCACTTTGAGGTCAACTCATGTAAATGAGGTAAAGAAGGAAGGGCAAGGTGGGGTATTTATAACTACATGGGAGAGAGAAAAATAGGTTCAAAGACATCCAACTATCAGTCAACACATTAGCATCTTCATTCGTCACTTGTCTCATCGGTAGACGACAATATGAACCTCATCAATGAACAACTAATTCTTCTCGTTGGTGGGGAAAGGAAATGAATCCATTGATACTCATTGATGTTCCAAGCACTTAGGTGTACCATAAGTTATATGTACACTAAGACTTCATTGATTGGTGATGCCACTGATCCATCATCACTATAACATCCTAATAATTGTGGTATATCCCATTGGAGCTTAAATGGATTAATAGACATCGTGACACTCATAACTTTAGTGAAGGTTGAATTAAGGGTGTCTTTATATCGAGTAACCTAGATGATTTACCTATATCATATCCTAAGTAAATGATTCATGTTGTAATGAGTGATGGGATTATGGTTGTAACACTTGAACCCACCTTCCAAGGCTCTAGTAGAGTTCTCAAAATGATGACTGGCCTCACTGACCATCACTAGCCTTAAATGCATGCTATCTCCTCACTCACGCGCAAGCCAGGATAAACTTCTCGATTGGTCACCCACCTAGTATTATTCCAAGTTGAGTCCACTTACCTTTGGAGTTCATAGTGATGGGATCCCTAAAAAGGAGGTGAACCTTGGTGATATGTGTAGTCCAATCATCCCTTTTAAGATAATTTTATTTGAGGCCTCAAATCCTAAGACATTACAATCTCCCCCACATAGACTCTTGACGTCCTCGTCAAGGTTCAACTATATGGAATCATAATATTTCCATGTTTCAGTCTAGACCCATAATGACCATGGTGTAAGATCCTCAAATTAAGTACATTTGATTTATATGAATATAATACTAGAATTGATAAGCAAATTCACTAATTGTAATTGATAGAGTAATAAAGTTATTCACTTTGTGGCATGGCTTCAATCCATGGACCAAGTGAGGTCCACGAGACTATTTGCTTTGCAAATAGGTTCTTATGACACAAGTTTGAGAAATAAGATATTTCATAAATAAATAAATCATAATGGCCTTGTGATTTAGATAATTAATGGAGTAAATATTAACCATACCTTGCAACACATTTGTAGGCATCAAACAAAGATAACTCAATCTACCTTTTGGATTACTTGAAGATCATAAGGAAATTAAGATAGTTCTAGAATTTGAGAGGAAATTTTTTCCCATATGATGTGGATAATGAATTGAAGGAAATAATTAAATGGCATGTTTTGTGTATAAAACTTATCCTAATAAATCCCAAAAATCAGATATATGTTGAAAAAGTTATAATTGATTTCCCCCCAAATTTCATAGCCATAGGATTCTCCTAGTGGCCTATGGAAAATTGTAAAGGGATAGGGGCCTTCTTGCAATAAATGCATGTGATTATGTTTTGGAAAGTAATTACATACATCTTAGCTTAGGCGTTGGATGGACCTCACTCCCTTGATGTGTCATGTAGTACATGACTATTAGATCGTGGATCAACAACTATCCTTTTATCTTCTACCTCAAGCTCGATTAGGAAGGAACATTGTTCACACACCCGTAATGCCATCTCCTCATCTCCCTATACTTATAATCTCACCCTAAGATAATCACATGACCAACTTCCTTATTCCACACTGAACCAAGAGATCTCCTTCTCTCTCCATAACTGAGAAGATTTGGGAACTTACTAATCTTTGTTTTGAGCTAGATTACCAATGAAGGCTGGCCAATCCTTCTCTCATTGAACATGCCTATAAAAAGGGTGTAACATGCTTCCTAGAGACTGCGAGAGCCCAATGAAGCCATTAGCTAAACTCAAGGCTCCCAAAAGGTTTTTTCCAACCCATTTTCTCTTCAACAAGCCTTTCTACTGTGAAAAAACTTAGCAAATTGGATTATTCTAGACAGTGACAAGGGCTTAGGGAGGTTTGTGAGGGCATGGCAGATCTCTTCTCATCCTTAGAATAGTAGGCAACAAGGTAATTGCTCCTCTTCGTCTACTCCCTATAATGCTAACTAGTCATGGAGATATAACCTTAAGTTTCGCCTCCCAGACACCCATCTACCTCAACCAAAGGGTCAGTCAAGTTCTATTGGAGCCTGTGAATCTTGCAATTCAGTTGTGTGGTCTCCCTATGGTAAAAATGAGAATTCAATCCGAAGGTTGAATCCACTAGGAAGAACCAAGCCAATTGAGAGGTTAAAAAGGTTTGGGGTGGTTTGACGACCTTACCCTGAGCACGTGGACTCCCAAAATCTAAAATGCCCTATGCGAAGTAGTCCTTTCTTGCCTCGACTTAAGCATAGTTGTGGTGGGGTCCTCAGTCTCTATGGTGTGAGTGCATTGGCGAGATCAAAACCACATGTGTGGTGGATGATAGGTTAATAACTGACATGGACTCCTCTCATTGGCCATATTAATGATTACTTTTCTTTAATCCTAATAAAGATCTGATGAGACTGAAATTATACACCAAATTGACTAGAAAAATGTAAGGAGTATGAATAAAATATATTTGAGGCCTTAATCTGATCATACTTTAAAAAGTAGGGAAAATACATATTTAGGTGGAGATTAATACATGGAAACCCTAGATCTAATAATTAACATGTTGAGTATATTAAAAATGTTTATTTTGACATGTAATCTAATATTGTTGAATATAATGAGAATCCAAGATGATGATGATAAAAATGATGATAATTAGGTTTCTAGGTCAGTAATCATACATGCGATGAATTAGAGTTTTGGAACCAAAGATCATAACTTACTATGTTATTAATGCATATAATTGAATCAAGGTGTTATAGCACAACAATACAATAGATATGATAATTAGAGTTTCACCTAATGTCTAATATGGTTTTATAACACTAACAGATCATTATGTGATGGAATTAGGGTTTGATACCCTTATTCCTTATTCAAACCTGAGACAACCATAAACCCTAGTTTAGGACATATGTTAGATTAGCATGTCTTGAATATGATTGGTGACACTTTGAGTATACATACATGCATATAATGTTGGTTGATTATGTTGAATGCTTGGATGTTTGGATATATACTTTAAGTACATATTGCATGGTTTTTTTATGAAGATGAGGTACATGGTTATTTTATGAATACTCACATTATCGAATATGGATGTTTGTCGAAGATTTCTTAAATATTGATGAAATGAACTGTTGGATGCTTATTTACTTCCTACTCAACTATAATGCCAATTTGAGTATCACATAATGAACTAGAATATTCTAAACCCCAAGTTACACTGATCTAGGGGTAATACACATGATCCCGAGGTGGGACAATTATTACATCTGAGATGATAGACCAAGTATGGGTTGGAATATGTAAAGAAAATGTTAGTTCTTTTCTGCAAGTATTTTATGAATTATTTTTGTTATCTAGTTGCACACATTTTGGTCGCATCATTTACAGAATATAGAAATATATGGAGTGTGTGTTGGATTGTTGGCATTTTAGACAATTGTAATATAAAAATATCTCAAGACATGGTGAATCAGATTTAAGATATTAAAGCTAAGTAAAGGATGATTTGTTAGATGCTTCTTCTTGTATGTAATAGCTCCCATGTTGAAAGTTTATGTAACCCCTTCAAGGAGCATCATTATACATCTTGTATATAATATTTTTGAAAAATAGAAATTATTTTCTAAATCTAGATCTTAGGAATTTAGGTAATGGCTCTCAACTTTAAGTTTCTTCCTTAATTGGGGGACACAAAAATGTGAGGTTGTTACACATGGACACCCAACTTTCAATCATAGAATACCAACACAAGGGTGGCATATCACCATGGACAACCCTTTCCAACATGTTGGAACCATACAACTCAAGATTGGCATACCATATGCCCATATGGGCCCCACCTACTAGAGGGGTTATGGCTTTGATACCATTTTTAATGCCTAACCCCACTTCCCAGGGCTCTACTAAAGTTTTAGGAATAATAATTGGCTCCACAAACCACCACTAGTCTTAACTAGACACTTTCTCCTCACTCACACACAAGTTAGGAACAACTTCTCAACTGGTCACCCATCCTAATACTACTCCAAGTTGAGCATGCTTAACTTTAGAGTTCTTCATGATGGGATCCTTGATAAGGAGGTGCACATTGGTGATATAGGTTGTCCAATCATTCCTTTTAATATCATTTTATTTGAGGCCTCAAATCCTGGGACGTTACACCTAAACTAAAAAAAGAAAACACTAAGAGCCTAGGATTTGAGGTATGTACCTTAATATAGAAAGTCAAGAAGCATACCTAGCTCATATAGTAGCTTTTGGTACTCCCCTAAGCATAGATTTACATGGAAATAGTACTGAAGAAGAAATATTTAAGATACATGTACATAGATTTATAGTGAGGCCCTTGGATCATTAAAATCACGGCTATAGGTATACATATGGTTAGGGTGCCCTTGAGTTTCTCAATATTTTGGTACAACCATAAGTAATTACATACACTATATATATGTATATATATGTATATATCCAAAATGAAGTTATCAAATGTGCTTGTACATACATAAAATTTATCATTTTGGGCGGTAAGCTAAGATATTATAGATACATATATATATATATATATATATATATTTACCAAGCCTTGTTATCTAAGAAAGGGTGGAGATTAGCGATTCATGGGGAGTCCTTAGCTTCCCAGATTTTGAAGGCTAAATACTACATGTCTTCAACTGTTTTGCACGCCAGGATGGGGGGCAGTCCTAGTTACACATGGAGGAGCATATGGGGGGCTCTGCAGCTGGTTAAGGAAGGTCTTAGATGGAGGGTGGGTGATGGGAAGGACATTCACATTTATAGGGATAGGTGGATCCCTCATCTGGGAGGCACAGTGCATAGATACTTGGTGAGCGGCCCGGAGGAGTATAACTGGGTAAGTGACTTGATCTGTCTGGAGATGAAACAATGGAGGAGGGAGGCGGTAGAGGAGTGCTTTCCCAGCCACCTAGCAAGGGCTGTCCTAAACATTCTACTTCCACGGTGGCATGTGGAAGATAGCCTTTTCTGGGATAAGGAAAGCAATGTAATCTTCTCTGTCAAGAGTGCATACCATCTTTTAAGGGCGGGGGATGATTTGCCAGAAGGGGAGGAAGGGGAAATATGGAAAAGGCTGTGGAAGGAAGGGCGGACGCCGAAGTTGAAACACTTTATCTGGAGAGCACTGAGGAACATCCTTCCCACTATGACGGAGCTGCAGAAGAAGCAGGTGACACCAGATGAGGGCTGCCATCATTACGGATAGCGCGAGGACTTGACGCACATATTACTCTAGTGTGAGATAGCTAGAAAGATTTGGTCCACCGGGGAGTTTGACTGGCTGGGACAGATGGATCTACAAGACATAGGGAGCTTTGTGGGCAGTCTCCTGGATGAGGAAGACAACAGACGTAAGGAAGAGGGTGCGGCACTACTCTAGGTCAAGTGGACAGCAAGGAACAAATACATCTTCGGCGAGCATCCTCCTTTCCTTCTGGGCCTAGCAGCGAGCTTCATCGACATCGTCAGGAGACATGCATACTACCATGCGGCCGTGAGCAGATCACCAGGCTTCTCCTCTTCAACGAACATGGTTTCTTGGCGTTGTCCTCCACCAGGCTGCGTTAAGATCAACACGGACGCCTCCATCTCTTTGACAGGTGACTGTGGATGCGGTGCATCCATACGGGATGACCACGGACAGTTGTTGTGGACTTTCCAGTGCCGTTTAGAACAGCCACACTCAGTGCTTAGTGTGGAGGGTGTGGCTATTCTGAAAGGCATGCAGTTCGCGCTAGGGAAGGGATTCACGGACGTGATTATGGAGACTGACTGTCTTCTCTTGGTTGAGGCAGTGAGGAAGGGATATGGTGGATGTGGTTATGAGCATTTTATCGTAAGGGATATCACCGAGCTATCTTGTAGTTTTCTATCTTTCAATCTCTGTTTTGTTAGGAGGCAAGGCAATAGAGTATCTTATGCCTTGGCCTCAACCACTTTCCATTTTGTAAACCCCATCTATCGTAGAGAGGGGTTTGAGGATCGAATCCTTGCACTTGTTGTAGACGATTTGATTACTTAATAAAATGGCAGACGCCCTTTATCAATATATATATGTATATATGTTTATGTATATATAATATCATAGCATACACCCAAAATGGTAAGTTTTATGTGTGTACAAGCACATTTGATAACTTCATTTTGGAATCCTAAAATTTGGGAGTGATGTTAACATAAATAATTTACTTCAATTTATTTGTTGATTGAGAACATTTCATCACCATGTAAGTGGAATGAGATGAGTAGTCTAACGAATGATGTTTGGTGAAGCATCTGACATAATTACTCCCAATGCACTTAGGTGGTGGTGGGGTTTCCTCACTTTCCATACTGACCAGGCCAATCCAACTTCAACTACTTGGGGAAAACCCAAATATTTTAATAAATATTCGGCCTTAAAAAATCTATATACAATCATCACTAATATTGGAAATAATAATACGTTTACACATATAGAGGAACATTATACTATAAAAAAATTAATATTAATTCTTTTGAACTTTTACACCAAACCCCTACAAAATATGATGAGTTGAGAGTTAAATAGTATGTTCTCCGTCTATATATGTATTATAATAAGTGCAAGACAAAATAAAGGTTACGAATCCAACATTGTATCTATGTAGATGCAAAAAGAAATTGATTTAAATTGCCTCCCAATCCATAATAAGAAAATTAAATGCTAAAATGTGATATATTAGGACCCCTAGATTTTTGAAACTCCAAATTTTCAAAAATATATAAAAAATTGGTTAAATTAGGTTGAACTAAGCATTATATTGATATAAAACCCTAGCCATTGAAAATCGAGAAATAAAAATGAAGCATATCTAAATTTTGACCCAATAAAACATATCATAAAGAATAGTTTGACTAAAATTTTATAAGGTTCAAGCTTTAATATGATAATTATAATTAATCTAATTATATTTTTTTAGTGTGCATACAATTTTTTTATTCATAATTTAGATTTTTAACATAGAAATGTGTACAAGAAATATAAATTCCCAAGATGTGCCAAGTAGCTGGGATGATGGAGTAATAGTAATGAGAATGAAGACATGAGGAGATTGTGTCTTGGTTCTCACATTGATTCTGGCCATTTTTTAGTTTTGCATCAAAAAAACATTCTATCAAGAAACTTTGTTATAATACTATATGTATAAAAATGATTTCTCAACATTTATCAAGGATTTGTCAAGTTCAGTCACAATCAAGGAAGCATGAGAAAAACCCTGGATGAGAAATATTGATTTGGTGAAGGATATTACATTGTAGCTAAAATTCCTATTTATATATCTATGTAAATTCTTTTGAGTGGAGAATAGTACCTGAGTAAACCAGTCATACGCTATTTTTGCAAATGAAATTTATTTTATGGAGTGGGGAGTTGTAACATATTGGATTTTGGACACTAAATATATTATCAATTTTAATTCATGATACTCTCAAAATATGAACCCATTTGCAAAAAAATCTCTTACTCTAAATCATATTTGATTATCTTGGTCAATTATCATGTTTTTCATATTGGTAAATCTCCTTTTAATTTTATTATCTCTAAATGAATTTTTTTCTCCTCATTTGAGAAAATAATCGTGAGATGGTCCTCGTATGTATTCTCATGTAATGATTTGGTATCATTCACAATTATTCAAAATGTTGAGTCAAAAAACCTCAATAGACCTTGCATGAATGAATCATCCTTCATTTGAAAGTTATTTAGATTTGGAATCAATGTAAAATGTTCATCATAAAAGCATATGTTAACATTGACATTAATCATGAGAATAATTATGTTATCATGGTAAAATATATAAATGGGGGTGTTAATTCTTTCTAAATATTAGTTAATAAGAATTTAACTCGTGGTCAAAATCTCAATGAAATTGGTGTTTTGGTTTAGAAGTTGAAAATTTTGAATTAATTAGTGAATACTTAGCTATTACTAAAAATAATAGCTAATGACCCCTTTAAGCATGGTCCTTCTACTTCCTTTGAAATACCAATGAGCGAGAGAAGATAAGCACAATCCTTAACCTCTGCTAATGACCATTCCTTGTGGCCAAGTAATCCTAATAAATGAGATTAAATCGACAACCCTTGAATATCCTTCTCCTTCACCTTGTGGCCCATAGAAATCTCATGATTTTTGGTGGAAGTTTCCCTGTGTATAACCCTAGGTCCCATCCCACCGCTATGACAATACTATTGGTAAGTATGCTGACAAAGCCAATCATATGATGATTGAGATGGCATATCTTATACACGATTTGATTAACAATAAAGGCAATTTTCCCATTTGTTCTGTTTCCGTCAATTATGAGATAATGATGAAACATAATAAATGTTTAATGAATGACATTACTCAATAAAATATGTCTTTGGGTTGATGACCTGAACAATCAAATCATACAGGTGTCAAGAATATGTACATTCTTGTTATGTCCCTAGTGAGATTTTATTATGATAGGTTGATAGACAATAATGACACATAAGACTAGAGTGTGTGTTGGTTGATGATAGAATCTCATCAGTCATGATATGTGATATCAAACAAAACACATAAACACTTGCTGTAGAACAGTGTATCAGATAGACCCACCTTGAGAGTGGCACATGGAAGCCATAGTTGGTGGTCATAATCGTCTCTCATAGTGTAGGTGGTGATTGGGGTTCTTAGACCTAAAATCACTAAAGTCATCACATGTTGTTCAATGTACTTTAACATCATCCACCATGACTTTGAATAAAGGTTGTCATAAAGGTGGTGCTTGGGTACATTGTGACAGATGGGGATGACTGCGTGTGAGGAAGATGGGATTTTTATATCCAACATGAGTTTGATATCCTTCCACTTAATAAGTGAGACTAAGAAAAGCATGAAGATGCACGTGAATCAATATATTATATTGGGGTCACATATATCTCAGACAATCTACTCTGTTTCAACATACAAGGATTAACATTGAGAGGATGATGATTCAATGCCTCGAGTTCGATCTAGATATCTGTGATAAAGGAACTATAAAATCACTGTAACACTAATTGTAGATTGTAGGATGAAGGTGTTCTCCAACTTTATAGATTACTTAGGTAGCAATTATGTGTTGCTTGATACCACTCATTTCTTATGTTGTCATAAAATAGTTATGGACATTCACTGCCAACGTAACTTGGAACCTATAGGGTCACACACAAAGGATACACTTAGAATAGGAGTTCATTCATGAATATGGTTTAAAATTGATTACTAAACAGTTAGGTATTCAATTTTAACAATATTCATTGAATATTGATTGATTGAACTGTGAACTGACCATTTTAAGTGTTAAATTGATCATTTCAGTGTGTCTGGTCAATTAAACCAACTTTCACAATTTTGGACCATGAACCGATCTGTTCAGAAGTGAACTGATTGGCTTAGGACCATGAACCGACCGACTCAGGTTGTGAACCAAGCAGTTGGTGAATCAATTCGATTGATTCAAGGATTAGGGCTAACATCATGTTGTGCATTAAATCAGATATTAATTTCCAATACAATAGCTATTGGGAAACATGATGAAATTACAGTTCAAGTGTTGAACTGATTTGCTCACATGTCAACCGATCAATTCACCTATGAACCAACCATTTCACCGCTGATAGAATGCGAAAATTTATAAAATTTCGGTTACCTCCACTCCTACTCAGTTTGGGAACTTTGACCCTAACCCTCTTATAAATAGAGGGATACTGGGGACTTCTCCGATATATCTCAATTGCTTTTGACAATTATTGTCTTCTCTAATTGCGGTAACCATGAGAACACGAACAAGTCCTACCCGATAAAAGGAGGGATATCAAGGGAGAATGATTTTTAAAGAGAAAGTTGGTGCTAATACACCAACGACAAGGGACAACTCTTGTTTGTTCTACTAAAACAAAGTTCTAGGTGGTCCGTGTGGACTACCATAGAGGCGAGGTGTCTTTCCCACTAGGAGGACAAGGTCAACCCATGCCTACAGTGATCAACCAGGAGTTGTTGCTGACTCTGTCCTAGTATGACTTGAAGAAAGGTACATACTGTAATGAGGGAATAGTCTTTGGACTTGCTCTAGGACTGGTATGACCTCATAAATCATCCTTCCCATTACATAGTTATTTATGTGATTATCTACTATAGGGGAACATAGTAGATAATTTTTTTGTTTTTTCTTCCTATCCTAATACCATATTCTTCAATAGTGGTATCAGATCCATGTCAATCTACTATGTTTTGGGATTTGATCGATATGATCAGATTTTGATTTTTGCCTTTTTTTTCAGGTGGAACAGGGGTTAATATTATTCAAATTGGTCCCCCTCACTAGGCATTAAATTGATTACATGATACTATCCAAAATTGGATGTACTGCATTCAGAGAAGAAGAATTATAATCAGAATTGAAAAGTGTTGTTAAGCTAGATGGAAGAGTGACTTAGTGCCACTCGTCAACATGGTTTTGTAGATGGTGTTTGGCTAGCCCATCCACTAGTTGATTATCCTCTCTTTCTCTATATGTCGTCTTCAAATTCTGGAAGCCAAGCTTGATGGTCTGCATCTTGGTCTTCCACCTTGCATAAATGGGAAACTCAGCTGTGGTAGCTTCCATGATCGAGATGGCCATTTTGCAATCTGTCTCCAATACCACTCTATAATAGTTTTGTGCTAATTGGAGACCCAAATATATGGCCTCCAATTCTCCTTATTGAACACTAGTAGTGGTAAGGGATCAAGCTTCACCAAAGATCCATTCAGCCTTGTCATTTCTAGCTACAACTGCAATGACAACTCTCCCATTCTTCATGGCCATGTCAGTGTTGAGCTTGATCCAACCTTGAGGTGGAGAAAACCACTGTGTATCTGAATGCCTTGCAACTCTCGATGTGTTCTAACCATTACCGGACATCTGGATAAGAAGTTGTCACTGCTTCCTGATCATCAGCAAAATTGATTCATCCTGAACCATGACTTGTTCAAACACCTACTTGTTCCTCCCTTGCCAAATGTTCTAGCATACTACCGTGAACAAAGTAGTAGTAATTGAGTCTTTTTTAAGCCACTGATCCATCCAGGTATCGACATTGGTTGATGAGAACACTAGAGTCTGGTCCACTCCATGCAGACCCTTCCAAGTGTGAAGTGTTGAGGGGCAATCCCTAATGGCATGCAACATGGTTCCAGTAGCAGCATTACAGCGAGGGCACTTGTCATCCTCAGTGAGATGTCTTTTATTTCTTCTCTAGTTGGTCATCAAGGCTCTCGACTACAACAGCCAAAGGAAGACCTTGAGCTTGCCTGGGATCTTCAGTCTCCAACTCCTAATCCAGTCCTCCGAAGAGTTTGATGGTGCAAAAATGAGCAGCTCACGTGCTGACTTAACTGAAAATCTTCCTTTCCGAGTGAGGTCCCAGATATCAACATCTCCCCCTAGACAGGAACATGTAACTTTTCAATCTACCTCACCACTTGCAATGGTAGGTATAATTTGAGAAATTCACTATCCCATTCTTTGTTCATGTTAATCAATGAGCTAACAGTGAGGTCCGCTAGCTCTCCCGGTATTTCACTTGTATAAAGCTTAATGCGAATTTAAAATAATTAATGTCCATAATCGATTAAAGACCACATACAATCCCAAACTAATATATATATATATATATATGTATATGTATATGCATATGCATATATATATATATATATATATATATATATATATATTTACACATTATGTCCATTAACCTAAATATTTGTGTGTAGTTGGATGGTTTGTTTAATCTTATTTATGTACTAGTTTGCATACTGAACCTCTAACTTCTTCTTCCAACATGTAGAAGTATTATTCCTTCCTTCATATGCTTGCCTCATCTGTAACTTGAGGTTTCTTTACTATGCAATGAGTTTAATAGCTTTAGGATAATTTAATATCTTGTTACGATGAAAATGACACTCAGCGACAGATGAACCTACCATCTCAAAGCTGAGCTGACCATCTGGAGGATTGAGGATGATCAAAATAGGAGCTAAACCGATCAACGGGTGGCCCAACCGATCGACTGAAGTTGTCTAGAAGATGTTGGATAGGAGGACAACCGACCAGTCTAATAGACCAACTGATAAACAAAGATGTAAGATGACCCGTTCAAGGGTTGAATCAATCAACCTAGATTGGTTCAAACACATATGTACACCAACAACAGGTTCTTGCATGAGATGTAAACCTAGGCGGCAGTAACTCCCTGTGGCTCCAAGGATTTATAAAAGTATGGCTATAATCGCCAGTAATGTTTTTATGTTGCATGTTCACATTTGTGGGATATAGCATATATATGATACATACTATAGTATGTGGTGATTGAATATGCATACGTATATATGTTTATATGTATATATCTGTATATATATGTATGTATGTGTATATATATATATATATATATATATATATATATATATAAACATTTTTATATTTATAAATATATAAATCCCTCAGCCAAACATATTAAGTCTAAGATGCTTTCCATTAGAAACACACATGAAAATCTTATTGATTATGTGTGGGCACACCAACCGTAGTGCGCTATCCAACTCATGGAAGTGTGGTTGTAGTTATGTGGGCTTGCCAAGTGGGGTGCATTTGTATCATGTTGGGTCTTGGGTCAGGCTTAATTGGGTGTCCTTAATGAGATTAGGCACTTACAAGTATGAAGATTATTATGGCAAGGAGTTGTGTATACCATCTATCCATGAATTATATAAGATACAATTGGAAAACTTTACCTACCTTAATGATTGATTATGGACACTGGCGTGGTCAGGTAATAACTCAATTGTTTTGGATCTTAGATCATTAGAAGTTTGTGCTCTACAATCTTCAAAATTAAAATTGATGGTTATCAACTAGAACAAAATAATGAGAGCGATAGTTAACTTAAAGGCCTAATTGAACACCATAAAATTTTACACAATTAAATCAAATAAAAATGGTTTTGAAAAAATTGCAAATTTGTCTTATAGAATCAAATGACAACACACAACAATTTTTATCTGTGATAAGTCCTTGAGAAGTACATGTTAAATGGGAATAACTACCACCACTAGTTTAGGATGATGAGAATTGTTCTCACACAATAGTGCAAGCTCTATGTCTTTGAGACACCAAAGCCAGATGAACCTCTACCCACTACACCAAAGGCTGAAAGGTATACTTATAAGAAGCACTAAGGATGCCGTATGTTAAATGCCTAATGTTATGATCCATGAACTATGATTTGCAAAGATAACATGAGAAGATGGATGTTATTGAGATGGTCACACATCTTAAGAACATTATCCAAGATCAGACAAGATATGAGAGTTATTATGTATCCAAGGCGCTGTTTAAATGTAAGATGGAAGAAGGGGATCCAATAGGTCCTCATGTGCTCAAGCTCACTGGGTATGTGGAGAACCATTCTACACTAGGATTCCCCTTGATTCAAGAGTTGGGCACTGATGTGATTCTGCAGTATCTTTCAGAGTCATATAGTCAGTTTATCATCAACTAAAACATGAATGACTTTGACAAGCCGTTGACAGAGTTACTTGGCATGTTGAGAAAAATTGAGGCACAAATTAAGGAAGACAAAACCAAGTCTGTAATGATGATCAACAAACCAAAGGGGAATTCTAAAGGCAATGGAAAAGATAAGAAAGTTCTAAAGCTGGCCAGAAGCCCAAATCTTCAACACTCAAGGCAAAAGGTGGAGTGAATAAGGGAGGCACTTGTCACTACTATCACCAGCCTAGACATTGGAAAAGGAATTTACCTCTCTACCTTGAGGAACTAAAGAAGAAGAAGGAGGGGATAGAGATCTCCACTTCAGGTATATGCATTATAAGATAAATCTATCTACTTCTTCATCTTGGGTATATGATATGGGATGTAGATATGAAATATGATGAATATGCAGGATCTAAAAAGAAGTAAGGCTTTAGAAAAATGAGCTCTGATTTTTCAAGAACGAGTTTCTACAACTACAATCAAAATATAGAATTTATCTTAGCCCACATGACATGTAATAGAGTTAAATGAACTACTATTTCATTTATTCCAATAATAGAAACATTTGCTTTCTGCATCCTGTATGGAGAAGGACGATTATGAATAATGAGTAGTTAATGTTCTATTTCAAAGATGTGATCTTGAGTGGAAATGCCCCAAAATGTCTTATAATCTTTATTTGAATGATCCAAAGATAAATGTTTATAACATAAATACCAAAAGGATTAAAACTTGATATCTCAAACAAGTAATACTTATAACATAGTCATCTAGGGCACTTAGATGAGAAATGCAAATGTGAAATACATAATGATGTTTATCTAGATTCTTTTAGTTATTGAACCTATAAGAGACATGAAACACTACTATAGAAATGGCTTATAAAGTCACTTTTCCAGATGTCGGTTGTATAAATAAACTGACACCTAAACTCTACAGTGTCGGTTGATAACATAAACCGACATCCAATCTATGAAGGGCGACCAGACACGGGTACCGCTTTTATTTAGTGTCGGTTACTTAATAAAAACCGACACCTAAAATTAACCGCCAAATCCAAAATTTCCAGCGAAAAAAATTACCTCCAAAATTTGACATATGGCATCGGTTGATAAACAAAAATCCGACGACTAAAGGTTATTCATGAGACAGAAATTGGTGTCGGTTGTCTTTTAGTTAAAAACCGACGACTATAATCTAGTATTGGTGTCGGTTTTTGTTCAGAACCGGCACTATTAGTTTATTTTTCGGTTTTTTTTGAATAACCGACGCCTATGGTACAGTTAATAGCCCCGCAAATAGAACTTTTCCCTATTGTCTCTGTTTCATTGCGACGTGCGCTAGGTCTGGCGATTTTCCCTGATTGCTCCCCGTCGTCATTTCCGGTTGGCTCCTCCGCGCCGCCGTTCGTCTCCTCGCGCGCCACTCACCGCCGTCGCCGCCGTTCGTCTCCTCGCGCGCCACTCACCGCCGTCGCCGCCGGTTGGCTGGTCTCCTCTCCTCGCCGCCCTCGCCGCCGCTCCGCCGAGCCGAAGTTCTCCTCTCCTCACCGCTGGCGCTGCCAGCTTCACCTCCAGCTGCTCTCCTATGCTCCGGCGCTGCCAGCTTCACCTCATTGCCCTCAAGGTACGCCGACTTCTTCCTCTCCTCGTTCTGCTCCTCGTTTGTCCCAGACTTTCCAACGGTCTTTGAATTCAGATTAGGCGAGCAAGCTTTCCGTGGTTGCAGTATTTTCTCCTTACCACTGTTCTTTAAAATGTCAATGAAAGTATAATGGTTATCCAATGTTAAAGTTGAATACCTTGTTGTAGGATACACAACAGATGAAACTATAGTAGCATTTTTGTGTATATGTGTTTGATATTCTTATATCACTAGAAAGAAAGACTGCCATTTTCATTACTAACAATCTGATAGTCCATGATAGAACAAAGCATACTGACGTTGACTGCAACTTTGTGCGTCATGCTATTCTGAATTAAGTGTATATGTACTTTATAATTGAATGTTTAAGTAAGTTATAGATATCTTCACCAAACCTCTTTCGGAAACTTGTTTCATTGTTGAGTATATTGAGAATCCTAATCACCCTTCATGCTTAATGATGAACTGTAATGCACACATGTGACATGCTTGGAATGTAAATGATGAACTTTTCCCTAAATTGCCAATCATGCTTTTAAAGACATCAATAATCACCCTAACTTGTAGAACTAGGATTTTAGGTATAAGAATGACAACACATTATTTGTTGGCCTAGAAACCTGTCCAAGATTTACTCATTAGGAGTAAATCTTCGATAGTCCCCAGTTTGGGACTGTTCTTGAACACCTAATGGGAATGGAAGGAGCGACAAAAGCTTCACGTCATTGTTGTCTTTGTTGAAAGAAATGCTTCCTGAAGGAAACGAGCTGCCAATCTCAACATACCAGGTAAAGAAATTGTTGTGTCCAATGGGAATGGATGCCAAGAAGATACACGCATGCCTGAATGATTGTGTATTGTTTCAAAAGGACTATGCGGATTTGAAAGATTGTCCAAAATGTGGTGCGTCACGGTATAAATTGACGACTTCGAGGGAGTCCAAAACTGGTTCTCCTGCCAAGGTGATGTGGTATCTACCTATAATATCACAGTTTCAACACTTGTATGCCAATCCGATAGATGCGAAGAATTTGAGGTGGCATGCACATGTTAAGAAAAATAATGATGGGATCCTACGACATGCGTCTGATTCCCCACAGTAGAAGAAGATTGATCTATTGTACCCTGAATTTGGTGAAGAAGTCAGGAATCTAAGACTTAGGCTTTGTACAGACAGGATGAATCCGTACGGGACATTAAGCAGCCAACATAGCACTTGGCCAATCATGCTTGTTATATACAATCTTCCTCCTTGGCTGTGTATGAAAAATAAGTACGTAATGTTGTCGTTGTTGATATCGGGCCCTAAACAACCTGGAAATGACATCGATGTTTATCTTGAACCTCTGATTGATGACTTAAAGAAAATCTGGGGTGAAGGTTTGATGACCTATGATGGCGGTAAGACTGTATATCTCAGTCGTCGAAGGTTTCTTCCAAAATTCCATCCGTATCGTAGGAAGCGCAAAGCATTCAATGGATTG
The DNA here is from genome assembly GCA_963693085.1 of Alisma plantago-aquatica. Classification (NCBI taxonomy): domain Eukaryota; kingdom Viridiplantae; phylum Streptophyta; class Magnoliopsida; order Alismatales; family Alismataceae; genus Alisma; species Alisma plantago-aquatica. The sequence continues at coordinate 1,364,770,280 of OY856412.1, read as the reverse complement.
AATGAGGAACAGAGTGCACCTAAACCTATACCGGGGGAGGTTGTTTATGAAAGAGTAAAAGACTTTGTCAATGAATTTGGTAAGAGATCATAATGTACTATGGCCACACGGAGTGACAATTCTTCATTCAAGAAGAAGTCAATATTTTGGGATCTTCCTTATTGGAGTTCTTTGACAGTCAGGCATTGTATCGATGTAATGCACGTTGAGAAAAATGTCTGTGATAGCATCATTAGTACTCTGTTAAATATACCAGGTAAGACTAAAGATGGGATAAAATCCAGACTGGACCTACGTGAAATGGGAATAAGGTCATAATTAACAAAATTACGTGAACTGGGTAATCAAAGAACATACTTACCTCCCGCTTGTTACACATTGTCTAGAAAGGAGAAGAAAGCTTTTTGTGAATGCTTGGTAAATGTTAAGGTGCAACATGGTTACTCATACAACATCTGTAGATTGGTATCAATGAAAGATCTAAAGTTGATAGGTCTTAAATCTCATGATTGTCACACTCTAATGCAACAAATATTGCCTGTGGCAATTCAATCTATCTTGCCGAAGCATGTAAGGTTTGCAATCACCAGACTTTATTTCTTTTTCAACAGTCTATGCAGCAAAGTTATTGACCATGATACTCTCGATAATTTGCAAAGAGAAGTGGTTGTTACCCTATGTCAGCTTGAGATGTATTTCCCTCCTTCATTCTTTGATATCATGGTACATCTTGTTGTCCACTTGACTAGGGAAGTGAAAATGTTGGGACCAGTTTTCTTGCATTGGATGTATCCCTTTGAACGATACATGAGCGTTTTTAAAGGTGATGTTCAAAACCGTTATCGCCCTGAAGGGAGTATTATTCAAGGTTATGTGGTGAGAGAGGTTATGGATTATTATTGTAGGAAATGCATCTGGTGTGAATCGCAATTCATTTGTTTCATATCTTGGGTATGTTACTCGTAGCCATTGTGGTTGTAAGATAGATTCTTGGCATAAAGTTTCTAAGGAGAAGAAAGACTTAATATGGAGGGATTTATGCGTGAGTTATTATTAATTTGCAATTCTATTTTGTAGATTACTAATTTTTTGGATACTAGTTAATAACAATTCTATTTTGTAGAGTATATTTGAATTGGGTGAAAAACTGCATCGTAAATGCATGATGCAACGCTGTGGGAGAGTCCTAAGGAACTATAGGACAAATCTCACCAGAGAATACATAAAAGAAGTTGAAAAGAGGAAGAAGAAAACCACTGAATAGTGGAACTTCCTGGACAAAGCATAATGGAATGCATTTTTTGCTTCAAGACAAACTGATGAATTTAAGGTATTAGGCGTCAGTACCAATCTCATTAATTAATATATGTTGTATTCACCTATTCAAGATTAACATTTACTGTTACTAACCAAATCATTAATGTGCATACTAACTAGGCCCTCAATGAGGCACAAAGATCAAGGCATGCACTGAATGTGCATGACCACACAATGGGTCCAAAGGGGTATGCAGGCATTCGCCAAAGACTACAGTCTGAGGCTACTTCTCAGTCTACTGCTACTCAGGAGTCCTCTACTATAGGTAGCACACCTCTGCCTCGCCATGATGTCTGGATAGCTGGGTGGAAAAATAAGAAGGGAGAAATAATGAAGGCCATAACTGCTGAGGCGGCTGCAAAAATGGTAAAATACAACTCTTACAACAATCGTTCGAATATTTATTATTTATGGTGTTTACTTAATTAGAATTTTTTTTTTTTTGGTGATTAGAGGGAGCTGCACGAGCTGAGGAAACAAGGCAAGTTCATCCCTGAGGGCAGAAGGGATGAATTGACAGTTGCTCTGGGTAACCCAGAGCATCCTGGATGTGTTAGGGCTGCAGGCGCTGGTGTGGGCATCAAAACGTTTTTGGGGCCATCCCAGCACAAACATGTCCCAAAAGCGCGACTTTCATAAGAAGAGGTAACATATTCTTTCTTTATAATGTTACTGTAAAAGAGAATTCAATAATTAGAATTTGACGTTTCTTTTATCCATGTATAGGTAGATAAGATATTTGATAGGAAACTCAAAGAAGCAATGAAAAAGTGGTAGGCATCTCAGACAGCCACTTACCAGACAATACCTATAGCTCCTACTGTAGGCTCTACTCCTACTACAGAGGTTGGGAGTAATCCTATAGACCCACCACCTAGCACATCCGCTGTAAGTATTTTTATGACATCGTAACTAGTTTTTTAATTCAAGATGATATGTATATATGAAATTGTAGTCGTTTCAAAAAAAGATGATATGTATATATGTATATAACATTCTTTACACAAAAATTCGTAGGGGTTGAAGCCATGCCATCTAAAAAGTAATGAATATGTTGTTGCAGAGGTGTCGACTTACCCATCCCTACCAGGGGAAATGTTTCACGGGTCTCCATTACCAGCTAGTTGGATTCGTGTGTGCCCGATACATGTATTCTCCTAGTGGATGGATCTTCCATTGCTATATGCCCACTCAGATTGTGAAACGCTTGGTGAGGAAGTAGGCGGAGTGATATTGTTGCTAAAAGCGGATGTCGTCTTTACTGAAACGGTATGGTAAATTCTGAAATTTATATATATATATATATATATATATATATATATATGTATATATACAGGTTAAAAAGAAGACACCCACAACATCGTCTAGGCCTCCACTTCCACCTCCTACATTACCCAGTTGGGTTCCACAGGACCTACCTGTCCCATTAGGTCCTAACTATAGGGGTATGGCAATATGGTTAGGCGAACATGATATACATTTCCCTATAACTATTTCTATAGATTCAGATGTTGCAGGTCAATCATACAAAAGCAAACTATTTTTACAAGATATTTTGGAGTTGTTTCGATATGATTGGCTAATATATCTGTGATAGAGCTATGGATAAGGTGAGATCTTCTTTATACATCCATATACCTTGTGTAGGATCTGGTGATCTTGTTTCTTATTTATTAATGCATGCGTAATTAATACATATTTTGCAACTACTTAGACAAGATATGTGCAGATTTTGGATTCAAACATGTAGGATTTTTTATTCCATCTTTGATTAGTCTAGTAGCTAAAGACGCTCCGTAAGTTCAACAATACTGTTGTGAAGCTTTTACAATTTTTGCTAAAAATAAGAAGACGGTGATATTGGCTCCATTCAATGTAGAGTAAGTTTACTTTGCTTATTATAATTTGGACTTAAGAAAATTACATTTTTATTGTGGATTTTGAGTTATTAATTTTTAAGTTTTTTACCTCTAGTGGTAGGCATTGGGAGTTACTGGTTATTTTCCCCGAGACGTTCACTGTCTATTATCTAGATCCTAAGGGGAGTAAATTGAATACAAAATATGGACACAAAATGAAAATGGTATTATTCCGGTGAGAAATATTTCATTTTCATATCCGTTAACATATGTTATTACATTACTATTTAATTATGCAATGTACCGTGTTACATTAACATGTAGGAGTTTTGATGAGTTCAAAAAGGCTGGGGGAAAGGTCCCCACGAAAAAGAACCAGCCAATAATTTGGAAGAACGTGAAAGTAAGTTCCCGACTGCAATATACGTATATATTATTTATGTGAACAATTCTTAATTAGTTGTATTTTTTAATATTTTGTATGTTTGAATTTATAGTGTGCTACACAAGACAACGGATGGGCATGTGGATACTATGTGATGCGATATATGCACATGATTATCAAATATGCCGCACTGGACATCGATTGTATTGCTACGGTATTATATAGTCTCATTAGATAATATGAAATATATCAATCTTATTTATAGCTCATTAATTATATATATATACATCATTCTCTTTGCAGGCGTTTAAAACTGACCCCACTACAGGAAAGGACTTACCAAATGTACATGCTCCCTATACGACGGGAGAATTAAATGAAGTAAGAGAAGAATGGACAACAACCATACAAATAGTGGGGGTTTTAAGATATAATTGGGATGTTGATAGCAAATAATGACTAAAGAATGATATTTTGTAAATGAATTTCTGAATTATAATATATGTGTGAATGTTTCTACATGTCTGGATGTTTCTACATGTGTCTGAGTGAAAATAAATGAAACTGTTGGTTTCTATATGAATGTTTCTACATGTGTGAATGTGAAAATGAATGGAACTACAAAATGTTTCTAAATGTGTGAAAATCAAATAGAACTGCAGGTTGCATTGCTAAATGTGTGAATATTTTTGTTGTTAATTTTGCAGGTTTGTGACTTGTTGTTGGTTGATATTAATGGATGTCGTAAAACCTGCAGTTCATAACTGAACTGCAAGTTTCTCATCCTGCGACCAGCCACAGCAGGTCTGCAGACTGACAGAAAAAAAAACAAAATAATAGGCATCAGTTATTTGTTTAAAACTGACACACAAAGTTATAGTGTCAGTTTTATATAAATAACCGGCATCTATTTCATGTGGCGCGAAGGTATATAGTGTCGGTTTCTTATCTAAAAACCGACAATGATAGTGCCCAAGATGGCACCCTTTTTGTGGCGTGAAGGTGTATGGTGTCGGTTTCTTAACTAATAACGACACTGATAGTGCCCAAGATGGCACCCTTTCTGTGGCACAAAGGTGTATGGTGTCGGTTTCTTATCTAATAACCGAAACTTATAGTCCCTTGATGGCACGTTCTCGGTGGAGCGTGAAGAGTTTGGGCGTCGGTTTTGGAACCGACGCGTAATGGTTGAGCTTTTAGTGTCACCCACATAGGTGTCGCTTAGAAACCGACACTAAAGGCCTTAAATAACCGACACTAAAGGGCGGTTCTGTAGTAGTGAAAGTGTTATTTGTGCGCAACATGAGAAAACATCTATCACTAGATGTAGTGGGAGAATAAGCATTCTATTAGGACTTATACATAATGATGTATAAAGACATTTAGGATAAATGCTAAAGGTAGTTATTTGTACCTCATAATATTTACTGATGATCTCAGTAGATATGGTGATTTTTTTTAGTGAAATACAAACATGAATCTCTTGAAGTGTTGAAGAAGATCATGAGTGAAATACATAAATACCCTGATAAAATTATTAAGATACTTTGATACGATCAATGTTTTAATACTTTACATCAATAGTTTGATGTCCTTCTAGATAGATTGTGATAGTGTATCACAATGCACTCCACATCAAACATGATGATGTATCATAAATAAGAAATCACATCATGATGAGTGATGGTGTGATTGCCATTTAATCTAATCTTCTAACTTCCTTTTAGATACATACTTTACACTAAAACAATGTACTGTCTGAAACGGTTTATAAACACCATGTGAGATATGCATGGGAATGTACGGATATGCCTTTTATAAGGATTGAAACTTAAACAACAAAAATAGTTTCTTAAAAATATCTATCCTCAAACCATATAAATGTTAGTTTCATTAATACTACATATCTTAGTCCAACAAAAAAATTGTTTGTTACCTAGATGACTGATTTCCTTGAAGAGGAATCTAATTTCAAAGAAATCCATGGGAGTAAAGTAGAACTCGAAAAGTTTGAGATAAGCAAGAACCAAAGAAGGTACAATGGGAACAAGGAGAATCACAAATTGTTGTGGAATCTCAAGTTCCATTTATAACACAAAATTTGTAGTTCTAGTAGAACATATCATGAGCTTAAAGGATTATGACATCTTATAACTAAAAAAGGCAGCAAGTTGGCCATAAGATGATGAGCCAACAACCTATCTATAAGTTATTGAGGGACCATAGTCTGAGAAATGTTTTGAGTCCATTATATCCAAAATGGAATCTATGTACATCAACAAGGTATGACCTTGGCGGTACCACCTAAAGGAGTAAAACCCATAAGGTGCATGTTAGTTTTTAGGAGGAAGACTGACTTGTATAAAAGGAAAGATTGGTTGCAAAGGTTTTCAAACAAGTTCAAGTGTTGAACATGATGAAATCCCTTCACCAATTTTCATGCTTGCTATTGCATCTTATTAAGACTATGAGATTTGGCATATGGAGATTAAAACCACATTCCTTAAAATTATTATTTAAGAGGATGTGTACATGATATAGTCTATAGGTTTTATCACTTCATTAATGCAAATAAAGCCTATAAGCTATAATGTTCAATCTAGAGGTTGAAATAAGCATCTCAGAGCTAGAATCTTTGATTTGACAACATAGTCAAAGAGTTTGACTTTAATCAAGATAAAATATAAAATATGTGATTAGAAAAGATTTTGTGGGTGCATAAACATATTTCACACATTGATGGCAAATAACGTCTCAATACTACAAATGTTGCAAAATGTCATGGAAAGTACCTTCTTTAAGAATGATTAGGTGAAACATCTTATGTGATAGGTATTGAAATATATAGAGATAGTTTTGGAAAGTTTCATCACCTAAATATTAGTACATATTAGCAAGATGTTGAAAGAGTTCAACATGAAGGATTTAATGAGAGAGAATCTATCCATATCATATGGGATTAGTCTCTCGAGAACCATATTTACCAATTCTTGTAAAGAATGGGAAGAACATGAATAAGATTCCATATGCACTAGCAATTGGATCTATCATGCATGCTATATAATGTACTCATCCCATTATCTTGAATTTATTGGACATGTCAAGATGATATTAGTCAAATTTTAGTGATGGTCATTGGAATTCCATAACGAACATCCATTAGTACTTGAGAAGCACTAAGGATTAGTTGCTGGATTATGGTGATAAGGAAGAGTTGGGTGTAAAGAGTTACACCGTTGCAATCTTCCAAATTAAAAATTAATGATCACAATAAAAAATTTGTGTTTGACCATATAATCTAAAGTTGTAAGTTGGAAAAGTTCCAAACTACAGACCATTGTTGAAAGTTCTACAAAATAGAAGCTAAGTATCCTGGTGTTATGAATACAGGAGTGGATCTTGTATGGATCTAGAAGTTCATATAGATGAACTTACGAGATTTTCCAACCATTTATGACATAGTAGAAATACTATGACAATAATGGAGCAACTAGTTATGCAAGGAATATCAGATAGCATACTGCGACAATTCCATATCATATGAGATGTTGTTCAACAAAGAGATGTGAAACATGCAATATACCAACTAAAGGGATAATGTTGCTAGCCCGCTGGATTAGCACTTGCATAACAGAAACATGATGAACATGTTTAGATAAATAAGAATAAGATTCATGGGTGATTGGATCTAAGTGCAAGTGGTAGTTTGTTGGTAAGTATGTCTAGAGAGCCAATAATATGATGATTGAGATGTCATATCTTATAAAGGATTTGATTAATAATAGAGGCAATTTTCCAATTTGTTATGTTTCAACCAGTTATGAGATAATGGTGAAACATAATAAATGTTTAAAGAATGACATTACTCAATAACATATGTGTTTGGGTTAATGACCTGAATAATGAGATCATATGGGTGTTAGGAGTATGTACATTCTTGTTATGTCCCTAATTAGATGTTATTGTGGAAGGATGATAGATAACAATGACACACAAGACTAGAATGGTGTGTTGATTGATGATAGAATCTCATCAGTCATGATATGTGATATCAAACCAAACAAACATATACTTGTTAGAGAATAGTGTATCAGATAGACCTACCTTGAGAGTGACACATGGAAACCATAATTGGTGATCATAATCATTTGTCATTGTGAAAGTGGTGATTGTGGTTCTTAGACCTGAAATCACTACACTCATCATAGGTTATTCAATTTACTTTAACATCATCCACCGTGACTCTGAATAAAGGTTCCATAAAGGTGGTGTTTGGGTACATTGTGACACATGGGGATGAGTGTGAGTGAGGTAAATAGGATTTGTCCCTCCTATAGGAGTTTGATATCTTAGCCACTTGATAAGTGAGATTGAGAAAAGCATGTGCATGCACACGTGAATCAATATATGATATTGACGTCACATATATCTCAGACAATCTGCTCTAGTTCAAGAAACGTGGATCAAACATTGAGAGGATGATAATTCCATGCCTTGAGTTCAAACTTGATATTAGTGACAAAGGAATTATACAATCATTGTAACACCAATCACAAAATTGTAGGTTATAGTTGTTCTCCAACTTTCCATATTACTTGAGTAGCAATGATGTGTTGCTACATATCGCTCATTTCTTATTATGTCATAAAATAGTTATGAACATTCACTACCAATGTAACTTGGCACCTATAGGTTCACACACAAAGGATACACTTATAATAGGAGTTCATTCATGAATATGGTTTAAACTTCATTATTAAAGAGTTGGGTATTTAGTTTAAACAACACTAGTTGAATATTGAATGATTGAACTGTGAACCAACCGGTTCAAGTGTTGACCTGATCGTTTCAGTGTGTCAGGTCAACTGAACCATCTTTGGAAATTCTAGACCATGAACTGACCTATTTAGGAAGTGATTCAATCGACACAAGACCATGAACCGACCAACTCAAGTTGTGAACCGAGTGATTGGTGAGTCAAATTGGTTGATTCAAGGATTAGTTCTAACATCATGTTGTGCACTAAATCATATATTAAGTGCCAATAAAATTGCAATTAGAAAACATGATGAAAAGACAGGTTCAAGATTTGAACCAACAGACTCACATTCCAAACGACTAGTTAACCTATGAACAGGCTATTTAATTGCTTACATGATGTGAAAGCTTATGAAATTTTGGTCCCTTCCATTCCCACTCAGATTGGGAACCCTAACCCTAACCATCCTATAAATAGAGGGGTATTGGGGGCTTATCAGATACAATTCAATTACTTTTGATAATTGTTGTCTTCTCTAGTTGTGGTAACTAAGAGAACCCGAGAAAGTAACCCGAAAGAGGGAGGGAGAGCAAGGGAGAACAATTGTGGGAGAGCATGTTGGTGCTAGTACACCAATGAGATGGGAAAACTCCTTCTTTTCTATTCTTCTAGAATGACAAACGTTCCTGGTGGTCCAAGTAGACTACCATAGAGGCAAGGAGTCTTTCCCGCTAAGAGGACAAGGTCAACTGCCATCTGTGGTGATCAACTATGAGCTACTTCTGACACCGTTTGAGCATCACTTGAAGAAAGGCGCATACTGCAATGAGGGAATAGTCATTAAACTTGCTCCATGACCATGTATGACATTGTAAACCATCCTTCCCATTACATAGTTATTGACACGATCTTCTATTACAGGGGAGTGTGGTTGATAAAGTTTTTTTGGTCCTACTTCCTATCCTGATTCCATATTTCCCAACAAGTACTCCTTGCCAGGAAATGGCTACACATCTTGATAGTGTGAGGAAACTACAATGCATCCATTACCTAAATCACCTTCACCCTCTTGCAATGGAGGTCCAAGTCCTACTTGCTGTAAACCCTCATGAATCCAACACACAAATCTACATAGATTAGGAGGCATATCTCTTACGACTTGCAACATCATGGAAATTTTCATTACAGGTTGCAAACTTGATGCCGCCTACCTTTATCTCCCAGTTCTTCCCCATCTCTAATGGTTCTAGATGACCTATTGACATCCACCATTACCTGTCAAAACTTCATTTCCCTCAAATGATCTAAACTTGCACCATGTTTCACCATATCTTACCCCGCAAGAATGATTGTATCTTATTGACCACTTGAGGCAAGGAGCTATGATAGTTAGATCTATCATGGCTTCCAGACTCACGTACACTAACTTCAATAATTCCTAAGGAGACCTAATAGCCATCTCCCTCCTTGATAGAGAGACGAACACCTCTGTAACATCCCTGACCTGGGTTATGAGTTAACCCTAGGTATTTTGCCTAAATATGTGATTAAATCTTTGTGATTAACCCTGAGCATGTAATTAAGTTTCTCAGAAACATATATTTCAGTATTTGCTCCTTTTTATTTAAAGTTGTAGTATTGTTTTGATAATACAGGGACCTATGTGCAATTTACCCAATTAAAAGGATTAGCTTGCAATTTGCACATGTTGAGATGTTCCTCTGATGTTGAGACATCATGAGAATCTTTTTGGTAAAGTTTGAGGGATTTCCCAAGCTAGGGCACCAAGGTGCAGCTGTGGAAGCAATCCCGATGCTTGGAACCCTAATTTGGGGTAAAATGCAATTTACCCAAATTAAGGGATGCAAATTGTGAAATATGTCATCTAATGTATCTTTTTAGACTCTTGTCATCATTAAGAGAAGAAATGATGAGGGAGTCACCTCAATTGAGTTATCAAGTTATGAAATATGCCTTGTGATGGAATAATCAGGGTATATGTGCAATATCTCTTTATGTATGTACCTTATTATTAGATTGTTCTTCTTTGCCTTCTTTTTCTAAACCTTAAGATAAGGTTTTTCCTTATAATAAAGAGTAAGGGACGAGCAAGTAAAAGAAGGAAGGACCTAGTTGGAATTATGGACAACTTAAGAACTAATGTTGAAAATCCTACCCCTAGTATATATACCCTCAACTTCTCTAAGCAAGGGAACTTGCCCTTCGTTCCCTTCACTGTTCCATTTCACCAAAGACGACTAAAGACTGCCTTGGAGCTAAGGAGGACGACCAAGGGAAACAAGGTAGGTTTGGGACCCTTCTTCTTGCCTAATTCCATGGTTAGAACTCGAATTCAAGGTCAATTTGGTGACTAACTCATGAAATCCTATCTTTCTAGCCATCCCTTCTCGTTTTTCCTTGGAGTTTTCACCTTGGCCAACCTGTGGGAACTCAAGGAAGCCATTAGAGCTTGGATCTTGAAAGCTTGGAGCTCAAGAAGCAAGCTTTAGGCGGGTTTTATAACTCTAAACCCATGCTTTACTATATACACCTCTTATATGCGGTTAGATGATAGTTCTTCATGTTTCCCTACTTTCCATGCTATTTTTGCAAGCAAATCCATGGGATATTCGTACTGTTCTTGAGCTAGGAGATGAAGGCGTGATTTCCAAGAAAACCCACCGCTTTTCACTTCCTTAAACGGTCTCACCAGTTTGCTCTCTCGGTCTCAAGACCGCGAGGTGAACAAACGGTCTCGAGACCGCGAAAGGGCAAACGGTCTCCAAGACCGTTTGGCCCCGTTGAGCGAGCGTGGACCGTATAAGAACGCTGTTCCTAATTATATAGGTTAATTACCCTCAAAATTTGGGAGGCTAACTCCAAAGGAATCGGGAGATATGACCTTTTTAAGTAACAACTTTAAATGCATTTATTCCTGATTCTCAAACGGTCTGAAATTGCCGTTTTGGGCAAACGGTCTCAAGACCGTGTAAGGTCGTTGACCAGGCGTTGACCGTATAATATTACTGTTCAAAATAATGTTAATTAACAACTCACCAAGTTTGATGGTCTAATTCCAAACGGGCTAAGAGTTGAAGGGTGAATACTAGGGCTAACCCTAGATGAAATCAGTACTGAATTATGGTAACCTAATTAGGGTTTTTAGGGTTGATTGACCTAAACGGTCTCAAGACCATTTAGGGGCCACCCAAACGGTCTCAAGACCGCGAGGGCAATCAACCATGATCGTTTTGAGGTCTGGGGTCAAGATTAGTTGACCTGTTGAAGGTAAAATTACACCAAATTACATTGCAATTAAATAGTGATATGATCATCAACTCAATAGGTCAGACCTTGATGAATTTACACTAGAATCCAACATTGGATGGGAAAACGGTCTCAAGACCGTTTGGAACTCATCCAAACGGTCTCAAGACCGAGAGGACAATCACCCAAGACCGTTTGAAGGTCTAGGGTTAAGTAATTTGACCAATTGAGGACCTAATTGCAAATAAGTTATCAATTTAATCAAAATTCTGTTTTGTGGATCAATCATGGTTCAACCCCTATCATATCACCTTGAACTTTGATAAAATCTTGGGAAAATGGTCTCAAGACCATGTGGGGTCCACCCACATGACCTCAAGACCGTTTGGGCCAAGTTTGGGCCCATTTGGAGCTCAATTGAAGGGTTCAACCTTGTGTTAATACACACTGTTGAGTGTTGATGGGTGAACATTGATAGACCCTAATTGAATCGACTTCAACCCTAATTGGTCAACCATTGAGGGTCAATTGAATGAACAAGTGGTCAAGCATAATCTTAATTGACCCAATTCATAATTGGTCATCATAGCTTTGACCTTTTGAGGGCTTCAACTTTGGTTGACATTAGGTGGTAACCTTTGATTTTGTTGTTGAAGGACCAAGCGACTAAGACCATGAGAGCCTCGCGGTCTCAAAACCGTGAGAAGGCTCGCGGTCTCAAGACTGTGAGGGGGCTCACGGTCTCAAGACCAAGAGGAGGCTCGCGGTCTCAAGACCGTGAGGGGCCTCGCGGTCCTGAGGTCAAAGTGGGCAAACGGTCTACATAGCTTCGCGGTCTTGAAATCACATGATGGCTCGCGGTCTTGAAGTAGGTTGAGGGGGCTTGCGGTCTTGGAAGGGGTTGAGGGCTCGCGGTCCTAAAGTAAAAATAGAATAAACGGTCAACACACCCTCGCGGTCTTGAAAAGTCAAAATTGGCTAAACGGTCAACACTTTCAAATGATCTCAACTCAATTGAAGGATGATGGTTGAAGGTCAATCAATGTGATTCAAAGATGACTTCTTTCAATCAATTGATGAAATAAATGGTTCAATGTTGCCCTAATCAAATCCTAATGATAACCTAGGATATTAAGGGGCTAATTGACCAAGATTTTGACCCTAATGATGATCAATGGGGTGAATTACCAAAATACCCCTGAAGGGTAAATTGAGTAATACCTTGATTAGATCAAACCCTAATCACATGATGATGATGTTTTAACTATATTCGCCTATGATGACCCAATCCAACCTGATCTAGAGTGATGTTGAAATCACCTAACAGTATGAGGAGAGAGAAAGTACTTCTAGAGAGAGAAAGTACTTCTAGAGAGAGAAAATACCCTTTTTAAGTGGAAACTCAATTAAAGCATCTCCAATGCATACAAGTAAGCATAATTAGGGTATGATCCACCTGTGTGAGATCATAGAAACCCTAATTATGATAAATGATGAACCTTTAACTAACCTGAGGACATCAATGATGATGTTACTCATACATGATGATGTTATGAGTTCAATTCACCTTAATGGGAATAGTAAACCCTAATTCAAGGGTGATGACATGTAATGTGAATAGTAAACCCTAATTCAAGGGTAATGGCATGCTTTTGAGTATTAAACTCTATTTGATGTGAATTAGAGATTTAACTCTTATGACAAGAGTAGGAAGTATATTCCTTATTTCTGTATTACCTTTATCAGTTGTATTAACCATGCAGGTTCTGATATGAAGGTAATCATATCCAGGTATGGATGTTGATGTTATATTAATTAAAGGCATGTTGTTAGCCTTATGAATAAGTAAGGTAATCGGATGCCTTAACAAGTGGCATCCTATGCTGATAATGGGCTATGAGAGCCATGAATACCATCAAGGTCATGCCTTAGAGATGACTTGTGATGAGGATAATAAGAAATGATGATTGATATGAGTTAGGCTTGTTACATTTAGTATTCTTCTTTTATAGCTGCTATGCTACTGTTATTATTTGGAGAACAATGTATGCTATTAAAGAATACTGAATGTACCTAACTAATCAAGTATAATGTAGAGCCCTGATCATAGATCCATCATTGTCAGAGATTAAGTGATGGTGAAACAGGTTTTCCTCATGGAACTCCTGGAGCACATACTTTTGAGTATGTGGGGTACATGGATGTGTAGAACCTTACATCCTAGTGTAGGAAAGTGATGTAGATGTGTAATCCATCCATCCTTCACTATAATTCCATATCGTATCAGTGGTAGGTAAACATGAAACCTCCTGATGACGAAGAAAGCATAGATATCCGTATCAGTGGTAGGTAAATATGAAACCTCCTGATGACGAAGAGAGTACAGAACGCCACTGTGACTCTAGAATAGCGAAGGACCAGTTTACCCTGGTGAGCTATAGTAGTAGAGACACGAGATGTCCTACAAGTGATCCTCTTACTGACTGAGGAAGGTGAAGGTCATGAGAATCCGGCTCTCTTAATGACCTATGTATGATACTGATGTGACTTCGCATCGATCAGTTGGAGTATGAGTGGTATGCCTCATCTCCACATGGCATAATGTTGTTTGTAAAACATAATCAACCATGTAGTATAACTTGTTAGAGATAACTCCAAGTTAGTTGATTGATGTTACATTGCAATAGTGTTTATATTCTCCATATCTCCTAAATGGTAGAGATCTTGTTATACCTGCAACTGTTATAGAATACTTTGAAGGCCTTACTGCTTAAGATATTCTTTAATGTTATAATAAAGCTTCTGGCGAAGAGTTATAACTCTCGCTGGGACAATTATGTATAATTGTCTCACCCCGTAGACTTCAACTTTTTAGGTGGACGTCGGAGACAAAGGAACCAACCTACAGGTGATCAGTCTCAGCAGCAGCAGCACCAGGGGCAGCAGTAATCTCAGGTGGAGATTGTCCTGCCATGTGGTGTAGTTAGAGTCAGTCCTATGTGTCCTCTGTACTCTCAGGTCTTGGAGTCTTATGTTATGTGATCTTGAGATTTTGTATCTTGATGTATATAATTACTCAAGAAGTAATTATCCTGAGATGTAAACAGTTTATCGCTCTTTATGAAAGAAGCTTTTATGGATCCAAGCTCTTGTCTCAAAAAGTTTTAATTTCCCGTGAATTTTGTCTTCCGCTGATTACCGATTCGCTTCCGCTACGTTTTAATCGTGTTTATGTCATGGTTTGGAGATCAGAGCCCACAACTAGTGGTATCAGAGCTCTAGGTCAGTTGAGTCTACAGAGTCATAGGACTTAGGATGTCGAGTCTACCTTTAGTACTCCTTCCTTATCTAATAGAATCTTCTGCTCCTCAGGAGAAGAAGATACATAAGAATGTCAAAACATCACGATGAGTACGTGGCAGAGAGTAGTGCTAGTGCACCTCAAGGAGGTGCAAGAGTTCCGAGAATAGAACAACCTGCACCGGAGTTACCAAGAGAGCCACCCCAGTTCGACCCAGCTAACATGAATAATCCAACTGTACAGACGATGTTCGGGCAGTTCATGACTGCCATGACACACATAACCGATAGGATGCCCATTCTTGCACCTGGGGCACCTGTCCAGCCTGAAGCACAAGGTATCGGTAAGACATTCGAACGACTTCGTCGTGTCAGAGCTACCGAGTACTTCGGGACTGCCGACCCTGCAGATGCTGACTTATGGCTGACAGAGTTGGAGAAGGCTTTCAGGATTCTTATGATTCTGGAAGCTGAGAAGGTTAGACATGCTGTCTATCTTCTCAAAGGCAGTGCTGGTCACTGGTGGAACATGGAAGAGCAGAAGAGACCTGGAGTAGAGTTCTCATGGGAAGAGTTTCATCGGGAATTTATCAATAGATATTTTCCAAAGACCTTCCTAGATGAGAAGATCTCTCAGTTTGAGAAACTAAGGCAGGGTATGATGAACATTAGTGAGTATGAAGCTAAGTTCATGGAGTTGCTGCGGTTCTGTCTGCACATGGCTGCTACGGATGAGGAAAGAATCAGAAGATTCGAAAAGGGTTTGAATTCTGATATGTCAACCCCTGTGTCTGCCTTAGAAAACAGAGAGAGATTCTCTACCTTCGTTGAGTCAGTCCGAAGGATAGAGAGATCTGTGGTTGAGAAAAGACAAACCCATAAAAGATATCCACAGTTCCAGGGTTCTTCATCTAGGGATACCAAGAGACCTAGATTCTCTGCACCTAACCCTCCACCACCCAGATCGAGTTTTCAAACTCAATGGACACCAAGCAGAGGTAGAGGACGGAGTCAACCGCTTCAAGGGACGCACAGTTCTGCATCAGTGTCAGTTACTGGACCACCCAGACCACAGCAACAGGAGAAGAGTTGCTACAACTGTGGTAAGGTGGGACACTTGATGAAGGATTGTCGTTCTAGTCCTGTCGGTGTGACACAACAACCCCCGAGACAGAATCAACAGGGATCTCAGAATAGACAACATCAAGGAGCAGCTCGAGGACGTGGACAAGCGTCTCAAGCTGGATCATCAGCACCACCTCAACACCAGGCGACTGCGAGGTTCTATGCTATGAACCCACCTGAGGCAGTGGTCAATCCACAGGTAGTGGCATGTCAGATGAAACTTTTATATTCAGATATGTCTACATCCTGTGTTGTATCCATTCTGATTGATCCGGGTGCTACGCACTCTTTCATCACTCGTGAAGTGATTCGTAATTGCAATATGACTGTTAGTCATAGGACAAATAGTTTGTTGTTAGAGACTCCGTTGAGTGGGTCTGCCGTTTTGCAGGAGGTATGTTCTCCCTACATCCTCTTCTTTTCTGACCATCGCATTCAAGTGGATCTTATACCACTTGATATGTAAGGATTTGATATAATCCTCGGGATGGATACCTTAGAAAGGTATAGAGTTGTCTTGGATTGTGAGTCCAAGTTGGCTGTGTTTGCTGATGAAAGCAACACATGGATCTTTCAAGGAGAAAGAAAGATTCTGCCCACCTGTCTTGTATCAGCTATGGTTGCTGATAAGCTGTTGAGGCAAGGATGTTATGCATTCTTAGCCCATGTGGTAGATGTTACCAAGGAAAGTTTCAATCCTACTGAAGTTCCTGTAGTCAGGGAATTCGAAGATGTATTTCCTAAAGAACTTCCTGGTATACCACCACCTCGGGAGATTGATTTTGAAATCAATCTGATCCCAGATACGAAACCCATAGCTCAGACCCCGTATAGAATGGCGCCTGCCAAGATGGCAGAACTCAAGAAACAGCTTCAAGAGTTACTTGAGAGAGGTTTTATCCGACCGAGTACTTCACCTTGGGGTGCTCCGGTCTTGTTTGTTAAAAAGAAAGATGGGTCAATGCGGTTGTGCATCGACTACAAACAACTCAATAAAGTAACAATAAAGAATAAGTATCCTCTGCCGAGGATTGATGGTCTCTTTGACCAGTTGTGTGGTGCAACAGTCTTTTCAAAAATAGACTTGAGGTCTGGATATCATCAACTCCGCATTAAGGATAGTGACATATCCAAGTCTGCCTTTAGGACAAGATATGGTCACTATGAGTTCACGGTTATGTTGTTTGGACTAACCAATGCACCAGCTGCATTTATGGAACTCATGAATAGAGTTTTTCGACCTTTCCTTGATCAGTGTGTTGTCGTCTTCATAGATGACATTCTGATCTATAGTAAGGATGCTCAGCAACATGAACAACATCTTTGCCAAGCTTTGACCTTGCTAAGAGAACATAAGCTGTATGCTAAGTTTAGCAAGTGTGAGTTCTGGCTGCCGGAAGTATCTTTTCTTGGACATGTAATATCTGCTTCGGGAATTCGTGTTGACCCTACGAAAGTAGAATCTGTTCTACAGTGGGAACAACTGAAGACACCGACGGAGATTCGAAGTTTCTTGGGGTTAGCTGGATATTATCGAAGGTTCATTAAGAACTTTAGTTCTATAGCTTTACCTTTGACCAAGTTAACCCGGAAAGATGTTCCTTTTTCTTGGAGCGATAAGTGTCAACAATCTTTCCAGTTGCTGAAGGAGAGATTGACAAGTGCACCTGTGCTAGTGCTACCTGAACAAGGAAAAGGGTATATAGTTTTCTGTGATGCTTCCAAGAATGGACTTGGATGTGTATTGATGCAGGATAAACAAGTGATTTCTTTTGCTTCCCGACAGCTTAAGAAACACGAGGAGAATTATCCGATACACGATCTAGAGTTAGCTGTTGTGGTTCATGCTTTAAAGATCTGGAGGCATTATCTCTACGGAGAGACATTCCAGATTTTCACAGACCACAAAAACCTTAAGTATATCTTCTCTCAGCATGAGCTCAACATGAGGCAACGTCGCGGGATGGAGTTAATAAAGGATTACGACTGTACAATTGATTACCATCCAGGCAAGGCCAATGTTGTTGCAGATGCCTTGAGTAGGAAATCAGCAACATCAACCATGAATAGAGCACAACTAAACTCTTTAGTATGCTCTAGGAGAGATATGCTTATCTCTTTAAGGCAAGACAATGTACAGTTGAAGGTGTCATTGTTAGCCGGATTGTTGGCTGAGATACATATTAAACCTACCCTAAGGGAGCAGATTAAAGAGGAACAGCTAGGTGATGCTGCAGTTCAACATATAAGATCTGAGTATGGAAATAAGAAGCAAGATGGTTTTCATGACTCAGAAGATCAAGTAGCTTGTTATAATGGAAGGATGATAGTGCCAGATGTGGACAACTTGAGAAAGTTAGTCCTGGAAGAAGCCCATTCTTCCATGTATGTTATGCATCCAGGGAGCACCAAGATGTATCAGAATTTGAAAGATCTGTATTGGTGGCCTGGGATGAAAAAGGACGTTGCAGAGTTTGTTCTGAGGTGTCCTGTGTGTCAGCAAGTTAAAGCTGAACACCAGAAGCCTACAGGGACAATGCAACCTTTACCCATACCACAGTGGAAGTGGGACCATGTGACCATGGACTTTGTTGTTGGCCTACCCAGGACAAGCAAAGGACATGATTCCATTTGGGTAATTGTTGATAGGTTGACTAAGACAGCACATTTCTTACCTGTCAAAACAACCTATTCTGCTGAAAGATTATCAGAGTTGTATGTTAAAGAGATAGTGCGTTCGCATGGAGTTCCTGTCACAATAGTTTCTGACAGAGGTCCTCAGTTTACAAGTCATTTTTGGGAACAGTTACACCAAGCCTTAGGCACCAAGCTAAGGTTTAGTACGGCCTTTCATCCACAGACTGATGGACAGTCGGAAAGGACCATACAAACCTTAGAAGACCTGTTGAGAGCATGTGTTCTCCAGTTCACCGGAAGTTGGGATCTACACCTGAGCTTGATAGAGTTTGCCTATAACAATAGCTATCAGCATAGTATTGATATGGCACCTTATGAAGCCTTATATGGTAGACGTTGTAGGTCACCCTTGTGTTGGTTTGAGACTGGTGAGCACCAGTTGTTAGGTCCTGACCTTGTGCAGCAGACCACAGAAAAGATTAAAGTAATACAACATAAGATTAAGACTGCTCAGGATAGGCAGAAATCTTATGCTGACAAACGTCGTAGACCCTTAGAGTTCCAGGTTGGAGACAGAGTGTATCTCAAGGTCTCACCTTGGAAAGGGGTCCTTCGTTTTGGAAGGAAAGGGAAGTTAGCTCCTAGATATATGGGACCTTATCCAATCATCAAACAGATTGGAAAGGTAGCATATATACTAGAGCTACCACCTGAGTTACAGTGGTTACATCCTGTGTTTCACATTTCTATGTTGAAGAAATGTCACCCCGACACCGAGACAGTTCTACAACCTATGGAGGTAGAATTGAATGATGACATATCCTATGAGGAGGGACCAATGTCAATCCTTGATAAACGAATTAAAAAGTTAAAGAAGAAAGATATAAGTCTTGTGAAAGTCCTCTGGAACCATCGTGGTGTTGAAGAAGCCACTTGGGACTTAGAGGATGAGATGAGAAGGAAGTATCCTGCCCTTTTCTCTTAGTATGTTTTATCGATTTCGGGGACGAAATCCTTGTAAGGGGTGGATAATTTATAACATCCCTGACCTGGGTTATGAGTTAACCCTAGGTATTTTGCCTAAATATGTGATTAAATCTTTGTGATTAACCCTGAGCATGTAATTAAGTTTCTTAGAAACATATATTTCAGTATTTGCTCCTTTTTATTTAAAGTTGTAGTATTGTTTTGATAATACAGGGACCTATGTGCAATTTACCCAGTTAAAAGGGTTATCTTGCAATTTGCACATGTTGAGATGTTCCTCTGATGTTGAGACATCATGAGAATCTTTTTGGTAAAGTTTGAGGGATTTCCCAAGCTAGGGCACCAAGGTGCAGCTGTGGAAGCAATCCCGATGCTTGGAACCCTAATTTGGGGTAAAATGCAATTTACCCAAATTAAGGGATGCAAATTGTGAAATATGTAATCTAATGTATCTTTTTAGACTCTTGTCATCATTAAGAGAAGAAATGATGAGGGAGTCACCTCAATTGAGTTATCAAGTTATGAAATATGCCTTGTGATGGAATAATCAGGGTATATGTGCAATATCTCTTTATGTATGTACCTTATTATTAGATTGTTCTTCTTTGCCTTCTTTTTCTAAACATTAAGATAAGGTTTGTCCTTATAATAAAGAGGAAGGGACGAGAAAGTAAAAGAAGGAAGGACCTAGTTGGAATTATGGACAACTTAAGAACTAATGTTGAAAATCCTACCCCTAGTATATATACCCTCAACTTCTCTAAGCAAGGGAACTTGCCCTTCGTTCCCTTCACTGTTCCATTTCACCAAAGACGACTAAAGACTTCCTTGGAGCTAAGGAGGACGACCAAGGGAAACAAGGTAGGTTTGGGACCCTTCTTCTTGCCTAATTCCATGGTTAGAACTCGAATTCAAGGTCAATTTGGTGACTAACTCATGAAATCCTATCTTTCTAGCCATCCCTTCTCGTTTTTCCTTGGAGTTTTCACCTTGGCCAACCTATGGGAACTCAAGTACGCCATTAGAGCTTGGAGCTTGAAAGCTTGGAGCTAAAGAAGCAAGCTTTAGGCGGGTTTTATAACTCTAAACCCATGCTTTACTATATACACCTCTTATATGCGGTTAGATGATAGTTCTTCATGTTTCCCTACTTTCCCTGCTATTTTTGCAAGCAAATCCATGGGATATTCGTACTGTTCTTGAGATAGGAGATGAAGGCGTGATTTCCAAGAAAAACCCACCACTTTCCACTTCCTTAAACGGTCTCACCAGTTTTCTCTCTAAGTCTCAAGACCGCGAGGTGAACAAACGGTCTCGAGACCGCGACACGGCAAACGGTCTCCAAGACCATTTGGCCCCATTGACCGAGCATAGACCGTATAAAAAATCTATTCCTAATTATATAGGTTAATTACCCTCAAAATTTGGGAGGCTAACTCCAAAGGAATCGGGAGATATGACCTTTTTAAGTAACAACTTTAAATGAATTTATTCCTGATTCTCAAACGGTCTGAAATTGCCTTTTTGGGAAAACGGTCTCAAGACCGTGTAAGGTCGTTGACCAGGCGTTGACCGTATAATATTACTGTTCAAAATAATGTTAATTAACAACTCACCAAGTTTGATGGTCTAATTCCAAACGGGCTAAGAGTTGAAGGGTGAATACTAGGGCTAACCCTAGATGAAATCAGTACTGAATTATGGTAACCTAATTAGGGTTCTTAGGGTTGATTGACCTAAACGGTCTCAAGACCGTTTAGGGGCCACCCAAACGGTCTCAAGACCACGAGGGCAATCAACCATGATCGTTTGGAGGTCTGGGGTCAAGATTAGTTGACCTATTGAAGGTACAATTACACCAAATTACATTGCAATTAAATAGTGATATGATCATCAACTCAATAGGTCAGACCTTGATGAATTTACACTAGAATCCAAAATTGGATGGGCAAACGGTCTCAAGACCGTTTGGAACTCATACAAACGGTCTCAAGACCGAGAGGACAATCACCCAAGACCGTTTGAAGGTCTAGGGTTAAGTAATTTGACCAATTGAGGACCTAATTGCAAATAAGTTATCAATTTAATCAAAATTTTGTTTTGTGGATCAATCATGGTTCAACCCCTATCAAATCATCTTGAACTTTGATGAAATCTTGGGAAAATGGTCTCAAGACCATGTGGGGTCCACCCACATGACCTCAAGACCGTTTGGGCCAAGTTTGGGCCCATTTGGAGCTCAATTGAAGGGTTCAACCTTGTGTTAATACACATTGTTGAGTGTTGATGGGTGAACATTGATAGACCCTAATTGAATCGACTTCAACCCTAATTGGTCAACCATTGAGGGTCAATTGAATGACCAAGTGGTCAAGCATAATCTTAATTGACCCAATTCATAAGTGGTCATCATAGCTTTTGTGGGCTCTGATCTCCAAACCATGACATAAACACGATTAAAACTTAGCGGAAGCAAATCGGTAATCAGCGGAAGACAAAAATCACGGGAAATTAAAACTTTTCGTGACAAGAGCTTGAATCCATAAAAGCTTCTTTCATAAAGTGAGGTAAACTGTTTACATCTCAGGATAATTACTTCTTGAGTAATTATATACATCAACATACAAAATCTCAAGATCACTATACAAAAGGCTCCAAGACCTGAGAGTACAGAGGACACATAGGACTGACTCTAACTACACCATATGGCAGGACAATCTCCACCTGAGATTACTGCTTCCCCTGATGCTGCTACTGAGACTGATCACCTGTAGGCTGGTTCCTTCGTCTCCGACGTCCACCTAAAAAGTTGAAGCCTACGGGGTGAGACAATTATAGATAATTGTCCCAGCGAGAGTTATAACTCTTCGCCAGAAGCTTTATTATAACATCAAAGAATATTTTAAGCAGTAAAGCCTTCAAAGTATTCTATAACAGATGCAGGTATAACAAGATCTCTATAATTTAGGAGATGTGGATAATATAACATTATTGTAAGGTAACATCAATCAACTAACTTGGAGTCATCTCTAACAAGTTATACTACATGGTTGATTATGTTTTACAAACAACATTATGCCCTGTGGAGATGAGGCTTACCACTCATACTCCAACTGATCGCTGAGAAGCCGCATCAGTATCATACATATGTCATTAAGAGAGCCGGATTCTCATGACCTTCACCTTCCTCAGTCAGTAAGAGGATCACTTGTAGGACATCTCGTGTCTCTACTTAATATAGCTCACCAGGGTAAACTGGTCCTTCGCTATTCTAGAGTCACAGTGGCGTTCTGTACTCTCTTCGTCATCAGGAGGTTTCATATTTACCTACCACTGATACGGGTATTTGTGCTTTCTTCGTCATCAGGAGGTTTCATGTTTACCTACCACTGATACGGTATGAGAATATAGTGAAGGATGGATGGATTCCACATCTACATCACTTTCCTACACTAGGATGTAAGGTTCTATACATCCATGTACCACACATACTCAAAAGTATGTGCTCCAGGAGTTCCCTGAGGAAAACCTGTTTCACCATCACTTAATCTCTGACAATGATGGATCTATGATCAGGGCTCTACATTATACTTGATTAGTTAGGTACATTCAGTATTCTTTAACAGCATACATTGTTCTTCAAACAATAACAATAGCATAGCAGCTATAAAAGAAGAATACTAAATGTAACAGGCCTAACTCATATCAGTCATCATTTCTCATTATCCTCATCACAAGTCATCTTTAAGGCATGACTTTGATGGTATTCATGGCTCTCACAGCCCATTATCAACATAGGATGCCACTGACAAGACATCAGATTACTTTACTTATTCATAAGGCTAACAACATGTCTTTAATGAATATAACATCATCATCCATACCTGGATATGATTACCTTCATATCAGAACCTGCATGGTTAATACAACTGATAAAGGTAATACAAAAATAAGGAATATCCTTCCTACTCTTGTCATAAGAGTTTAAATCTCTAATTCTTCATCAAATAGAGTTTAATATTCAAAAGCATGCCATTACCCTTGAATTAGGGTTTACTATTCACATTACATGTCATCACCCTTGAATTAGGGTTTACTATTCACATTAAGGTGAATTGAACTCATAACATCATCATGTATGAGTAACATCTTCATTGATGATCTTAGATTAGTTAAAATTTCATCATTTATCATAATTAGGGTTTCTATGATCTCACACAGGTGGATCATACCCTAATTATGCTCATTTCTGTGTATTGGAGATGCTTTAATTGAGTTTCCACTTAAAAAGGGTACTTTCTCTCTCTAGAAGTACTTTCTCTCTCTAGAAGTACTTTCTCTCTCATCATAAGGTTAGGTGATGTCAACATCACCCTAGATCAGGTCGGATTAAGTCATCATAGGCTAACATGGCTAAAACATCATCATCATGTGATTAGGGTTCGATCTGATCAAGGTATTACTCAATTTACCCTTTAGGGGTATTTTGGTAATTCACCACATTGATCATCATCATGGTCAAAACCTTAGTCCATTGACCCCTTAATATCCTAGGTTGTCATTAGGGTTCGATTAGGGCAGCATTGGACCATTTATATCATCAATTGATTGAATGAAGTCAACCTTGAATCACATTGATTGATTTCAATTATCAACCTTCAATCGAATTGAGATCGTTTGAAAGTGTTGACCATTTGCCCACTTTGACTTTCCAAGACCGAGAGCCCTCTTCTATCTTCAAGACCGCGAGCCTCCTTAGGCTTTAAGACCGCGAAGCCCTTCAAGTGGTCCAAGACCGCGAAGCCCTTCAAGTGGTCCAAGACCGTGAAGCCCTTCAAGTGGTTCAAGACCGCGAAGATCATGACGACCGTTTGCCCTTCTTTGACCCCAAGACCACGAGGCCCCTCGCGGTCTTGAGACCGTGAGACCTCTCACGACCTTGAGACCGCGAGCCTCCTCATGACCTTGAGACCGCGAGCTCACATGGTCTCAACCACTTGGTCCATCAACAAGATTCAATGATACACCCGATAATGTCAACTCATGTTGAAGTCCTCAAAAGGTCAAAACTATGATGACCACTTATGAATTGGGCCAATTAAGATTATGCTTGACCACTTGGTCATTCAATTGACCCTCAAGGGTTGACCAATTAGGGTTGAAGTCGATTCAATTAGGGTCTATCAATGTTCACCCATCAACACTCAACAATGTGACTCAACACAAGGTTGAACCCTTCAATTGAGCTCCAATTGGGCCCAAACTTGGCCCAAACGGTCTTGAGGTCATGCGGGTGGACCCCACATGGTCTGGAGACCGTTTGCCTAAGATTTCATCAAAATCTAAGGTGATTTGATAGAGGTTGAACCATGATTGGGTCACCAAATCAGTATTTTAATCAATTGATAACTTATTTGCAATTAGGTCCTCAATTGGTCAAAATACTTAACCCTAGACCTTCAAATGGTCTTGGGTGATTGTCCTCTCGGTCTTGAGACCGTTTGGATGAGTTCCAAACGGTCTTGAGACCGTTTGCCCATCCAATTTTGGATTCTAGTGCAAATTCATCAAGGTCTGACCTATTGAGTTGATGAT
The DNA here is from genome assembly GCA_963693085.1 of Alisma plantago-aquatica. Classification (NCBI taxonomy): domain Eukaryota; kingdom Viridiplantae; phylum Streptophyta; class Magnoliopsida; order Alismatales; family Alismataceae; genus Alisma; species Alisma plantago-aquatica. The sequence continues at coordinate 1,364,745,049 of OY856412.1, read as the reverse complement.
CATATCAATATTTAATTGCAAAGTAATTTGGTGTAATTATACCTTCAATTGGTCAACTATTCTTGACCCCAGACCTCCAAACGGTCATGTTTGATTGCCCTCGCGGTCTTGAGACCGTTTGGGTGACCCCTAAACGGTCTTGAGACCGTTTAGGTCAATCAACCCTAAAAACCCTAATTAGGTCACCATAATTTCAGTACTGATTTCATCTAGGGTTAGCCCTAGTATTCACCCTTCAACTCTTAGCCCGTTTGGAATTAGACCATCAAACTTGGTGAGTTGTTAATTAACATTATTTTGAACAGTAATCTCATACGGTCAACACCTGGTCAACGACCTTACAGGTCTTGAGACCGTTTGCCCAAAAAGGCAATTTCAGACCGTTTGAAAATCAGGAATAAATTCAATTAAAGTTGTTACTTAAAAAGGTCATATCTTCCGATTCCCTTGGAGTTCGCCTCCCAAATGTTTAGGGTAATTAGCCTATATACTTAGGACCAATTTTCGTATACGGTCCACGCTCGGTCAATGGGGCCAAATGGCATTGGAGACCGTTTTCCCTGTCGCGGTCTCGAGACCGTTTACTCACCTCGCGGTCTTGAGACCGAGAGAGCAACCTTTTGAGACCGTTTAAGGAAGTGAAAAGCGGTGGGTTTTTCTTGGAAATCACGCCTTCATCTCCTAGCTCAAGAACAGTACGAATATCCCATGGATTTGCTTGCAAAATAGCAGGGAAAAGTATGAAAACACTAAGAGCTATCATCAAAACACATATAAAGATGCACATAGTAAAGCATGGGTTTAGAGTTATAAAACCCACCTAAAGCTTGCTTCTTGAGCTCCAAGCTTTCAATCTCCAAGATCTAATGGCGTCCTTGAGTTCCCACAGGTTGTCCAAGGTGTAAACTCCAAGGAAGGTCAAGTAAAGATGGCTAGAAAGATAGGATTTCGAGAGTTAGCCATGAAGCTGACCTTGAATTCGAGTTCTAACCATGGAATTAGGCAAGAAGAGGGGTCCTAAACCTACCTTGTTTCCCTTGGTCGTCCTCCTTAGCTCCAAGGCAGTCCTTGGTCGTCTTTGGTGAAATGAAACAGTAAGGGAACGAAGGATAAGTTCCCTTGCAACTAAGGGAAGGAGAGCTTATATACATGGGGTAGGATTTTCAACATTAGTTCATAAGTTGTCCATAATTCCAACTAGGTCCCTCCTTCTTTACTTGATCGTCCCTTCCTCTTTATTATAAGAACAAACCTTCTCTTAAGGTCTTAGGAAAAGAAGGTAAAGGAGAGCAAGCTAATAATGAGATACATACATAAAGAGATATTACACATATACCCTGATTATTCAATCACAAGGCATATCTCATAACTTGATAATTCAATTGAGGTGACTTCCTCATCATTTCTTCTCTTAATGATGGCAAGAGTCTAAAAAGATACATTAGATGACATATTTCACAATTTGTATCCCTTAATTTGGGTAAATTGCATTTTACCCCAAACTAGGGTTTCAAGCACCGGGATTGCTTCCACAGCTGCACCTTGGTGCCCTAGCTTGGGAAATCCCTCAAACTTTACCAAAAAGATTCTCATGATGTCTCAACATCAGAGAAACATCTCAACATGTGCAAATTGCAAGCTAACCCTTTTAACTGGGTAAATTGCACATAGGTCCCTATATATCAAAACAATGCTACAACTTTAAATAAAAAGGAGCAAATACTGAAATATACGTTTCTGAGAAACTTAATTACATGCTCAGAGTTATTCACAAAGATTTAATTACATATTTAGGCAAAACACCTAGGGTTGACTCATAACCCAGGTCAGGGATGTTACAAATTATCCACCCCTTACAAGGATTTCGTCCCCGAAATCGATAAAACATACTACGAGAAAAGGGCAGGATACTTCCTTCTCATCTCATCCTCTACTCCCAAGTGGCTTCTTCAATACCACGATGGTTCCAGAGGACTTTCACAAGACTTATATTTTTCTTCTTTAACTTTTTAATTCGTTTATCAAGGATTGACACTGGTCCCTCCTCATAGGATATGTCATCATTCAATTCTACCTCCATAGGTTGTAGAACTGACTCGGTGTCTGGGTGACATTTCTTCAACATAGAAATGTGAAACACAGGATGTAACCTCTGTAATTCTGGGGGAAGCTCTAGTTTATATGCTACCTTTCCAATCCGTTCAATGATTGGATAAGGCCCCATATATTTAGGAGCTAACTTCCCTTTCCTTCCGAAACGAAGGACCCCTTTCCAAGGTGAGACCTTAAGATACACTCTGTCTCCAACCTGGAACTCTAAGGGTCTACGACGTTGTCAGCATAAGATTTCTGCCTATCCTGAGCAGTCTTAATCTTATGTTGTATTACTTTAATCTTTTCTATGGTTTGCTGCACCAGGTCAGGACCTAACAACTGGTGCTCACCAGTCTCAAACCAACACAAGGGTGATCTACAACGTCTACCATATAAGGCTTCATAAGGTGCCATATCAATACTATGCTGATAGCCATTGTTATAGGCAAACTCTATCAAGCTTAGGTGTAGATCCCAACTTCCGGTGAACTGGAGAACACATGCTCGCAATAGGTCTTCTAAGGTTTGTATGGTCCTTTCCGACTGTCCATAAGTCTGTGGATGAAAGGCCGTACTAAACCTTAGCTTGGTGCCTAAGGCTTGGTGTAACTGTTCCCAAAAACGACTTGTAAACTAAGGACCTCTGTCAGAAACTATTGTGACAGGAACTCCGTGCAGACGCACTATTTCTTGAACATACAACTCTGATAACCTTTCAGCAGAATAGGTTGTCTTGACAGGTAAGAAATGTGTTGTCTTAGTCAACCTATCAACAATTACCCAAATGGAATCATGTCCTTTGCTTGTCCTGGGTAGGCCAACAACAAAGTCCATGGTCACATGGTCCCACTTCCACTGTGATATGGGTAAAGGTTGCATTGTTCCTGCAGGCTTCTGGTGTTCAGCTTTAACTTGCTGACACACAGGACACCTCAGAACAAACTCTGCAACGTCCTTTTTCATCCCAGGCCACCAATACAGATCCTTCAAATTCCGATACATCTTGGTGCTCCCTGGATGCATAGCATACATGGAAGAATGGGCTTCTTCTAGGACTAACTTCCTCAAGTTGTCCACATCCGGCACTATCATTCTTCCATTATAACAAGCTACTTGATCTTTTGAGTCATGAAAACCATCTTGCTTCTCATTTCCATACTCAGATCTTATATGTTGAACTGCAGCATCACCTAGCTGTGCCTCTTTAATCTGCTCCCTTAGAGTAGGTTTAATATGCATCTCAGCTAACAAACCGGTTAACAATGACACCTTCAATTTTACATTGTCTTGCCTTAAAGAGATAAGCATATCTCTTCTAGAGCATACTAAAGAGTTTAGTTGTGCTCTATTCATGGTTGATGTTGCTGATTTCCTACTCAAGGCATCTGCAATGACATTGGCCTTGCCTGGATGGTAATCAATTGTACAGTCGTAGTCCTTGATTAATTCCATCCAGCGACGTTGCCTCATGTTGAGCTCATGCTGAGAGAAGATATACTTAAGGTTTTTGTGGTCTGTGAAAATCTGGAATGTTTCTCCGTAGAGATAGTGCCTCCAGATTTTCAAAGCATGAACCACAGCAGCTAACTCCAGATCGTGTGTTGGATAATTCTCCTCGTGTTTCTTAAGCTGTAGGGAAGCAAAAGAAATCACTTGTTTATCCTGCATCAACACACATCCTAGTCCGTTCTTGGAAGCATCACAGAAAACTATATATCCTTTTCCTTGTTCAGGTAGCACTAGCACAGGTGCACTTGTCAACCTCTCCTTCAGCAACTGGAAAGATTGTTGACACTTATCACTCCAAGAAAAAGGAACATCTTTCCGGGTTAACTTGGTCAAAGGTAAAGCTATAGAACTAAAGTTCTTAATGAACCTTCGATAATAGCCAGCTAACCCCAAGAAACTTCAAATCTCCGTCGGTGTCTTTGGTTGTTCCCATTGTAGAACAGATTCTACCTTTGTAGGGTCAACACGAATTCCCGAGGCGGATATTACATGTCCAAGAAAAGATACCTCCGGCAGCCAGAACTCACACTTGCTAAACTTAGCATACAACTTATGTTCTCTTAGCAAGGTCAAAGCTTGGAGAAGATGGTGCTCATGCTGCTGAGCACCCTTACTATAAATCAAAATGTCATGTATGAAGATGACAACACACTGATCAAGGAAAGGTCGAAAAACTCTATTCATGAGTTCCATAAATGCAGCTGGTGCATTGGTTAGTCCAAACGACATAACCGTGAACTCATAGTGACCATATCTTGTCCTAAAGGCAGACTTGGATATGTCACTATCCTTAATACGGAGTTGGTGATATCCAGACCTCAAGTCTATCTTTGAAAAGATTGTTGCACCACGCAACTGGTCAAAGAGATCATCAATCCTCGGCAGAGGATACTTATTCTTTATTGTTACTTTATTGAGTTGTCTGTAGTCGATGCACAATCGCATTGACCCATCTTTCTTTTTAACAAACAAGACCGGAGCACCCCAAGGTGAAGTACTCGGTCGGATAAAACCTCTCTCAAGTAACTCTTGAAGTTGTTTCTTGAGTTCTGCCATCTCGGCAGGGGCCATCCTATACGGAGTTTGAGCTATGGGTTTCGTATCTGGGATCAGATTGATTTCAAAATCAATCTCCCGAGGTGGTGGTATACCAGGAAGTTCTTCAGGAAACACATCCTCGAATTCCCTGACTATGGGAACTTCAGCAGGATTGGTCCTTTCCTTGGTAACATCTACCACATGGGCTAAGAATGCATAACATCCTTGCCTCAACAGCTTATCAGCAACCATAGCTGACACAAGACAGGTGGGCAGAATCTTTCTTTCACCTTGAAAGATCCATGTGTTGCTTTCATCAGCAAACACAGCCAACTTGGACTCACAATCCAAGACAACTCTATACCTTTCTAAGGTATCCATCCCAAGGATTATATCAAATCCCTGCATATCAAGTGGTATAAGATCCACTTGAATGCGATGGTCAGAAAAGAAAAGGATGCAGGGAGAACATACCTCCTGCAAAACGGCAGACCCACTCAACAGAGTCTCTAACAACAAACTATCTGCTCTATGACTAACAGTCACATTGCAGTTACGAATCATTTCATGAGTGATGAAAGAGTGCGTAGCACCCGGATCAATCAGAACAGATACATCACAGGATATAGACATATCGGAATATAAAAATTTCATCTGACCTGCCACTACCCGTGGATTGACCACTGCCTCAGGTGGGTTCATAGCATAGAATCTCGCAGTCGCCTGGTGTTGAGGTGGTGCTGATGATCCAGCTTGAGACGCTTGTCCACGTCCTCGAGCTGCTCCTTGATGTTGTCTATTCTGAGATCCCTGTTGATTCTGTCTCGGGGTTTGTTGTGTCACACTGACAGGCCTAGAATGACAATCCTTCATCAAGTGTCCCACCTTACCACAGTTGTAGCAACTCCTCTCCTGTTGTTGTGGTCTGGGTGGTCCAGTGACTGACTCAGATGCAGAACTGTGCGTCCCTTGAAGCGGTTGACTCCGTCCTCTACCTCTGCTTGGTTTCAATTGAGTTTGAAAACTTGATCTGGGTGGTGGAGGGTTAGGTGCAGAGAATCTAGGTTTCTTAGAATCCCTAGATGAAGAACCCTGGAACTGTGGATATCTTTTATGGGTTTGTCTTTTCTCAACCACAGATCTCTCTATCCTTCGGACTGACTCAATGAAGGTAGAGAATCTCTCTCTGTTTTCTAAGGCAGACACAGGGGTTGACATATCAGAATTCAAACCCTTTTCGAATCTTCTGATTCTTTCCTCATCCGTAGCGGCCATGTGCGGACAGAACCGCAACAACTCCATGAACTTAGCTTCATACTCACTAATGTTCATCATAACCTGCCTTAGTTTCTCAAACTGAGAGATCTTCTCATCTAGGAAGGTCTTTGGAAAATATCTATTGATAAATTCCCGACGAAACTCTTCCCATGAGAACTCTACTCCAGGTCTCTTCTGCTCTTCCATGTTCCACCAGTGACCAGCACTGCCTTTGAGAAGATAGACAGCATGTCTAACCTTCTCAGCTTCTGGAATCATAAGAATCTTGAAAGCCTTCTCCAACTCTGTCAGCCATAAGTCAGCATCTACAGGGTCGACAGTTCCGAAGTACTCGGTAGCTCCGACACGACGAAGTCGTTCGAATGTCTTACCAATACCTTGTGCTTCAGGCTAGACAGGTGCCCTAGGTGTAGGAATGGGCATCCTATCGGTTATATGTGTCATGGCAGTCATGAACTGCCCGAACATTGTCTGTACAGCTGGATCACTCATGTCAGCTGGGTCGAACTGGGGTGGCTCTCTTGGTGACTCAGGTGCAGGTTGTTCTATTCTCGGAACTCTTGCACCGCCTCGAGGTGCACTAGCACTACTTTTTGCCACATGTTCATCGTGATGTTCTGACATTCTTATGTATCTTCTTCTCCTGAGGAGAAGAAGGTTCTATTAGATGAGGAAGGAGTACTAAAGGTAGACTCGACATCCTAAGTCCTATGCCTCTGTAGACTCAACTGAACCTGGAGCTCTGATACCACTAGTTGTGGGCTCTGATCTCCAAACCATGACATAAACACGATTAAAACTTAGCGGAAGCGAATCGGTAATCAGCGAAAGACAAAAATCACGGGAAATTAAAACTTTTCGTGACAAGAGCTTGAATCCATAAAAGCTTCTTTCATAAAGTGAGGTAAACTGTTTACATCTCAAGATAATTACTTCTTGAGTAATTATATACATCAAGATACAAAATCTCAAGATCACTATACAAAAGGCTCCAAGACCTAAGAGTACAGAGGACACATAGGACTGACTCTAACTACACCATATGGCAGGACAATCTCCACCTGAGATTATTGCTGCCCCTGATTCTGCTGCTGAGACTGATCACCTGTAGGCTGGTTCCTTCGTCTCCGACGTCCACCTAAAAAGTTGAAGCCTACGGGGTGAGACAATTATACATAATTGTCCCAGCGAGAGTTATAACTCTTCGCCATAAGCTTTATTATAACATCAAAGAATATTTTAAGCAGTAAAGCCTTCAAAGTATTCTATAACAGTTGCAGGTATAACAAGATCTCTATAATTTAGGAGATGTGGAGAATATAACATTATTGTAAGGTAACATCAATCAACTAACTTGGAGTCATCTCTAACAAGTTATACTACATGGTTGATTATGTTTTACAAACAACATTATGCCCTGTGGAGATGAGGCTTACCACTCATACTCCAACTGATCGCTGAGAAGCCGCATCAGTATCATACATAGGTCATTAAGAGAGCCGGATTCTCATGACCTTCACCTTCCTCAGTCAGTAAGAGGATCACTTGTAGGACATCTCGTGTCTCTACTTAATATAGCTCACCAGGGTAAACTGGTCCTTCGCTATTCTAGAGTCACAGTGGCGTTCTGTACTCTCTTCGTCATCAGGAGGTTTCATATTTACCTACCATTGATATGGGTATTTGTGCTTTCTTCGTCATCAGGAGGTTTCATGTTTACCTACCACTGATATGGTATGAGAATATAGTGAAGGATGGATGGATTCCACATCTACATCACTTTCCTACACTAGGATGTAAGGTTCTACACATCCATGTACCCCACATACTCAAAAGTATGTGCTCCAGGAGTTCCCTGAGGAAAACCTGTTTCACCATCACTTAATCTCTGACAATGATGGATCTATGATCAGGGCTCTACATTATACTTGATTAGTTAGGTACATTCAGTATTCTTTAACAGCATACATTGTTCTTCAAACAATAACAATAGCATAGCAGCTATAAAAGAAGAATACTAAATGTAACAGGCCTAACTCATATCAGTCATCATTTCTCATTATCCTCATCACAAGTCATCTTTAAGGCATGACTTTGATGGTATTCATGGCTCTCACAGCCCATTATCAGCATAGGATGCCACTGACAAGACATCAGATTACTTTACTTATTCATAAGGCTAACAACATGCCTTTAATGAATATAACATCATCATCCATACCTGGATATGATTACCTTCATATCAGAACCTGCATGGTTAATACAACTGATAAAGGTAATACAAAAATAAGGAATATCCTTCTTACTCTTGTCATAAGAGTTTAAATCTCTAATTCTTCATCAAATAGAGTTTAATATTCAAAAGCATGCCATTACCCTTGAATTAGGGTTTACTATTCACATTACATGTCATCACCCTTGAATTAGGGTTTACTATTCACATTACATGTCATCACCCTTGAATTAGGGTTTACTATTCACATTAAGGTGAATTGAACTCATAACATCATCATGTATGAGTAACATCTTCATTGATGATCTTAGATTAGTTAAAAGTTCATCATTTATCATAATTAGGGTTTCTATGATCTCACACAGGTGGATCATACCCTAATTATGCTCATTTCTGTGTATTGGAGATGCTTCAATTGAGTTTCCACTTAAAAAGGGTACTTTCTCTCTCTAGAAGTACTTTCTCTCTCTAGAAGTACTTTCTCTCTCTAGAAGTACCTTCTCTCTCATCATAAGGTTAGGTGATGTCAACATCACCCTAGATCAGGTCGGATTAAGTCATCATAGGCTAACATGGCTAAAACATCATCATCATGTGATTAGGGTTCGATCTGATCAAGGTATTACTCAATTTACCCTTTAGGGGTATTTTGGTAATTCACCACATTGATCATCATCATGGTCAAAACCTTAGTCCATTGACCCCTTAATATCCTAGGTTGTCATTAGGGTTCGATTAGGGAAACATTGGACCATTTATATCATCAATTGATTGAATGAAGTCAACCTTGAATCACATTGATTGATTTCAATTATCAACCTTCAATCGAATTGAGATCGTTTGAAAGTGTTTACCGTTTGCCCACTTTGACTTTCCAAGATTGCGAGCCCTCTTCTATCTTCAAGACTGCGAGCCTCCTTAGGCTTCAAGACCGCGAAGCCCTTCAAGTGGTCCAAGACCGCAAAGCCCTTCAAGTGGTCCAAGACCGCGAAGCCCTTCAAGTGGTTCAAGACCGCGAAGATCATGACGACCGTTTGCCCTTCTTTGACCCCAAGACCGCGAGGCCCCTCGTGGTCTTGAGACCGTGAGCCCTCTCACGACCTTGAGACCACGAGCCTCCTCATGACCTTGAGACCGCGAGCTCACATGGTCTCAACCACTTGGTCCATCAACAAGATTCAATGATACACCCGATAATGTCAACTCATGTTGAAGTCCTCAAAAGGTCAAAACTATGATGACCACTTATGAATTGGGCCAATTAAGATTATTCTTGACCACTTGGTCATTCAATTGACCCTCAAGGGTTGACCAATTAGGGTTGAAGTCGATTCAATTAGGGTCTATCAATGTTCATCCATCAACACTCAACAATGTGACTCAACACAAGGTTGAACCCTTCAATTGAGCTCCAATTGGACCCAAACTTGGCCCAAACGGTCTTGAGGTCATGTGGGTGGACCCCACATGGTCTTGAGACAGTTTTCGCAATATTTCATCAAAATCTAAGGTGATTTGATAGAGGTGGAACCATGATTGGGTCACCAAATCAGTATTTTAATCAATTGATAACTTATTTGCAATTAGGTCCTCAATTGGTCAAAATACTTAACCCTAGACCTTCAAACGGTCTTAGGTGATTTTCCTCTCGGTCTTGAGACCGTTTGGATGAGTTCCAAACGGTCTTGAGACCGTTTTCCCATCCAATTTTGGATTCTAGTGCAAATTCATCAAGGTCTGACCTATTGAGTTGATGATCATATCAATATTTAATTGCAAAGTAATTTGGTGTAATTATACCTTCAATTGGTCAACTATTCTTGACCCCAGACCTCCAAACGGTCATGGTTGATTGCCCTCGCGGTCTTGAGACCGTTTGGGTGACCCCTAAACGGTCTTGAGACCGTTTAGGTCAATCAACCCTAAAAACCCTAATTAGGTCACCATAATTTCAGTACTGATTTCATCTAGGGTTAGCCCTAGTATTCACCCTTCAAGTCTTAGCCCGTTTGGAATTAGACCATCAAACTTGGTGAGTTGTTCATTAACATTATTTTTAACAGTAATATCATACGGTCAACGCCTGGTCAACGACCTTACACGGTCTTGAGACCGTTTGCCCAAAAAGGCAATTTCAGACCGTTTGAAAATCAGGAATAAATTCAATTAAAGTTGTTACTTAAAAAGGTCATATCTCCCGATTCCCCTGGAGTTCGCCTCCCAAATTTTGAGGGTAATTAGCCTATATAATTAGGAACCATTTTCTTATACGGTACACGCTCTGTCAACGGGGCCAAATGGTCTTGGAGACCGTTTTCCCTGTCGCGGTCTCGAGACCGTTTGCTCACCTCGCGGTCTTGAGACTGAGAGAGCAACCTTTTGAGACCGTTTAAGGAAGTGAAAAGCGGTGGGTTTTTCTTGGAAATCACGACTTCATCTCCTAGCTCAAGAACAGTACGAATATCCCATGGATTTTCTTGCAAAATAGCAGGGAAAAGTAGGAAAACACTAAGAGCTATCATCAAAACACATATAAAGATGCACATAGTAAAGCATGGGTTTAGAGTTATAAAACCCGCCTAAAGCTTGCTTCTTGAGCTCCAAGCTTTCAAGCTCCAAGCTCTAATGGCTTCCTTGAGTTCCCACAGGTTGGCCAAGGTGTAAACTCCAAGGAAGGTCAAGGAAAGATGGCTAGAAAGATAGGATTTCGAGAGTTAGCCATGAAGCTGACCTTGAATTCGAGTTCTAACCATGGAATTAGGTAAGAAGAGGGGTCCTAAACCTACCTTGTTTCCCTTGGTCGTCCTCCTTAGCTCCAAGGCAGTCCTTGGTCGTCTTTGGTGAAATGAAATAGTAAGGGAACGAAGGGTAAGTTCCCTTGCAACTAAGGGAAGGAGAGCTTATATACATGGGGTAGGATTTTCAACATTAGTTCATAAGTTGTCCATAATTCCAACTAGGTCCCTCCTTCTTTACTTGATCGTCCCTTCCTCTTTATTCTAAGGACAAACCTTCTCTTAAGGTCTTAGGAAAAGAAGGTAAAGGAGAGCAAGCTAATAATGAGATACATACATAAAGAGATATTACACATATACCCTGATTATTCAATCACAAGGCATATCTCATAACTTGATAATTCAATAGAGGTGACTTCCTCATCATTTCTTCTCTTAATGATGGCAAGAGTATAAAAAGATACATTATATGACATATTTCACAATTTGTATCCCTTAATTTGGGTAAATTGCATTTTAACCCAAACTAGGGTTTCAAGCACCGGGATTGCTTCCACAGCTGCACCTTGGTGCCCTAGCTTGGGAAATCCCTCAAACTTTACCAAAAAGATTCTCATGATGTCTCAACATCATAGGAACATCTCAACATGTGCAAATTGCAAGCTAACTCTTTTAACTGGGTAAATTGCACATAGGTCCCTGTATATCAAAACAATGCTACAACTTTAAATAAAAAGGAGCAAATACTGAAATATACATTTCTGAGAAACTTAATTACATGCTCAGAGTTAATCACAAAGATTTAATTACATATTTAGGCAAAACACCTAGGGTTGACTCATAACCCAGGTCAGGGATGTTACAACTTTGACCTTTTGAGGGCTTCAACTTTGGTTGACATTAGGTGGTAACCTTTGATTTTGTTGTTGAAGGACCAAGCGGCTAAGACCATGAGAGCCTCGCGGTCTCAAAACCGTGAGAGGGCTCGCGGTCTCAAGACCGTGAGGGGGCTCACGGTCTCAAGACCGAGAGGAGGCTCGCGGTCTCAAGACCGTGAGGGGCCTCGCGGTCCTGAGATCAAAGTGGGCAAACGGTCTACATAGCTTCGCGGTCTTGAAATCACATGATGGCTCGCGGTCTTGAAGTAGGTTGAGGGGGCTCGCAGTCTTGGAAGGGGTTGAGGGCTCGCGGTCCTAAAGTCAAAATAGACTAAACGGTCAACACACCCTCGCGGTCTTGAAAAGTCAAAATTGGCTAAACGGTCAACACTTTCAAACGATCTCAACTCAATTGAAGGATGATGGTTGAAGGTCAATCAATGTGATTCAAAGATGACTTCTTTCAATCCATTGATGAAATAAATGGTTCAATGTTGCCCTAATCAAATCCTAATGATAACCTAGGATATTAAGGGGCTAATTGACCAAGATTTTGACCCTAATGATGATCAATGGGGTGAATTACCAAAATACCCCTGAAGGGTAAATTGAGTAATACCTTGATTAGATCAAACCCTAATCACATGATGATGATGTTTTAACTATATTAGCCTATGATGACCCAATCCAACCTGATCTAGAGTGATGTTGACATCACTTAACATTATGAGGAGAGAGAAAGTACTTCTAGAGAGAGAAAGTACTTCTAGAGAGAGAAAATACCCTTTTTAAGTGGAAACTCAATTAAAGCATCTCCAATGCATACAAGTAAGCATAATTAGGGTATGATCCACCTGTGTGAGATCATAGAAACCCTAATTATGATAAATGATGAACCTTTAACTAACCTGAGGACATCAATGATGATGTTACTCATACATGATGATGTTATGAGTTCAATTCACCTTAATGGGAATAGTAAACCCTAATTCAAGGGTGATGACATGTAATGTGAATAGTAAACCCTAATTCAAGGGAAATGGCATGCTTTTGAGTATTAAACTCTATTTGTTGTGAATTAGAGATTTAACTCTTATGACAAGAGTAGGAAGTATATTCCTTATTTCTGTATTACCTTTATCAGTTGTATTAACCATGCAGGTTCTGATATGAAGGTAATCATATCCAGGTATGGATGTTGATGTTATATTCATTAAAGGCATGTTGTTAGCCTTATGAATAAGTAAGGTAATCTGATGCCTTAACAAGTGGCATCCTATGCTGATAATGGGCTATGAGAGCCATGAATACCATCAAGGTCATGCCTTAGAGATGACTTGTGATGAGGATAATAAGAAATGATGATTGATATGAGTTAGGCTTGTTACATTTAGTATTCTTCTTTTATAGCTGCTATGCTACTGTTATTGTTTGGAGAACAATGTATGTTGTTAAAGAATACTTAATGTACCTAACTAATCAAGTATAATGTAGAGCCCTGATCATAGATCCATCATTGTCAGAGATTAAGTGATGGTGAAACAGGTTTTCCTCAGGGAACTCCTGGAGCACATACTTTTGAGTATGTGGGGTACATGGATGTGTAGAACCTTACATCCTAGTGTAGGAAAGTGATGTAGATGTGTAATCCATCCATCCTTCACTATAATTCCATACCGTATCAGTGGTAGGTAAACATGAAACCTCCTGATGATGAAGAAAGCATAGATATCTGTATCAGTGGTAGGTAAATATGAAACCTCCTGATGACGAAGAGAGTACAGAACGCCACTGTGACTCTAGAATAGTGAAGGACCAGTTTACCCTGGTGAGCTATAGTAGTAGAGACACGAGATGTCCTACAAGTGATCCTCTTACTGACTGAGGAAGGTGAAGATCATGAGAATCCGGCTCTCTTAATGACCTATGTATGATACGGATGTGACTTCACAGTGATCAGTTGGAGTATGAGTGGTATGCCTCATCTCCACAGGGCATAATGTTGTTTGTAAAACATAATCAACCATGTAGTATAACTTGTTAGAGATAACTCCAAGTTAGTTGATTGATGTTACATTGCAATAGTGTTTATCTTCTCCATATCTCCTAAATGGTAGAGATCTTGTTATACCTGCAACTGTTATAGAATACTTTGAAGGCCTTACTGCTTAAGATATTCTTTAATGTTATAATAAAGCTTCTGGCGAAGAGTTATAACTCTCGCTGGGACAATTATGTATAATTGTCTCACCCTGTAGACTTCAACTCTTTAGGTAGACGTCGGAGACAAAGGAACCAGCCTACAGGTGATCAGTCTCAGTAGCAGCAGCACCAGGGGCAGCAGTAATCTCAGGTGGAGATTGTCCTACCATGTGGTGTAGTTAGAGTCAGTCCTATCACTACTACAGAAATAGCATTCAGTGTCACTTTTTTGGGCGTCGGTTATTAAGGAAAACCGACGCCTAACATATAAGGTGTCGGTTGTTTAAGCAAACCGACGTCTATATTCAAAGACCAGCCAGACACGGGTACCGCTTTGTATTAAGCGTCGGTTGTTTATAACAAACCGATGTGTAAAGTCGCCCGCGAAATCCATATTTCAATCAAAAAAAATAGTGTCATTTTCAGCGTCGGTTATATACGTAGAAACCGACGCCTATGTGCGATGAAAATTTGCGCGAAAAGTGTCACTTTCAGCGTCGGTTATCCTTGTATAACCGACGCGTAAAGTGGTTCCCGCCAAATAATTTCATGAAAATATCGTCCAATTGGACGTCGGTTTTTTCAAACAACCGACGCTAAAGATGTTTAGGCGTCGGTTGTTGTAAACAACCGACGCCATTTGAGAACTTATAGCCCGTGATCGCCCGACTCTTCCCCTTTCTTCTGTTTCATTGCGATTTCCCTATTTCTCTGCTGCGGCGATTTCTCCGGCGATTTTGTGCTGCTGCTGCTAGTTTCTCTGGCGCTTCTCTCCGGCGCTCCATCTCCGGCGTCTCTTCTCCGGCACCCTTCTTCTCCGGCGTGTTTCTTCTCTGCCTCCGCCGCCTGCTGCTCTAACCTCCTGCGCCGCCGCCCTGCTGCTCCAGCCACCTGCTGCCCGCCCTGCTGCTCCATCCGCTGCGCCGCCGCCACGCCTGAGAACCGGCGCCGCCGCCACGCCTGGTGCCCTCCTGCTTGCCCACCTGCCTGCCCTAGCTCCTTCCTTTCTTCCTGCTGACGCCCGGCGTCCTGTTTCTACAGGTTAGTTTTACTGATTTCCTTGCTGCTTTCAGTGATTAATGATTGATACTACTGGTTAGTATTTCTTTAGTGATTAATTTAATTCAACAATTCATAGTTTGTTATTTAAAATAACTGATCTGCTTGCCGATGTTAATGATTAGAGATACTGATTAATAGTAAGTATTGATGAATACTTAGTTAATTATTGATTTGTTGACTAGATATGTATAGAAGTTCCTTATAAATATATTACAGGGGAGCTCATTCCCTGTGCCCTGAACAATGTTTCGGATGCATTGGCTAAACACTCCCTCTCTTTGCTTCATGCATTTCAATTCGATGTAATAAAGCCTCAATGGCTAGACATTGCTATCAACATCAACATAAATGATTGGCCCGGCCTTGAGTGCGGGATGAATAACAGTTAAGCTCAAGTAGGTACCAAAAAACAGTTGCAAGGGTTAGGAGAGTCGTGACCCTGCTATATAATGCATGCGTTACAAGGAAACACGGTCCCCTACCACTCGAGACCTCCCTTGATGGAACCGTAATTTGTTGCCTTGCCTCCTTTCTTTCCTCCTCTTCTCTTCCTCTCCCTTCCTCTCTCCTTTCTATTTCTACCCGGAAACCTTGCCTCCCTGTTCCAGCCTCGCCAATGGCGGAAGAACAGGGGGCGGCTGGGGCCATGGCCCCCCTAAAGTCTTAAAATTTTCCACTCTAAGTAATGACATGTTATCATAAAAGGCACTAATTACATTGCCTTTATATGGGCACCCTGAAAATCAGCATATAGTTAGTTGACAGAATCTTTGACTAAAATATATTACAGCAATTTTGACTCCATCAAAATTGCACGTCGTTATATAGTAGCCTTTTATTTCCATGTGGGTCGGTAACCCACACATCCAATCCATCTACAACCAGTCGTCACTCACTAATTTGAGTCGTCAATATCGGCAAGGAAACACCCTATTTAGCGTTCTTCCTTCCCCTTTTTATATACACATACATGTAATTTTGTATAAAATTCATGATGTAGTGTGATCTTAAATCCTAGAGTGTACCCCTTTTGTTCTATGATGGTACCTATGACCCTAAATACATCCATAAGGGTCTATTGTATCCTAAAGAAGATTTATTTCTTCCTTCTGCCCTAATTAGAATGAACAATCACTAAATTATGTACTGTTTGTATGGAGTCCGGCTTCATTGTAGATATCTATTATTGTGTTTGTTGGCCTAGAAACCCGTCCAAGATTGACTCATTAGGAGTAAATCTTGGATAGTCCCCGGTTTGGGACTGTTCTTGAACACCTAATCTCACTTAGGATGTAAGTGTATAATGTGTATTGAGTTTTCGAGAAAATTTTGGTAGCATTTCCCCGTTTGTTCTCTAAGTACATATGTACTTAGAGAACAGCGGGGAAATGCTGCCGAAATTTTCTTGAAAACGCAATACACATTATACACTTACTAGTGAGATTAGGTGTTCAAGGATGGGATAGTTGGTACACATTTATTATATATAAGAATGACATCAAATGTGTTTGTAGGCTTAGAATGTGAACAATCATTGTTTTTTATATTACTTGTACATTGGTATAAATTAGAATGAACAATCACTTGTTTTCCTAATATATACTTGTTTTCTCTGATCATAGAATGGATAGATCATGGATGTCCATTCGTAATCGTTGCACCCCAGAGTTTATATCTGGTCTTGATCAGTTTATTAGATTTGCCGAGGAACATAGGAAAAAACCTACAGATAGGTTCTACTGTCCATGTAGGCATTGCGGTAACAACTTGAAAGTCAACACTGGTGAGGAAATCAAAAGTCATGTCATGTGCAACGGGATTGTACAAGGCTATACAGAATGGCACTGGCATGGAGAGATTTCAAAATTGAAACCAGTAGATGTCGATAGCAGTGCTTGGTTTGCAATTACCAGACTTTGTTTCTTTTTCAACAGTCTATGCAGCAAAGTTATTGACCCTGATACTCTTGATAATTTGCAAAGAGAAGTGGTTGTTACCCTATGTCAGCTTGAGATGTATTTCCCTCCTTCGTTCTTTGATATCATGGTACATCTTGTTGTCCACTTGACTAGGGAAGTGAAAATGTTGGGACCAATTTTCTTGCATTGGATGTATCCCTTTGAACGATACATGAGTGTTTTTAAAGGTGATGTTTGAAACCATTATCGGCCTGAAGGGAGTATTATTGAAGGTTATGTGGCGAGAGAGGTTATGGATTTTTGCAATGACTTTTTCAGTGGTAATGACACTCCTGATAATGACAAGAATATTGAGGAGGGCAAAGGAATTTTGGGATCACGGGTGAAAGTAATCAGCCGTGAGCAGTTGGAACAAGCTCACTTGTATATTTTACACAATATGGACGAAGTGAGTGTTTATATCGAGGAACATACCAATTTCATAAAGAGACAACATCCTCGAGCAAGTTCAATGTGGCTTGCTAGAGAGCATAATAAGACTTTTACTAAGTGGTTTGAAGATAAAGTCTTACATCAACTATCTCAAACACCAAATGATATTACAGAAACTATCAAATGCCTCGCCTTTAAACCAAAACCGAATGTTATGTCTTATGAAGGGTTTGACATTAATGGATTCACATATTACACAAAGCGCCAAGATGATAAGAGTGTCGTCCAAAATAGTGGAGTCACTCTTCAAGCGTCGACTATGTACTTTGCAAGTGCAAAGGATAAGAGTCCACGTGAAGCTAAAATGTCATATTACGGTGTCATTGAGGACATTTGGGAGTTTGACTACATAGATTTCAAAATTCCGCTCTTTAAATGTAATTGGGTTGATAACACCAAAGGAGTTATAGTGGATGAATTGGGTTTCACTTTGGTGAACTTTGAAAAGATTGGCGAGAAGGGTGAACCATTCATATTCGCATCACAGGCAAAACAAATATTCTATATCGATGATCCTGCAAATGATAAATGGTCGGTTGTTCTTCATGGTAAAAGACAGTTCATTGAAGATCCTATAGATGAAGAAGAGTACTATGATAAGTATGATGACTCCAGTCCATTCTCAGTTGGGTTGCCAATTCCACAAAATATTGAAGCTAATGATGACTTATATGTGCGCGGAGATCACAATGAAGGATTGTTAATTGATAAAAGATCACAATTTTAGAGACATGTATGTTTATACAAATGCTAAATGTTTGCCTTTTTCTAGTTAATACAAATGCTAAATGTTTGCCTTTTTCTAGTTAATACAAATGCTAAATGTTTGCCTTTTCTAGTTAATAGAAATGCTAAATGTTTGCCTTTTTAATGACATTTTCAGATGGCTGACCATGATGAGCATGATGTCCATGATGAGCATGAAGTCCATGATGAGCATGTTGTCCATGATGAGCATGGAGAGGATACTAATGTAAGTTCTAAAAACATATCCTGTATTTCTATAAAATTCATTATCTTCTAGTTATGTCATATATCCTATATTTCTATATTGGGCTAATTTAGTGTGTTTTATTTTTGTTAAATTTTAGGTTGATGCACCTGTACCCACTGAAGCACTGGAGCAACTTGATGCGCAACACCAAACACTTAACAAGAAAAGGGGCATCACTCTGTTGAAGAAGTTATTAGCGCTAAGTGGTAGTGGATCCAAATTGGTGGTGGAGTTTGATAATGGAGGAAATCCAATTGGAGTGAACCGCAATAATTTTGTGAACTATCTTGGGTGTACCACTCGGAGCCATTGTGGTGTTAAGTATGACAATTGGCATAAAGTTCCTCAAGGGAAAAAAGACTTGATATGGAAGGATTTATGCGTGAGTTATTATTATTTGCAATTCTATTTTGTAGATTACAAATTCTATTATTTGCAATTCTATTTTGGATACTAGTTAATAACATTTCTATTTTACAGAATCTGTTTGCATTGGATGAGAAGTTGCATCGTAAAAATGTGATGCAACGCGCTGGAAAGATGCTTAGGAATTATAGGACAAATCTGAACAGAGAATACATAAAAGAGGGTGATAAGAAGAAGAAGTCAGCCCTTGAACAATGGAACTTCTTGGACAAAGAAGATTGGGACAATTTTGTTGCTTCAAGAAAATATGAAGAATTCAAGGTATTAGGCGTCACTCCCAATTTAATTAATATACATTGTATTCACCTATTCAAGATTAGCATTTAGTGCTACTAACCAAATCATTAATGTGCATACGAACTAGGCCCTCAGTGACGCACAAAAAGCAAGGTGTGCACTGAATGTGCATGACCACACTATGGGTCCAAAAGGCTATGCAAGCGTTCGCCAAAGACTACAGGCGGAGTCTGCGGCTACTCAGGAGTCTGCTCCTACTCAGGAGTCTGCCACACCCATGCCTCGCCATGATATCTGGATAGCTGGCAGGCAAAAAAAGAAGGGTGAAATAAAGAAGCCTGTAACTACTGAGGTAGCTGCAAAAATGGTAAAATAACACTCTTAGAGAAATCATTTGAATATTGATTATTTGTGGTGTTAACTTACCAATTTCTGTTTATGGTGATTAGCGGGAGCTGCACGAGCAGAGGAAACAAGGCACGTTCATCCCTCAGGGCACAAGGGATGAATTGACAGTTGCTCTGGGTAACCCAGAGCATCCTGGACGTGTTAGAGGTGTCGGCGCTGGTGTTGGCATCAAAGCATTCTTTGGGCCATCCCAGCGCAAACCCAGAGCGGGACTTTCTCAAGAAGAGGTAACCTATTCTTTTTTTAGAATGTTACTGCAAAAGGAAATTCATTAATAAGAAGCTAATGTTTCTTTTATCCATGTATAGGAGAATAAGAGAGTTGAGGATTTAGTTGCTAAGAAGATCAACGATGTAGTTGCTGAGAAGGTCAAGGAAGAATTGTTGTGATGGCAGGCATCTCAGGCTTCCAATACGCCTATGGCGACCCACTCTTCTCCTGATGCACAGACTACGAGTAATCCTGGAGACCCATCGCCTAGCACGTCTGCTGTAAGTATTGTTTATGGCATTGTAGTTAGTCTTTTCAAGTTGTTATGTTTTCAAGATGATATGTATATATGTATAATATTCTTTACGTAAATTTGTAGGCATTGAATCCATGCCGCTTAAGAATGCAAGACTACATTGTTGTAGAGGCGCAAGCTTACCCGTCCCTTCCTGGGGCAATGTTTCACGGGACTCCAATGCCACAGGGCTACGTTCGTGTGAGCCCGATACGTGTGTTACCCGATTGGAGAGAAGCTACATTGCCATATCCCCACCCGGATATTGATAGACTTGCTGATGCAAAAGGCGGGGTGATATTGTGGCCCAAAGCAGATGTCGTTTACACGACTAAAATTGTAAGATAAATTTACATTGATTTAGATTGTTAATGTGTATATATGATGTCAACTGATCTGAAATTATATGTACAGGTTAAAAAGAAGACACCAGGAGCACCTAGGCCTCCACTTCCACTTCCCGCATTACCCGATTGGGTTCCAACTGACCTAACATACCCGTTAGGTCCTGCTTGTAGGGGAATGGCATGTTGGCTACGGGCACATAATGTACATTGCCCTATAATTATTTCTTTAGATGCAGATTATGCAGGTCAATCATACGATAGCTCTTTATTTATACAAGATATTATTGAGCTGTTTATGTATGATTGGCTGAATACATCAATGATAGAGACATGGATAAGGTGAGATCTTGTTTATACATCCATATACCTTATGTAAGATCCGGTGATCTGGTTTCTTATATATTAATGCATACGCCTATATGTTTTGCAGCTACCTAGTCGAAGATCATTGCAAACAATTTGCATTTGATCATGTGGGATTTTTGATTCCATCATTGATTAGTTTGGTAGCTAAAGACCCTGATAATGTTCAACAATACTGTATAGATGCTTTTACAATTTTTGGTCAGCAAAAGAAGACGATAATAATAGCTCCATTCAATGTCAAGTAAGTTTACTTTATTTATAATTTGGACTTAAGAAAATTCCATTTTTATTTTGCATTTTGAGTTATTAATTGTTAACTTCTTACTTCTAGCGGTAGACATTGGGAGTTACTAGTTATTGTCCCCGGGACATTCACTGTTTATTATCTAGATCCTGCGGGGAGTACATTGAACACTAAAATTGGACACGTAATGAGAATACCATTATTCTGGTGAGAAATATTTCATTTTTATATCCGTTAACATCTTTTATTATATTACTATTTACTTATGCAATTTATTGTGTTATATTAACATGTAGGGGTTTAGATGCATTCAAAAAGGCTGGAGGAACGGTCCCAAGGAAAAAGAACCAGCCAATAAATTGGCAGAACGTACAAGTAAGTTCCCGATTCAAATATATATATTATTGATGTGAATTGTGCTTAGTTGTATTATTTTGTATGTTTCAATTTATAGTGTGCTACACAAGACAATGGTTGGGCATGCGCATACTATGTGATGCGATTTATGCAGATGATTATCAAATATGCCGCATTGGACATCGATACCATACATGAGGTATTATATATAGTCTCATTAGTTAGTATGAAATATATCAATCTTATCTTATTTTTATATTATTACTTATATATATACATCATTCTCTTTGCAGGTGTTTAAAACTGACAACACTACAGGTAAACGCTTAAAAAATATACATGCTCCATATACGATGGAAGCATTAAATGAAGTAAGAGAAGAATGGGCAAAAGCCATACAAGCAGTGTCAACTGTAAGATATAATTGGGATGTTGATAGCGATAATGAATGATACTTTGTAAATAAATATTTCTGAATGTTAATACATGTATTTGAATGTTTCTATATGTGTGAATGTGAGAATTGAATTGATGTCTGAATGTATGTACTTGTGTAGAATTTTGCTTGTGACTTTTGCAGGTTTGCGGCCTGTTTCTAGGCTGATATCAATGGATGTCGTAAACCTGCAGTTCAGAAAACTGAACTGCAGGTTCTCATCCTGCTGACCAGCCACAACAGGCCTGCAAATTGATATGAAAAAAAAAATATAAATAGGCGTCGGTTATTTAAGGAAAACCGTCAGCAAAGACATACAGCGTCGGTTATTAATAGATAACCGACGCCTGATGTGGCCAAAGCAGTCCTGGAAATGGCGTCGGATATTCGTATCGAACCGACGCCTATTTAAACAACCAGGCGTCGGTCGTTTGGTATATCACCGACGCCAAAAGGGTTCGCGCCACAGAAAACGGCGTCATCTAGGACACTTTATGCGTCGGTTATCAACTAAAAGACCGACGCTACATGGAATATAGGCGTCGGTCTTTTAGTAAATCACCGACGCAGAAAGTGCCCTAGATGACGCCGTTTTCTGTGGCGCGAACCCTTTTGGCGTCGGTTATCTACTAAAAGACCGACGCCTATAGGTTAAATAGGCGTCGGTTAAAAAACCGACGCTGAAGTGTTCGACCTTTAGCGGCGCCCACATAGGCGTCGGTCGGAAACCGACGCCAAATGGGGTTAAAAGACCGACGCCAAATGGGGTTTCTGTAGTAGTGTATGTGTCCTCTGTACTCTCAGGTCTTGGAGTCTTATGTTATGTGATCTTGAGATTTTGTATCTTGATGTATATAATTACTCAAGAAGTTATTATCCTGAGATGTAAACAGTTTATCTCTCTTTATGAAAGAAGCTTTTATGGATCCAAGCTCTTGTCTCGAAAAGTTTTAATTTCCCGTGAATTTTGTCTTCCGCTGATTACTGATTCGCTTCCGCTACGTTTTAATCGTGTTTATGTCATGGTTTGGAGATCAAAGCCCACAACTAGTGGTATCAGAGCTCTAGGTCAGTTGAGTCTACAGAGGCATAGGACTTAGGATGTCGAGTCTACCTTTAGTACTCCTTCCTTATCTAATAGAATCTTCTGCTCCTCAGGAGAAGAAGATACATAAGAATGTCAGAACATCATGATGAGTATGTGGCAGAGAGTAGTGCTAGTGCACCTCAAGGAGGTGCAAGAGTTCCGAGAATAGAACAACCTGCACCGGAGTTACCAAGAGAGCCACCCCAGTTCGACCCAGCTAACATGAATAATCCAGCTGTACAGACGATGTTCGGGCAGTTCATGACTGCCATGACACACATAACCGATAGGATGCCCATTCATGCACCTGGGGCACCTGTCCAGCCTGAAGCATAAGGTATCGGTAAGACATTCGAACGACTTCGTCGTGTCAGAGCTACCGAGTACTTCGGGACTGCCGACCCTGCAGATGCTGACTTATGGCTGACAGAGTTGGAGAAGGCTTTCAGGATTCTTATGATTCCGGAAGCTGAGAAGGTTAGACATGTTGTCTATCTTCTCAAAGGCAGTGCTGGTCACTGGTGGAACATGGAAGAGCAGAAGAGACCTGGAGTAGAGTTCTCATGGGAAGAGTTTCGTCGGGAATTTATCAATAGATATTTTCCAAAGACCTTCCTAGATGAGAAGATCTCTCAGTTTGAGAAACTAAGGCAGGGTATGATGAACATTAGTGAGTATGAAGCTAAGTTCATGGAGTTGCTGCGGTTCTGTCCGCACATGGCTGCTACGGATGAGGAAAGAATCAGAAGATTCGAAAAGGGTTTGAATTCTGATATGTCAACCCCTGTGTCTGCCTTAGAAAACAGAGAGAGATTCTCTACCTTCGTTGAGTCAGTCCGAAGGATAGAGAGATCTGTGGTTGAGAAAAGACAAACCCATAAAAGATATCCACAGTTCCAGGGTTCTTCA
Organism: Alisma plantago-aquatica; assembly: GCA_963693085.1. Taxonomy (NCBI): domain Eukaryota; kingdom Viridiplantae; phylum Streptophyta; class Magnoliopsida; order Alismatales; family Alismataceae; genus Alisma; species Alisma plantago-aquatica. The sequence continues at coordinate 1,364,721,293 of OY856412.1, read as the reverse complement.
TCTAGGGATTCAAAGAGACCTAGATTCTCTGCACCTAACCCTCCACCACCCAGATCGAGTTTTCAAACTCAATGGACACCAAGCAGAGGTAGAGGACGGAGTCAACCGCTTCAAGCGACACACAGTTCTGCATCAGTGTCAGTTACTGGACCACCCAGACCACAGCAACAGGAGAAGAGTTGCTACAACTGTGGTAAGGTGGGACACTTGATGAAGGATTGCCGTTCTAGGCCTGTCGGTGTGACACAACAACCCCCGAGACAGAATCAACAGGGATCTCAGAATAGACAACATCAAGGAGCAGCTCGAGGACGTGGACAAGCGTCTCAAGCTGGATCATCAGCACCACCTCAACACCAGGCGACTGCGAGGTTCTATGCTATGAACCCACCTGAGGCAGTGGTCAATCCACGGGTAGTGGCAGGTCAGATGAAACTTTTATATTCAGATATGTCTACATCCTGTGTTGTATCCGTTCTAATTGATCCGGGTGCTACGCACTCTTTCATCACTCGTGAAGTGATTCGTAATTGCAATATGACTGTTAGTCATAGGACATATAGTTTGTTGTTAGAGACTCCGTTGAGTGGGTCTGCCGTTTTGTAGGAGGTATGTTCTCCCTGCATCCTCTTCTTTTCTGACCATCGCATTCAAGTGGATCTTATACCACTTGATATACAGGGATTTGATATAATCCTCTAGTGGGATACCTTAGAAAGGTATAGAGTTGTCTTGGATTGTGAGTCCAAGTTGGCTGTGTTTGCTGATGAAAGCAACACATGGATCTTTCAAGGAGAAAGAAAGATTCTGCCCACCTGTCTTGTATCAGCTATGGTTGTTGATAAGCTGTTGAGGCAAGGATGTTATGCATTCTTAGCCCATGTGGTAGATGTTACCAAGGAAAGTTTCAATCCTGCTGAAGTTCCTGTAGTCAGGGAATTCGAAGATGTATTTCCTGAAGAACTTCCTGGTATACCACCACCTCGGGAGATTGATTTTGAAATCAATCTGATCCCAGATACGAAACCCATAGCTCAGACCCCGTATAGAATGGCGCCTGCCGAGATGGCAGAACTCAAGAAACAACTTCAAGAGTTACTTGAGAGAGGTTTTATCCGACCGAGTACTTCACCTTGGGGTGCTCCGGTCTTGTTTGTTAAAAAGAAAGATGGGTCAATGCGGTTGTGCATCGACTACAGACAACTCAATAAAGTAACAATAAAGAATAAGTATCCTCTGCCGAGGATTGATGATCTCTTTGACCAGTTGTGTGGTGCAACAGTCTTTTCAAAAATAGACTTGAGGTCTGGATATCATCAACTCCGCATTAAGGATAGTGATATATCCAAGTCTGCCTTTAGGACAAGATATGGTCACTATGAGTTCACGGTTATGTCGTTTGGACTAACCAATGCACCATCTGCATTTATGGAACTCATGAATAGAGTTTTTCGACCTTTCCTTGATCAGTGTGTTGTCGTCTTCATAGATGACATTCTGATCTATAGTAAGGATGCTCAGCAACATGAACAACATCTTTGCCAAGCTTTGACCTTGCTAAGAGAACATAAGTTGTATGCTAAGTTTAGCAAGTGTGAGTTCTGGCTGCCGGAAGTATCTTTTCTTGGACATGTAATATCTGGTTCGGGAATTCGTGTTGACCCTACGAAAGTAGAATCTGTTCTACAGTGGGAACAACCGAAGACACCGACGGAGATTCGAAGTTTCTTGGGGTTAGCTGGCTATTATCTAAGGTTCATTAAGAAATTTAGTTCTATAGCTTTACCTTTGACCAAGTTAACCCGGAAAGATGTTCCTTTTTCTTGGAGTGATAAGTGTCAACAATCTTTCCAGTTGCTGAAGGAGAGATTGACAAGTGCACCTGTGCTAGTTCTACCTGAACAAGGAAAAGGGTATATAGTTTTTTGTGATGCTTCCAAGAATGGACTTGGATGTGTATTGATGCAGGATAAACAAGTGATTTCTTTTGCTTCCCGACAGCTTAAGAAACACGAGGAGAATTATCCGACACACGATCTAGAGTTAGCTGTTGTGGTTCATGCTTTAAAGATCTGGAGGCATTATCTCTACGGAGAGACATTCCAGATTTTCAAAGACCACAAAAACCTTAAGTATATCTTCTCTCAGCATGAGCTCAACATGAGGCAATGTCGCGGGATGGAGTTAATCAAGGATTACGACTGTACAATTGATTACCATCCAGGCAAGGCCAATGTTGTTGCAGATGCCTTGAGTAGGAAATCAGCAACATCAACCATGAATAGAGCACAACTAAACTCTTTAGTATGCTCTAGGACATATATGCTTATCTCTTTAAGGCAAGACAATGTACAGTTGAAGGTGTCATTGTTAGCCGGATTGTTGGCTGAGATACATATTAAACCTACCCTAAGGGAGCAGATTAAAGAGGCACAGCTAGGTGATGCTGCAGTTCAACATATAAGATCTGAGTATGGAAATAAGAAGCAAGATGGTTTTCATGACTCAGAAGATCAAGTAGCTTGTTATAATGGAAGGATGATAGTGCCAGATGTGGACAACTTGAGAAAGTTAGTCTTGGAAGAAGCCCATTCTTCCATGTATGCTATGCATCCAGGGAGCACCAAGATGTATCAGAATTTGAAAGATCTGTATTGGTGGCCTGGGATGAAAAAGGACGTTGCAGAGTTTGTTCTGAGGTGTCATGTGTGTCAGCAAGTTAAAGCTGAACACCAGAAGCCTGCATGGACAATGCAACCTTTACCCATACCACAGTGGAAGTGGGACCATGTGACCATGGACTTTGTTGTTGGCCTACCCAGGACAAGAAAAGGACATGATTCCATTTGGGTAATTGTTGATAGGTTGACTAAGACAGCACATTTCTTACCTGTCAAAACAACCTATTCTGCTGAAAGATTATCAGAGTTGTATGTTAAAGAGATAGTGCGTTTGCATGGAGTTCCTGTCACAATAGTTTCTGACAGAGGTCCTCAGTTTACAAGTCATTTTTGGGAACAGTTACACCAAGCCTTAGGCACTTAGCTAAGGTTTAGTACGGCCTTTCATCCACAGACTGATGGACAGTCGGAAAGGACCATACAAACCTTAGAAGACCTGTTGAGAGCATGTGTTCTCCAGTTCACCAGAAGTTGGGATCTACACCTGAGCTTGATAGAGTTTTCCTATAACAATAGCTATCAGCATAGTATTGATATGGCACCTTATGCAGCCTTATATGGTAGATGTTGTAGGTCACCCTTGTGTTGGTTTGAGACTGGTGAGCACCAGTTGTTAGGTCCTGACCTTGTGCAGCAGACCGCAGAAAAGATTAAAGTAATACAACATAAGATTAAGACTGCTCAGGATAGGCAGAAATCTTATGCTGACAAACGTCGTAGACCCTTAGAGTTCCAGGTTGGAGACAGAGTGTATCTCAAGGTCTCACCTTGGAAAGGGATCCTTCGTTTTGGAAGGAAAGGGAAGTTAGCTCCTAGATATATGGGGCCTTATCCAATCATCGAACGGATTGGAAAGGTAGCATATAGACTAGAGCTACCACCTGAGTTACAGCGGTTACATCCTGTGTTTCACATTTCTATGTTGAAGAAATGTCACCCCGACACCGAGACAGTTCTACAACCTATGGAGTTAGAATTGAATGATGACATATACTATGAGGAGGGACCAGTATCAATCCTTGATAAACGAATTAAAAAGTTAAAGAAGAAAGATATAAGTCTTGCGAAAGTCCTCTGGAACCATCGTGGTGTTGAAGAAGCCACTTGGGAGTTAGAGGATGAGATGAGAAGGAAGTATCCTGCCCTTTTCTCTTAGTATGTTTTATCGATTTCGGGGACGAAATCCTTGTAAGGGGTGGATAATTTGTAACATCCCTGACCTGGGTTATGAGTTAACCCTAGGTATTTTGCCTAAATATGTGATTAAATCTTTGTGATTAACCCTGAGCATGTAATTAACTTTCTCAGAAACATATATTTCAGTATTTGCTCCTTTTTATTTAAAGTTGTAGTATTGTTTTGATAATACAGGGACCTATGTGCAATTTACCCAGTTAAAAGGGTTAGCTTGCAATTTGCACATGTTGAGATGTTCCTATGATGTTGAGACATCATGAGAATCTTTTTGGTAAAGTTTGAGGGATTTCCCAAGCTAGGGCACCAAGGTGCAGCTGTGGAAGCAATCCCGGTGCTTGGAACCCTAATTTGGGGTAAAATGCAAGTTACCCAAATTAAGGGATGCAAATTGTGAAATATGTCATATAATGTATCTTTTTAGACTCTTGTCATCATTAAGAGAATAAATGATGAGGGAGTCACCTCAATTGAGTTATCAAGTTATGAAATATGCCTTGTGATGGAATAATCAGGGTATATGTGCAATATCTCTTTATGTATGTACCTTATTATTAGATTGTTCTTCTTTGCCTTCTTTTTCTAAACCTTAAGATAAGGTTTGTCCTTATAATAAAGAGGAAGGGACGAGCAAGTAAAAGAAGGAAGGACCTAGTTGGAATTATGGACAACTTAAGAACTAATGTTGAAAATCCTACCCCTAGTATATATACCCTCAACTTCTCTAAGCAAGGGAACTTGCCCTTCGTTCCCTTCACTGTTCCATTTCACCAAAGACGACTAAATACTGCCTTGGAGCTAAGGAGGATGACCAAGGGAAACAAGGTAGGTTTGGGACCCTTCTTCTTGCCTAATTCCATGGTTAGAACTCGAATTCAAGGTCAATTTGGTGACTAACTCATGAAATCCTATCTTTCTAGCCATCCCTTCTCATTTTTCCTTGGCGTTTTCACCTTGGCCAACCTGTGGGAACTCAAGGACGCCATTAGAGCTTGGATCTTGAAAGCTTGGAGCTCAAGAAGCAAGCTTTAGGCGGGTTTTATAACTCTAAACCCATGCTTTACTATATACACCTCTTATATGCGGTTAGATGATAGTTCTTCATGTTTTCCTACTTTCCCTGCTATTTTTGCAAGCAAATCCATGGGATATTCGTACTGTTCTTGAGCTAGGAGATGAAGGCGTGATTTCCAAGAAAAACCCACCGCTTTTCACTTCCTTAAATGGTCTCACCAGTTTGCTCTCTCGGTCTCAAGACCGCGAGGTGAACAAACGGTCTCGAGACCGCGACAGGGAAAACGGTCTCCAAGACCGTTTGGCCCCGTTGACCGAGCGTGGACCGTATAAGAAATCTGTTCCTAATTATATAGGTTAATTACCCTCAAAATTTGGGAGGCTAACTCCAAAGGAATCGGGAGATATGACCTTTTTAAGTAACAACTTTAAATGAATTTATTCCTGATTCTCAAACGGTCTGAAATTGCCGTTTTGGGCAAACGGTCTCAAGACCGTGTAAGGTCGTTGACCAGGCGTTGACCGTATAATATTACTGTTCAAAATAATGTTAATTAACAACTCACCAAGTTTGATGGTCTAATTCCAAACGGGCTAAGAGTTGAAGGGTGAATACTAGGGCTAACCCTAGATGAAATCAGTACTGAATTATGGTAACCTAATTAGGGTTTTTAGGGTTGATTGACCTAAACGGTCTCAAGACCGTTTAGGAGCCGCCCAAATGGTCTCAAGACCGCGAGGGCAATCAACCATGATCGTTTTGAGGTCTGGGGTCAAGATTAGTTGACCTGTTGAAGGTAAAATTACACCAAATTACATTGCAATTAAATAGTGATATGATCATCAACTCAATAGGTCAGACCTTGATGAATTTACACTAGAATCCAACATTGGATGGGAAAACGGTCTCAAGACCGTTTGGAACTCATCCAAACGGTCTCAAGACCGAGAGGATAATCACCCAAGACCGTTTGAAGGTCTAGGGTTAAGTAATTTGACCAATTGTGGACCTAATTGCAAATAAGTTATCAATTTAATCAAAATTCTGTTTTGTGGATCAATCATGGTTCAACCCCTATCAAATCACCTTGAACTTTGATAAAATCTTGGGTAAATGGTCTCAAGACCATGTGGGGTCCACCCACATGACCTCAAGACCGTTTGGGCCAAGTTTGGGCCCATTTGGAGCTCAATTGAAGGGTTCAACCTTGTGTTAATACACACTGTTGAGTGTTGATGGGTGAACATTGATAGACCCTAATTGAATCGACTTCAACCCTAATTGGTCAACCATTGAGGGTCAATTGAATGACCAAGTGGTCAAGCATAATCTTAATTGACCCAATTCATAATTGGTCATCATAGCTTTGACCTTTTGACCACTTATGAATTGGGCCAATTAAGATTATGCTTGACCACTTGGTCATTCAATTGACCCTCAAGGGTTGACCAATTAGGGTTGAAGTCGATTCAATTAGGGTCTATCAATGTTCACCCATCAACACTCAACAATGTGACTCAACACAAGGTTGAACCCTTCAATTGAGCTCCAATTGGGCCCAAACTTGGCCCAAATGGTCTTGAGGTCATGTGGGTGGGCCCCACATGGTCTTGAGACCGTTTGCCCAAGATTTCATCAAAATCTAAGGTGATTTGATAGAGGTTGAACCATGATTGGGTCACCAAATCAGTATTTTAATCAATTGATAACTTATTTGCAATTAGGTCCTCAATTGGTCAAAATACTTAACCCTAGACCTTCAAACGGTCTTGGGTGATTTTCCTCTCGATCTTGAGACCGTTTGCCCATCCAATTTTGGATTCTAGTGCAAATTCATCAAGGTCTGACCTATTGAGTTGATGATCATATCAATATTTAATTGCAAAGTAATTTGGTGTAATTATACCTTCAATTGGTCAACTATTCTTGACCCCAGACCTCCAAACGGTCATGGTTGATTTCCCTCGCGGTCTTGAGACCGTTTGGGTGACCCCTAAACGGTCTTGAGACCGTTTAGGTCAATCAACCCTAAAAACCCTAATTAGGTCACCATAATTTCAGTACTGATTTCATCTAGGGTTAGCCCTAGTATTCACCCTTCAACACTTAGCCCGTTTGGAATTAGACAATCAAACTTGGTGAGTTGTTAATTAACATTATTTTGAATAGTAATCTCATATGGTCAATGCCTGGTCAACGACCTTACACGGTCTTGAGACCGTTTGCCTAAAAAGGCAATTTCAGACCGTTTGCCCTGTCGCGGTCTCGAGACCGTTTGCTCACCTCGCGGTCTTGAGACCGAGAGAGCAACCTTTTGAGACCGTTTAAGGAAGTGAAAAGCGGTGGGTTTTTCTTGGAAATCACGCCTTCATCTCCTAGCTCAAAAACAGTACGAATATCCCATGGATTTGCTTGCAAAATAGCAGGGAAAAGTAGGAAAACACTAAGAGCTATCATCAAAACACATATAAAGATGCACATAGTAAAGCATGGGTTTAGATTATAAAACCCGCATAAAGCTTTCTTCTTGAGCTCCAAGATTTCAAGCTCCAAGATCTAATGGCGTCCTTGAGTTCCCACAGGTTGGCCAAGGTGAAAACTCCAAGGAAGGTCAAGGAAAGATGGCTAGAAAGATAGGATTTCGAGAGTTAGCCATGAAGCTGACCTTGAATTCGAGTTCTAACCATGGAATTAGGCAAGAAGAGGGGTCCTAAACCTACCTTGTTTCCCTTGGTCGTCCTCCTTAGCTCCAAGGCAGTCCTTGGTCGTCTTTGGTGAAATGAAACAGTAAGGGAACGAAGGGTAAGTTCCCTTGCAACTAAGGGAAGGAGAGCTTATATACATGGGGTAGGATAATTCCAACTAGGTCCCTCCTTCTTTACTTGATCGTCCCTTCCTCTTTATTCTAAGGACAAACCTTCTCTTAAGGTCTTAGGAAAAGAAGGTAAAGGAGAGCAAGCTAATAATGAGATACATACATAAAGAGATATTACACATATACCCTGATTATTCAATCACAAGGCATATCTCATAACTTGATAATTCAATTGAGGTGACTTCCTCATCATTTCTTCTCTTAATGATGGAAAGAGTCTAAAAAGATACATTAGATGACATATTTCACAATTTGTATCCCTTAATTTGGGTAAATTGCATTTTACCCCAAACTAGGGTTTCAAGCACCGGGATTGCTTCCACAGCTGCACCTTGGTGCCCTAGCTTGGGAAATCCCTCAAACTTTACCAAAAAGATTCTCATGATGTCTCAACATCAGAGGAACATCTCAACATGTGCAAATTGCAAGCTAACCCTTTTAACTGGGTAAATTGCACATAGGTCCCTGTATGTCAAAACAATGCTACAACTTTAAATAAAAAGGAGCAAATACTGAAATATACGTTTCTGAGAAACTTAATTACATGCTTAGAGTTAATCACAAAGATTTAATTACATATTTAGGCAAAACACCTAGGGTTGACTCATAACCCAGGTCAGGGATGTTACAAATTATCCACCCCTTACAAGGATTTCGTCCCTGAAATTGATAAAACATACTACGAGAAAAGGGCAGGATACTTCCTTCTCATCTCATCCGCTAACTCCCAAGTGGCTTCTTCAATACCACGATGGTTCCAGAGGACTTTCACAAGACTTATATTTTTCTTCTTTAACTTTTTAATTCGTTTATCAAGGATTGACACTGGTCCCTCCTCATAGGATATGTCATCATTCAATTCTACCTCCATAGGTTGTAGAACTGACTCGGTGTCTGGGTGACATTTCTTCAACATAGAAATGTGAAACACAGGATGTAACCTCTGTAATTCTAGGGGAAGCTCTAGTTTATATGCTACCTTTCCAATCCGTTCAATGATTGGATAAGGCCCCATATATCTAGGAGCTAACTTCCCTTTCCTTCCAAAACGAAGGACCCCTTTCCAAGGTGAGACCTTAAGATACACTCTGTCTCCAACCTGGAACTCTAAGGGTCTACGACGTTGTCAGCATAAGATTTCTTCCTATCCTGAGCAGTCTTAATCTTATGTTGTATTACTTTAATCTTTTCTGTGGTTTGCTGCACCAAGTCAGGACCTAACAACTGGTGCTCACCAGTCTCAAACCAACACAAGGGTGATCTACAACGTCTACCATATAAGGCTTCATAAGGTTCCATATCAATACTATGCTGATAGCCATTGTTATAGGCAAACTCTATCAAGCTTAGGTGTAGATCCCAACTTCCGGTGAACTGGAGAACACATGCTCGCAACAGGTCTTCTAAGGTTTGTATGGTCCTTTCTGACTGTCCATCAGTCTGTGGATGAAAGGCCGTACTAAACCTTAGCTTGGTGCCTAAGGCTTGGTGTAACTATTCCCAAAAACGACTTGTAAACTGAGGACCTCTGTCAGAAACTATTGTGACAGGAACTCCGTGCAGACGCACTATTTCTTGAACATACAACTCTGATAACCTTTCAGCAGAATAGGTTGTCTTGACAGGTAAGAAATGTGTTGTCTTAGTCAACCTATCAAAAATTACCCAAATGGAATCATGTCCTTTGCTTGTCCTGGGTAGGCCAACAACAAAGTCCATGGTCACATGGTCCCACTTCCACTGTGATATGGGTAAAGGTTGCATTGTTCCTGCAGGCTTCTGGTGTTCAGCTTTAACTTGCTGACACACGGGACACCTCAGAACAAACTCTGCAACGTCCTTTTTCATCCCAGGCCACCAATACAGATCCTTCAAATTCCGATACATCTTGGTGCTCCCTAGATGCATAGCATACATGGAAGAATGGGCTTCTTCCAGGACTAACTTCCTCAAGTTGTCCACATCCGGCACTATCATTCTTCCATTATAACAAGCTACTTGATCTTTTGAGTCATGAAAACCATCTTGCTTCTCATTTCCATACTCAGATCTTATATGTTGAACTGCAGCATCACCTAGCTGTGCCTCTTTAATCTGCTCCCTTAGAGTAGGTTTAATATGCATCTCAGATAACAAACCGGTTAACAATGACACCTTCAATTGTACATTGTCTTGCCTTAAAGAGATAAGCATATCTCTTCTAGAGCATACGAAAGAGTTTAGTTGTGCTCTATTCATGGTTGATGTTGCTGATTTCCTACTCAAGGAATCTGCAACGACATTGGCCTTGCCTGGATGGTAATCAATTATACAGTCGTAGTCCTTGATTAATTCCATCCAGCGACGTTGCCTCATGTTGAGCTCATGCTGAGAGAAGATATACTTAAGGTTTTTGTGGTCTGTGAAAATCTGGAATGTTTCTCCGTAGAGATAGTGCCTCCAGATCTTCAAAGCATGAACCACAGCAGCTAACTCCAGATCGTGTGTTGGATAATTCTCCTCGTGTTTCTTAAGCTGTCGGGAAGCAAAAGAAATCACTTGTTTATCCTGCATCAACACACATCCTAGTCCGTTCTTGGAAGCATCACAGAAAACTATATATCCTTTTCCTTGTTCAGGTAGCACTAGCACAGGTGCACTTGTCAACCTCTCCTTCAACAACTGGAAAGATTGTTGACACTTATCACTCCAAGAAAAAGGAACATCTTTCCGGGTTAACTTGGTCAAAGGTAAAGCTATAGAACTAAAGTTCTTAATGAACCTTCGATATTAGCCAGCTAACCCCAAGAAACTTTGAATCTCCGTCGGTGTCTTTGGTTGTTCCCATTGTAGAACAGATTCTACCTTTGTAGGGTCAACACGAATTCCTGAGGCGGATATTACATGTCCAAGAAAAGATACCTCCGGCAGCCAGAACTCACACTTGCTAAACTTAGCGTACAGCTTATGTTCTCTTAGCAAGGTCAAAGCTTGGCGAAGATGCTGCTCATGCTGCTGAGCACCCTTACTATAAATCAGAATGTCATCTATGAAGACGACAACACACTGATCAAGGAAAGGTCGAAAAACTCTATTCATGAGTTCCATAAATGCAGCTGGTGCATTGGTTAGTCCAAACGACATAACCGTGAACTCATAGTGACCATATCTTGTCCTAAAGGCAGACTTGGATATGTCACTATCCTTAATACGGAGTTGGTGATATCCAGACCTCAAGTCTATCTTTGAAAAGACTGTTGCACCACGCAACTGGTCAAAGAGATCATCAATCCTCGGCAGAGGATACTTATTATTTATTGTTACTTTATTGAGTTGTCTGTAGTCGATGCACAATCACATTGACCCATCTTTCTTTTTAACAAACAAGACCGGAGCACCCCAAGGTGAAGTACTCGGTCGGATAAAACCTCTCTCAAGTAACTCTTGAAGCTGTTTCATGAGTTCTGCCATCTCGGCAGGGGCCATCCTATACGGAGTTTGAGCTATGGGTTTCGTATCTGGGATCAGATTGATTTCAAAATCAATCTCCCGAGGTGGTGGTATACGAGGAAGTTCTTCAGGAAACACATCCTCGAGTTCCCTAACTATGGGAACTTCAGCAGGATTGGTCCTTTCCTTGGTAACATCTACCACATGGGCTAAGAATGCATAACATCCTTGCCTCAACAGCTTATCAGCAACCATAGATGACACAAGACAGGTGGGCAGAATCTTTCTTTCACCTTGAAAGATCCATGTGTTGCTTTCATCAACAAACACAACCAACTTGGACTCACAATCCAAGACAACTCTATACCTTTCTAAGGTATCCATCCCAAGGATTATATCAAATCCCTGCATATCAAGTGGTATAAGATCCACTTGAATGCGATGGTCAGAAAAGAAAAGGATGCAGGGAGAACATACCTCCTGCAAAATGGCAGACCCACTCAACGGAGTCTCTAACAACAAACTATATGCTCTATGACTAACAGTCACATTGCAGTTACAAATCATTTCATGAGTGATGAAAGAGTGCGTAGCACCCGGATCAATCAGAACAGATACATCACGGGATATAGACATATCAGAATATAAAAATTTCATCTGACCTGCCACTACCCGTGGATTGACCACTGCCTCAGGTGGGTTCATAGCATAGAATCTCGCAGTCGCCTGGTGTTGAGGTGGTGCTGATGATCCAGCTTGAGACGCTTGTCCACGTCCTCGAGCTGCTCCTTGATGTTGTCTATTCTGAGATCCCTGTTGATTCTGTCTCGGGGTTTGTTGTGTCACACTGATAGGCCTAGAACGGCAATCCTTCATCAAGTGTCCCACCTTACCACAGTTGTAGCAACTCCTCTCCTGTTGTTGTGGTCTGGGTGGTCCAGTGACTGACTCAGATGCAGATATGTGCGTCCCTTGAAGCGGTTGACTCCGTCCTCTACCTCTTCTTGGTGTCAATTGAGTTTGAAAACTTGATCTGGGTGGTGGAGGGTTAGGTGCAGAGAATCTAGGTTTCTTAGAATCCCGAGATGAAGAACCCTGGAACTGTGGATATCTTTTATGGGTTTGTATTTTCTCAACCACAGATCTCTCTATCCTTCGGACTGACTCAACGAAGGTAGAGAATCTCTCTCTGTTTATTAAGGCAGACACAGGGGTTGACATATCAGAATTCAAACCCTTTTCGAATCTTCTGATTCTTTCCTCATCCGTAGCGGCCATGTGCGGACAGAACCGCAACAACTCCATGAACTTAGCTTCATACTCACTAATGTTCATCATACCCTGCCTTAGTTTCTCAAACTGAGAGATCTTCTCATCTAGGAAGGTCTTTGGAAAATATCTATTGATAAATTCCCGACGAAACTCTTCCCATGAGAACTCTACTCCAGGTCTCTTCTGCTCTTCCATGTTCCACCAGTGACCAGCACTGCCTTTGAGAAGATAGACAGCATGTCTAACCTTCTCAGCTTCTGGAATCATAAGAATCCTGAAAGCCTTCTCCAACTCTGTCAGCCATAAGTCAGCATCTGCAGGGTCGGCAGTTCTGAAGTACTCGATAGCTCCGACACGACGAAGTCGTTCGAATGTCTTACCAATACCTTGTGCTTCAGGCTGGACAGGTGCCCTAGGTGTAGGAATGGGCATCCTATCGGTTATATGTGTCATGGCAGTCATGAACTGCCCGAACATCGTCTGTACAGCTGGATCACTCATGTCAGCTGGGTCGAACTGGGGTGGCTCTCTTGGCGACTCAGGTGCAGGTTGTTCTATTCTCGGAACTCTTGCACCGCCTCGAGGTGCACTAGCACTACTTTCTGCCACGTGCTCATCGTGATGTTCTGACATTCTTATGTATCTTCTTCTCCTGAGGAGCAGAAGATTCTATTAGATGAGGAAGGAGTACTAAAGGTAGACTCGACATCCTAAGTCCTATGCCTCTGTAGACTCAACTGAACCTGGAGCTCTGATACCACTAGTTGTAGGCTCTGATCTCCAAACCATGAAATAAACACGATTAAAACTTAGCGGAAGCGAATCGGTAATCAGCGGAAGACAAAAATCACGGGAAATTAAAACTTTTCGTGACAAGAGCTTGAATCCATAAAAGCTTCTTTCATAAAGTGAGGTAAACTGTTTACATCTCAGGATAATTACTTCTTGAGTAATTATATACATCAAGATACAAAATCTCAAGATCACTATACAAAAGGCTCCAAGACCTGAGAGTACAGAGGACACATAGGACTGACTCTAACTACACCATATGGCAGGACAATCTCCACCTGAGATTACTGCTGCCCCTGATGCTGCTGCTGAGACTGATCACCTGTAGGCTGGTTCCTTTGTCTCCGACGTCCACCTAAAAAGTTGAAGCCTACGGGGTGAGACAATTATACATAATTGTCCCAGCGAGAGTTATAACTCTTCGCCAGAAGCTTTATTATAACATCAAAGAATATTTTAAGCAGTAAAGCCTTCAAAGTATTCTATAACAGTTGCAGGTATAACAAGATCTCTATAATTTAGGAGATGTGGAGAATATAACATTATTGTAAGGTAACATCAATCAACTAACTTGGAGTCATCTCTAACAAGTTATACTACATGGTTGATTATGTTTTACAAACAACATTATGCCCTGTGGAGATGAGGCTTACCACTCATACTCCAACTGATCGCTGAGAAGCCGCATCAATATCATACATAGGTCATTAAGAGAGCCGGATTCTCATGACCTTCACCTTCCTCAGTCAGTAAGAGGATCACTTGTAGGACATCTCGTGTCTCTACTTAATATAGCTCACCAGGGTAAACTGGTCCTTCGCTATTCTAGAGTCACAGTGGCATTCTGTACTCTCTTCGTCATCAGGAGGTTTCATATTTACCTACCACTGATACGGGTATTTGTGCTTTCTTTGTCATCAGGAGGTTTCATGTTTACCTACCACTGATACGGTATGAGAATATAGTGAAGGATGGATGGATTCCACATCTACATCACTTTACTACACTAGGATGTAAGGTTCTACACATCCATGTACCCCACATACTCAAAAGTATGTGCTCCAGGAGTTCCCTGAGGAAAACTTGTTTCACCATCACTTAATCTCTGACAATGATGGATCTATGATCAGGGCTCTACATTATACTTGATTAGTTAGGTACATTCAATATTCTTTAACAACATACATTGTTCTTCAAACAATAACAGTAGCATAGCAGCTATAAAAGAAGAATACTAAATGTAACAGGCCTAACTCATATCAGTCATCATTTCTCATTATCCTCATCACAAGTCATCTTTAAGGCATGACTTTGATGGTATTCATGGCTCTCACAGCCCATTATCAGCATAGGATGCCACTGACAAGACATCAGATTACTTTACTTATTCATAAGGCTAACAACATGCCTTTAATGAATATAACATCATCATCCATACCTGGATATGATTACCTTCATATCAGAACCTGCATGGTTAATACAACTGATAAAGGTAATACAAAAATAAGGAATATCCTTCCTACTCTTGTCATAAGAGTTTAAATCTCTAATTCTTCATCAAATAGAGTTTAATATTCAAAAGCATGCCATTACCCTTGAATTAGGGTTTACTATTCACATTACATGTCATCACCCTTGAATTAGGGTTTACTATTCACATTACATGTCATCACCCTTGAATTAGGGTTTACTATTCACATTAAGGTGAATTGAACTCATAACATCATCATGTATGAGTAACATCTTCATTGATGATCTTAGATTAGTTAAAAGTTCATCATTTATCATAATTAGGGTTTCTATGATCTCACACAGGTGGATCGTACCCTAATTATGCTCATTTATGTGTATTGGAGATGCTTCAATTGAGTTTCCACTTAAAAAGGGTACTTTCTCTCTCTAGAAGTACTTTCTCTCTCTAGAAGTACTTTCTCTCTCATCATAAGGTTAGGTGATGTCAACGTCACCCTAGATCAGGTCGGATTAAGTCATCATAGGCTAACATGGCTAAAACATCATCATCATGTGATTAGGGTTCAATCTGATCACGGTATTACTCAATTTACCCTTTAGGGGTATTTTGGTAATTCACCACATTGATCATCATCATGGTCAAAACCTTAGTCCATTGACCCCTTAATATCCTAGGTTGTCATTAGGGTTCGATTAGGGCAGCATTGGACCATTTATATCATCAATTGATTGAATGAAGTCAACCTTGAATCACATTGATTGATTTCAATTATCAACCTTCAATCGAATTGAGATCGTTTGAAAGTGTTGACCGTTTGCCCACTTTGACTTTACAAGACCACGAGCCCTCTTCTATCTTCAAGACCGCGAGCCTCCTTAGGCTTCAAGACCGTGAAGCCCTTCAAGTGGTCCAAGACCGCGAAGCCCTTCAAGTGGTCCAAGACCGCGAAGCCCTTCAAGTGGTTCAAGACCGCGAAGATCATGACGACCGTTTGCCCTTCTTTGACCCCAAGACCGCGAGGCCCCTCACGGTCTTGAGACCGTGATCCCTCTCACGACCTTGAGACCGCGAGCCTCCTCACGATCTTGAGACCGCGAGCTCACATGGTCTCAACCACTTGGTCCATCAACAAGATTCAATGATACACCCGATAATGTCAACTCATGTTGAAGTCCTCAAAAGGTCAAAACTATGATGACCACTTATGAATTGGGCCCATTAAGATTATGCTTGACCACTTGGTCATTCAATTGACCCTCAAGGGTTGACCAATTAGGGTTGAAGTCGATTCAATTAGGGTCTATCAATGTTCACCCATCAACACTCAACAATGTGACTCAACACAAGGTTGAACCCTTCAATTGAGCTCCAATTGGGCCCAAACTTGGCCCAAACGGTCTTGAGGTCATGTGGGTGGACCCCACATGGTCTTGAGACCGTTTTCCCAATATTTCATCAAAATCTAAGGTGATTTGATAGAGGTTGAACCATGATTGGGTCACCAAATCAGTATTTTAATCAATTGATAACTTATTTGCAATTAGGTCCTCAATTGGTCAAAATTACTTAACCCTATACCTTCAAACGGTCTTGGGTGATTGTCCTCTCGGTCTTGAGACCGTTTGGATGAGTTCCGAACGGTCTTGAGACCGTTTGCCCATCCAATTTTGGATTCTAGTGCAAATTCATCAAGGTCTGACCTATTGAGTTGATGATCATATCAATATTTAATTGCAAAGTAATTTGGTGTAATTATACCTTCAATTGGTCAACTATTCTTGACCCCAGACCTCCAAACGGTCATGGTTGATTTCCCTCGCGGTCTTGAGACCGTTTGGGTGACCCTTAAACGGTCTTGAGACCGTTTAGGTCAATCAACCCTAAAAACCCTAATTAGGTCACCATAATTTCAGTACTGATTTCATCTAGGGTTAGCCCTAGTATTCACCCTTCAACTCTTAGCCCGTTTGGAATTAGACCATCAAACTTGGTGAGTTGTTCATTAACATTATTTTGAACAGTAATCTCATACGTTCAATGCCTGGTCAACGACCTTACACGGTCTTGAGACCGTTTGCCCAAAAAGGCAATTTCAGACCGTTTGAAAATCAGGAATAAATTCAATTAAAGTTGTTACTTAAAAAAGTCATATCTCCCGATTCCCTTGGAGTTCGCCTCCCATATTTTGAGGGTAATTAGCCTATATAATTAGGAACAATTTTCGTATACGGTCCATGCTCGGTCAACGGGGCCAAACGGTCTTGGAGACCGTTTTCCCTGTCACGGTCTCGAGACCGTTTGCTCACCTCGCGGTCTTGAGACCGAGAGAGCAACCTTTTGAGACCGTTTAAGGAAGTGAAAAGCGGTGGGTTTTTCTTGGAAATCACGCCTTCATCTCCTAGCTCAAGAACAGTACGAATATCCCATGGATTTGCTTGCAAAATAGCAGGGAAAAGTAGGAAAACACTAAGAGCTATCATCAAAACACATATAAAGATGCACATAGTAAAGCATGGGTTTAGAGTTATAAAACCCGCCTAAAGCTTGCTTCTTGAGCTCCAAGCTTTCAAGCTCCAAGCTCTAATGGCGTCCTTGAGTTCCCACAGGTTGGCCAAGGTGAAAACTCCAAGGAAGGTCAAGGAAAGATGTCTAGAAAGATAGGATTTCGAGAGTCAGCCATGAAGCTGACCTTGAATTCGAGTTCTAACCATGGAATTAGGCAAGAAGAGGGGTCCTAAACCTACCTTGTTTCCCTTGGTCGTCCTCCTTAGCTCCAAGGCAGTCCTTGGTCGTCTTTGGTGAAATGAAACAGTAAGGGAACGAAGGTTAAGTTCCCTTGCAACTAAGGGAAGGAGAGCTTATATACATGGGGTAGGATTTTCAACATTAGTTCATAAGTTGTCCATAATTCCAACTAGGTCCCTCCTTCTTTACTTGATCGTCCCTTCCTCTTTATTCTAAGGACAAACCTTCTCTTAAGGTCTTAGGAAAAGAAGGTAAAGGAGAGCAAGCTAATAATGAGATACATACATAAAGAGCTATTACACATATACCCTGATTATTCAATCACAAGGCATATCTCATAACTTGATAATTCAATTGAGGTGACTTCGTCATCATTTCTTCTCTTAATGATGGCAAGAGTATAAAAAGATACATTAGATGACATATTTCACAATTTGTATCCCTTAATTTGGGTAAATTGCATTTTACCCCAAACTAGGGTTTCAAGCATCGGGATTGCTTCCACAGCTGCACCTTGGTGCCCTAGCTTGGGAAATCCCTCAAACTTTACCAAAAAGATTCTCATGATGTCTCAACATCAGAGGAACATATCAACATGTGCAAATTTCAAGCTAACCCTTTTAACTAGGTAAATTGCACATAGGTCCATGTATATCAAAACAATGCTACAACTTTAAATAAAAATGAGCAAATACTGAAATATACGTTTCTGAGAAACTTAATTACATGCTCAGAGTTAATCACAAAGATTTAATTACATATTTAGGCAAAACACCTAGGGTTGACTCATAACCCAGGTCAGGGATGTTACAGCTTTGACCTTTTGAGGGCTTCAACTTTGGTTGACATTAGGTGGTAACCTTTGATTTTGTTGTTGAAGGACCAAGCGGCTAAGACCATGTGAGCCTCGCGGTCTCAAAACCGTGAGAGGGCTCGCGGTCTCAAGACCGTGAGGGGGCTCATGGTCTCAAGACCGAGAGGAGGCTCGCGGTATCAAGACCGTGAGGGGCCTCGCGGTCCTGAGGTCAAAGTGGGCAAACGGTCTACATAGCTTCGCGGTCTTGAAATCACATGATGGCTTGCGGTCTTGAAGTAGGTTGAGGGGGCTCGCGGTCTTGGAAGGGGTTGAGGGCTCGCGGTCCTAAAGTCAAAATAGACTAAACGGTCAACACACCCTCGCGGTCTTGAAAAGTCAAAATTGGCTAAACGGTCAACACTTTCAAACGATCTCAACTCAATTCAAGGATGATGGTTGAAGGTCAATCAATGTGATTCAAAGATGACTTCTTTCAATCAATTGATGAAATAAATGGTTCAATGTTGCCCTAATCAAATCCTAATGATAACCTAGGATATTAAGGGGCTAATTGACCAAGATTTTGACCCTAATGATGATCAATGGGGTGAATTACCAAAATACCCCTGAAGGGTAAATTGAGTAATACCTTGATTAGATCAAACCCTAATCACATGATGATGATGTTTTAACTATATTAGCTTATGATGACCCAATCCAACCTGATCTAGAGTGATGTTGACATCACCTAACAGTATGAGGAGAGAGAAAGTACTTCTAGAGAGAGAAAGTACTTCTAGAGAGAGAAAATGCCTTTTTTAAGTGGAAACTCAATTAAAGCATCTCCAATGCATACAAGTAAGCATAATTAGGGTATGATCCACCTGTGTGAGATCATAGAAACCCTAATTATGATAAATGATGAACCTTTAACTAACCTGAGGACATCAATGATGATGTTACTCATACATGATGATGTTATGAGTTCAATTCACCTTAATGGGAATAGTAAACCCTAATTCAAGGGTGATGACATGTAATGTGAATAGTAAACCCTAATTCAAGGGTAATGGCATGCTTTTGAGTATTAAACTCTATTTGTTGTGAATTAGAGATTTAACTCTTATGACAAGAGTAGGAAGTATATTCCTTATTTCTGTATTACCTTTATCAGTTGTATTAACCATGCAGGTTCTGATATAAAGGTAATCATATCCAGGTATGGATGTTGATGTTATATTCATTAAAGGCATGTTGTTAGCCTTATGAATAAGTAAGGTAATCTGATGCCTTAACAAGTGGCATCCTATGCTGATAATGGGCTATGAGAGCCATGAATACCATCAAGGTCATGCCTTAGAGATGACTTGTGATGAGGATAATAAGAAATGATGATTGATATGAGTTAGGCTTGTTACATTTAGTATTCTTCTTTTATAGCTGCTATGCTACTGTTATTGTTTGGAGAACAATGTATGCTATTAAAGAATACTGAATGTACCTAACTAATCAAGTATAATGTAGAGCCCTGATCATAGATCCATCATTGTCAGAGATTAAGTGATGGTGAAACAGGTTTTCCTCAGGGAACTCCTGGAGCACATACTTTTGAGTATGTGGGGTACATGGATGTGTAGAACCTTACATCCTAGTGTAGGAAAGTGATGTAGATGTGTAATCCATCCATCCTTCACTATAATTCCATACCGTATCAGTGGTAGGTAAACATGAAACCTCCTGATGACGAAGAAAGCATAGATATCCATATCAGTGGTAGGTAAATATGAAACCTCCAAATGACGAAGAGAGTACAGAACGCCACTGTGACTCTAGAATAGCGAAGGACCAGTTTACCCTGGTGAGCTATAGTAGTAGAGACACGAGATGTCCTACAAGTGATCCTCTTACTGACTGAGGAAGGTGAAGGTCATGAGAATCCGGCTCTCTTAATGACCTATGTATGATACTGATGTGACTTCGCAGCGATCAGTTGGAGTATGAGTGGTATGCCTCATCTCCACAGGGCATAATGTTGTTTGTAAAACATAATCAACCATGTAGTATAACTTGTTAGAGATAACTCCAAGTTAGTTGATTGATGTTACATTGCAATAGTGTTTATCTTCTCCATATCTCCTAAATGGTAGAGATCTTGTTATACCTGCAACTGTTATAGAATACTTTGAAGGCCTTACTGCTTAAGATATTCTTTAATGTTATAATAAAGCTTCTGGCGAAGAGTTATAACTCTCGCTGGGACAATTATGTATAATTGTCTCACCCCGTAGACTTCAACTTTTTAGGTGGACGTCGGAGACAAAGGAACCAGCCTACAGGTGATCAGTCTCAGCAGCAGCAGCACCAGGGGCAGCAGTAATCTCAGGTGGAGATTGTCCTGCCAGGTGGTGTAGTTAGAGTCAGTCCTATGTGTCCTCTGTACTCTCAAGTCTTGGAGTCTTATGTTATGTGATCTTGAGATTTTGTATCTTGATGTATATAATTACTCAAGAAGTAATTATCCTGAGATGTAAACAGTTTATCTCTCTTTATGAAAGAAGCTTTTATGGATCCAAGCTCTTGTCTCGAAAAGTTTTAATTTCCCGTGAATTTTGTCTTCCGCTGATTACCGATTCGCTTCCGCTACGTTTTAATCGTGTTTATGTCATGGTTTGGAGATCAGAGCCCACAACCTCGAAGACCCTTTCTCCTTAGAACCAAACTATAGCCCCATCAACTTCAAAATGAAAAACCTGTAAAAGAGTTTAGAGGAGCCCTTAACCACCTTGCCTACCTACAACGCAAGTAACCACTTTGTATCCCATCATGCCCTTTGCATATACTTATATCCACACCATAACTTGGAATATCCTTGAGATGGGTTTATCTCTATCAAATGTTGAAGGGGTTATATGATTAACCATCAATACTCATGGAAACTGGGAGGAATTCCATTAATAAAGACCTCCCTCTCTGGATTGTCCCTTGGAGTCAACACTTGGCATTTCTACAAATTCGATTATTTTGATTCAAAGTTCTAAAATTACTATATCTATTTGAAAAGTTATTTCTCTCATTGATTGCATGCATGATTAGATAGGTTGGTTGGCTTAAAATTGTTGTAACATGAGCCCTCTGCTTTGAAAGCCACCAACAATTAATCTTGAAAGTAGTATCACATTGTTTAAATGTAAAAAATGTTAGGCTAGTGCCCATTAATTTAGGAATAATGCTTCCATGACTCTATGCAGAGAGAAGGACATAAGATCCCTCAGTATACTGAGAAACATAGTTGATTTGTTGTCATTCTCTATTGAGAGAACATATTGCTTCCCCAACAACATAGACATTGACATGTGCTATCTATTTGAGATTTTGAATCACTAGTCTCAAAATTGGATATAGATTCCTATTGAATTTGAAACCCCATTGTTTCAACTTTGTACTTGTCTACATTATTTAACTTGTGCATTTTTGTCATGAAAATCCTTTATAGATAGGTTCATACTTTTACATTTCAAATACAGATTTGCTACCAACTTTTTTGACCCATATTTTCCTTCTTGGGGTCCATGTGTAGTCTTATTCCCTCTAGGAACTCATGGACAAGTGTTCAAAGCAAGATCTAGAAGATACATGCAAGAGTTGTCTCATGTTGAAGAGTAGATAGGAATCAATGACTATTCTTGATTTTTAATATTATGTAAATATTTCATGACTCTAATGTAAAGCATAATTGTAAAAATATTTGTTTATATTTTTAGATGTATTTTTCTAAATATTTCATCATAGGGAACATATCTTTACATTAAAGGATCTAGAATAAGTCCTTTGAGGCCCTAGATGCCATCCTCACGGTCTAAGTCTTATTGTGCAAGTCGTATCGAGGAGGATGAAGGTGCTCTATTGGGTTTTCTTTGTATCAGGCAAGCTAGGGTTTAGAATTAGAAATTATATAGGGTGAAATCCAGTCCTGACTCCACTAGGACACGTAGATCCTAAAATTTATTGGTTGTCATGCGACAAAAACATATTTGAAGGAAAGGGGATACTGTGAGAAATTTTGTTAGATGAGAAGATGATGGGCATATGACTGGGATTCAACTTGCTAAATCATGTGTCATCCAATGATCCATTAAAAATATTGATTAAAATAGAACATATATATATGTTATTTTCTTAATTTACTAGACATTATCTATCTTAATTTATTTATGCATTCAAACTATTGTAAATTGTCAAAAAATTTAACCATAGGCCTATTTTCTTGTCTAGATAATTACCATGGCCTTAAGTTCTTAAGTTGGGATTTAGAAGCCATTAAATGAACAAATGTTTTTTACACGATAATATTTCATAATAATCATATGATTATATTTTTATGTGCCAAATTTGGTAAATAACGAAAACTTTTTAGGGTACACAAACTTTACATGTTTCAAATTAAACAACCTTCTATATCTTTGACTGTAATTAACACCAACTGCTTAAAGAGGAGAGATTAACTCCTTACTAAAATTTAAAGGAAATATAAAACATCCATCTTTTCACAAAAATAATAGACCTTGATGGATGCATGTATAATATTACAAGTAAATAAGCATGATTTAGATACATGTAAAATGTCAATAGCAATGGAAAGAAAACTAAGTTATTACATTGATTTTCAACTCAGTTCACTACATGAGTTTCTTGAAAGGAATAACTAGAAAGAAAACTAATAAGATCTAGCAGTAGCAACCTAGACCTCCTAGAAGCAAGACTTGGATCTACTCCTGATTTTGGTTTCCTTGACCTCATTCAACACCTTGTTCCAAACCTGGGTGGTTGGGAGAGCACCCAATAAGAGAGAAAAAAACAAGGTATGCATCAAAAAAATGAATAACAACAAAATATAAAGAAACAAAATGAAAATAAAGGCTAAGATTTCATCATAAGATGAAGAGATCAAGAGTATGAGGCATAGTCAAATAGATACTTTCCATAATAAGAAAATAGTAAAAGATTTGCATGCATGATTAATATTGACTACTTTAATTAAGTAGGGTTGAGGCATCTACCGAACCTCAACTAATAGGAGAGAGGAGAGTAGCACATTCCTAATAATCTACAAAATATTTTATAATGGGGAGAGTACACATTCCTTTGGGAAAAATAACACATGCCCTATCTATGGGTGGTTGTAAAAAAGTACCACTACATTAGCTAAATAGTCTAATAAAATCAACATGTTAAACAATAACTATAGAAAGTAGAACATCATATATTTGAAACATGGTAGTTGGGTACAAGACCCAAGAAATAGAATTTCAATACTAATTTTGGGGCAAATATAGAAAATGAAATAATAATAATAGAGAGATTATAATTCATATATATCCTCATTAGGAAAATTAGGGTTAGGTTTGCAAATATCCCAACTTAGGGTGTAGTAATGCACATCTCTTATTGAGTTCAATTATCTACTTTCATCAGTTTTAGATGATCCCAAGTTCAACTTTGCCTATTTCAATTTATTAACATGTATTAGAGCATATAATGCACCTTAATGAAGAGAAACCCTAATTTTGGACCTTTTTTAACAAAACTCAGATTTTGACTATGCAAATCTCACCAATCGATTTATTAGATTCTCCTGATCTATAAAACATATTTTAATGTTAATTTTGGAGCTAATATGATTAAGTTGTGATTTGTATGGATTTTATGCATTAAATTCATTTTCCAAAAATCATCCTTCGATAAACCTTGAAATAAGACCACGAAACCATTTTTATTAAAAATAACATATTTTTTTATTTTAAAACATATTTATTTGTTAATTTGGATAAGTGGATTAAAATATATGAATTTTACAAATTGGGCCAATAAAAAAATTAGAAAAATACATGTAAGCAAGAAAAATTGTGAGAAAAGGATAAGAGTGGGGCTGACATACTGACTTGGCCCAATCACAGGTGACCAAGTCATGAGTCAAAGGCTCGGATTTGACTTGCTCAAGAAAATAAAACCAAAGGAGAAAAGACCATAATCCATGACACCTGAAAAGCAAAGAACGAAGGAAAAGGAGAGGGTAAAACAAAGAAAACACCTTTGTGATTCTTCCCCTAGCTCTCTCCAGCCATGGCTTTGAGAAGATTGAATCAAAATTGGGTGAATATGTGTGTGGCCATGATTTGAGAAAGCAAGAATAAAGAAAAGAGGAGAAGAGCCTCAGGAACCTGCTGGTGGGAGAAATTGAATCAAGAAAATAAGGAGAGGGAAAACAACTCACCGTAAACCCAAACTCAATCCAAGGTCTCTGATGTCCACACACACGAGAAAAAAGAAGATTAAGAGAAGAGGAGAGTTTGGTAAGAGGAGATGAAGACTTTAGGGGTTCTATTTATAGGTGTGTGGTGCGCTCTCGCCAATGGTGTTACACACTACTCAATTGGAGTTTTGAATAGATGCAACCCCACAGAAGGAAGCACACAGTGGATTCACTTTCGATATTTATAAAACCTAACTTAACACATACTCACACTAAAACAACTACACCCGCAAGCACACGGGGTTGTGTCATAATATAAGAAGGTAGCAAGTATAGGGTCGATCCATAGGGAAAACAGGGGGCACTAGAGCTAGGTTTAGTTTTTCTAGGTTCCTACTACGGAGACTACGGTTAAGGGTTTGAAGGTTGTTTTGATTGTTAAACTACTATGAACAAACGAGGAATTAAAGGCAAGAATGAAATCTACATTAACCCTAGACTAGATTAAAGCTAAATAGGCAAGAAAGGATTAAGCGGGGTATGAAAGTGCAAACTACACTAAGCAAGCAAAAGAAGAGAAAGAGAGCAATTAAAGACCTAAGCTAGCATGAACAAGGCAAGAGCAAGGCAAGAAGCTAACTAAGCAAGAAAAGAACTAATTAAGCTAAGCAAGCACAAAACTAGGGTTTAAAGCAGTAAAAAGAGGTGTGGGTTGTTTAGGGGTATGAACTTATCACTCAAGTTGGGGGTGACACATGAATATTATGATTCCACTTAGATTATCCAAACAAAACAACAAGTTAGAGTCTAATGACTTAACCTAAGCTACTAACTGGCCATGGATATGCTAGGTTGTGTGTAGGGGAACTAGTCCCTAACACCCCCTACTACCCTTATGAGGCTCAATTGGGTTAGGGATTAGGTTCAATTCAATTAGAGTCTAATCAATTCTAGGTTTCTAGATTATGAACTCCTAGGGCAATTAGGGGCCGAGGGTAGTAATGGGGAGGTGAAATTAGGGCTTTGGACCCCAATTCCCCCACATTCTAGCCTTGAGAAGGCTCCATGCTAATTGCACTAGAATTATCTAATCTAGCTACATAGATCTCTCACTTAGGTTTAGGGAGATTGATTAGGATGTAGTAAGATGAGAGGCAACCTATGGATCCAATAATTGGACCTAGGGGCAAATCCCAAATTCACACATATACGCAATTTGCCTATATTCCTAGGTGATTTCACACACGAACCAATAAGAAATTCATGGAGAATGAGATATAAATAAAATATAATCATTTCCAAATGAAATTATAATGTTTACATATCATTTTCCCCCAACATGGTATCAAAGTAACATTTTTGACCCCAAAGAGCCCACCAAAGGAGCCTAGCTACTCATAGTAATGGAAAATACAAAAAGAAAGGAGAAAGAGGAAGAAGTGGCCATGGATCTCGATGTAGATGAGGGATATCCTCTCTCCAGCTACTGTATGGGCGTCCACCTTCTTCTCCTTGGATGAAATGGTGTGGAATGATGGAGGGAAGTGGATGGAAGGCTTAGATATGGGGGGTTATGTGGTGGAAATGGTGAAATGGAGTGGATTTGAGGTGGAGATGGAGTAGAATGGAGTGGATGGTGATTTGGGGAGCTAGGAGGGGGTAGAAGGTAGCTAAGGGTGGCCTCCTCGTGCCCCAGCCATCACCTAGGTATATATAGGTGTGGGGGAAGCACTAGGTCAAGTAGGGGTAAAATAGGTAAAGCAGTGAAAAAATGGGTAGGTTTTGTGAGTAGCACAACCGTGGTGGGTCACCACGGCCGTGGTGGATAGGGGTGAGCATGGTCGTGGTGGTGTACAATGGTCATGTCAATTAAAATGGTGGAGATCACAGGGAGATGTACATAGATGGTTGCGGCCATGGGGGGTTCGCCACGACCGTGGTGGGGACCTTTTACCACGGGCATAACACTTACCACGACCGTTTTGGCCATATTCGTCAAATTCTGGAAGTTACAATGATTTTTTGTGATTGGGGCATGTCCACCACATCCGTGGTGGAGAACCACGGCCGTTTTGGTGTCCCTCCCATGCACTTGAGCGTTGAACTTGATCATCCATGGAGGGTATTGCTTCAAAACATTCTTTGACCACTTGGGGTAGGTTGGGTGTGGTGTTGGCCTCATTTTGGTCTCCTCCAAGCCTGAGGAACCCCTATATTGGACCATCTTCTTTCCATGCCATCAAGTAGTGGACAAAGTACCTATAAAACATGCAAAAAGCCTCCATAAGTGCATTTGATAGAAATAAGCATATTGGGGGAAATAACATGTAATCTAACAAGTATAGATGTGATTCAAATGCAATATGACACAAGATGAAGCCCTAAAATAGGGCTAAATTACCACCCCAAACTTAAAACATACTTGTCCTCAAGTATACTCCAACTCAATCTCTCTACAAAATTTTCATAAGCAAGAAATGACAAATGCAATGTAAAGAATGTTTATTGCTGAATAGGATCAATAGTGAGTAAGTACATGCATTCCACCTCTCTCCTCTCCTGCTTTCACAATCCAATCATGAAAAGAGCACAAAGCATATGAACTTCAAATATAGCGCATAGAATATACAAGTTATCCATATTTCTTCCATAAAGTTCTGGGTAAACCGTTTCATGATGGTGTTAATCAAGGATGACTAGGGATATTGTTTCACATTCATGCATTTAATCTTTTTTTTCAAATCACACCAAATGACCCACGTGGTTGTAGAAAAGGAAAAAATGAGCTAGGTTTGATGTTTCCTAGCTCAATGGGTATAAAAATGGAAGAAAGGGTTTCAGTAAGATTTTGGAGTGCTATTACATAGAGCACTCATCTTTTCTTTATTTAAATGCTCTTAAACAGGAGAATCCTTTTTTTTTCTTTTTCTTTGCCCATGGAGTAGATAGGGAATATGGTGATGAGATTGAAGCGGTGAGATGTAGATGTGGCCACCCCAATCTTTTTGAGGTGGCCATGGCTGATATGTGCACTTTGGCATCCTTTCATGAGGTGGAGGGGTAGGAAGATAGTGAGTGAATAGTTGGGTCAAGGATGGGTCATTGGTATGATTCTCCACATAAGACATCATGCATGAAAATTAATTGAATACTTCATCCTAGATATCACACCACATGAGTGAAAGAGATGAAATTGATATATCAATCAAGTGATCCACAAACACTAAGCGTTCAAAGCTTGCTCAACTCACAATTCAACCAAATCAATCACAAACACAAGAGAGATGATGCACATGTAAAAAGTCAAGAATTGATACCATTTAGCAATAAACAATGATAAGTCACTTGCATTTGTCAAAGGTCATCATTTTTAATCTAAAAAGTAGATATTGGGTTGAAACACACTTTTAGACAAGAAATCTCAAATTTGGGCAAAATTGGCCAAAAAGGTGCCAAATTGCCTTCAATCACATCTAAGCCTATATTATTGAAATTAAAGTAGTAAACAAGTAAATCCTAGATATCACACGCAAGAATTACCAAAAATTTGCATGATATGCAATGCATGGCAAGAAGAGCAATGTTTTTGAAAATTATGCAAAAGTTGCAGAAACTAAACTACATGACATGCAAGTATGCAAAGCAGTAAATATGACTAAGGTAAATAGAAAAAACAAAAAAAACAAAAGTGGATGTGGCAGGTGAAATGCAAAGTGAAACTAGGGCATACCTGCCCTACCACCCCAAACTTTTGAATCATGTTGTCCTCAACATGATCCTAGAGTTTAGGATGATAGGGTAGACGATCATGGCTCTCTCGAGGCTCTGGCAGTGTTCCTCCCTATGGTGGAGGGTATGCGTAGTAGATGCTGCACTAATCTACCTTCAGTGGCTGAAATTGGTCTGTAGCACGGCCGTGTTGTGCAACATGGTCGTGGTGGCTTCAGGTTGCACGGCTGTGCAGCCTGGCATGGCCGTGGTGCAGTCCTTTGGCAGCTTTTTTCAATTTTGCTTCTGAATCTAGGGACTTGGTGTGTTTTTCATGCAAATGTCCAAGGTCGTATTGATGTGCCACAACTGTGGTGGTCCCTGTAGCTGCTACTCTCAAAATGAGGAACATCAAACACTCAAAAACTTGAACCAAAGTGATTTTTCTTTGAATCTTCTCTCAATTGTACTCATATTTCCTTCATTCACCCTGTTACCACTCGCACATCGTAAAACTAAATAAAAACTATTAAACACAAGTGTGTGTGTGTGTTTTCTTGGAAATTTTAAAAACAAAGCAATTGTATCAAAAAGTGAAGGTTGGGTCAACATTTTCCAAACCTATGTGGGTTGCCTCCCATAAGTGCTAAGTTTCATGTCTTCTGCTGCGCTTCTTGGTGATTCTTCATTCATTCATCTGTTTGGAATTCTCATGTGTCCATTCTTGCAAAACATGCATCCCTCCTTTGCACTCAGTCTAGGTTCTTTTTCCCTTTCATCATAACAAACATCACCAATTTCATCACCTTGGTGTCCTTCTCTCAAATGCCCATTTGGATTTGTGAAGTGATAATGTCCAATATCCCTATCTCGGACTCGCCAAGTTGGGGTCTTATACATGTTGATGTTGATCTTCATGTCCATAAATGAGACTGTCATAGTGCCACTACACACATGAATGTCGGCATTAGATGTAGATAAGAATGGCCTTCCCAAGATAATGGGAATCTTTCTATCCTTCGGCTCCATATCAAGCACAATGAAATCTTCCAGGAACATCGCGCCTTTCTCTTTGTCTATCATCACCAAGACATCATCCACTCTACCCCTAGGCACTTTTATGGATCTATCCGCCAACTGGAGAGTGCAATGTGTCAGATTCAACTTGCCTAAGCCCAGCTCAACATAGACATTATATGGCATCAAATTCACACTAGATCCCAAATCAAGTAAGGACCTATCTATGTGATGTCCCCCTATGTAACTAGGCATGAGTGGAGCTCCTGGGTCCTTTCTCTGCACGAGAAGTGAGTGTTATATGATGGAGCTTACTTGTCCTGTTAATCTCACCTTCTTTGGAATCCGCCCCGTTGACCTTCTTTTTACAGTGCATATGTTCTTGAGGAACTTGGCATATGATGGTATTTGCTTGACAACATCCAAAAGTGGAATGTTCACTTTCACTTGGCGAAACACCTCAAGAATATCAACATTGTTCTTTTTCCTCCTTTTCAATTCCGGTGGCTCATCTATTGCTTCTATGAATGGAGAACCAATAGTTTTTGTTGTACTTGCATGAACATGAGGCGGAACGCTCGGGCCTGCAAAGGGGGTATGTGGTGGATCACATGGAATCCCAAACTCAACATGCGGTATCACAACATCATCTTCAGCAATATCAATCACAGTATCACCACTTGGCTGCCTTTGCTTTGCTTTATCAACCTTTCTTTGACTTGCAGGCTACTCAAGAGTTTTCCCACTCCTCAGAAATATCACAATACTACCTTGATCATAGTGAAGGGAGGGGGCATGTTGTGGCTCTGGAGGAGGTGGAGGTGACACAGGGTTGAAATTGAGGTGGAGAATAGAATTGAGGGGGAGGAGAGAATTGGGGTTGGAAATTGAAGTTTTGGGGAATTTGAGGTGAGGGAGGTGGTGGAGGAGTGTAAGGCTTGGAATAACCTTGGAAGGAGTGAATGGGATGTACTTGCATGGGGTGTGGACTATAGAAAATGTGGGAAGAAGGAATAGGTCCACTTGCTTCATGGTGGCTCATGATGGGTTTTGAAGACAATTTTTCTTCTTGGAGAGCGAATATGGAAGATAGTTGCTCTATTCTCTCTTCTAACCTTGCAACATCTCTTTGAACATCATAAAATACTTTCAATCTAGAGAGAACCTTTTCCTCAAACCTTGAGCTATATGTGGGACTTTGTGGTTCCTGGTAGCTATAGGAGTGAGGTGTCTTCTTTTCTTCCCCATAGAACTCAATAGCATTGACTGAATGACAAAGAGGTTTGGTCACTTGGTTTCTCATGAATCTCACCATTTCACCAAACATTTTCATCAATTGTGGGCTTGAATCATCGTGAGTTGGAGATGTCACACCAAAAGATAGGTCACTGTCACTAATCATACTAGAAGCTTTCATCCTTGAACTTTCTGCCAAACTCTCAAACAATGGACATGTCTCCTTAGGTGGTTTAGCCATAAAAACTCCCCCACAGGAAGAATCCATTGTAGCTTGACTTGCATGAGATAGACTAGAGTAGAAGGACTGAACTAGCTACCACAAAGGGATCTCGTGATGTGGACATTCTCTCAACATCTTTTGAAATCTCTCCCAAGCCTCGTAGAATCACTCATTATCTATTTGACTAAAACTTGCTATGGCACGTCGCATTTGTGTTAGCTTTTCTATAGAGTAGAATTTCCTCAAGAAAACATTTTTTATTTCTCCCCAACTCATGATGTCTCTTCTTGAATCATACCAATCTTTGGCTTTGTCTTTGAGGGAGAAGGAAAACAAAGTCAACTTGATTGTGTCATCACTTGCCGTCGGTGTCCTGAAGGTGGAGCATACTTCAAAAAGGAGTCCATGTTCTTGTAGGGGTTCTCACTCTCTGAGCCGTAGAAGATGGGTAGGAGCGCAACAAGACATGGAGGGATGGAGAATTGATCCCCTGGCATCTGATCAACCGTGCTAGCAATTGGTGATTTGTAGTTGCTACGCATGAGGTAGTCTTGAAGTGGCTTGTGAAGTGCATTTTGTCCTTCCATCTTGTTTCCTCCCGAATGGCTTGTCACATTCACAAAGCACAACCAAGAAAAAGAAAACAAGTTAGTAAACCATTATACACAAAGAATGCAAAGAATAATTAATAAAGAAAGGCAATGATGAGGGCAGTAGGAAAAGTCAAAGCCAAACTAACTAGCTTGGTCGAGCGCCTCTAATCCGCGGCAACGTCGCCAGAAAGGTTGGTGCGCTCCCGCCAATGGTGTTACACACTACTCAATTGGAGTTTTGAATAGATGAAACCCCACAGACGGAAGCACACGGTGGATTCACTTTCAATATTTATAAAACCTAACTTAACACCTACTCACACTAAAATAACTACACCCGCAAGCGCACAGGGTTGTGTCGTAGTATAGGAAGGTGGCAAGTATAGGATCGATCCACAGGGAAAAGAGGTCGGGGGCAATAGATCTAGGTTTAGTTTTTCTAGGTTCCTACTGCGGAGACTAGGGTTAAGGGTTTGAAGGTTGTTTTGATTGTTAAACTACTATAAACAAATGAGGGATTAAAGGCAAGAATGAAATCTATGTTAACCCTAGACTAGATTAAAGCTAAACAGGCAAGAAAGGATTAAGCTAGGTATGATAGTGAAAACTACACTAAGGCAAGCAAGAGAAGAGAAAGAGAGCAATTAAAGAGCTAAGCTAGCATGAACAAGGCAAGAGCAAGGCATGAATCTAACTAAGTAAGAAAAGAATTAATTAAGCTAAGAAAGCACAAAACTAGGGTTTTAAGCAGTAAAGAGAGGTGTGGGCTATTTAGGGGTATGAACTTATCACTCAAGTTGGGGTGACATATGAACATTATGATTCCACTTAGATTATCCAAACCAAACAACAAGTTAGTGTCTAATGAATTAACCTAAGCTACTAACTGGTCATGGATATGTTAGGTTGTGTGTAGGGGAACTAGTCCCTAACACCCCCTACTAACCTTACGAGGCTCAATTGGGTTAGGGATTAGGTTCAATTCAATTAGAGTCTAATCAAGTCTAGGTTTCTAGATTAGGCACTCCTAGGGCAATTAGGGGCTGAGGGTAGTAATGGGGAGGTGAAATTAGGGCTTTGGACCCCAATTCCCCCACATTCTAGCCTTGAGAAGGCTCCATTCTAATTGCACTAGAATTATCTAATATACTACTTAGATATCTTACTTACGTTTAGGGAGATTGATTAGGATGTAGGATTATGGGAATAAACCTAGGGATCCATGAATTGGACCTAGGGGCAAATCCCAAAATTCACACATATAAACAATTTGCCTAAATTCCTAGGTGATTTCACACACAAACCAACAAGAAATTCATGGAAAATGAGATAGAAATAGAATATAATCATTGACAAATGAAATCATAATATTTACATATTATTTTCCCCAACATGGTATCAAAGTAACATTTTTGACCCCAAACAACCTACCAAAGGAACCTAGCTACTCATAGCAATGGAAAGTACAAAAAGAAAGGAGAAAGAGGAAGAAGTGGCCATGGAGCTTGGTGTAGACTAGGGATCTCCTCTCTCTAGCTGTTGCAGGGGCATCCTCCTTATCGTTGGATGAAATGGTGTGGAATGATGGAGGGAAGTGGATGGAAGGCTTAGATATGGGGGGTTATGAGGTGGAAATGGTGAAATGGAGTGGATTTGAGGTGGAGATGGAGTAGAATGGAGTGGATCACGATTTGGGGAGCTAGGAGGGGGTAGAAGGTAGCTAATGGTGGCCTCCTCATGCCCCATCCATCACCTAGGTATATATAGGTGTGGGAGAAGCACTAGGTCAAGTAGGGGCAAAATAGGTAAAGCAGTGAAAAATGGGTAGGTTTTGGGAGTAGCACGGCCGTGGTGGGTCTCTACAGCCGTGGTGGGTAGGGATGAGCACGACCGTGGTGGTGTACAACGGTCATGTCAATTAAAATGGTGGAGATCACAGAGAGATGTACATGGTTGGCCACGGCTGTGGGGGGTCACCACGGTCGTGGGGGGACCTTTTACCATGAGCATAACACTCACCAAGATTGTTTTGGCCATATTCATCAAATTCTGGAAGTTACAATGATTTTTTGTGATTGGGGCATGTCCACCACGGATGTGGTGGAGTACCACGGCCGTTTTGGTGTCCCTCCCATGCACTTGAGCATTGAACTTGATCATCCATGGAGGGTATTGCTTCAAAACATTCTTGACCACTTGGGGTAGGTTGGGCGTGGTTTTAGCCTCATTTTGGGCTCCTCCAGGCCCGAGGAAACCGGAGATTGGACCATCGTCTTTCCATGCCATCAAGTAGTGAACAAAGTACCTATAAAACATGCAAAAAGCGTCCATAAGTGCATTTGATAGAAATAAGCATATTGCGGGAAATGACATGTAATCTAACAAGTATATATGTGATTGAAATGCAATATGACACAAGATGAAGCCCTAAAATAGGGCTAAATCAGTGTGGTATTGATTTTGAGTTTATAGGCATGGGAGGTTCCAGATGCCAAGGACCGAGATTGGGTGTTTCCTCAGTTCATGACCCCATGTCATAAGTAGGGATCAAAAGAAGTAGAATTTTATTTGGAAACAAGTGAAGAAAGAATCGCGAGAAAAGATCGTGTGTGGTGAGAAATCCCAAAATGAAAACCACTGGTCTCGGTGGTCTGTTTCCTATTTGGCCCGAGCTTGGAGACAAATTTGGAGCTGTTGGATCATGGATATAATGGTCCAAATTGCACCCAAGAGAGAAAAATAAAAGTCATCCAAAAATACTACGTGTGACATATTAAATGGATTTCTCAAACAAATTCGAATATAGTGATATATACATTTATTTAACCTTTTCTCCCTTCACAATTGAGGGTGTAAACGAAACCCAAATTATTTGAAATTTGACACCTAAGCTAATTTGAGCATGTAGAATCTGAATATGCAACTATATGTCCCTTTTAAAGAATTTCTATTCAAATAATTAGCTAATCTCATTTTCTCTTTCCTCATGCATTAATGACTCAAGGATTCTCCAAATTTGATGAAACTTAACCCACAAGTCATATTTAGTATGCTGGATATGATTTTTCCATTAATTTTACATGTTGAAGTTGTTTCTTCATTTATTTAATATTTAGATGGTTCTATACACTTTCTCTTTCCTAACTTCACCTTTTCATCAAATATTTTCCGAAGTGGATGAAAATTCATGCAAAGGCCTATTTTAATATGTAGATCAAGAATTTGGAATTAATTGCCACTTTTGGGGTAATAAAATGTTTTATTTTATATTTTATGCATAATTCCTATTTACCAATTCCAATTAATGCAGATAGAATTACTAATTTCCCAAAATTTGTGAAACTTGTCATTTAAGTAAATTTTGACTCAAAGAAAATGTATTTGAGCTTGGAATTATATTTTGAGTTTCCCTTTTATGATTTTTTGGCAATTTACTCACATTTCCACTATTTGGTAAATTAATTCATTTAATGGCACACTTTCATTGTTTTAGAATTTCCCTTTTCTTTTTCTTATTCCAAAAGGCCATAGAAACTTCTAGTAGGAATTTATTCAGCATTATCCCACTTAATTGGATATTTTACATTTCATATCCTTATATAAATTTTCACAGAGGTATTTGTGCATAAACCTTTATATTAGCATAAATAGTGATCAAATGTACACCAAACCTCTATAAATTCCAGTAATTCCACATCAAGGACATAAAGGACAAAAATGAATGGAAAAGGAAAAAGGGTCAGATTAATATTATACATAGATTTCAGTTCTTTACAATGTTCCACCCTGTAAAAAGGATTTGATCATAAAATCTCAAACAAAAAGAGAAGGGTGAGTACACAAACTCTCATCTCTAATCTCCCAAGTGGTTTTTTCAAACCATGATACTGCCATAAGACTTTCACCAGCTCAATCTCCTTGTTCTTCAACTATTTAACTCAGGAGTTGAGAATCTTCACAGGTAACTCCTCGTAAGTCGGATTCTCCTAAATCTCCAAAGGTTCTATTGAGAGTACATGAGAAGGGTCTTTCACATACTTCCTTAGCACAGAAACGCTAAACACATTATGGATCTTCTCATAGGCAGGAGGAAAAGCTAATCAGTTTGCACAATCTCTAACGTTAACCAAGATATCAAATGGTCCAACATAGTGGGGGACTAAGCTTGCCTTTAACTTTAGATCGTACAATAGAACATATAGGCTTGATGTCTAGGAATGCACAGTCACTGTAAAAACCCATTACACTAAACAAGATTACTCAAAACATAAAACACAATCGATCACTAATTAATTACATAACTAAAAATATGGGTAAATTAAAATTGATTTCAACATCAACACCCGCTCAGAAACGTTTACATAAGAGCCCAACATCTTTCTTGTATCCATACTATGCCAAGAATTTGATACAAATTGTTCTATCGCCTTAAACACAACATATATACACAGGAGAACAATATTTGTATATGCCACACGAATAAGCATTAATATGCTAACAAAAGTTTGATTAGTTTGAAACACCATATACAAAATTTTCTTGCCCAGTCCTGAGAGTACAAGGATGACTCTAGGATACAGTAGACATATAATCCCTCTCAAAGATTCATTACTATAACTCCACTTTGCTGCCACAAGTTTTCTACTGTCACTGCCGATTACCTAAAAATATGTGATGAACCACAAGGGTGAGACTCATGTCCCAACAAGAGATATAACCTCCAACAATGCTTGTTTATTACAACATTTTAAATAGTAGAAAACTGAGCAGTTGGAGTATTTAATAATCAATTGAATAGATTGAACAGTTTAAGTATGCTAAATATATCAACAAATAATCTTAACAACAAGTATGACTATCAATGTATATACATATAACTAATAAATCCATTTATCTAGATTGATATCTACTCAAATTTCATCAAATTGCATCTAATAACAATCATCATCATTAATCTGATTATCATCATATTCCTTGCTAACAACACAAGCAATCTAGTAGCATAAGCATCCCAGACATCTTGAAAATGTCTAGTAACATAGCATGACTAGTAATATTGGCATCTCAAATAAAGGGAACAGATCTATATCATAAGTAGAACTAACATCATAGCAAAATTAACTGTGTAGGCATGATTAACAATTTAAGTATTTCTAATTACATAGGCATGGCTAGCAATATAAAACATAGCTAGCAGCATCATCTTAACCATCAGTGTCAGTTTATTTGATAACATAAGCATGTCTACAACATGAGCATAACTACAACATAAGCATATCTGTTTTCTCCTATTTCATTATACATGATCTCAGTGAAAAGAAAGCAAACAAGGGTTATCATCCAATATGAAGCGTTGTGTATAACACTAAAAAAATATACTAGATGGCTGTCTTACATCTTTTATTACGCCCTGGGGAGTTTGATTTGTACCACTCAAAGTTCAACTGACCACCGCTTGGTTGCAATCAGTTCCATATAGGTTCTAGGAAGAGCCAGACTCCAAGTTCTTCTCCATACTCAGTCAGTACGAGTTTGCACCGCAGTGACATATAGTCAAATTGCAAAATAGTGACATATAATCCTATAACTACCCCACCTTGGTATAGGTCATGATGCTAGCATCTAGGGTATTCAAACCCAATCACTGAGGTACAATTGTAGTTGTCCTCTAATCACATCATGTTATAATCACCGAGACCCAACCAAAGTCATTCTAAAAAAGCGGGCATGGTATGACCGCAACCATCCTTCTGAAACACTTGGTGTCAAGATGACAAGCACCTAACTTACTCAATAGTATGCACTCTGAGTTTCCCTTAGTAATACTCATTTCACCATTCAGCAAATTCTAACACTGAAGATGGTTCTATGGAACAGGGCACTACATGGTTAGAGTTTCAGTTGATTAGTTATCTCCAATTGGGTGAATTAAGGACGCATCAAACAAGTGGACATACAAACCCTAATTCACTTCTAGCAAGCATATAAGTATCACAAGTTCATCTAGAACTGAAATCAGAACATGGAACATCATAAAAACCGAAATCCAAATCAAGAATATCTTTTTAGAGCATGGATCATCATTTTAAAGCAAGAACATGAGCTGGAAAGCTTATGGTAATCAATAAACATTGAGCAAGTTATAAAACTTGCCTATAATTAGAAGATAAACTCCCAAATAGAAGAAAACATGAGCAGGCAGGGTAGAAAATCCAAGCATAAGCTATGAACTCGTTCATCTAGCACCTTTCTCCATCAAAGAAGCAAACCCTAAGCATAAGGAGCAAGAAAGGTAGGGTTTTAGAGCTTTAGAGAAACTTCTACCATGGAACAATAAGATTCAGACCTGGAGAAAGGTAGGAGGAAGAAGAATAGAAAAAAAATGGAGGAAAGAAGTG
Organism: Alisma plantago-aquatica; assembly: GCA_963693085.1. Taxonomy (NCBI): domain Eukaryota; kingdom Viridiplantae; phylum Streptophyta; class Magnoliopsida; order Alismatales; family Alismataceae; genus Alisma; species Alisma plantago-aquatica. The sequence goes on along the minus strand of OY856412.1, from coordinate 1,364,683,595 downwards.
GATTCTTACTCATTTAGGTAAAGATCACTAGAAGGAAGCTTTGAAAAATCTTCAAAGAGAGCAAAACGAAACCCTAGGAGCTTCCACCAAGAAAATTACCTTCTTCTTCTACCTTAGATAGGTCCTCTGTAGCTATATAGAGAGGGAATGAGGTTCTTACTGGGAGGGAAGTGATAGAGGGAAAAAAATTCATTTGGCAGCTTAAAAGTAGATATATAAAGCTCTAGGATAAGGGAAAGAAGAAGCATGAGGTGTCTAAAAGCTCGCCATGCGTCCATGGCCTTAAACTATTAAGGATATACAAGCAGCAACACAAGAAGCTGACCCACCGTCCATGGATACTTGCTTAGACCTTGTTTCTTGATTTTGAAAACAAAGCAAATAAACCATTGCTTTATAGCTCCTAAAGGTAGCTCATCCATATAGGGGTAAACCCTAAAATACCCTTGAGGAAAACACCTCCAAAAAAAGGTTCAACTAGGAGACCCATAGACCAAAAAGCTCAAGAATGATAACATAACATCCAAGGAACATAATGAATGTGACATATATTGCAAATAAAACCCTTCAATTGGGTAAATTGCATAAAAGTTCAAATGTGCATAAAATTGCATAACTTGCACAAATAGTGTCCAAATTGGACCAAATTTGAAACAAAAGCTCATCACATGATACAAAAACATATCACAAGGCTATATTTGTTGGGTTTTGTGGAGAAAATATGTGTGGCGGAAGCAACAAAATAAATTTCCACACAACCCGAAATAGGTTCTCGTCGACAACAACGTATTCAAAAAGAGTGTTCGCTGGATATACCTTATCATGGAGCAAGTCTAGCGATGTTCAGCTACATGATGGTGTGCAACACTACTGGCCTACACAGATGGTACTTCTCTCTCGTTCACTGAGTGCATTGCGGGATGATCCAGCGATGCTCCTTTCATGTGATATTGTACGCCTCTCATAGCATGTATGGATGGTCGTTGACGTCCTTAGAACGCAGGCACCTCAACATCTGCATCTCTACTTCATCCACACAGATGGACTGGAACTCGATGTCATGCTTCCTAAGCCTACAGGAAGGAGTAGCCTCTGTGCGGTGACATGCTAGCATCGCAGTGCTCTCCTTTCTCTCCCGAAGACGGTGACGACTAGGGTTTACGTACATGAGTGTAAACTAAAGAGACTCTCTCTATATCTTAAATAGATATCAGTTGTCAAGCCCCTTTAAATAGAAGATGAAAGTAAACAGGGCTTCCTAAACCCATCGATAAAAAAAAAAAGAATGCGTTAATTAAAACGCTTGTGGATTAATTAGAATATTTTGAAATTAATTAATTAACCAAATAATCGTATTAATTGATTAATATTTGACTCCATGCAATCACTAGGGATGGCTCTATGGGCATATATACCAACAATATTAGGGTTCTAAGAATTCAACTATGGTAATTAAGCTTGTTCAACACTTTAAGCAAGGTTAGGGGTCTCACATCCATAACCCCTAACATGGATTCCGCCCCCGAAATCCAAGGTACACACAGATGGACACTTCTCATGCACGTCATCCTCAATCTTACACATGGTTACTTTCATCACATGGTGATGTCACATCATTCTCAAAGAATACATATTATTCTCCCTCAACTCTTTCATGTGTCACCTTGGTTTAACATAAGAACTGTTGTGGCACCTGTATAGGTCTAGTAATATGTTTCAACTTGGAACTGCAACTGTTGTCTTGAACTATTATATTTATTGTACAACACATCATTTATATGTCATATTTTATGGCTCTTATCAAAATTGAAACATCATGTATCTCATATCATATGTAACTTTACAAGGTTTCATCTCTATGCTCCTTTAATGATTGTTGTAATTAACAACTCAATCAACCAGGTAGGCATTCCCTAATTTTCAAGAACTATGATGAATATGTTTTTAGAGGATTCTCCAATCATCTCAATGGTGGACTGACCATCTGTATGGTTGAAGAATCATACACTTGTCTATAACTATTAACAAACATAACTTCCCGATTGACAATGTAAGGGGTAGAGAAATGACATTGTCTTCATCTTATCAGGATTCATGTAACATACTTAATAGAGGTATCATAACTCTAAGAGGATACTTTCGTCAACCCCAACTCATTCTTGCTAGACTTGTCACACATGAGTAAAATTACTTCAACATTCTTAAGGCTTAGCAAAGATGTTGACCATGTTTCTAACCATCTCTGAAATACCTTGAGATGTCATCATTCAAATCTTGCTACAACTTGTAAGACATGGCCTGAACACTCTGTTCCTCCTATTCATAAATTCTATTGGTACATTGGTTAGTCTAAAGGATATAACCCAAAACTCACCATGGTCATGTAACTTATTTCATCCATTCTAACTCTTATGTCGAAAGGATATTTTATCTTAAAGGAACACAATAGCACATGTATATTGATCAACAAACCATCTATCCTTGATAGTAGTCTTGCCCATCTATCACTAAACCATACACCACATTATAGAATCACTTTTATTTTTCCTTCCAAACAACATTTAGAGGGTCATTATCAACTCTCTCTCTCTCTCTCTAAGGGAGAGGAATATTTGGAATGTTCATTTAATAAACATCTCCAACCTTCACATACTTCTCATACTATTTATACATCTTGGATAGTAGGATTCATTACCTTGGTATCCACCTCATGTGCTATGAGGAACTCACATCCTTATCTCATCTACTTTTACCAACATAACAAATCTCAAGACATATAAGAGGCATCTTCCTAATTATTGGAAGGCTTAAAAGAAAACTTATCACAAACTTTATGACCTTGGAACCATAGTTCAAGCAACCTTATTCTATCATAAGCCATCCACCCTCATGTTTACAACAAAACCACACATACCAAGTGGCAATGATCCACTTGAAATATGTGCCTTAGAAAGTAAAGACACAAAGGGAAACATACTTCCCACATCATAGCAACATTGGTCAAGGGTTACTAGCAAAAAAATAACAAATTCTATTTTCATTATGTAGGTTACAACTTCTTATGTATGATTTTACCTTTTTCATTTCGGGTTCCTTGCCATTAGCATAGGAATAATCATGATTAACATATCTCATTAATCTTTCCTTGATGACTATTTATCACATTTGGGTATGTTCTCTTATTTTATTATGTTTTTCAACCACTTATCGATAGGTTAATCATCATATTCCACATTTTCTTCATTAAACATGGAACATCTCCCTAAATTTCTTTCACACTCCATGCTGATTTTACATTAACACTTTCTTACACACATAGGTTGGTCTGAGATTAACTCAGGTTCCACCTTATTCCTTTGTCATTGTTCCCATTTATCTTCTCTTTTTATACTTATCATTGGAGTTCTCTCCGTCTTATGTGGATTTCATACATTGAATCACTTTATAAGCACATCCTTATCTGTCTTTTACTTTATTATCTTCTCGAATCACATCTTCAAGAATTCCTCTTTTTCTTATTTGTATTCAGATTTAGATTTCATGGTGTTGAGTCTTTCTCTTTAGCTACCAAACATTCAAGTTTTGATAGATTATGATGCAATTCTCATCTTCTTTAAGGTAGGATTGAGATATTCACACAATGATTTCTTATTCATTATGCTCTTTAGATTGTCTCAAAATGATACTTGATTAGAGTAATTAGAAAGATAACAATCTAAGAGTTTCATACTTACCTTTTCATCAATAATTGAATACCTGGCCTGGGCATCCAAGTGTTGATATTAGGTAGTATGCATTATATTTTCATGTCATGTTCCGTACTTAAACATCATCCTAGTCCTAAGTCCTAGTGTCCATGTAGACTCAGTGAACCTAAAGCTCTGATACCAAGTCGTAAGAACATGTTACACTAAACAAGATTACTCAAAACATAAAACACAATCGATCCCTAATTAATCACATACCTAAAAATATGGGTAAACTAAAATCGATTTCAACATCAAAACCCACTTAGAAATGTTTACATAAAAGCCCAACATCTTTCTTGTATCCATACTATGCCAAGAATTTGATACAAATTGTTCTATCGCCTTAGCCACAACATATATACACAAAAGAACAATATTTGTATATGCCACACAAACAAGCATTAATATGCTAACAAAAGTCTGATTAGTTTGAAATGCCATATACAAACATTTTCTGCCCGGACCTAAGAGTAAGAGGATGACTCTAGGACATAGTAGACATCTTATCAATCCTCTCAAAGATTCATTACTATAACTCTACTTTGCTGTCACATGTTTGTTGTCGTCACTGCCGATTACCTAAAAATATGTGGTGAATCACAAGGGTGAGACCCATGTCCCAGCAAGAGATATAACCTCTAAAAATGCTTGTTGATTACAACATTTTAAATAGTAGATAACTGATCAGTTGGAGTATTTAATAATCAATTGAACAGATTGAACAATTTAAGTATGCTAAATAGATCAAACAAATAATCTTAACAACAAGTATGATTATCAATGTATATATAGATAACAATTAAATCCATTTATCTGGATCAATATCTACTCATATTTCATCAGCTTGCATCTAATAAAAATCATCATCATTAATCTGATTATCATCATATTCCTTGCTAACTACACAAGCAATCTAGTAGCATAAGCATCCCATACATCATGAAAATGTCTAGTAACATAGCATGGCTATCAATATTGGCATCTCAAATAAAGGGAACAAATCTATATCATAAGTAGAACTAACATCATAGCACAAGTAATTGCATATGCATGATTAACAATTTAAGCATTTCTAATTACATAGGCATGGCTAGCAATATTAAACATAGTTAGCAACATCATCTTAACCATCAGTGTCAGTATATTTGACAACATAAGCATGTTTATAACATGAACATAACTACAAGATAAGCATATCTGTTATCTCTTATTGTACTATACATTATCTCAATGAAAAGAAAGCAAACAAGGGTTATCATCCAATATGAAGCGTTGTGTATAACCCTAAATAGATATGCTAGATGGATGTATTACATCTTTTATTATGCCCTGGGGAGTTTGAGTCGTACCACTCAAAGTCCAACTGACCACCGCTTGGTCGCAATCAGTTCCATATAGGATCTAGGAAGAATCATACTCCAAGATCTTCTCCATACTCAGTCAGTATGAGTCTGCACCGCAGTGACATATAGTCAAACTACAAAACAATGACATATAGTCCTGTAACTAGCCCACCTTGGTACAGGTCACGGTGCTAGTATCTAGGGTATTCAAACCCAATCACTGAGGTACAACCACAATTGTCCTTTAATCACATCATGTTATAATCACTGAGACCCAACCAAAGTCATTCTCAAAAAGCGGGCTAGGTATGACTACAACCATCCTCTGGATAATACTTGGTGTCAGGATGACAAGCACCTCTCATACTCAATAGTATGTACTCTAAGTTTTCCTTAGGAATACTTATTTTACCATCCAACAATTTCTGACACTAAAGATGTTTCTATGGCACATGGCACTACATAATTAGAGTTTCACTTGATTAGTTATCTCCAATTGGGTGAATTAAGGCTACAGCAAACAAGTGGACATACAAACCCTTATTCACTTCTAGCAAGCATATAAGTATCACAACTTCAAAAGATATAAAACTTGTGAAACATAATTTCTCATCTCATCATCGAATGGTACTATTCACTTGCCATTCACAAGACTACACTAGTCATCATACTATCACAAGATATAAATTCTTTTCACAATATCTTAGGGTATCAACCCTTGTCAACATAAGAGGATTACACCTCATTCAGGGATCAACCATGCCCAAAGGTCATTAAGACCATCATACTATTCCCTATAAGATCATTATTATCTTTTCATGCCTTATAACAAGGCTCAACAACATCTCTTACATATAATACACCAGATCAGTACAATATTGCATTAATGAGCTGGGAGATATTCATAAACAATCATAGCAGGGTTATATTAAAATTAAGAACATTCCTTGATTACCTCAACATGCAATGAATCTAGATATGATTAACCCTCATCATATTCATAATGCACATGTTTAGCATAAGAAAGTATCAACCATGTGGCTATGATAACCACCAATTAACACATTAAGGTTATGATCATATATGGAGATTATTCCACCATTATGCCATCATGTAAGAAGGTTAAACACGAATATTCATATTTATCTATTTGCATTAGAGTTAGGTTCAACAGGATAAACTATATTAATATTATAAATCAACACTCATACCCAAATCCTAACTCACATCACTGATGAATGCATATTCATCTTAGTTCAATCATCTCATTTAGCCCAGTTTTGGTTGCATTCGTGCATTTACTGGTTTTATCTTCTAATATGTGCATTTACTTGGCTTAAATGCTTTATTGAGATTTTATTGGTCGTATCTTCCTTTATGCAACATATTTTGGGCTTAATTGAATTATCACGAATTTTTATTAAATTGTTGCACTTTTGTGCACGTCAAATTTGGGAACTTGGGCCCAAACCTCTCTCGGCCCACCAACACATCGCGGCCTCCTTTTCTCTTCTCTCCCTTTGCTGATCCGTCTCTTTCTCTGCAAACTGTGATTAACCCCACACTTGCGATTAAGGCAACAACTACGATCGTGATCCCTGACACCTGTCCGCGGCAATAGCCACGACCACTCCAGAATCACGACCTCATAACCGCGGTCGCGGTAAGCTTCTCCACCCACGACAACTAACATCATCTGCTCCTCAAGGCATCAACCACATCTGCGGTCGAGAGCTAGTAGACATCGCGACCTGCAACTGGCCACGATCACGATCCCAATGATCGATGTCTGACCTGCAACGGAACCTGCCCATGTGGTCTGCAAATACCGCGACCACCCTCTCATGTCCACGATCTTTACCACGACCACTCCTCAGCCTGCGACCGTGGCGTCCAAAATAGCCGCGACCACGGCGTCCGAAAAGCCACGACCGTGCAAAAAGCTGTGATTGTGGCATTCAAAGAATCGCGACCAGCCTTCCAATACCACGATCATTCGAAAAGCCGTGACCGCGGCATTATTTGAAATGCCATGACCGTGGCATCATCTGCAGCTAAGCCGCGACTGTGGCATCATTTGAAAAGTCGCGACCTACTGCAAGATTACAGAGGGCGCAATTCTAAGTCGGGGCCCAATCTGCCTATAAATAGAACACGACTCTAGCCCATCAAATCATCATCTCCATATGTCGTTAGGCTGCAGGTCTGTCATGGGCCTAAGGAGACGATCTCCATAGCCAAGACCTGCAAGCCACCTCGTGTAGATCTAGATCTGGGTCTAGATCTGCTGCGTCTACGCCATTTCTATGCCGCCATCTCATCCACGAGTAGCTCCTCCTGATGTGAGCAAGGACTACGAGAAGAAGAAAAATGTGGGGAGAGAAGATTTGCCCCGTCTGTCATGGTGTTCTTCTCTCTTATTCCAGATCTGCTCCGACGTTGTGTCGAAGACCATTCCTCGACAGAGCTGCGATCATCTTCTTCACCATTCTCATGGCGGAATCCTCTCTTTCTCTTATTTTTCTTGTTTCTATCATCATGAGCGAGTAGTTTGCTTTTGCTGGGGGTGGGGACTAGCCCCGCTGCTCATGCTCTCATGTCCTTTTGTTAAACATTCCATGGCATGTATATAATCTTTCATATCATTGTTAATCGTCGATGTGTGCTTGTGGATTGATCACCTGCTTGCATTTATCTTGTTCGTTTCCTATGTTGCGAGAACTTCAATGCGTAGGTTTTGAATGTCGATTAACGCGGTTGATTCCCAAACTAGAAATAGAATGGGATTCCTTGAGGTCGTAAGTGTATGATACGTGTGGTGACGAGCCATCTAGCCCACGGTGACGCTTCTGTGTGCCTGACACCTGTGTAGGGGGCCCACAACTTCATTTGGATTTCTGTATCTTCAGAACCGTAATTATGTGATCTGGATGGTGACGAGACGTCTGATACCTAAGGTGATGCTTACGTGGACCTTACGCCTGTATGGGGGGTTCTGCAGCAGCTCTATTTGAATGGTTATATCTTGCCTGGATGTTTGATGTTTGGATGTGTTTGCATGTGTAGTGGTGGTGAAACTCGGGACCATCCCAACGATTTCCATCATTAATCTTTAATCAATTTTTAATCTTGCTTCTTTTACCTTCCTTGTATTTACTTTAACTAAACTCAATTCAACCAACCTTGTTCTAAATGTTAATCTTGATTCAACTAGATTCGACTAGAGAAAGATTCTTAAAAACATTGTCCCTTGGGATTCGATCCTCAACTATACTGCAATAAGACCCGTCCACTTGCTGGTGGTATTATTGCACGTTGTTTTGGTTAAATATTTAGGGATTTCAACCCTAAATGAGTTTGTTAGTGCAATAATATAAGCCACGTCAAATTCTGGCACCGTTGTCAGGGACAACAGAATCGTCTAGTTAAATCTAGTTCTTTTGAGGCTAATTTAGGTTTTTGTTTTACTTTTGATACTATCGATCATATATACTTGAATTTGGTTCTACTCCCTCCATCTTACCAGTAAAAGATCTTTCCATCCTAGGTACCCCCAAAGTCTAGTGTATGCGCTGCTCGGACAGTCCCAGACTCTCTGCTAGCTTTGACCCTGAGATAGACATAACCTTTCACCATTAGTACAGAGAGAACCAAGAAAAAATGGCTCAAGAGGTGGAAATTGCTTGAAGGGTAGCTCAAGCCCTTAATGCACAAAGAGATAGGCTTATGCAAGAAGCCTGAGCCGCAATTCAAGAAGAAATCCAAGCAGCTCAAGCAGCAGCTCAACAAGATGAGCTACAAAAAGACCTTAGAGAATTCTCGATCCCTAAATCTATTGACATTCATCACCCAGTTCAACCTCCTCCCATCGACGACCCCAACTTTGGGATACGAGCACATTGGATCACGTTGCTTCAAAACAATCCTTTCTATGGCAAGCAAGGAGAGGATAGTCAAGAACATCTTCTGAGGTTTATAGATCTATGTGCCATGACAAAGCAAAATGGAGTCACAGATGATGCCATCAGACTCCATCTCTTCAAATACTCTCTCGCCGATAGAGCTATGAGTTGGTATAACTCCTTGCAACGCGAACCCATCACCACTTGGGAACAACTTCAAAATGTTTTTCTAGAAAAGTTTTATCCACCTTCTCTCACCTATGAAATTAGGGACCGAATAACGCAATTCACCCAGGTCCCTAGAGAATCCCTAGTTGAAGCATGGGAAAGATACAAAGAGCTCTTGCGCAAGTGTACACATCATGGCATCCCAAAGAATCAACTTATTGAAATCTTTTATAGAGGTGTGGATGATGATATCAAGAGGTTTTTGGATTCCTCGTCTGGAGGGAACTTCATGCGTTAGAGTTATGATAGCGCATGGAAGGTTGTCACCCTTGGAGCTGAAAACCAAACCAACTGGGGTAGACCTGTTGGCAAAGGAGTGTTGAAGGTAGCTATGGCTTAAGCAACACCTGAGTACAAGTCTATCGCTGAATCTCTCAAACTCCTAGTTGCCAAGCAAGACCATCTAGAATTGTCTCTCACAGCTTATGAAAGAAGACGCTCACCCCCTCGACAACAAGAACAAGTTAAGTCAGCTTCACTCTTCTATGAAGCATGCAAAGGAACTGATCATTCTACTCTAGCCTGTAACATTCTCTATGATGTTATTTTGAGCAATACATGTGCCCAAGGAGATAATGGTCAAATGGAAAATCTGAATGTTGTCAACACCATCCCTCATCAAGGATACTATAATTCAAATTAGAATAGGAACCATCCAGGATTTCAATATGGAAACCCTTCTGGAGCAGAAAAATCACGACAACTTGGTTCAAATACTCAACAATGAGGCCCACCAGGATTTCAGTATAACCAACAACCAAATTTCGGGAATCAAGGAAACTTTAGAGGAAACTACCAGAATAGAAACTACAACAATTATCAGAACAATTCTCAGTTTCAGAACCCCAACCAAGTCCCTTATCAAAAGCAACAACAAGGGCAACAAGCCGGTCCCATCCTTCCTGATGACAAATTGTCAGCTATTGAGAAGATGCTACAGTCCCAGCAGACTATGATAGCTAACCAGCAAGCCCATCAGAAGGCTATCGAATCTCAACTGGCTCAACTTGCAGCTAGCATGAAGCCACCTGCTGGAACCTTTACCGGACAACCAGAGAACAATCCTAAGCACCCAGAGCAATTGAAAGTTGTCACCACCAGGTCTGGAAAAGACTATTCTGACCACCCTACTAAGATACCAATAGTGGCAACAAATGACGATGACTTTGTGAATGTACAAGACTCTACAATACCTGAGTCTCAACCGAAGGAACAACCAACCATTGATAATACAGACACACCAAGATTGGAGGAACCATTGGCTGCAGAGGCAGAAGACACACCTGAGTTGGATGTGCCAGTATACAAGCCTCTTCCTCCTTTCCTAGCTCGTTTGAAGCAGACAAAGCTCGATGCCTGCTTCAATAAGTTCAAGGAAGCCATGAAGAAGCTTCATGTTGATATACCCTTCCTTGATGCTTTGGCTGAGATACCAGACTGTATGAAGTACTTGAAGTCACTTCTCACAAGGAAATATATAACCGAAGAATATGAGATAGTGGAGTTAGCAATGACTACCTCCGATATCATCCAAAACAAGATGCCCAAGAAACAGAAAGATCTGGGATCCTTTGGGATTTCATGCCATATCGGTGACTCTTCATGTAAGAAGGGATTGGCCAATCTCGGTGCTAGCATATCTATTATGCCCCTTAGCCTTTGTAAGAGGTTGGGGTTTGCAGAACTTCTCCCAACTGGAATGACCATACAACTTGCAGATAACTCTATGACTCTTCCCTTAGGAATAATTGAAGATGTCCCTGTCAGGTTGGAAAAGACTCTTATGTCCCATGTGACTTTGTCATCATGGACATAAAGGAAGACGCCAGATACCCTCTTATCTTTGGTCGTCCGTTCGTCGCCACTGCAAGATCTTTGATTGACGTTGAAGCAGGGACCTTGTTGCTCATACTAGGGAAAGAAACCCTCGAGTTCAAAGTTTTTGAAAGCATGCGAAGATCGAGCATGCAGGAAGAAGTCTATTTGATTGTTTGCATTGAGAAAATGTCGCTCCTCACACAAGAGGAGTATGAACAAGACGATCCATTAGAAGTAGCTCTAACAAACCCATTTGCTGATAACTCCATCAACAAACAAGTTATGGATTGTACCCTTCACCTCGACTCTGTAGAAGAAGATCCTAAAGCTAAGTTCGAGGAACTCAAAGCTGTGAATGTAACTGAAGAGCCATGCGAGAAGCTAGAAGCCCATGAAATGAAGCCCCTGCCCGAGGGACTTAAGTACGTGTTTTTGGATGATCTCAAGGTTTGTCCAGTTATTATAAATTCTGATCTAATGATAGAACAAGAATATAAACTCCTGAAGAATTAAAGGAAAGAAAGAAATCTATCGGCTATAAGATGAGCGATCTCACCGGGGTCAGTCAAGCACTTTGCAAGCAGAAAATCCCTATGGTGGAAGACCACAAGATGACTGTTGAGCATCAACGAAAGTTGAATCCTAATATGAAGGAAGTAGTCTGCCGCGAAGTCATCAAGTTTCTCACTATCGGAATCATCTATTCGATATCTGACTCACCTTGGGTGAGTTCTGTGCATGTCATTCCAAAGAAAGGTGGCACTACTGTGATACGGAATGAAGATAATGAACTCATCCCCACTCGAACAGTAACCGGGTGGAGGATGTGCATCAATTACATGAAGTTGAACAAGGCAACACGTAAAGATCATTTCCCGATGCCTTTTCTAGATCAAGTCTTAGAGCGATTGGCTCACCAGGAATACTTTTGCTATCTCGATGGTTACTCTGGATTCTACAAAATTCCTATACATCCATATGATCAAGAGAAAACCACTTTTACTTGCCCCTTTGGGACATACGCCTTTAGAAGGATGCCATTCGGGCTCTGTAATGCGCCTGCAACCTTCCAAAGCTGCATGGCAGCCATATTTGCTGGTTTAACTGAAACCATCATGGAAGTTTTTATGGATGATTTCTCCGTATATGGGGATTCATATGATTCATGCCTAAAGCACCTCTCCCTGGTCCTCAAACAATGTGAAGAAGCACATCTTGTGCTAAATTGGGAGAAATGTCACTTATGGTAAAAGAAGGCATTGTCCTCGGCCATAGAGTCAGTAATCGAGGAATCGAAGTTGACAAAGAAAAGATCAAAGTGATCTCCAAACTGTCGATCCCTACCAATGTAAGAGAAGTCCGCGCATTCCTTGGTCATGCGGGCTTCTACAAAAGGTTAATCAAGGATTTCTCCAAGATAACCAAGCCCATGACAAACTTGTTGCTGAAGAACGCCGACTTCTATATTGATGAAGAATGTATCAAGAGTTTCAACAATCTAAAGCATGCCCTTACAACAACACCCATCATCCGAGCTCTAGATTGGGAACACCCATTTGAAATTATGTGTGATGCCAGTGATTATGCGGTGGGAGCCATTCTGGGCCAATGTATAGAGAAGAAGCATCATGTCATCTATTATGCATCGAAGACCCTTGACAAAGCTTAGAGGAAATATGCAACTACTGAGAAGGAACTCCTAGTAGTCATATATGCCTTTGATAAGTTTAGATCCTACCTTATTGGTTCAAAGGTGATTGTCTACACCGATCATGCTGCTATTCATTATCTTCTAAAAAATAAAGATGCAAAACCAAGGCTAATAAGATGGATTCTCCTATTGCAAGAATTTGACCTTGAGGAGCTGAGGACGTCGACTCTCCTCCCCACCAAGACGTCTGGACGATTCTCTAGATCTAGGCGACTCAGCTGTGTTTGACGGCTGGTAGCAGATGGTGGCTCCGTCTGCGATGGGGTGCTCCATCCTCTGCCCAACTCAGGGTTCGCTCCTGCTCTTCCGACGATTGACCTGAGGCCACTGGCGGTGCGCGGGTCAGGTCTAGAGTGCAGTTCTCCTTCCTGGTGCTCCTCTGCATCGTGTAGGTCACCCTTGCGGTGATCGATGAAATGCTTTCTCTAGTCAATAGCGTGCGATAGCTAGGCACTGGCAAGATGTTCCCCTGCTTTCCAGCTGTTGCCTGGACTAGCTTCCAACGGGTGATGGCTGCTGCTGCAGCTGGTGGTTATCTTTCGAGTGTGTGGTGGATTGTTGTGCAAACAGCAGTTCCTTGGGCATCAAGCTAGAGCTAACCATGGAGTTTGGTAGTTTTCGGTTCAGGTTGGCTCTTCTGGATCCAAGAGGTCGGATGCCTTCTAGGTGTTCGAGGGGGGTCATTGTGCAATCAGATGGCCTTTGTGGGGTTTTATTTTCACCCCTCAGGTATTCGTCGTGATGCTTCTTTGAAAACAAAAGTTATGCGATTCCATGATTCTGTCTCTGTCTACTCGTCCAAGTCACCAAGACACTATTTAGTTCTGTTTGGAGCCTGCATTCAAGCTTTGTATCTCTTCTGACCACTAACCTCAAAGAATGCTTATACTGCTATGTGTGAAGGAGTAATGTGATGGTTGAATGGAGCTCTGATCCAGTCTGTTCAGTTGTCATCTGGAGTCTTCTTTGAGAAGATGGATTGACTGGAGGTTCACCCTTTGGGTGCTTGTGGGGTGATGCTGTGCAAACAGCCGCATTCGATGCTTGGTCTCTGGTTCTTGCATAAAGAAATAGTCAGGTCCTCTTGGCGGTTTCCTTTGCTTGCTAGAAACTCGAAGACCTAGATGAGAGCAGTGGTGGTTTCTGCTATATTGTTCCTGAGGTTCCCAGGTTGCTGAAATGACGTTTTTGGCTGCCCATGTTGCCACAATTTCAGAGGATGAGCCTATGGCCAGTGTTGGCATGTGTAGCTTGGAGAATCATTTTAGTTTCTCAATTATCTCTTGAGTTAGTGTTGCGGGTATGTACTTTTCTTTTATCTAGGTAATTGGCTACTATGTAGCTTGTGTTTAGCTCGTTTCTCTGGTTGTTTGGATGTGTTCATCTAGGTTGTAATGGGGGCGCAAATCTTTTTGTACCTAAAGTTTTGGTAATACAGTAACACGCTTTTTGGACCGACCAAAAAAAAGAATTTGATCTTGAGATTAGAGATAAAAGAGGCACAGAAAATGTTGTAGCAGACCACTTAAGTTGTATCCACACTCTGGAAACTGAGAAGATCCCAATTAACGACTCTCTTCCAGATGACCAGCTTATGAAAGTCTCAGAAGCTACACCTTGGTACTCAGACTGTAACATCCATGACCTGGGTTGTAAGTTAACCCTAGGAGTTTTGCCTAAATGTGTAATTAAATGCTTGTGATTATCCCCTGGCATGTAATTAAGTTCTTGAGTAACATGTTTTCACTTTCCTGTCCTTTTTAAATAGGTTTTAGTATTGTTTTGTAATGTAGGGACCTATGTGCAAATTACCCAATATGAGGGGTTAACTTGCAATTTTCACAAGTTGAGATGTTCCTCAGGTGATGAGACATCATGTGGATGGATATGATGAGGTATGATGGATTCTCCAAGCTTGGGCATCAAGATGCAGCTTGTGGAGCAATCCTTGTACTTGAAACCCTAATTTTGGTGTAAAATGCAATTTACCCAAAATGAGGAGTGCAACTTGTACAATACATCTTCTAGAGCATCTTATGTGATTCTTGATATCTTTTAGAGTAGAAATGATGCAATATGGCACTTCATTAGTTAATCAGGATAAGATGTATAACCCTTGTAAAAAGATCACCAAGTTTTAAGCAAGAAACCCTAAGTATGTGTACCTTAATGATATGATGACCCTTTCCTTGCCTTTGGGCCTTGTTTTAATAAGGTTCTCACCTTGAGAAGGGAAGAGGGACGTGAAAATAAGAAAGGAGGGACTTATTTGAGAAATAGGGAAAACTAGAGGTCCTTTTGGTGAAACTTGTCCTAGCTATATATACCACTTCCCTTGCAAACATGTGAACGTTCCCTTCATTTCTCTCCTTTCCCACCTCGTTTGGTCCATCCAAGATAGAGATTGGGAGCTAGAGGAGACGACCATCTTGTCCCAAGGTAATAAGAGACCATCTTGTAGCTCGGTTTCATGGAGGAAAGTGATTCTTAGGGTTGTTTTTGTGGTCATCTTACCCATGTTTCTTGTTCTAGCCAACCTTCCCCAACCTTTCCTTGGAGAAAAGTCTTTGGACGACTAGTGGAGCTCAAGGTGACATTAAAGACTTGAGATCTTGTAAGCTTGGAGCTCTAGGAACATCCTTAAGGCGGGTTTTATAACTCTAAACCTCTTGCTTTCTTAATGCTTATACTTGTTTATACTTGTAGTAGTAGTTCTTCTTCTTCCCCAAACTTCTTGGCCTTCTTGCAAGCAAATCCATAGAGAAAACCGACCTGTCTTGAGGTTGAAGACAATGGGCATGAATACCTAGGTCACTTTACCAAACGACCTTGGACCATTTGGTCCAAACGTTTTGCAAACCGTTTGAAATCAAACGGTCTCACAACCGTTTGATTTCATGCGGTCTTGCAAGACCGTTTGGAATCAAACGGTCTCAAGACCATTTGGTAGGGTTGACCAAGGGAAGACCATTTGGAGGTTTGTTGTACACATATTGAATTAAATAACTCCAAAAGATTGAAGCCTAATTGCAAACCAATTTCTAGTTGAAGGCACTTCAACCCTCTAAACCCTAATCGATTGAAATTGCTGATTTCAAGGATAGATTTTGGTGAACTTTGGGTTGAAGGGCCCAAACGGTCTCAAGACCATTTGGGGGTTCATCCAAACAGTCTTAAGACCGTTTGGTGACAACCCAAGACCGTTTGGAGGTCTAGGGTTAAGGCAATTTGAGGAATGGATGGTCCAATCACAGCAAATCGAGTAATTGAATAAAAGTGCTGATTTTAGACCTAATTAGGGTTCAACCCGCATCAACTTGACCTAGATTTTGGTGCAACTTTGGGAAAACAGTCTCAAGACCGTTTGGAGGATGTCCAAATGGTCTCAAGACCGTTTGGGCCAAGTTGGGGCCCAATTGAGTGCCAATTGATAGGTTCAACTACAATTGAAACCCTAATTATCAATGTTGATGGTTAATTGTTGATAAACCTTAATTCAATCGGTTTCAACCCCAATTGGTTAGCAATTGAGGGTCAACTGGATGTCCAATCAGTTGAGGGTAACCCTAATTAACTCAATTGACAAGTGGTTATCAAGGATGTGGCCAATTGGAGGCTTCAACATAAGAAACCCTAATCAATTACAACCTTGGAGACACTTTGGAGGTCCATGCGGTTTTGAGCCCATTTGGACCAAACGGTCTCAAGACCATTTGGGCTCAAACGATCTCAAGGTCGTTTGGATCCAAACGATCTCAAGTTCGTTTCATTTCAAACGATTTCAAAGTCAACCCATCCAAACGGTCAACACATCCATGCGGTCTTGGTGACCATGCGGTCTTAGTGTCCAAACGGTTTGGTGGTCAACCATGTCCAAACGGTCAACGCCCTCAGGACCGTTTGGAGGTTGAAGTGTGTAACCGTTTGGAGACCTTTAGGGTTGTGATTGCCTAATGTTTTGAAGGTTCAATGGGTTCAATGGTGGTCTAATTCAAACCCTAATGGTACCCTAAGATATTGAGGAGCTAAGAGGTTAATAGATTGAACCATGGTAAGAAATGGTGGTGCATTTACCAATGTGCCCTTGATGGGTTCAAATAGGTGACACCTTGACTAATCAAAACCCTAATGTCATGATGATGATGACTTGACTCAAGATAACCCATGGAGACTTGTTCTAACCTAATCCAGTGTAACATAATCACTACCTCTTAGCCAAGAGGAGAGAGAAGATCCCTTAATTAGTTGAAACTCAAATAAAGTACCTTCAATGTACATGAATGTGCATAATTAGGGTATGATCCACTAAGGAGAGATCATGGCAACCCTAATTATGATAATGGATGAATCTTAACCTAATTTAAGGGCATCAAGGATGATAATCTCATACAAGATGATGATATGAGCTCAATTCACCATGAAGCATACAACAAACCCTAATTTGAAGGAATGTCATCCAAGTGAATAGTAAACCCTAGTTTGAAGGGTTAATAGGAAAAGGGCTAATTCTAGGTTATACCTCAGAGTATGAAACCTCATGAATGATACATGTATTGAAGAACTCCACCCTTTGTGGATATGAGGGGTGATAACCTTGTTTGAATGGGTGAATGTCAAACCCTAGAATTTAGTTGATGTGTGTTGTTAAGCAGCACGACCGTGCTATGGAGCACGGCCGTGGTATGTGTCTCCTGCACGGCCGTGCATGGGAGCACGGCCGTGGTGCTGTATAAATATATGAAAGAGTTCTGGATATTGTGTTTACAGTGCTATCTATGTATGTTCCATCTATTGTAAACCATGAAGGTCCATGATAAAGAGGTGATCATAGCCAGGTAAGGTTATGATGTTCTGTTCATTGAGAACACTTGCACTATGTGATGGATACATTGCTTCAGTCAAGGTCATGATGACTAGATGACTTGATGACTATGTGCTATTTGATAGCAAGTGCCATGATAACCTGAGGGTTGATTATCTGTGTTCTTAAATCATAGTGAGAAGATGATTGAGAACTGATACCATCTGATAATTGATGAGAAATGAGTTAGTTACATTTAGTATTCTTCCGTTATAGCTATGTTTTGTGTTTGAATGCTTGAGATCATGCTTGATGATAAAAGAATACTAAAATGTACCTAACTAATCAAGTATAACCTTACCATGTAGAGCCCTGATCATAGATCCATCATTGTCAGGTATAATATGATGGTGAAACAGGTTTTCCTAAGGGAAGTTCTGGAGCGCATACTTTTGAGTATGTGGGGGAGATGGACGTGTATATCCTTACGTCCTAGTGTAGGGGTTGATGTGGATGATAATCCATCAGCTAATCACCCGAGGAATTTTTGATGCCACCTCGATGAAGATAAACATGAGATCTTTTGATGGTGAAGAGAGTACAGAACGCCACTGCGACTCTAATAGCGAAGGACCAGAGTACCCTGGTGAGCTATAGTGGTAGAGACATGAGATGTCCTGCATGTTGAACCTCAACCTGACTGAGGAAGTTGAAGGTCATGAGAATCCGGCTCTTTAGATGACCTTGTATGATACCGAGGCGACTTAATAGTGGTCGGTTGGAGTTTGAGAGGTACACCTCATCTCCATAGGGCATAATGTTGTGTGTAAAACATAATCAGCCAAATAGTATATTTGCTTAGGTTGAACAACGAGAAGCAATGCTTGATACTGCCTTGAATATAATGTTTCTGTTGCCTACTCAGCATACATGTCTTTCATATTGCTGCTTAGAAGTAATTGTTGTTTATATACTCTTAAGTCTGCTTTTGCAGGATAACTACCTTGCTTATACTGTTTCCCTTTTTCTAGCAAGCTTTTGGAGAAGAGTTATAACTCTCGCTGGGACAATTATTTGTAATTGTCTCACCCCGTAGGCTTCAACCTTTTAGGTGGTCGTCGTGGACGAAGGAACCAGTCCGCAGAAGAGCAGCAACAGCACCAGGGGCAGCAGTGAGCCTCAGGTGGATACCTTAGATGTCATGTTGATAGTTAGAAGTCTTATGTTGTCTCTGTACACTCAGGTCCCGGGAGCTAGATCTGAGATTTTGAATTTTGGAGTCTTGAGATTTTGTATATGGTTGTATATGTTCACTCAAGAAGTGACTTGACAGAGATGTAAACTATTTATCGTACTTTTATGAATGAGTGTCATGCTTTCAAGGTCTCTTCTCGAAAAGTTTTTAATTTCTTGTGATTTTTTGCTTTCCGCTGTTAACCGAATCGTTTTCCGCTATGTTTATTTCGTGTTTTGGAGATCAGAGCCCACAATTAAGTGGTATCAGAGCTCTAGGTTCGCTGAGTCTACAAAGACATAGGACTTAGGATGTCGAGTCTGTCCTTAGTGTTCCTTCTTATCTAATAGAGTTTTCTGCTCCTCAGGAGAAGAAGATATATAGGGATGTCTGAGCCACGTGAAGAGTCTGAGAGTGAGAGTAGTGTGGCTGCACCACGAGGAGGTGCTAGAAGCCTCGAGATAGAGCAACCCTTACCTGAGCCACCTGTACCGCCACCCCAGTTTGATCCAGCTGATATGGCGAACCCAGCTGTGCAAGCTATGTTCGGGCAGTTTCTGGCTGCCATGACACGTATCACTGACAGGATGCCCATGCCTGCATCTAGGGCACCTGCTCAGCATGAGGGACAAAGTATCGGGAAGACGTTTGAACGACTGCGCAGAGTCGGAGTGACCGAATACTTTGGCACGGCTGACCCCGCAGATGCAGATCTATAGTTGACCGAGCTGGAGAAGGCTTTTAGAATCCTAGCCATCCCCGAGGCTGAGAAGGTAAGACATGTTGTCTATCTTCTCAAAGGAAGTGTTGGTCACTGGTGGAACATGGAAGAGGCAAAGAGGCCTGGAGTAGAGGTTTCATGGGAAGACTTTCGCCGGGAGTTTGTTAATCGGTACTTCCCGAAGACCTTTCTGTATGAGAAGATCTCACAGTTTGAGAGACTGAGACAGGGTATGATGAACGTTAGCGGGTACGAGGCTAAGTTCACAGAGCTATTGCGGTTCTGTCCGCACATGGCTGCCACGGAAGAGGAAAGGATTAGGAGGTTTGAGAAGGGTTTGAATACTGACTTATCTACTCCCGTGTCTACTCTAGAGAGCCGGGAGAGATTTGCTACCTTCGTTGAGTCAGTCCGAAGGATAGAAAGGTCGGTATTTGAGAAGAGACAAACCCACAAGAGGTATCCGCAGTTCCTGGCATCTTCATCTAGAGACTTTAAGAAGCCTAGATCCTCTTCACCTAACCCTCCACCACCCAGATCGAGCTTTCAGACACAGTGGTCCCCGAGTAGAGGTCGAGGACGGAGTCTACCGCCTCAAGAGACTCACACTTCAGCATCGGTATCGGTCACGGGACCACCTAGACCACAACAAGATAGAAGCTGCTACAACTGTGGGAAGGTGGGACACCTGATGAAGGACTGCAGGTCTAAGCCTGTCAGTGTGACACAACCCCAGAGGCAGAGTCAGTAGGGGTCCCAGAGGAGGCAGTTCCAGGGAGCAGGTAGGGGACGGGGACAAGCGTCCCAAGCCGGATCGTCAGCACCAGCTCAACCTCAGGCGACAGCGAGGTTCTATGTTATGAATCCTCCTGATGCAGTGGTCGATCCGCGAGTTGTGATAGGTCAGATGGAACTTTTATATTCTGATATGTCTAAATCCTTCATAGTATCTGTTTTGATTGACCCGGGTGCTACGCACTCCTTTATCACTCGGAAAGTGATTCGTGACTGTGATATGATAGTTAATCATAGGGCAGATAGTCTGTTGCTTGAGACTCCGTTGAGAGGGTATGTTGTCTTGAGGGAGGTATGCTCTCCTTGTATCCTCTTCTTTTCTGATCATCGCATTCAAGTGGATCTTATACCACTTGAGAAGCAAGGATTTGATATAATCCTTGGTATGGATACCTTGGAAAGGTATAGGGTTGTCTTGGATTGTGAATCCAAGTAGGTTGTGTTTGTTGATGGTAGTAACACCTTGATCTTTCAAGGAGAGAGAAAGATTCTACCCACCTGTATAGTGTCCGCTTTGGTTGCTGAGAAGTTGATGAGGCAAGGATGTGATGCATTCTTGGCCAATGTGGTAGATACTACCATAGAGAGTCCCACCCTTGCTGAAGTTCCTGTTGTCAGGGAATTCGAAGACGTATTCTCTGAAGAACTTCTTGGTGTACCACCGCCTTGGGAAATTGATTTTGAAATCAATTTGATCCCAGGTACACAACCCATAGCCCAAACACCGTATAGGATGGCGTCTGCCGAGATGGCAGAACTCAAGAAATAGCTTCAGGAGTTGCTTGGGAAAGGTTTCATCCGACCGAGCACTTCACCTTGGGGTGCTCCGGTCTTGTTTGTTAAAAAGAAGGATGGATCGATGTGGTTATGCATTGATTACAGATAGCTTAATAAAGTAACAATAAAGAATAAGTATCCTCTGTCGAGGATTGATGATCTCTTTGACTAGTTGCGTGGTGCATCCGTCTTCTCAAATATAGACTTGAGGTCCGGTTATCATCAACTCCGTATTAAGGACAGTGACATACCCAAGTCTTCCTTTAGGACAAGGTATGGTCACTATGAGTTCACAGTTATGTCGTTTGGACTAACTAATGCACCAGCTGCATTCATGGAACTCATGAATAGAATCTTTCGACCCTTTCTCGATCAGTGTGTTGTCGTCTTTATAGATGACATCCTGATCTATAGTAGGGATGCCCAGCAGCATGAACAACACCTTCGCCAAGCTTTGACCTTGTTGAGAGAACATAAGCTTTATGCTATGTTCAGCAAGTGTGAGTTTTGGTTGACGGAGGTATCCTTTCTCAGGCATGTGATATCTGCTTTGGGAATTTTTGTTGGCCCCAAAAAGGTAGAATCTGTTCTACAGTGGGAACAACTGAAGACACTGAAGGAAGTTCGTAGTTTCCTAGGGTTAGCTGGCTATTACCGGAGGTTCATTAAGAACTTCAATTCCATAGCCCTACCCTTGACGAAGTTGACCCGGAAGGATGTACCCTTTATCTCGAGTGATAAGTGTCAGCAGTCTTTTCAGCTCTTGAAGGAGAGGTTGACAAGTGCACCTGTGCTAGTGCTACCTGAGCAAGGCAAGGGATATATAGTCTTCTGTGATGCCTCTAAGAATGGACTCGGATGTGTGTTGATGCAGGATAAGCAGGTGATTTCTTTTACTTCCAGACAGCTTAAGAAACACGAGGAGAACTATCCGACACACGATCTGGAGTTGGCAGTGGTAGTTCATGCTTTGAAGATCTGGAGACACTACCTTTACAGGGAGACGTTCCAGATTTTCACGGACCACAAGAATCTTAAGTACATCTTCTCTCAGCATGAACTGAACATGAGGCAACGTCACTGGATGGAGATGATCAAGGACTACGATTGTACGATAGATTACCATCCAGGGAAGTCCAACATAGTTGCAGATGCTTTAAGTAGGAAGTCAGCAACACCATCCTCCGATAGGGCACAACTAAACTCCTTAGTATGCCCTAGGAGAGATATGCTCATCTTTTTAAGACAAGATAATGTACAGTTGAAGGTGTCATGGTTAGCCGGGTTGTTGGCGGAGATGCATATCAAACCCACCCTAAGAGAGCAGATTAGGGAGGCACAGCTAGTTGATAGTGCGGTTCAGCAGATTAGGTTAGAGTATGGTGATGGGGAAAGAGATGGTTTCCATGACTCAGATGATCAGGTGGCCTGCTATCATGGGAGGATGATAGTACCAGATGTTGATAACTTGAGGAAGTTAGTCCTGGAAGAAGCTCATTCTTCGATGTATGCCATGCATCCAGGGAGCACCAAGATGTATCGAAACCTAAAAGATATGTATTGGCAGACAGGGATGAAGAAGGATGTTGCAGAGTTTGTTCTGAGGTGTCCTGTGTGTCAGCAGGTTAAAGCTGAACACCAGAAGCCCACAGGAACAATGCAGCCTTTACCCATACCACAGTGGAAGTGGGACCATGTGACCATGGACTTTGTAGTTGGCCTACCCAGGACAAGCAAAGGACATGATTCCATCTGGGTAATTGTAGATAGGTTGACAAAGACAGTGCACTTCTTACCTATCAAAACAACCTATTCTGCTGAGAAGTTGGCACAGTTGTATGTCGAAGAGATAGTACGTTTCCACAGAGTTCCAATCACCATAGTATCAGATAGAGGTCCCCAGTTTATGATTCGTTTTTGGGAGCGACTGCATAAGGCCTTGGGCACCCAGTTAAGGTTTAGTACGGCCTTTCACCCCCAGAATGATGGACAGTTGGAAAGGACTATACAAACCTTGTAGGACCTGTTGAGAGCATGTGTTCTCCAGTTTACTGGGAGTTGGGACCTACACCTGAGCTTCATAGAGTTTTCCTACAACAATAGCTATCAACATAGCATTGCTATGGCACCATATGAAGCCTTGTATGGTAGACGTTGTAGATCACCAGTTTGTTGGTATGAAACTGGTGAATATCAGTTGTTAGGCCCTGAACTTGTGCAACAGACTACATAGAAGATCAAAGTAATCCAGCAACAGCTTAAGACTGCACAGGATAGACAGAAGTCGTATGCCGATAAACGTCATAGACCCCTAGAATTCCAGGTTGGTGACAGGGTGTATCTCAAAGTCTCGCCTTGGAAAGGAGTTCTGAGGTTCGGGAGGAAAGGGAAGTTAGCTCCTAGGTTTATGGGGCCTTATCCAGTCATTGAACGGGTTGGAAAGGTAGCCTATAGACTAGAGTTGCCCCCAGAGTTGCATAAGTTACACCCTGTGTTTCACATTTCTATGTTGAGGAAATGTCACCCGGAAACCGAGTCAGTTCTACAACCTACAGAGGTAGAATTGAATGATGATGTAACATATGAGGAAGGACCAATATCGATCCTTGATAACAGAATTAAAAAGTTAAAGAAGAAAGATATAAGTCTTGTGAAAGTCCTCTGGAATCATCGTGGTGTTGAAGAAGCCACTTGGGAACTAGAGGAAGAAATGAGGAGGAAATACCCTACTCTTTTCTCTTAATAAGTCTTATCGATTTCGGGGACGAAATCCTTGTAAGGGGTGGATGATTTGTAACATCCCTGACCTGGGTCGTAAGTTAACCCTAGGAGTTTTGCCTAAATGTGTAATTAAATGCTTGTGATTATCCCCTGGCATGTAATTAAGTTCTTGAGGAACATGTTTTCACTTTCCTGTCCTTTTTAAATAGGTTTTAGTATTGTTTTGTAATGCATGGACCTATGTGCAAATTACCCAATCTGAGGGGTTAACTTGCAATTTTCACAATTTGAGATATTCCTCAGGTGATGAGACATCATGTGGATGGATATGATGAGGTATGATGGATTCTCCAAGCTTGGGCATCAAGATGCAGCTTGTGGAGCAATCCTTGTGCTTGAAACCCTAATTTTGGTGTAAAATGCAATTTACCCAAAATGAGGGGTGCAACTTGTAAAATACATCTTCTAGAGCATATTATGTGATTCTTGATATCTTTTAGAGTAGAAATGATGAAAGATGGCACTTCATTAGTTAATTAGGATAAGATGTATAACCCTTGTAAAAAGATCACCAAGTTTTAAGCAAGAAACCCTAAGTATGTGTACCTTAATGATATGGCGACCTTTTCCTTGCCTTTGGGCCCTTGTTTTAATAAGGTTCTCACCTTGAGAAGGGGGAGGGACGTGCAAGAAATAAAGGAGGGACTTAGTTGAGAAATAGGGAAAACTAGAGGTCCTTTTGGTGAAACTTGTCCTAGCTATATATACCACTTCCCTTGCAAACATGTGAGTGTTCCCTTCATTTCTCTCCTTTCCCACCTCGTTTGGTCCATCCAAGACATAGATTAGGAGCTAGAGGAGACGACCATCTTGTCCCAAGGTAAGAAGAGACCATCTTGTAGCTCGGTTTCATGGAGGAAAGTGGTTCTTAGGGTTGTTTTTGTGGTCATCTTACCCATGTTTCTTGTTCTAGCCAACCTTCCCCAACCTTTCCTTGGAGAAAACTTTTTGGCCGACCAGTGGAGCTCAAGGTGCCATTGAAGACTTGAGAGATTGGAAGCTTGGATCTCTAGGAACGTCCTTAAGGTGGGTTTTATAACTCTAAACCTCTTGCTTTCTTAATGCTTATACTTGTTTATACTTGTAGTAGTAGTTCTTCTTCTTCCCCAAACTTCTTGGCCTTCTTGCAAGCAAATCCATGGAGAAAACCGACCTGTCTTGAGGTTGAAGACAATGGGCGTAAATACCTAGGTCACTTTACCAAACGACCTTGGACCATTTGGTCCAAACGGTTTGCAAACCGTTTGAAATCAAACGGTCTCACAACCGTTTGATTTCATGCGGTCTTGCAAGACCGTTTGGAATCAAACGATCTCAAGACCATTTGGTAGGGTTGACCAAGGGAAGACCATTTGGAGGTCTGTTGTACACATATTGAATTAAATAACTCCAAAAGATTGAAGCCTAATTGCAAACCGATTTCTAGTTGAAGGCACTTCAACCCTCTAAACCCTAATCGATTGAAATTGCTGATTTCAAGGATAGATTTTGGTGAACTTTGGGTTGAAGGGCCCAAACGGTCTGAAGACCATTTGGGGGTTCGTCCAAATGGTCTCAAGACCGTTTGGTGATAAACCAAGACCGTTTGGAGGTCTAGGGTTAAGGCAATTTGAGGAATTGATGGTCCAATCACAGTAAATTGAGTAATTGAATAAAAGTGCTGATTTTAGACCTAATTAGGGTTCAACCCGCATAAACTTGACCTAGATTTTGGTGCAACTTTGGGCAAACGGTATCAAGACCGTTTGGAGGATGTCCAAACGGTCTCAAGACCGTTTGGTCCAAGTTGGGGCCCAATTGAGTGCCAATTGATAGGTTCAACTACAATTGAAACCCTAATTATCAATGTTGATGGTTAATTGTTGATAAACCTTAATTCAATCGGTTTCAACCCCAATTGGTTAGCAATTGAGGGTTAATTGGATGTCCAATCAGTTGAGGGTAACCCTAATTAACTCAATTGACAAGTGGTTATCAAGGATGTGGCCAATTGGAGGCTTCAACATAAGAAACCCTAATCAATTACAACCTTGGAGACACTTTGGAGGTCCATGCGGTTTTGAGCCCATTTGGACCAAACGGTCTCAAGACCGTTTGGGCTCAAACGATCTCAAGGTCGTTTCATTTCAAACGGTTTCAAAGTCAACCCATCCAAACAGTCAACACATCCATGCGGTCTTGGTGACCATGCGGTCTTGGTGTCCAAACAGTTTGGTGGTCAACCATGTCCAAACGATCAACGCCCCTAAACGGTCTTAGGACCGTTTGGAGGTTGAAGTGTGTAACCGTTTGGAGACCTTTAGGGATGTGATTGCCTAATGTTGTGAAGGTTCAATGGGTTCAATGGTGGTCTAATTCAAACCCTAATGGTACCCTAAGATATTGAGGAGCTAAGAGGTTAATAGATTGAACCATGGTAAGAAATGGTGGTGCATTTACCAATGTGCCCTTGATGGGTTCAAATAGGTGACACCTTGACTAATCAAAACCCTAATGTCATGATGATGATGACTTGACTCAAGATAACCCATGGAGACTTGTTCTAACCTAATCCAGTGTAACATAATCACTACCTCTTAGCCAAGAGGAGAGAGAAGATCCCTTAATTAGTTGAAACTCAAATAAAGTACCTTCAATGTACATGAATGTGCATAATTAGGGTATGATCCACTAAGGAGAGATCATGGCAACCCTAATTATGATAATGGATGAATCTTAACCTAATTTAAGGGCATCAAGGATGATAATCTCATACAAGATGATGCTATGAGCTCAATTCACCATGAAGCATACAACAAACCCTAATTTGAAGGAATGTCATCCAAGTGAATAGTAAACCCTAGTTTGAAGGGTTAATAGGAAAAGGGCTAATTCTAGGTTATACCTCGGAGTATGAAACCTCATGAATGATACATGTATTGAAGAACTCCACCCCTTGTGGATATGAGGGGGTGATAACCTTGTTTGAATGGATGAATGCCAAACCCTAGAATTTAGTTGATGTGTGATGTTAAGCAGCACGACCGTGCTGTGGAGCACGACCGTGGTATGTGTCTCCTACACGGCCGTGCATGGGAGCACGGCCGTGGTGCTGTATAAATATATGAAAGAGTTCTGGATATTGTGTTTACAATGCTATCTATGTATGTTCCATCTATTGTAAACCATGCAGGTCCATGATAAAGAGGTGATCATATCCAGGTAAGGTTATGATGTTCTGTTCATTGAGAACACTTGCACTATGTGATGGATACATTGCTTCAGTCAAGTTCATGATGACTAGATGACTTGATGACTATGTGCTATTTGATAGCAAGTGCCATGATAACTTGAGGGTTGATTATCTGTGTTCTTAAATCATAGTGAGAAGATGATTGAGAACTGATACAATCTGATAACTGATGAGAAATGAGTTAGTTACATTTAGTATTCTTCCGTTATAGCTATGTTTTATGTTTGAATGCTTGAGATCATGCTTGATGATAAAAGAATACTAAAATGTACCTAACTAATCAAGTATAACCTTACCATGTAGAGCCCTGATCATAGATCCATCATTGTCAGGTGTAATATGATGGTGAAACAGGTTCTCCTAAGGAAACTCCTGGAGCGCATACTTTTGAGTATGTGGGGGAGATGGACGCGTATATCCTTACGTCTTAGTGTAGGGGTTGATGTGGATGATAATCCATCAGCACTACACTATGTGTTATGCCGGGTTGATGTATCACTAATCACCTGAGGAATTTGTGATGACACCTCGATGAAGATAAACATGAGATCTTTCGATGGTGAAGAGAGTACAGAACGCCACTGTGACTCTAATAGCGAAGGACCAGAGTACCCTGGTGAGCTATAGTGGTAGAGACACGAGATGTCCTGCATGTTCAACCTCAACTTGACTGAGGAAGTTGAAGGTCATGAGAATCCGACTCTTTTGATGACCTTGTATGATACTGAGGCGACTTAATAGTGGTCGGTTGGAGTTTGAGCGGTACACCTCATCTCCACAGGGCATAATGTTGTGTGTAAAATGTAATCAACCGAATAGTATATTTTCTTAGGTTGAACAACGAGAAGAAATGCTTGATACTGCCTTGAATATAATATTTCTATTGCCTACTCAGCATACATGTCTTTCATATTGCTGCTTAGAAGTAATTGTTGTTTATATACTCTTAAGTCTACTTTTGCAGGATAACTACCTTGCTTTAACTGTTTCCCTTTTTCTAGCAAGCTTATGGCGAAGAGTTATAACTCTCACTGGGACAATTATTTGTAATTGTCTCACCCCGTAGGCTTCAACCTTTTAGGTGGTCGTTGTAGACGAAGGAACCAGTCCGCAGGAGAGCAGCAGCAGCACCAGGGGCAGCAGTGAGCCTCAGGTGGATACCGTAGCTGTCATGTTGATAGTTAGAAGTCTTATTTTGTCTCTGTACACTCAGGTCCCAGGAACTAGATCTGAGATTTTGAATTTTGGAGTCTTGAGATTTTGTATATGGTTGTATATGTTCACTCAAGAAGTGACTTGACAGAGATGTAAACTGTTTATCGTACTTTTATGAATGAGTGTCATGCTTTCAAGGTCTCTTCTTGAAAAGTTTTTAATTTCTCGTGATTTTTTGCTTTCCGCTGTTAACTGAATCATTTTCCACTATGTTTATTTTGTATTTTGGAGATCAGAGCCCACACAGACTATGTGAACTACCTTGCCGCTGGTGTCATCCACCCTGAATGTACTGGCAATGCTCTAAAGAAATTCATGCATGATGTGAGGCAATATCACTGGGATGAACTGTACCTCTTCAAGCTCTGTGCTGATGGTCTCTACAGACGTTGTATCACTGAGGAAGAAGCCCAACTTATTTTAGAACAATGCCATGCAGGCCCAGTCAGAGGGCATATGAATTCTAAGAAAACTTCTTTGAAGGTTTTGCAATGTGGTTTCTTTTGGCCAACCATATCCAGAGATGCTTACAATTTTGTTCTATCATGTGACAAGTGTCAGAGAACAAGATACATTATGAAAAGAGATGAGATGCCACTTAAGCTATGGCAAGAAGTCAATATTTTTGATGTTTGGGGAGTGGACTACATGGGTCCATTCCCATCCTCACATGGATTTTCCTACATCCTAGTTGCAGTGTATTATGCCTATAAATGGGTAGAGGCCATACCAACCGTCACTAGAGATTCAAAACCCGTAATTAAAATGTTCAAAGATATCATTTTTCCCCATTTTGGAGTTCCACACAATGTGATCTCCGATGGAGGTTCTCATTTTCTAGAAAGAAGTTTTGAAGCATTGTTGAGAAGATATGGTGTAACGCACAAGGTAGCTTCCCCCTACCACCCACAAACAAGTGGGTAGGTAGAGGTTTCGAACCATCAACTCAAGGCTATCCTGGAAAAGATAGTAGGACGCAACTGAAAGGATTGGTCAGTGAAAATCAACGACGCCTTTTGGGCCTACCGAACCGCGTTCAAAACTCCACTTGGAACAACACCCTTAAGACTTATCTATGGAAAATCATGTCACCTGCCCGTGGAACTAGAACATAAAGCATGGTGGGAAATCAAACGGCTGAATTTTGACATGAAGAAAGCAAGCGAAGTCAGGATTCTACAACTTCAAGAGTTGGATGAACTCCAAATGACATCTTACGAGAATGCACAAATGTACAAAGAACACACTAAACTTTGGCACGACGGTCATCTGAAGAGAAAGGACATTCAAGTGGGAAACCAAGTTCTGCTGTTCAACTCAAGACTGAAGTTATTCCCAGGAAAACTCCGTTCTCGATGGTACGGGCTATAAATTGTCAAGAGCATCTATCCACATGGTGCATTTACTTTATCGAGTGATAAGTTAGGTGATTTTGTGGCGAACGGCCAATGCTTGAAGAGATATTTCACCACAGATGATACTAGCACTGATGAATTAATGAATCTTTCCAAACCGATAAATCTACCAGAAAACTAAAGAAATCACGTCGAGCCATCGACGTAAAACAAAGGCGCTTTTCGGGAGGCAACCCGATCTTTAACTTAGCTTCTACTTTTAGTTTTGTTTTTAGAAAATTTTGCACCTGGTAGACAATGCATCGCAAGATGCAGTCTTAAGTTATGATAGTTTCCATTTTTTTTGAGATTTCAGATGGAGGATGTGTCGCCGAAAGGAATGCAACCACATTTGGTGGACCAACCGGCACGAGTGTTCCCCTCCATCTCGGATTTAGAGTTTGCTTGGGATGAGCAAATTTCTAAGTTCGGGGTGGAGGGTGGGTGGTACGTACTTTACTTTCCACCCTCTCCTATCCGTTTCAGACTTAAGATTTCATCGTTGAAATTTTGAGCAAAAATTTTCAAAATTTTCAAAATTTTCAAAAGTTTTCATAGCAGTTTGTATAGAAACTTGATGAAGTTTAACGCTTTTGTTTTAATCAAAGCCTTTACCTAGACGGCTATCATGTTTTCCCATGTAGTTTCCAATCATTATACCCTCCTTATTTGAAGCGAAGCCTCAAGGAGGACAATTTCTAAAACTAGCCAATGATTAAAATCACCGTGTGAAGCTTATGAATCCTAACATCATGATAAGTAGATATGGCAAGTATCTGTCGAACTGAGAGGGATCAAACACGTTGTGCTTCCTATCTGACTAGTGGAACAATACCATGGAATCTCCACCGAATCCTCGTCAAGTCATTATTTGAGCAGAGTATGATAAGGAGAATGACCTGGTGCACTGAATTGTAAATCAAGATGCATTCTGATCTGAACTCTCTTCTACACTTCTTCTATCATCTTCTTACCCCTCCGTTCATCAAAAACAAACTAAAATAGCAAATATAGTGCCAAACCCTAAGTTCGGGGTGGCACACTCTCTCTCTCTTTATGCTTCTTCCCTCGCTACGAAATAGGGGTGTATCACCAAGAAAAGATGCCAAAGCGCACACAAAAAGAAATGCAATCTCGAGTCAAAAAGAGGAGAGATTCGCACACAAAAATGCAATCGATGAAATTGCAAATCATATAATAAAAATCTTGAGTCAAATAGAGGATAGATTTATTTCTTCCTTCCATACCACCCTTCACTCCCTTTTCCACCTACATGCACAATGAATGACTCCCTGATCCTAAAAACACCAGTGTCATATCAGGTGCACACTTGTTGTTCTGCGGGTATCTCTGGACTTCTACGAAACTCTCTGGCATGCTTGATTTTGGAAAAAAGTAGAGAGGAAGTGATATTGGGAAGTGAACTCGGGAACGAATATATGGTAAAATGTGTTTTGTGATCTCAGGATGTTGAGACACTTAGTCATACCGAGCAGAAATGAAATAATCGTGATGTGAAGATGAGGCAATCACACGAGTTGAAAGTATGCGCTTGGTGATTGTTTCAGATTTTGTGTCACTCGAGGAAGAGCAACGTTTAAGTTTGGGGTATTTTGATGAATGCATATTCATCTTAGTTCAATCATCTCGTTTAGCCTAGTTTTGGTTGCATTCGTGCATTTACTGGCTTTATCTTCTAATATGTGCATTTCCTTGGCTTAAATGCTTTATTGAGCTTTTATTGGTTGTATCTTCCTATATGCAACATATTTTGGGCTTAATTGAATTATCACGAATTTTTATTAAATTTTTGCACTTTTGTGCAGGTCAAATTTGGGAACTTGGGCCCAAACCTCTCTCGGCCCACCAACAGATCGTGACCTCCTTTTCTCTTCTCTCCCTTTGCTGATCTGTCTCTTTCCCTGCAAACCACGATTAACCCCACACTCGCGATTAAGGCAACAACCACGATCGCGATCCATGACACCTGTCCGCGGCAATAGTCGCGACCACTCTAGAATCGTGAACTCATAACCGCGGTCGCGGCAAGCTTCTCCACCCGCGGCAACTAACGTCATCCACTCCTCAAGGCAGCAACCACATCTGCAGTCGAGAGCTGGTAGACATCGCGACCTGCAACTGGCCACGATCGCGATCCCAGTGATCGATGCCTGACCTGCAACAGAACCTACCCCGTGGTCTGCAAACATTGCGACCACCCTCTCATGTCCGCGATCTTTACCGTGACCACTCCTCATCCCGCGACTGCGACGTCCAAAATAGTCGCGACCGCGGCGTCTGAAAAGCCACGGTCGTGCAAAAAGCCACAACCGCGACATTCAAAGAATCGCGACCAACCTTCCAATACCACGATCATTCGAAAAGCCACGACCGCGACATCATATGCATCTAAGCCGTGACCACGACATCATTCGAAAAGTCGCGACCTACTGCAAGATTACAGAGGGTGCGAATCTAAGTCGGGGCCCAATCTGCCTATAAATAGAACACCACTCCAGCCCATTAAATCATCATCTCCAGATGCCATTAGGCTGCAGGTCTGTCCTGGGCCTAAGGAGACGATCTCCATAGCCAAGACCTACAAGCCACCTCATTTAGATCTAGATTTGGGTCTAGATCTGTTGCGTCTATGCCATTTCTACGCCTCCATCTCATCCACGAGCAGCTCCTCTTGATGTGAGCAAGGACTACGAGAAGAAGAAGAAGGTGGAGAGAGGAGATTTTCCCCATCTGTCCTGGTGTTCTTCTCTCTTCTTCCAGATCTGCTTTGATGTTGTGTAGAAGACAGTTCCTCGACGGAGCTGCGATCATCTTCTTCACCATGGTCATGGCAGAATCCTCTATTTCTCTTGTTTGTCTTATTTCTCTCATCTTGAGCGAGTAATTTGCTTTCGCTGGGGTGCGGGGACTAGCCCCATTTCCCATGCTCTCATGTCCTTTTGTTAAACATTCCATGGCATGTATATAATCTTTCATATTGTTGTTAATCATCGATGTGTGCTTGTGGATTGATCACCTGCGTGCATTTATCTTGTTCGTTTCCTATGTTGCGAGAACTTCAATGCGTAGGTTTTGAATGTTGATTAACGCGGTTGACTCCCAAACTAGAAATAGAATGGGATTCCTTGAGGTCGTAAGTGTATGATCTGTGTGGTGATGAGCCATCTAGCCCACGGTGATGCTTTTGTGTGCCTGACGCCTGTATAGGGGGCCCACAACTTCATTTGGATTTCTGTATCTTCAGAGCCATAAGTATGTGATCTAGATGGTGACGAGACGTATGATACCTAAGGTGATGCTTACGCGGACCTGACGCCCAGATGGGGGGTTCTACAGCAGCTCTATTTGAATGGTTATATCTTGCCTGGATGTTTGATGTTTGGATGTGATTGCATGTGTAGTGGTGGTGAAACCCGGGACCATCTCAGCGATTTCCATCATTAATCTTTAATCAATTTTTAATCCTGCTCTTTTACCTTCCTTGCATTTAGTTTAATTAAACTCAATTCAACCAACCTTGTTCTAAATATTAATCTTAATTCAACTAGATTCGACTAGAGAAAGATTCTTAAAAATGTTGTCCCTTGGGATTCGATCCTCAACTATACTGCGATAAGACCCGTCCGCTTGCGGGTGGTATTATTGCACGTTGTTTTGGTTAAAAATTTAGGGATTTCAACCCTAATTGAGTTTGTTAGTGCAATAATATAAGCCAAGTCAATCATCCCATTGGATCATGGATGCATAAGGTGAAGTATCACCATCACATTTCATACTATTCTCAAGTATGAACCCACACATAGATCAAGGTGTAACCATCAGGCTATAGCATACTAGGGTTTCAACAACAATAAAAGAGTACTATATGATTGTATTTTTTATTCAAGGAACTGATACTCAATTACCATCATTTAGTTATACTAAAGCTAGGTATAACGAGCTATAGCTCATTAGGGTTACCCATTAATTCGTTATGGTGATTATCAATCATAATTATACAACGGAAAGGGTAAGACTACAAGTTTAAGGCATTGAACCATCAAATTCTCATCATTAGAATCATAACATTATACTATAGGCTTCACTAAAAACCATGGGAATATTGAAGCATGAACTTCTAACAATTAATTGTTGAAAAGGTAAAGCCATTGGTTGTTTGCATAAGAAAACTCCTTTAACAAACCACCTATGTAGTCATTGAGTTGTGCTCTAGAAAGAGTCACCATATAACCCTAGACATCCCTTGATTAACAACATAAAAAGTTCCATTGAGAGTAGGGTAAAACCCACAAGTTATTGTTTATTTAAGATAAGCCATCAATAAATAAGCTTCTTAAGTTGATCTCATAAAGGAAACCATTTAAATCACTTTATTAGGACCAACATATTACATTTAGGCATCATTCCAATTTATTGGAATGAAAAAACATTAGATCTTAACCATTCAGTCAAGCTCATATATTAAAACCATCAATTGGAATATCAGTTCGACCATTGCATTAAATGACCCAATAACCCATTGGTTTAAGGCTTAATTGATGCTACAACTATATGATTAACTCACCATAGGTTGTGAAGACCTGATCCACCATCCATAGTGACCATTAAATCACCATAGGTTGTTAGATCAACATTATATTCATAAATCACCATCGAATATCAAGCTAATGTCACCATTGATTGATAACATCATCAAGATACTTATTTTTTAATCATTAAGATTCTAATTAGGCCAAAAGACCTAAGGGGTTAACATTAGTTGATGCCCTTGGTCGCCACCATCAGCTTTCTTGAAGACAACCCTTTAGAGCATGGTTAATTAATCTTGTTCAACAGTTTAAGCATGGTTAGGGGTCTCACAACCATAAACTCCTAACAGGGATTTCAACTTGAAATCCAAGGTACACACAGATGGACACTTCTCATGCACCTCATCCTCAATCTTACACATAGTTACTTTCATCACATGGTGATGTCACATAATTCTCATAGAAGACATTTTCTTCTCCCTCAACTCTTTCATGTGTGTCCTTGGTTCAACATAAGAACTGTTGTGCCACCTGTACAGATCTAGTAATACCTTTCAACTTGGCACTCCAATTGTTGTCCTGAAATATTATATATATTGTACCACACATCATTTATAGGCCATACTTCATGTCTCTTATCAAACATAAAACATCATGTATCTCATATCATATGTAACTTTACAAGGTTTCATATCTATGGTCTTTTAATGATTGTTGTAATTAACAACTCAATCAACCAGGTAGGCATCCCCTAATTTTCAAGAACTATGAGGAATATGTTTTTAGAGGATTCTCCAATTATCTCAATGGTGGACTGGCCATTTGTTGGTTGAAGAATCATACAAAATATAACTTCCCGATTGACATTGTTAGGGGTAGAGAAATGACATTGTCCTCATCTTATCAGGATTCACGTAACATAATTAATAGAGGTATCATAACTCCAAGAGGATACTTTAGTCAACCCCCAACTCATTCTTGCTAGACTTGTCACACATAATTATAGTTACTTCAACATTCTTAAGGTTTAGCAAAGATGTTGACCATGTTACTGACCATCTCTGAAATACCTTGAGATGCCATCATTCAAAGCTTGCTACAACTTGTAAGACATGACATGAACACTTTGTTCCTCCTATTCATAAATTCTATTGGTACATTGGTTAGTCTAAAGGACATAACCCGAAACTCACCATGGTCATGTAACTTATTTCATCCATTCTAACTCTTATGTCTAAATGATATTTTATCTTACAGGAATGCGGTAGCACGTCTACTGATCAACGAACCATCTATCCTTGACAATGGTCTTACCTAGATATCACTAAAACACACACAACATTGTAGAATCACTTTTGTTTTTCCTTCCAAACAACATTTAGAGGGTCATCATCAACTCTCTCTCTCTAAGGGAGAGGAATATTTGGAATGTTCATTAATAAAAATATTCAACATTCACATACTTCCCATACTATTGATACATCTTGGATACTAGGATTCATTACCTTGGTATCCACCTCATGTGCTATAAGGAACTCACATCTGTATCTCATCTACTTTTACCCACATAACAAATCTCAAGACATATAAGATGAGTCTTCCTAAATATTGGAAGGCTCAAAATCAAACTCATCACAAACTTTATGATCTTGGAACCATAGTCCAAGCAACCTTGTGCTATAATAAGCCACCCACCCTCACGTTTACAACAAATCCACACATACCAAGTGGCAATGAGCCATCTCATCAACTTTGTAAGTGGATTTGAAAGGCAAAAAGTGGGCAGACTTAGTAAGTTGATCAATCACTTCCCACACTAAATCATAACCTTTCATGGTCCTAGGGAAACCAACATGACAAAATCCATTGTAATCTTCTCCCATTTCGATTCCAGAATCTCAAGCGGGTGAACAAGACCACCAAATCATTGATGCTCTATCTTAACTTGCTGACAGGTGAAACATTTTGCAACAAACAAAGTGACATCCTTCTTCATGTTCTTCCACTAGAAACTTTGTTGCAAATCCTTATGCATCTTGGTCGTACCAGGGTGTATAGTGTACTTAGACCCATGGGCTTTTCTCAGAACTCTTTGTCATAGGTCATCAACTTTAGGTATAAACAAACTATGTCAGAAGAAAACATCACCATCCACTCCAACTAAAAAGTTAGATTGTGGTTTCACAACTAAGGCCTTCATCTCATCAAGCTCAAGACTTTCTAGCTGAGCAACAACTTTTTTGATCCAAGATGGTGTAATGGAAAAACTAGCCATGTGAACAAACAAATTCTCACGTCATCATCATCAACAAGTTGTGGTTGCCAACAAGAAACATACTCCATATTCATAGCAGCACAGACTGTATCTTTCTTTTGACTCAAAGCATCAACAACTATGTTCGCTTTACCAGGATGATATCTGATGGTAAAGTCATAGTCCTTAAGGTATTCCAATCATATCTTCTGCCTCATATTCAGATCCTTCTGTGTCAAAAGATACTTCAAACTTTTTTGATTTGAGAAGACTTCAAATTAAATCCATACATATAGTGTCGTCAGATCTTTAAAGCATGCACGATAGCAGCTAACTCTAAATCATTCATAGGCCAGTTCTCTTCATTAGATTTTAACTAGCATGAGTCATAAGCGATCATTATATCTTCTTGCATTAAGAGACACCCTAATCCTTGCTTAGAAGCATCAGTGGAAATGATATACGATTTTCCTTCAACAGGTAATGCAAGAACAAGAGCAAATGTCAAACATCCCTTCAACTTCTAAAAACTATCCTCACATTTTGGTATCCACACAAACTTGACTTCTTTTTGTGTCAACTTTATTAGAGGGAGAGATAGCTCAGAGAAACCCTTGATAAACCTCCAGTAGTAACCTGCTAAACCAAGGAAACAATGTATCTCATACAGAGTCATCAGAGTTTTCCACTTGGTCACAACTTCTACCTTTACAGGATCAATGACAATATGTTCAGTAGAAATCACATGACCCAGAATCATCATTTCCTTGATCCAACATTCACACTTTGAGAATTTAGCATAAAGTTGATTTTCTCTTAGTGTGTTCAACACGATTTGCAGATGTTCACGATGTTGTTCTCTACACTCAGAGTAGACTAAGACATCATCAATGAACACCACCATGGACTGATCGAGATAAGGATTGAACACTCAATTCATCCAGTCTATGAAAGCAACAGGGGAATTAGTCAAGTCAAAAGGCATGACTAAGAACTCAAAATATCCATATCATGTTCTGAAAGCTCTCTTTGGAACATCTTCATCTTTCACACGCATCTGATAGTAGCCACTTCGCAGATCCATCTTTGAGAACACAATGGCTGACTTCAGCTGATCAAATAGGTCATCATTGTGTGGCAAAGGATAACCATTCTTTATCATCATTTTATTAAGCATACAATAGCCATATGCACATCCACAATGAACAATCCTTCTTCTTCACAAACAATACATATGCACTCCAAGGTGAAATACTAGACCGCACAAAACCCATGTCGAGAAGCTCCTGAAGTTGCTTCTTAAGATCGGTGAGTTCAGTAGGTGCCAAGCGATAAGGCATATTTGAGATAGGAAAAGTTTCTAGTGCGAGCTCGATGGAAAACTCCACCTTGCGAGTTGGGGGCAACCCGGGCAACTCCTTAGGGAAACAACTGGAAAGTCCTTCACCACATCTATATGATCTAGAGAAGGAGGTGTGGCACAGAGAACGATAGAGGCTAAATATGCTCTACACCCTTGCGAGAAAGCTTTTTGGCTTTGATAGTGGAGATGATAAATTGTTGATTTTCTCACTTCCTACCCTGGATACACATCCTTCCTTCCTCAGGATGTAACAAACTAACCATCAATTCTTCACAGAACAAAAGCACCTTATACCTCTTCAACCAATCCATCCCTAGGATAACATCAAAAGTGGTCATGTCAAGCAGGATGAAATCCAGAGGAAACATCTTCCCAAAGATACAAAGGTCTAAGGTCAAGAGTTTGATATAAGAAGAGAAAATTCTACCACTATGGGTTTTAACATCTAATACATGATCCATATATTTTGATTCTACCTCTAACATTGAGGTAAGATGAGTTGATATGAAGATATTTGACGATCCAGAATAAATAAGTGCTTTAATAGGATACATATTAAGACATAAAGTACCTTCGATGACTTCATTATCTTCTCCAACTTCTTTAGCATTAAGAAAAAAAACTCTACCATTCCGCCTTTCCAGAGGTGGTTGATGGCCTTACCAGTTCTGGTTGTTGTTGTTTCTTGGAGGCAGAATTTGTCGCTAGTGTGACTATTGAGCAGGATGCTGAGCTGGGGCTTGTCCACGATGAAAATTAGGACAGTTAGGTCAGATGTGTCCACCTTGTCCGCACTCAGGGAAGATAGGTGCAAGTCGATCATCTCGACAAGGCAGTGCATTACCCACTAGGCACCTTCTAGGCGGGTGAGAATGGGAACAATAGTTGCACTTGTCGCTTCCTTGATTACTGTCTGAGTTCTTCCTCTTGTTGTTGTTGTTGTGCTAGGAAGACTAGAATCCAGGATAGGACTCTACCACCAACGCCTTTTCCACCATTTTTTGAAAAGTTAGTGGTAGCTGGGGAACAAGATTATGCCAAAATTGTAGCTCAAACCTTCCAGGAAAAGGGTTGACCTTCACTCAACTCCAAGATCAACCACTTAATGCTCCAGAAGAAGGAAGTGCTGAACATACTAAGAAACACTCATGCTCCCTTGTCATGGGATATAGAACTCTACTTCCTTACTCTTCAAATAGGCTGTATAGATATACTTCTTATGTAACAGCTTGAGGAACTGCTCCCAGGTCATGCTCTAAGTGTCACAGGTTTGAGCCATACCCATCCACCAAACCCATCTGGCTCATTCAAAACATAAGTTACAAAATGACCCCTTTGATGAGGAGGACACACCTTGTCATGGGATATAGAACTCTACTTCCTTACTCTTCAAATAGGTTGTGCAGATATACTTCTTATGGAACAGCTTGAGGAACTGCTCACAATTCATGCTCAAAGTGTCACAGGTACGAGCCATACCCATCCACCAAACCCATCTGGCTCATTCAATACATAAGTTACAAAATGAACCTTTTGATGAGGAGGACACACCATTCCCTCAAAATTACTTTCCATGGCCAACATCCAATCATCAGCCTTATCCACCATGTTTGGCTCACTCTCTCCCTTGAAGTACGGTGGTTGCATCTTGATGAAGTTTGTTAAAGTGAACTCCTTAGGCTTGCTTGCAACAAATGCATCATTAGAGAGTTATCTCACCAAGGTAATCAAGAGAAGTTGATGCAACATGGTCATCGCTGTTCAAGGTTCAGAACAGGTGTGTTTACAGGAGGAGTAGGGGTTGACCTGGTGTTTTGGGGTATCACCAGGTTGTCTCAATTGTTGGTGTTGCTAGAAGAAGAACCCTTGGACAAGTTGTTCATGTCCCCAAATAGATTATCCCACCTTAAAGACAAATTTATGACATAAGATAACCAAGAGTAGACAACAAAGATATGTAAGACTACTATTGCCTCTGGTCATGCTATTTTAGACAGTCA
Source organism: Alisma plantago-aquatica (assembly GCA_963693085.1). Taxonomy (NCBI): domain Eukaryota; kingdom Viridiplantae; phylum Streptophyta; class Magnoliopsida; order Alismatales; family Alismataceae; genus Alisma; species Alisma plantago-aquatica. The sequence goes on along the minus strand of OY856412.1, from coordinate 1,364,643,727 downwards.
GTATCAACTCAGGCCAGGCATATATCATACGGATCTGGGAGTCCTCATAAATCAAGCTAGTGGCACAGAGGAAAATCTTTCCAAACCTGAGCCTTGATCGTTTCTAGACACCCTTACTTTCAACTTAAGCTGCCCAGTAGGCTCTGATACCATGTTGTAAAGAGGCAAGATCACCTCCTTACTAAAATTTAAAGGAAATAAAAAACATCCATCTTTTCACAAAAATAATAGACCTTGACAGATGCATGTATAATATTCCCAGTAAATAAACATGATTTAGATATATCTAAATTGTCAATAGCATCATAAAGGAAACTAAGTTATTACATTGCTTTTGAACTCAATTCACTACATGAGTTTCGTGAAAGGAAAAACTAGAAAAAAAACTAATAGGATCTAGCAGTAGCAACCTAGACATCCTTGAAGCAAGACTTGGATCTACTCCTGATTCCGGTTCCCTTGACCTTGTTCACCACCTTGTTCCAAACTTGGGTGGTTGGGAGAGCACTCAACAAGAGAGAGAAAATCAAGGTATGTGTCAAAATAATGAACAAGGACAAAAGATAAAGAAATAACATGGATATAAATGCTAAGATTTCATCATAAGATGAAGAGATCAAGAGTATGAGGCATAATCAAATAGATGCTTTCCATACCAAGAAAATAGTGAAAGATTTTCATGCATGATTAATGTTGCCTACCTTAACAAAGTAGGGTTAAGGCACCTATGAAACCTCATGTAATAACTAAAACCTAGTCTCATGACCCTGATCACATGTCTTTGAGGATAGTCAACTTGGTTCTTTGGGCTTAGACAAACAAGGATTAAGATATACACATTAATAGATTAATTTAAAATCCTAACACGTAGACATATAAACAAAATATGACTGAATGCTCTCATAATTAATCTTTAGACCAATTAAAATATATCACTTGAGACAATGATGATTAAAATTTATGATAAGAGAACATATGAGCAGATAAGAACTAAAATGCCCATAATAGAGGATAATATTCAAAATTAATACTCTAATGAGATAAAAGATGAATACATATAAATTCTTGTGCATAATAATGATATACAATTCTCTTGGTAATAAGAATGAAGGCAAGGTGACACAAATAATTATATAACAAGGACGATGAAATGAATACTATGGTGTCAAGCCAAAATGTTAAATTCAGATAAGGAGATCTCAAAAGTGAAATTTAATGTGAAATTTGGATTCCTTGGGTCCCATTTGACTTGGGAGTCAAGTTCACATTATTTACTTAATAATAGTTAATTTAATTCAATTTGAAAAATAAGATATGAGTTTTCCTTCAAGATATGAAATAAAATATTTAATGATTCTAAAAGTGGAAAATAATCTTTGATTTGTAATATACACATTCAAATATGCCTTTGTGTGAATTTTCACTCAATTTGGAGAATATTTGCTTAAAAGGTGAAATCAAGAGAGATAAAATGAGTAAAAGCCATAAAAGATAAATAATATGATAATTGATCCTCAAAAGATGGAAATAAAGAAAACATTTGTAGTCAACACACTAAAGTTTAATTATGAATGAAGTATCATCAAATTTGGATAATCCTAATGTCATTAATGCATGAGGAAAGAGAAGATAATATTTGATTTATTTAATACATCAAAAGTCTTCAAAAGGAAAATCAAATTCAAAATCGGATTTTACATGCCTTAATTAGTCTAGGTGCAAAATTTCATATTAATTGGATAATGTTTGGACCCTCAATTTGTTTGGGAAAGAAGGACATAATAAATTTAAACTCACTTTATTCGAATTTGTTTTGTCCTAAAATTTTCCATTTATTTGCAAAACTTATCTTTGGGATAGCCGATCGAACAACCAAAGTTTTTTTTTAGCCTGATCCAATGGCCCCCGCTTTGTCTCTTACCTTGCGCCAGTTATGGAAATGGGGTGCTTTCACAACTGATATTTTCTCTCTGTTATCTCCCACATCACTCCCTCTTAGCTCCCGATTTATTCTCCTCTAGCATCATCTCCCAGTTCTGGGCCTCTTGATCACAGGCTTGTTAGGTTTTTTTTCTATATTTAGTCAACCTCGACCTTCCTTCTCCCCTGTTTCCCCCTATTTCTTACCCCTTTCCTCATTCTCACCTCTCTATACCATTGGATCACTGGGAAATGGTTCCTAGACCTTCAGCAAGCCCTCATGCTCTGTCTCCCGACACTGGGTCAGACTCGGTGGAACCTCAGGGTGCTGCCCCTACTCCAGTCGGCGTTGCTTGAGGCTTTGTTTAGAGGGGGGCGAGGTTTCCAACTATGGCAAAGTCAAGACAAGGTCTGAATATGTCCATCATGTCCATCCAAAGCTGTATCTGCACTTGGTTTCCTCTGATTCAAGGTAAAATAGTTTTCCTCCTTTTCTTCTCGTGATTTGCCCTTCATACAAATCATGGAGATACAAGTGAGTTTAATGGTTAGTTTTGCCAATTTCTTGGTCTTTTAAATTCGCATGGTTCTCATAAAAAAATTTGTGTTTCTTGCCATGGGTTTTAAAGGATGGAGATCGGTTTTGATTCACGAGTTGTGTTGCTTGTGGAGTTCCTCACGGGCGAGAGACAGAGGACAAAGATGACTCTTTGCTGATTTACTTCACTGCCCTTGATTCTTGTTCGTTGTTCATTTTTCCCGTAAGGATAATTTAGTTTTTTAGCCCATGCCTTGTTCTTTGATTGTGTGCCTTACTAGAAGCGGGTCAGTCCAGTCAGTTATTGTTGATTGGGTTGACTCAGCGGGCCCGATCCACTGACGTGGATTTATCTGATTGGCTGGTTTTTGAAAGTTGTAACTAATTATTAATAGCTTAGAAAAATAAAATAGAATATATTCCAAAATTAGAAAAATACAAGATTTCGAATGGTACTGGTTTTGTTACCAAAATCTAATGTTGAAAATATGTGATTTTAATGGATTTTCCTAAATAAGTAATAACTTGCAAAATTCATAACTAAATATTTAAATGTCATAAAAATATAATAAAATATGGTTTGAATTTAGAAAAATATTATCTAAAATACGGCATTTTGATAACCTAATTCACTAATATTTTAAAGGTGATTTTCAGGGTTTTAAATAATTAATGAAAACTTAACCCTAATTTGCATATATGTATAATAGGTGTTTTGGAGACCTAGACTTGGATCTAGGACTGACTTTGGACTGTTTAGATTCTTGAGTAAGGTATGTTTGCATCCCCTATTTTTCCTTTGAGCAATTAGCCTATGTTTCTTCTTTCTCTTGATCCTATGGACATTTGCCTACACAATATCTTGTTCTTTTAGAAAATATGCTTCATGTGAAGTATCTTGTTTGTTATTGATTTTGTGATCATTTATTTGCTTGACATTCTCTTAGAATCTTTATTATGCTTTGTTCATGTTGGAACTCTTTGACATGTGATGTCTTCTGCCCACTCGTGAGGTGGATGTATATGTTGGCCACTTTTGTGATGATTTTGTAAGATTTGACTATACTTTCTACTTGCCTCTCTATTAAACATGCTATGTGAATCAGTAGCACTAGAGTAGTGTAATTGCATTGGTTTTTGGGCAGATGTGTATTTCCTGCTCAGGGAAGCATGCTCTTGTTGTTTTTGAGATGGAGGTGGCCCCATACCTGAGTTTCAAATTTATGAGGTTTGACCCACTTTATATATATTTGGGAGTTTGGTTATGTGTCATTCTCTATCAAGTTTCAAGTCTATCAAACATGGCTGACTTTATCTTTATATTGTTCTAGGGCTATGTTTATCTCACATGCATGCAAGATGATGATACTTGATGATGGGTTTTGTGCCCTAATCTCATGATATATGCTTATGTGGCCCAACTTTATTGTTTATTCATGGCAAGTAATTTTGTTTGTTATCTCTCATTGTAAATCATTTCTTTTATGCCCTATTGGGTAGCCTGTGACATCCAACTTACAAAACACAAGATTAACTAAGCGGAAGCGAACCATTTGCAGTGGATTACTAAAAATCACTAAAAATTAAAACTTTTTGCAAAGAGATCCAATCATAGGAAATCTTTTACAAAAAGATCCATAGTATAACATTTACATCTTGTTTCAAAGTACATGTCTTGTACTTTTTCTTCTCGAGAATTACAACATCAGTTGTTCTATGACATAATATATATATAGACAACATAAAACCTCTAGGCATCAAGCCAAAATCTCAGATCGATTCATTAAAACACTAACTATAAACTCTAAGGACCTGAGAGTACAGAGATGACACATAGGACTTCTAACTATATGAGTTGACAATCAGGATCTCCACCTGAGATCTCACTACTGTCCAGGCTGTTGCTTTCCTTTTTCCTGCAAAAGAGTATCTGCTTCTTTGTCTGCGTCCACCTAAAAAAATGTTGGATCCCACGGGGGTGAGACAATTGTAAATTTCCCCATCGGGAGATATAACTCTCCGCCAAAGCATTGTGTTGCAGTTTAAAGATATAAAATTATGTAGAGAATAAGTCGTTTAAAGCATTCTCAACTTTGTAAGCATTGCAACTATTTATGATAGAGAAACATATCATATAATCTTTTAATAAGGAATAGGAATGACATGTATATCATTTATCCAACATATTATACCATCATAACAAACTTTTCTTGTAACACTCATCATCTTGTTATGTCACCCATGAAACACTCTTGTTTCATTCTGTTAGCCTTAGTCAACCTGTTAAATAGATAAGAAGATATATCTACCATGTACTCATATATCATCAATATAAGCATTGGATTAATACCAATCCTAAATCATCATTACAGGTATTGGGTTATTAACAAACCTATGTTACTATTACAGGCATTGGTCTATTACCAATCCGATGTCATCATTACAGGCATTGAGCCTCTCCCAGGTATTGGACTCTTCCAAACCTGATTACACTGCCAGGCATTGGACACTACCAATCCTGATTTCACATCCAGGAATAGGACTTTAACCAATCCTGATTATAGGCATTACACCTCTTCCAGGTATTGGACTTCTCCAAACCTGATTACACCGCCAGGCATTGGACACTACCAATCCTGATTTCACAGCCAGACATTGGACTTTTAACCAATCCTGATTACATAGCCAGGTAGTGGATTCTAACCACTTCTGATTACAGGCTTCATGCCTCTGCCAGGTATTGGACTCTAACCAATCCTGATTACACTGCCAGGCAGTGGACTTTAACCACTCCTTATTTCACAACCAGGCATTGGACTTTAACCAACCCTGATTATAGGTATTACACCTCTGCCAGGTATTGGACTCTTCCAAACCTGATTACATGGATCATGGAATATAAATTCCTTCGACCCATCATTAATCATCATGGTGCCTCTTACTATGCTACAATTGATCTCATGGCTCATAAGGCCCATAAAGAATCTTGTCACCTCTCATTAGGCAACATCTAATAATATGGCTCACAGGGCCATTTAACATCTTGTCACTTATCACTAGGCAACATAATCATTTTATCTGATGTAATATATTAGTAACACCATTATTCCCTTTATAGGGTTAGAGCTTATTATTCAAATCACACCGGGGTTTCTCATGTCCCATTACCCAATTTAGGGTTAGGGTTTTCCCATCTCTCATTGCTTAGGGTTTCATGCTCACATTATTTGTTCAGCTCTCATATATTTCTTCACACCACTAGGAGCATTCAAAGATATCATAAGTATAGGCTTATGATCACTATTCTCATCATTTATCATTAATGATCAATAATTTAAGGCATGAGTTCATTTCTCATCCTTATCATGGTATGATTACATCATAATCATTGATTTGTCTTAACCCCACTCTCAAGGTGTATTAGTCAACATTTATCAAAAGTACATTGAGTTATTACAACTTTATTGTAACAATTGCATATCACACACTCCATGTGTTTCTTATCCAAGGATATTGTATTAGAGGCTCATCAAGTTATGTATATACTGAAAATGTTGAATGTGATATCTATCATGCCTTGATATATCACTTTCTTCTCATATCCTTCTTAATTAAATAATTCAGCTATCTTTGTATTAAGGTATTTCCCCTCTTAATACTTTATCCACTAACTTGTCACTTTCATCATATGGTACATTGGTTACATATTAGAATTGTCCAACCATCTTTAGTGATATGGACTTATCCCATGATTAGGCATTATTGATATAGAATAAATCATTATCAAATATTTTAGGTATGTCAACTCTTAGGATGTTATTCACTCCATTATATAATATTGCATACTTCACTCCTAAGAGTTTCATACCCTCATCATTGTAAGATGTATAGGATTGTTACACATACATGAAATTAGACATATAATGTTCTAGGCATCCTCTTGTCCTTTAGACCCTTATTCATTAGGGTATCAACACTATCATTCATATAGTTCATCAACTTTACCCTTCATGGTTATAACATCCGCATCTTACTTGATTGTAATAACCACATCCTACTTTAGTGTATTGGTCATTATACCATGACTATGGTTGCACATATCATTATATGGAATCATCCTGGATTTAAATATCACTTCACATCATTCTTCAGGGTTTCCATAATATTACTCTTAATTAGGGTTTCACATAACATTACCCTAGATTAAGGTTTATCATAACATTAATCTTAATTAAGGATTCTCATAACATTACCCTCAATTAGGATTTATCATGGATTCACCCTCAATTAGGGTTTCACATGGAATCACCCTCAATTAGGGTTTATATTCAATAACCCACGATTAGGGTTTACTATTCACATCACGTCACCCTAGATTAGGGTTTATCATTAAAATACCCTGAATTAGGGTTTCCCATATCATTTCCCTAAATTAGGATCATACTATCATCATGGATTAGGATTACACCTATCATTGCTCTTAATTAGTGTTAGGATTCATTAGCCTTCATAATTAGGGTTTCATGATCTCACTATAAAGGATCATACCCTAATTAGACATTCATCCATAATAAAAGTGTTAAAACTTGACCATTGGTGGTTATCATTCATGTAGGAAGTCTTCTCTCTCATTTTCTATAAGATGATGTTTACTTCAACCTTCATTAGGCTAAGTCAACTCACTTCAAAGAGAATTGACACCATGAGTTATGCCATTACCACCATGATCATTAAAGAATAATTATTCAAAGGGTACTAATCACCCTATCTCATTAAGTGTACCATTATTTTAATCACCCTTGGTTTACATCATATAATTGTTCACTTAAACAATTAACTTGTATCCACTTTGAGTGTTCATACAATTTGATTGATTACCTTTCAAATGATCTTGGTCTATTAGACCTCAAACGGTCTTGACCAATTAGACCTAAAATAGTCTTGACCAAACCATTGAAACCGTTTGGTAAAGGTGAACCCTTGAGACCGTTTGCAAAAGGTGACCCTTGAGACCGTTTGCTAAAGGTGACCCTTGAAACCGTTTGCTAAAGGTGACCCTTGAAACCGTTTTCTAAAGTACAATTTTGAAACCGCATAAAACTCAACCAGTTTGGGATCGTTTGGTCCCAAACAGTCTTGAAACCGTTTGGTCCAAATCTCCTCAAAACCACATGGACCAAAGATGGTCTCAACTACTCCAATCGGTTTAGGGTTCTCAATGTTGATTCCTTCAACCATTGTATCATATAATCATTCATCAATTGTGCCTATCACCATACTTCAATTGGGCTCAATAGATCATCCTTAAACTGATTTATCCCTCAATTGATCATCAATTAGGGTATTGAATCAATTGGATTAGGGATTGAAACCATTGAACCTTCAATGTTAGTAAATATGTTATCAATTACTTTGAAACTATTGGACCTTCATTCAAATTGGACATGACCTGACGTCAAACGGTCTTGAGGTCATTTGGATGACCTCCAAACGGTATTGATACCGTTTTCCCATCATATCATCAAAAGCCATGACAACCAATTAGGGTTTGGATCATTGGATTGATAATCAAATCAACATTTGATTGCAAATCAGTTTGGTATCTTTAGATCTTCAAATACTCAATCATACTCAACCCTAGACCTCCAAATGGTCCTGGGTGACCCCCAAACGGTCTTGAGACCGTTTGGGTAATCCCCAAACGGTTTTGAAACCGTTTGGGTCAATCAACCCAAGTTTCCAACTTAATCAAATTAGAAATCACCACTTGACCCGATTGGGGTTTGATGATTGATTGTCCTTCAACTCATGAACCAATTGGAACTAATCAATTATATTTAGTAGGTCATTAACCATCAACATTATCAACATTTCCCCAAATGGTCAGCCATGGTCAACACCCTAAAATGGTTTTGAAACCGTTGCTTTCATGCGGTTTGATGAAACTGTTTCCTTTCAAACAGTTTGAAACCGTTTGCTCATAAACGGTTTGTGAAACCGATTGAGCACTTGAGTTGAGACCGTTTGGTCTTGATATTTGGAGAGGTGTGTGCTTATGATGATTTCATCATAATCAATCTCTAAACTCACGAAACCTATTGTGGTTTCCATGGTGATTGCATCAATCAACCAAATCAAATTCTGGAAATGCAAAAAGGATCATCAAGTGATTAATAATTGATTGAAATAACAACATTAAGGGTTTAAGTTATAAAACCCACCTCCAATTGAGCTCCAAAGCTCCAAGCTCACGGAAAAAATGGTGGATGAATCTTTTGCAATTCCCCTTAGGCTCGTCCTCAAGCTTTTGGTTGAAATGTTTGGCTAGGGTTGAAGAGGAGACCAAATTAAGAAGAAATCCATGATTTATTTTCAATTTCCACCATGGAATCAAGGTGAAAGGGATCAAGAACCTTACCAACAGGTTGGGGGTCGTCCTCCTGATCCTCCCACGCTCCCTTGGTCATTTTTCAAGCAAGGAGAAGAAGTGAAAATGGAAAAGCCTTTCATTTGGCTTGGAAAGGGTCTTTTTATAAGAATTCAATGAGAGAGAAAATGTTTTATAAAAATCTATTAATTCCGAAATTATTGCCAACTCTTCCCCCTTGCTTTCTTGTATACAAAGGCATATCTATCTCCACCGAGCTACCTTACATTATCCAAGAATTATGGAAAAAGAAATTAAGCACCTTAACCCTTATAAAAGTAATATCCATTTTTTAGTGGAATTTCTTTTTCTTATAATAATGGTGAGTGGAGTTTCACCTCCTTAGGATATGCTCGTGCCTTTGCAAGGCTCAAGTATGTCCACACACATCTGAATCCAACCATATTAATTTTGGTTGAAATCCCCTTCAATTATTTTATTTATTTTTGCATTAAATTGAATTAGGGTTCCAATTAGGCTTAAATCTTGATTATTTTAATATCAAGATTCTCTCTCCTCCAACCTAATTCAAATGAGGTGCCCCTCTCATTTTCTTTTCTCTACATGATGCCAATAAACATTAGGGACCTTATTGAAGTGGTAATTTGCATATTGAACCTTAAGTTTTGGGTAATTTACACATTACACCAAAACTAGGTTTTAATGCACAAGGATTGCTCTACAAGCTTTATCTTGGTGCCCACGCTTGTGGAAACCATACCACTACATCATATTCATTATTATGATGTCTCAACATCAGAGGAACATTTTCTCATGTGCAATTGGCAAGTTAACCCCTTAACTTGGGTAATTTACACATTAGTCCAAAATAAGCAAACATTACTTCAACATTATCCAAACAGGACCAAAATTGAAACATAAGTCCCTCTAGAGCCCTAATTACTTTTCACAAGATAATATTAAGCTTATAAGCATCTTTATTAATAAAAAAACCTAGGGTTAAAGCATAACCCAAGTCAGGGATGTTACATAGCCCTTATCTTTTCTATGGGAAGCCTTTTATATTAGATGTCCCTTTATCTAATGATATTGCTCAGTTTCCTTTTTAGTATTCACATACCAGCCTTTGTTGATGTCTTCTATTTTTTTTCCTCTTGATGGGGTAGGCTTCTAACCCTAGGTGAAGGATATGGAGGACGTGGCATGCAGTCTTGGACTTAGCTTAAGGAGTTAAAGCTTGGAGATTAAGATTTCCCTCTACTAGATCCTTATGTTGTATCATACATGTAAACTCTATGTTGGAGATTAAGATGAACATTTGTAAAACTTTTGGAAAGTTGATAATAGTCATGGTTTTTATTCCTCTGCTATACTTTGGTTGTTTTGCTTACCATTACTAAGATTTGAAAATTTTACACCCACTCCAATGTATCTTTTAGGTGTGTTTTGACTGGAGGTTTTATTCTTCAAATTTTTAGTAAGGAAATAATAATAGAGAGATTAGGGTTCATATAATTCCTCAGTAGGGAAATTATGGTTAGGTTTGCAAATATCCCAACTTAGTGTGTAAGGATGCACATACTTCTCTTATTGAGTTCAATTATCAATTTCATCACTTTTAGATGATCCCAAGTTCAACTTTGCCTATTTCAATTTATGAACATTTATTTAGAGCATATAATGTACCTTAATGAAAAGAAACCCTAATTTTGGACCTTTTTAACAAAACTCATATTTTGATTTTGAAAATCTAACGAATCAATTAATTATATTCTCTTGATCAAGAAAACATATTTTTATGTTAATTTTGGAGCTAATATGATTAAGTTGTGATTTGTATGCATTTTATGCATTAAATTCATTTTTTTAAAAAGCATCCTTTGATAAACCTTGAAATCAAACCTTAAAACCATTTTATTAGAAAAAATGCATTCTTTTCAATTCTTAAACATATTTATTTGTTAATTTTGGATAAGTGGATTAAAAGATATGAATTTTACATATTGGGCCAATAAGAAAATTAGAAAAATACATGTAAGCGAGAAAAATAGTGAGAAAAGGATAAGAGCGGGGCTGACCCGCTGACTTGGCCCAATCAGGGGTGGCCAAGTCATGGGTCAAAGCCTCGTCTTTGACTCGCTCAAGCAAATAAAACTGAAGGCGAAAGACCATAATTGTAACATCCTCAATTTCATAGCTAAAGTAAGCTTTTAATGTGGGGTTTTCTAGTAAAGGCATGCCAAGGGACGTAATGAATGTAACCATAGCAAGGTATGTAATTAAGTTCACAAAACGTGTATGATTGTATTTGGTTGTATATGAATATAAATGAATTATTCCTATGAACAATAAGGTGACAGATATATAATATGATGAGTCCAGTTCATGACTTGAGCCTTAGACCTAGCTTAGGTCTTCATGTTATTTCACTAAAGAAATATTTATCACATGTGTCATACATGGGCTTCAATTGAGAAATAATATGGGTTGAAGACTTGTTTTCATGATTTGGAATACAATCAAGCTCATGGACCCTTTGAAATACTAAGGAATGGGTCATGTGCCCTAGAGCTCAATTCCAGCCCTATTGGACCAATTAAGTTCTACAAATAGGCCCTTGAAGTGCAAATTGAGAATTAAGTATTTCATGGTCATAATGAATGCTCAAAATATTTTTAGTAGAATAATAATTAGAATATAATATGGTGAGAAAAATTTCAGATGATATTGATGTATATAGTGGCCTAGGTGATTAAATTAGTAATTATTTGATATTTATCTAAAAGAAAATTTTGGAGGGTCTATCTCATTAGTTTTGAATTGATGTATTTCTAATGTAAAGATTATTAGAATACTATGTATCTCCCAAATTTTGGGATCAAACGGAGCTACGAATTGGTATATACAAATATTTCTATAAAATGAACTTTTATGCAAAAGAAATAAATAAAAATAAAGTAAAAAAGGGGGTGAATCAGTCCTCGCGGACTGAGAGTCGGGCCCCTGTTTTTGGACCTAAACAGAGCCCTCCAAGCAGAGGATTCTTGCTCTAGATTCGGACGGCAAAAGGATATAAAAGCCTTAGAATCTATGAAGATAGGGTTACACGAGTCAATGGCTAGGGTTTTGGCTCGAAGTTGAGAGACAAGAGAGAACCAATAGAGAGGTTTAAGCGGCGTCCAGAGGGGGGGCTATGAATTCCATGGAGCCAAGGAGTTTCGACTTTGACCACCCTGCACGCAGAGATGGTGTCGTTGAGATTAGGGAGAGTCATTCGGAGTCGTTGACAATTGTATCTTGTACGGTGGTGGTCTAAATAGGACGCCCATGGCTAGCGCCACCATACTCTGTTCCTGATCTCGAAACAGGGGATTCACGAGGTAGAAGAATACGGGAGGATGCACCGGCCCTAGATGCGCATGAGACCCTAGCCGCCAGATCAAATCTTGACGGCCGATATTGACCAAGGTTAGGTAAACTTCTAAAATTCATATCTTGAGCTACAGATATCGGTTTAGGACAAACAAGGTACCTATGGAAAGCACTTCGAGTGTACTATCCTATAAAAATAGTTCCATAGTAGGATTGTTATGTCTTCTATTTATTATATTCTGAGAAGACAAAACTATATGATTTTGATGTTTTGCCAATTAAAAATAGTAAACGACTTTAGAAATTCATACAAATTTTACTAACTGTGTATTTTGATATGTTTATTACTTCAGAGCATGATCTTTCGTATATGAAGTTTTAATGAGGTTTTTAATGTAAACCCTAATAAGCGTATTTTGGGTATTTCACCCATGATCATGACCTGATATTTTAATACATGATCATTCCTACATTTTATGAATACTTTTATGGAGATTTGATGAAGTTTCTTGTGCTATTATATTAGTATCTAGTTTTAGATGAGTAGCCATTATGAAAGAATAATAAATGATTATCTTGAGACAATAAGTGGTATATATGCCTAATTAAGCCTAATACTATTTATCTAAATGTTATTTTAATTTGATTTCATAATAGAGTCAAGTAATATTAGTATGTATGCCTATGTTTGAGATTTCTTCTTATATGATCTATATGTTCATATTAGTGCATAAGACGGTTTATTGTCTTATTTGAGTATAAAGATAATATTTATTATATAGTATGGGTTTTATTTTATTTCAACGCCAAGATTTTATGGTGATTTTAGATTAAAATTATGTTTAGTGTAATTAAGAACCCTAACTTGGTATATACAGTTAGGAAGATGGGGTTTTGAGATTTAGGAATAGAAAGAGGGAACATGTACTTGGACTTATAAAACTTTGATTATATCCAGGTGATTAAGATTTGGAACAAGAAATAAAGACTAAGTTAAGGACATCATCAGCATAAGAGGTAAGTGGTTCATTCTCATGAATATTTATGTTTGTCAAACCAAGTACATTTACATGCTTCTTAAGTAAGACATTCATGTCCTACATTCTAAGTTAAATATGTAAGAATGATTTTATGTGCTTATGATTGTAGAATTTCATATGCTCAATATCTTAAGTAGTGATGTGTCATGGAATGATTCTAGATCATGAAGTTAAGTTCATAAGAAGGATAAGAAAATATAGTTCTATCATATGTCTTAAATATAGATGTAACCATGTATTGAGATTCCAAATAGGAACATGTCATCAAGGTTTCTTATATATGTAGCGATCTAAGAAATTAAGAAGTGAAATAGATTCCTTAATAAGGTTGATGTTTAAAAGTTAAGTATTATGTGAGAATATGGGTGTTGCACATGGTAAACCATGGCCCAATTTCTAGGATAAATGTACTAAAGTGGCATTAAAGATATTGTAACATGAGTTTGTGATGATATTATCAAATTATGAGATTAAATTGAGTATGATTAAGATGCAAGTTAAGATTTTCTATGGTTTTATTCTATGGTTTATGATTTTAATACTTAAGTCCATTAAGATCAGATTTTGATGAGGTTTTAACATAGAATGAGTTATCTTGCCAAGAATCAGATATCATACTTTAGCTATACACATTACTTAAGTTACTTTTGTATATTTAGTATTTCTATACTCATTTTAGATCTTGTCTCATAAGACATTAGACTCATGTGTGATATAACTGGTATAATGAAGTAATCTTACCAAATCAGGGTTTTAGATTAAATTTTACCTAGATAATGAGATACATGATTAAATCCAATAATGGATTCAGTTTAGAACTCAAGAATAAGAGGTTTAGATTCAGACTTAGACTACTCACTATGTGAGTAGCCAGATTTTGAATAAAAGATACATGACAAGGGTTTTAGACCAAATCTCAATTATGAAGTAATTTAGATTCATATTCACATTCAGTTGTAGATTCATTTTATCACTTAAGAATAAAAGATTCAGATTTATATTCAGATTTAGAATTCAATACATGCTTAGTACTCAGTAATCAGTTTCAGATAAGTTCAATTTTTAGTTTTCAGTTTTAATATAAGATAAGTTCATATTCAGTATTCAGTAAAGCTATCAGTATTAAGCTTCAGTTCAGATTAAGAATTAAGTAAGTTTAGACTTAAGATAAATAAGTCGAAACCTTCACATAAGTCATTATATGATAAGTCCTCATTCAGTAGACCCGGGATGATTTAGAGGCATTTATTGCCAATTCAGAGGAGTGTTACTCCAATTCAGAGGTGTTGCGGCACCAATTCAGGGCATAGTCACGCAAATTCAGAGACACTGTGGTGTCATTCAGGGCATGTAGTGCCATTTCACGGTACCTTGGTACCAATTCAGGGCGTAGATACGCCAATTCAGGAGGACTTATTGTATAATGGTGGCCACAATCAGATAAAAATTGTAAGTAAAAGATACCTTAGTTCATAGCATGCCCATAATCTCATCCATGAGTATGATGAGAGGGAATCAGATAAGATAAGTATGACCCAAACACTTTGGTGTAGGTCTTGAGATCCATGTACCAGGGTACATGTATCTAGAATAAGATAAGGTAGAAAGATAAAGATTCATATTGAGAAATAAGATATTTTATGTTTCAGTTTACTCACAGTTTGATGTTAGTTCATGTTTATAATACCCAATTTCAGCTCTTTAGCATGTATATTTCATAATACTCATGCCACTTACTCTAACAACTGTTTTTTATAATGCATGGCTGGGGACGCGATGTCCACATGTTTGGAACGATTGAAGAACAAAGGGACCAACAAAGGCCTAAGAGACTTTCAAGCTTGCCTAGTGGGGTGCCATCTACTGAGACGGTCCAGAGTTTAGATAGATTTTTTTATGCTTAGTCTTGTTTAAAGAGTATGTTAGATGAGTTGTAGTTTTCTTTTTATGAATGAGTATGTATGAATCAATTTTACTCAATGCAAAGTGTTTCATTTGCTTTAATTGCAATGACTATCATGTTTGTGACACTCCCAGATGAAAAAAAAATATTTCTTCTGCGCATGTGTTATGAAAATCTGGGTGTTACAATATGGTATCAGAGCAATTTGGTAAATGGACACTAGGCAAACATGATTCTCATAGTCACCCTAGATTCAAGATAAGAGATTAGGGTTTAGGGATAGATTCCCAAGAAAATATACAATGACCTAGAATGACTAAGAGTTTTCACCTTAGAAGAAATACATATGTCAGAGCTAGATGTTTACCTATTCTAGGTCTCATGTTTCAACCTAACCCTAGTTAATGATGTTGCTTCTCCCTTCTCAATGGTTATAGCCAGCCAATTGAGGATTGAAGAGGGATGTCTTAAGCAGTAGACCTTTTATGCATCTCTCATTTATTACTGGTCCATGTGGTATGGGACACATGTATCAGTGGGTGAGTGAGAGATAGCATCTCGGGATCCCATATCTCTACGTATGTGCCTGATCACCACATATATAGGAATGTAGGAGTTACCTAAAGAACCTAAGGTTAGACAACTATGTGCAATTAATGTTATGAGGCCATGATAAAGTTGAGGTAGATTCCCTAAGTATAGAGACGATTTTAGTTTCATAGACCCTAAGTATGAGTTGAGAAGTAGACCAAGGTGATAGATAATACTCACATAAATCTTTATGAAAATACATTACATATCTTTTTTCATGCAAAAGTTTGAACATAAGTATGCCTTACAATAAATGAAGAGGTAAGCAAAACCCTAAGGTGGGTAGTAGCCTAGAGAAATTTTGAGGATAAAATTTATTTCAAGGTGGGTAGAATCACTAGTACAGTAATGGTCTCTTGGGTCGGTTTCTTGAAGCCTGTAACGTCACTTTTTAAGCGACGCCTAGGTGGGTGTCGCTACAGAAAAAGCGACGCTATAGAGGTAGAAAAACCGACCCTAGAGAGGCACAAAAACTGACCCTAGAGGGAACAAAAACCGACCCAAGAGGTAAAAAAACATACCCAAAAGAGGTATAAAACCGACCCAAAAGAGATGAAAAACCGACCCAAAAGAGCAACAAAAACCGACCCTAGAAGTCTTCAAATAGCTGTAGAATTTTGGGATGAACCTGCTGGGTCGGTTTTTTGTATAACCGACCCAAGAAGGGTCTATTGGGTCGGTTTTTCTCCATAAGCGACCCTAGAAGTCTTCAAATAGCTGTAGAATTTTGGGATAGAACCTACTGGGTCGGTTTTGTTAATAACCGACCCAAGAAGCATCTATTGGGTCAGTTTTCCTGTATAAACGACCCTAGAAGTCTTCAAATTGTTGTAGATTTGGGATACAACCTACTGGGTCGGTTTTCTTAATAACCGACCCAAGAAGTATCTATTGGGTCGGTTTTTCTGTATAAACGACACTAGAAGTCTTCAAATTGTTGTAGATTTTGGGATACAACCTACTGGGTCGGTTTTCATAATAACCGACCCAAGAAGTATCTATTGGGTCGGTTTTTCTGTATAAACGACTCTAGAAGTCTTCAAATTGCTGTAGATTTTGGGATAGAACCTACTGGGTCAGTTTTGTGAATAACCGACCCAAGAAGTATCTACAGGGATGGTTTTTTAAATAACCGACCCGAGAAGTTACATTTTTTAAAGAAAAATTCTGCAGAACCAGAAATCTTCAGTACAGCAACCTACAAAACAGAATTGCTTTACGCAATTCAAAACCTGCAATAAAAATAGACTTGCAAATGCAATGATGCAATCCAAAAATGCATTCCAAATCCATTTACAAACTTTTAATGTCCAATCCTTTTTGAATTGATGTTTCAATACAAATTTATTCACATATATTGAGTAGAGTCTTCATACACAACACTTACTAACATTCTTGCAAGTCTAAGATAGATTCATTCAAATGAGACATATAGCACATACTAAAATTAATACACATAGCACATACTAACAACACTGATAGATTTCAAGTTTAAAAGTGATATTAAATTTTAATGTCATACTACAAAAAGTAAATTTTGATAGAGTTTCAAATCTACATACACAAATGAAGTTATGAATTTCAATCCAATGCTATACTGACTTCATTAAGAAAAGCATCTGACCATTCTTCTCGGAATTCATTTAACCCATCAAGTGTGTAAGGATGAGTTGTAAAGATCTGCAAAAAAAACACATGCTCATATATATTTTATAAAACGATGCAAATCTCACTTGGAAATTTATGATGTTATTCTTTATTAATTACCTTATCTATACTCTAAATGTCTACTGATGCTTCTTTCAAAATAGTTTGCATATACTTCATTACGTAGTAGCCACAAGCCCAGTCATTATTTTGTATATGACACTACAAATAAAGAATTATAAATTAATATTAGTAAACTGCTACAAACATGAGGGCTCTGATCTCCAAAACCCGAGATAAACACAATATAAACTCAGCGGAAACGAATCGAATAGTAGCGGAATACAAAAATCACCGGAAATTAAAACTTTTTGAAACAAGATCTTGAAACCATAAAACTTCATCCATAGAAAGGAGATAAACTGTCTTACATCTCTGTCAAATTACTTCTTGAGTAATTACATACAGCATGATACAAAATCTCAAGAGTCAAAATCAAAATCTCAGACCATAACTCCAAGGACCTGAGAGTACAGAGACTACATAGGACTATCTAACTATATGACTCAGCAGTCAATATCTCCACCTGAGATTCACTGCTGCTCCTGGTGTTGCTGCTGCTGGTATTGGTCACCTGTAGACTGGTTCCTTCGTCCTCGACAACCACCTAAGAAGTTGAAACCTACAGGGTGAGACAATTTTAAATAATTGTCCCAGCGAGAGTTATAACTCTCCACTAGAAGCTTTATAAAGCATTCAAAGATCAACATAAGCAATAAAAGCTTTCAAGGTAATCAACAGCAGATTTGTATTCAGCAGAATATCAACATTTAAGAAATATGAGGAACAAGTGTACTATACAGTGTAACATCATTCATGTATCTCGTAGTTCAACTTAAATAGTTATACTACGTGGCTGATTATGTTTTACAAACATCCTTAAGCCCTGCGGAGATGAGGTATACCGCTCATACTCCAACCGACCACTGTTAAGTTGCCTCGGTATCATACAAGGTCATCGAAAGAGCCGGATTCTCATGACCTTCATCTTCCTCAGTCAGAGTGAGGATAAACATGCAGGACAACTAGTGTCTCTTCTACTATAGCTTACCAGGGTATTCTGGTTCTTTGCTATTAGAGTCACAGTGGCATTCTGCAGTCTCTTTGCTATCAAAAGATTTCTTGTTTATCTCTCATCGATGCGGTATAAAAGATTTCCCTCGGGAGAATAATGTTACATCATCCCGGTATAAACATATAGTGAAGGGTTGATGGATTTAGATACATCTACATCAATTCCTACACTAGGATGTAAGGATTTACACATCCATATACCCCACATACTCAAAAGTATGTGTTCCAGGAGTTCCCTTAGGAAAACCTGTTTCACCATCATAACTCCTGACAATGATGGATCTATGATCAGGGCTCTACATGGTATAATTATACTTGATTAGTTAAGTACATTTTAGTATTCTTTTAACATCATACATGTTCTCAAACATTAATCAATAGCATAGCAGCTATGAAAGTAGAATACTAAATGTAACAAGTCTAACTCACATCAATTATCATTTCTTACTCATCTTATCACAAGTCATCTAAAAAGCATGACCTTGATGATACTCATGGCTCTTACAGCCCATCATCTCTTAGGATGCCACTTACTAGGCAACAGGATATGTCACTATTCATAAAGCTAATAACATGCTTTCAATGAATATGACATCATAATCCTTACCTGGGTATGATCATCCTCATATATGAACCTGCATGGTTAATTCAACTGATAAAAGTAAAGTAACTCATTTTAAGAGTTGTGCCCTCATACTCTTCACAAGAGTTAGATTCCCTGATTCTCATCAATTAGGGTTTACTATTCACATTACATGTTACCACCCTAGAATTAGGGTTTACTATTCACTTCATGGTGAATTGAACTCATAACATCATCATGTATGAGAAACATCACCACTGATGCCCTCAGATTAGATTAAGATTCATCAATTATCATAATTAGGGTTTCCATGATCTCACATAGGTGGATCATACCCTAATTATGTACATTCATGTGCATTGGAGGTACTTTACTTGAGTTTCAACCATAAATGGTACTTTCTCTCTCCTCTTACTAGTAGGTGGTGATTTTCTCTCTCCTCTTATAGTATATGGTGATTACATCACTCTAAATCAGATTGGGTTAAGTCCTCATTGACTATCATAGGCCAAATCACCACTATCATGTGATTAGGGTTTGATTAAAACAAGGTATCCTTTAGTTTAACCCTTCAAGGACATTTAGGTAAATTGCACCATTGATCATCATCATGGGTCAAATCGTTAGTCACTTAGTCCCTTAATGTCCTAGGTTACCATTAGGGTTTAGGTTTGACCACCATTGAACCAATTGCACCTTCAAACGATTAAGTATAAACAACCCTAAAAGTCTCCAAACGGTTTCAACCTTCAACCTCCAAACGGTCTTGAGACCGTTTGGGGGCGTTGACCGTTTGGAAGGTTTGACCTTCAAGACCGCATGGATCACCAAGACCGCATGGGTCACCAAGACCGCATGGGTGTGTTGACCGTTTGAGAAAGTTGACCTCCAAACCGTTTGAAGCTATGCGGTTTGAAACCGTTTGATCTTAAACGATCTTGAGATCGATTGGTCCAAACGACCTTGAGATCGTTTGAGCCCAAACGGTCTTGAGACCGTTTGGTCCAAATGGGCTCAAACCGTTTGGACCTCAAAGGTACATGAAAAGTTATACTTGGTTGGGATATCCTATGTTGAAGCCTTCAATTGGCCAAATCCATGTTAACCACTTATAAATTGAGTCAATTAGGATTAGCCTTAATCAATTGGACATCAAATTGACCCTCAATTGAAAGCCAGTTAGGGTTGAATCCAACTCAATTAGGGTTTTCAATCGGCTAGTCATCAATGTTCAACAATGTGAATCAAATCGAGGTTGAACCCATCAATTGACCTCCAATTGGGCCCAAACTTGGCCCAAACGGTCTTGAGATCGTTTGGACATCCTCCAAACGGTCTTGAGACCGTTTGCCCAAAGTTCATAAAAAACAAGTCGATTGGATAAGGGTTGAACCCTAATTAGGTCTAAAATCAGCATTTTTATCAATTCATCAACCTATTGTAATTGGACCTTCAAACCATAAAATTACCTCAACCCTAGACCTCCAAACGGTCTTGGGTTATCACCAAACGGTCTTGAGACCGTTTGGATGAACCCCCAAACGGTCTTGAGACCGTTTGGGTCCTTCAACCCAAAGTTCACCAAAATCTATCCTTGAAATCAGCAATTCAACCCGATTAGGGTTTAGGGGGTTGAAGTGCCTTCAACTTGCAATTGGTTTGGAATTAGGTTATGATTCTTTGTAGGAATTAAATTTAACATGTTTCCAACAGACCCTTAAACGGTCTTCCCTTGGTCAACCCTATCAAACGGTCTTGAGACCGTTTGATTCTAAACGGTCTTGCAAGACCGCATGAGACCAAACGGTTTGAGACCGTTTGATCTCAAACGGTTTGCAACCGTTTAGACCAAAAGGGTCCAAGGTCGTTTGATAAATTTGCCTAGGAATTCACGCCCACCATCTTCAACCTCTGTTCAAGTTGGTTACTCCACGGATTTCTTGCAAAAGTGCAAGAAATAAGGGAGGTAGAAGAAGAACTAAGTATACTTTGCAAGAACATAGATATGCATAATAAAGCAAGGAGTTTAGAGTTATAAAACCCGCATTAAACGTTGTTCCTAGAGCTTCAAACTTCCAAGCTTCAAGCCTTTAATGGCGTCTTGAGCTCCACAGGTTGGCCAAAGGTGATTCTCCAAGGAAAGGATGGAGATGATCGGCTAGAACAAGAAACCTAAGTAAAATAACCATAGAACCAACCTTATACAAGGAATTCATCCAAGAATCCGAGCTAGAAGATGGTTTCTATCTCACCTTAGAACAAGTTGGTCGTCTCCTTGAGCTCCAGAGCTCTGCCTTGGTCGGTTGAGAAGGATGAGAAATGAAGGAGAGAAAGGATACGTTTACTTGGTTTGCAAAGGAAAAGGCTTATATAGCTTAGGTAGTTTTCCACCTTAAGGACCTCTAGATCATAGATTTCTCATCTAAGTCCCTCCTTCTTTCTAAGGCACGTCCAAACCATTATAACTTATGCAAAGCTCATCAAAACTCAAGATCTAAGGGTAATGAAAACCAACATGCAAACTAAGGTACATATATGAAGGGTCTCCTTACTCATACTTGGTAATTCTACTACAAAGGCCATTCTTTTTATCTGATTATTTCATTGAAGCATCCCTTTCATCATTTCATCTCTAAATGATTCCAAGAGTCATAAAATATGTTTTAGAAAGTATATTTTACAAGTTGCATCCCACATTTTGGGTAAATTGCACTTTACTCCAATATTAGGGTTTTAAGCACAAGGATCATTCCACAAGCTGTATCTTGATGCCCAGGCTTGGAAGATCCATCATACTTCATCATAATCATTCATATGATGTCTCACCATTAGATGAACATCTTAACCTGTGAAATTTGCAAGTTAACCCCTCTAACTGGGTAATTTGCACATAGGTCCCTGCATTACAAAACAATACTACAACTTTGTTTAAAAAAAAGGGACAAAATTGAAAGTGTATGTTCCTGAGGAACTTAATTACATGCCAGAGAGTATTCACAAGTATTTAATTACATATTTAGGCAAAACGTCTAGGGTTAGTTTATAACCCAGGTCAGGGATGTTACAAAACAGAGTTGTACAAATAAAGAAATAAGACTATAAGAGAGTTAACATATAAAATTTGACATTAATACATTACTGTAAGAGCTGTACATATATACGATTAATCAATCAAAGTAGTTACCTTGACATTTTTCAAAGTCAGTGTCTTTAATTTTGTGGGTATTATTCCTCCACCTTCACGATAATCCTTTATTCCCCTATCAATCAATTTGATTACGATAGTTGTCAAGAGAGAAATTCTAAGTATAAATATCATGTTGAAGCATAACAATTGATGTTATAAAAACTAAAATTTATGCTTACTCCATAGTTGGCAATCTCAGTTTGTGACCCCTTGTTGTTTTTCCCATTGGGTCAAGATAATAGAAAGTCATCAATTTTGGGACAACCACCACTCGTTCCCAATGTCTAGATCTGAGTAAATTTATATTGAAAACAAAAATTAGAATTATAATTTAGTCAATATTAGAATTCTATTAAATTATAATACTTACTCGATGTTAAAAGGAATTAGAATAATTTCCTTTCCAACACTACCAAAATATTTGAATGCAGTACTGAAGTACTCATTCACATCATCCATTTGTGTCTGCACTTGACTAGTGATTGAAGGAACTAAGAATGCAACATTCTTTATATCAAAGTTTGTCATCTCAGTATATAAATGGCTGTAAAACATTTGTAAAAATTTGATATGTTACAAATAAGCTAAAAATGTATATATTCGAGCAATCTATATTGATTAATTCTTACCTTATCCATACTTCTTATATCGAAGTATTTAGCCAATCATACCGGAACAACTCTATAATATCATCAATAAAAATAAAACTGTCAAAGTCCCTCCCAGCTGCATCTTCTGTTAAATTGACCACCATATGTGATCCTGGGCTTTGGTTGGCTAAGTATCGAGCCAAACCTTTACTTTTATTTCCCAATTCATCGAATGTGGCTTCTGGAATGAAAGAAGGTTTGGGCATAGGAGGACGACTACTAGGATTTTTACTTTTTGGTTTACAAACCTGTTAATTAAATACATACTTATATTAAACGAGTTCATATATGTAGCTAGTCAAATATAAAAAACAATGTAGATATACCTTGTCAATGATAATCAAGTGTTTAGGCCATCCCACCATAGCACCATCTGCTTCATCAACTGTACCATATTCAGAAGAAGGTATGGGTAGTGGTTTATCCCCCATTCCGTCATACACAAGATGGATGGACACACGACAAATGTCACCAGAAACTGATTGACAATGCAATGTACCACAAATCTTGTACCTTGACGCACCACATTTTGGACAATTTATCAAATCACTATAGTCCTTCTGAAATAACACACAATCATTTGGACATGCATGAATATTCTTAGTCTCCATTCCCATTGGGCACATTATTTTCTTTGCTTGATATGTAGAAATTGGAAACTCGTTGCCTTCAGGAAGAATTTCCTTTAACAAAGACAACAATGAAGTGAAACTCTTATCGCTCCACCGGTTTTGAGCTTTAAGAGTATATAATCGCATCACATCACTCAACCTCGTGAACTTAGTACAACCCTTACATAATGGTTTTTCAGCATCATGGACAATGTTTGCAAATAAAGAAGGTGGATCAATGACATTATCCTGACAGCTACGTAGCATCTCATCAACCATATCATCCTGAATCGGGTCATCCTAAATTGGTTCATCATTGACATTAACATCATTATCTATATCTTCTATGTCACCACTATTAGTATCAACATTTTCTGATCCATAATTAAGTTTCTCTCCATGCCAATACCATTCATTATAACCTTGTATGATCCCATTGCATATGACATGATTCTTAATTTCCTCAACAGTATCAACTTTCAAATTGTTACCACAATTTCTACATGGACAATAAAACCTATCTGTAGGTAGTTTCCTATGTTCCTCAGCAAATCTGATAAATTCATCAACACCTTTGGTAAACTCTGGACTGCAACGGTTCTTGATTGACATCCAACTTTGATCCATTTTCTAGATCACATTAAAATTAATTATCAAACTGAGCATTTAATATTGATACTATAAGTTGTAAGGTTTTTTTGATAGGAAATTCATTACTTTTATAGTAAAGTGTACCACCTATCCCATTTTTGAATATTTAACCTCACTAGTAATTGTATAATGTATGTTTAGTTTTCAATAAAATTTCAGCATCATTTCCCCTTAGTTCTCCAAGTACATCAATATAAATGGCAAATAACCACTCACATATGTACCCATAGAACAAATGAGGAAATATTACTAAAAATTTTATTCAAAACTAAACATACATTATACAACTACATCCTAAGTGAGATTAAATATCCAAAAACAGTCCCATATCGGGGACTATCCAAAATTTACTCCTAATGAATAATTTTTGAACGGGTTTCTAAGTTTATATATAAATGTATTTGTCATATTTATGCATAGGTGGTCTCATCTATAAACCCTAAAGTGTCAATCTAAAACTAAATAATGTCTACCCTTGTATTTTTAGATTGTATACAATGATTAATTACATATGTGATTGATAATAAAATGTACATATAAAAAGAATACATGTTTTTATTATTGGTTGGTTTACTAGATAAACATTCATTTATAAGAACTGAATTGAATAATCAATTAGGTGCTCTTAACAGAAATAAATAGAAAGGCGTAAATTAAATATCATGCAGGATCTTTCATAATAGATAACAATAAATCAAGACTCAAATGCAAAAGACAGCCAACACGACCAGTGTACCTAGCACGACCGTGGTACAACTCGAATGCAAAAGACAGCCAACACGACCAGTGTACCTAGCACGGTCGTGCAAAACTGGCATTTCAACTTAGTCGTGCAAAAGACACCAACACGGCCGTGCTACCTCGCACGGCCGTGCTACACCCTACACCCAACATATGGAAGAGAACAAACATAGCCGTGCAAAGGACAA
The DNA here is from genome assembly GCA_963693085.1 of Alisma plantago-aquatica. NCBI lineage: Eukaryota > Viridiplantae > Streptophyta > Magnoliopsida > Alismatales > Alismataceae > Alisma > Alisma plantago-aquatica. Next base: position 1,364,618,583 of record OY856412.1, on the reverse strand, counting down.
CATAGAGCTTGAAATGGGAAATGGAAAATCTTACCTGTCAGGCGCGAGCGTGGAGGAAAAGCTTTTCGTTTGCCGTTATCAACACGGCCGGGCCACGCGAGAGAAGGTGCGTCGGCGGCGGGTGGCTTTTGGAGAAGCAATAGTGACCTTGACGGCGAGCTGGTCTATGGCAACGACAGTGAGCTGGTGAGCTTTGGAAACAGCGGCGAGCTGGTGAGCTATGACCCGGTGAGACCTTGGTGGCACTTTTGGTGGCGAGTTAGCAAGCAACAACGGCGGCGACGACCCGAACGACAAGCTGGTGATCGAGCGGCGAGCGACGAACGACACGCTGGTGGCGGCAACCTTGGCGTCGGCCTTGGCGTCGACCTTGGCGTCGGTGAGTGTGAGCGACAGTGAGAACGAGAGCTGAAAGTGAGGCTAGGAGAGAGAGTGCGAGAGTGGGGAGTGTGCGTTAGTGAGAGTGTGAGTGAGAGAATAAGGGTTTTAAGACTTCTCGGGTCGGTTAAGCAAAAAACTGACCCAACAGGTCCCCAATGTCGGTGTCTCTGCGGACGGTTATCTCAATCAACTGACCCGAGAGGGTTTTTGCGCAACACTTCTAGGGACGGTTTTTTAAAAAACCGACCCGAAAGGCTGGACTTCTAGGGACGGCTGTCTCGGAAAACTGACCCGAAAGGGTCTTTGCGCGGAGACCTTTAGGGACGGTTAAAGAGAATAACCGAACCAAGAGGGTATAGATCGACGCGCGAAAGGCAAAAATTAATTCTTTTTCTCCACGGGAAGCATGTCGGGTCAGTTTTTATATAAAACCGATGCTATGTTTATGCGTGCCGCGAATTTGATAATTTCGTAGGTCTTTTTCTAGAGTCGATTAACCTTAAAAAATAGACCCAATAGCTAAAAGCGGTACCCGAATTTTTTCTAATGACTTGTTGCTTCGGTTTTAGCTTATTCGGTCAGTTTTTCTAATATAAGTGACGCTAACAGAAGCGATGTTAGAGACCGAAAATGTACTAGTGAATTGTAACATCCTCAATTACATAGCTAAAGTAAGCTTTTAATGTGGGGTTTTCTAGTAAAGGCATGCCAAGGGACGTAATGAATGTAACAATAGCTAGGTATGTAATTAAGTTCACAAAACGTGTATGATTATAGTCGGTTGTATATGAATATAAATGAATTATTCCTATGAACAATAAGGTGACAAATATATAATATGATGAGTCCAGTTCATGACTTGAGCCTTATACCTAGCTTAGGTCTTCATGTTATGTCACTAAAGAAATATTGATCACATGTGTCATACATGGGCTTCAATTGAGAATTAATATGGGTTGAAGACTTGTTTTCATGATTTGGAATACAATCAAGATTATGGACCCTTTGAAATACTAAGGAATGGGCCATGTGCCCTAGAGCTCAATTCCAGCCCTATTGGACCAATTAAGTTCTACAAATAGGCCCTTGAAGTGCAAATTGAGAATTAAGTATTTCGTGGTCATAATGAATGCTGAATAATAATTAGAATATAAGATGGTGAGAGAAATTTCAGATGATTTTGAGGTATATAGTGGCCTAGGTGATTAAATTAGTAAGTATCCGATATTTATCTAAAAGAAAAATTTGGAGGGTCTATCTAATTAGTTTTGAATTGATGTATTTCTAATGTAAAGATTATTAGAATACTATGTATCTCCCAAATTTTGGGATCAAACAGAGCTACTAATTGGTATATACAAATATTTCTATAAAATGGACTTTTATGCAAAAGAAATAAATAAAAATAAAGGGGGGCAAATCAGTCCTCGCGGACTGAGAGCCGCACCCCTATTTTCGGACCCAAATAGAGCCCTCCAAGTGGAGGATTCTTGCTCTAGATTCGGACGGCAAAAGGCTATAAAAGCCTTAGAATCTATGAAGATAGGGTTAGACGAGTCAATGGCTAGGGTTTTGGCTCAAAGTCGAGAGACAAGAGAGAAATAACAGAGAGGTTTAAGCGGCGGCCGGAGGGGGGCTGTGAGTTCCATGGAGCCAAGGAGCTTCGACTTTGACCACCCTGCACGCAGAGATGGTGTCGCCGAGATTAGGGAGAGTCATTTGTAGTCGTTGACAACTGTATCTTGTATGGTGGTGGTCTAAATAGGACGCCCACGGCTAGCACCACCATACTATGTTCCTGATCTCAAAATAGGGGATTCACGAGGTAGAAGAAGACGGGAGGATGCGCCGGCCCTAGATGCGTGTGGGCTCCGATCTCCAAAACCACGATATAAACACGATTTAAACTTAGCGGAAACATTCGATTAGTTGCGGAATATGAAAAATTACTGGAAATGAAAATTTTTGAGACAAGATCTGGAAATTATAAAATTCCTTTTATAAGAAACCAAGTAAACAGTTTACATATCTATTAAACCACTTCTTGAGTAGTTATATACAACATGATTCAAAATCTCAAGATCCAACACCAAAAATTCAAACCACTGATTCCTAGGACCTGAGAGTACAGAGATGACATAGGACTATCTAACTACATAACTCAACAGCCAGTATCTCCACCTGAGATTCACTGCTGCCCCTGGTACTGTTGTTGTCGTTGTTGCTCATCCTTAAACGGTCTCCTTCGTCTTCGACGACCACCTAAAAAGAATTAAAATCTACGGAGTGAGACAATATACAAATTGTCCCAGCGAGAGTTATAACTCTCAACTAGAAGCTTTATTATAACATAAATCATACAACAGCAGGTTTAATAACAAGTGAAGCAACTTCTACTTAAGCAGCCATGTCTTTAAAGCATATAAAGGACATGTATACAAAATATCTGAACAGATCATTAATGTAAACAATATAACACCAAACATTGTTCCTCGTAGTTAAACCTAAGCAAATATACTACGCGGTTGATTATGTTTTACAAACATTATTATGCCCTGTGGAGATGAGGCATACCACTCATACTCCAACTGATCGCTAAGAAGTCACATCAGTATCATACATAGGTCATTAAAAGAGCCGGATTCTTAAGACCTCATCTTCCTCAGTCAGTTAGAGGATTGTTTGTTAGACATCTGGCAGGACGTCTTTTGTTATAGCTTACCAGGGTAAACTGGTCCTTCACTATTTTAGAGTTACAGTGGCGTTCTGTACTCTCTTCGTCATCGGAAGATTTCTTGTTTATCTCTCACCGATGCGGTGTTTTTGTTTTCTTTGGGAGACTTGTGAGACATCTCACCGTTTGGTTTTGTAGTGAAGGATTGACGGTATCAATTCCTACACTAGGATGTAAGGATTTACGCATCCATTTCCCCCACATACTCAAGAGTATGTGATCCAGGAGTTCCCTTGGGAAAACTTGTTTCACCATCATTTGGTCTCTGACAATGATGGATCTATGATCAGGGCTCTACATTTCACTTGATTAGTTAGGTACATTCAGTATTCTTTCAACATCATACATTGTTCTTCAAACAATAACATTGGCATAACAACTATAAAATGAGAATACTAAATGTAACAAGCCTAACTCTTATAAATCATCATTTCTCAATACATTCATCACAAGTCATCTCTAAAGCATGACCTTGATGGTATTTATGGCTCTCACAGCCCATTTAATTCATAGGTTGCCATTGACAAGGCAACATAATATATCACTATTCATAAAGCTAAAGCATGCTTTCAATGAATATAGTTTCATAATCCATACCTGGATATGATCATCATCTCATGACATCCTGCATGGTTAATTCAACTGATAACAATAAACAATTCATTCTAGAAGTTACACTTTCAAACTCTTAGAAGAGTCAAGTTCCCCAATATTCATCAATTAGGGTTATTCATTTCCTTTACTTATGATTAGGAATATTGATTCCTCATTTCATACTTCAATCATGAGGATTTATGCTTAAAAGCATAACTGGAAATAGGGATTCACCCTATACAAATTAAGGTTATTGAAATCTCCTTATCTTATAAGACATCATTTTTGGTAACTTGTTCTCAAGGTTTCATACCTAAAAGCATGACACAGGACTAAGGTTAACATACCCTATCCTTCATTGTTAATATTTCCTTTTTGGATTATTAGTCCAATTCTAGTATGCCACTCTACCATCCTTGGAAGCATACCAGGGTATGGTGAGTATTTTCCTTAAATACAACATTTATTGAACATCATAATGATTATCAATTCAAGGTATGAATTCACTTCTCAATCTTATCATGGTGTGAACACATCATACTCATTGATTTGACTATACTTTATTTAAAGGTATTACCTTATAAACATCTCCATAAATTAGGGTTTACTAATCACCTCACATGTCATTACCCTAAAATTAGGGTTTACTATTCACCTCGTGGTGAATTGAACTCATAACATCATCATGTATGAGAAACATCATTATTAAAGTTCTTAGATAAGATTAAGATTCACTAAACATCATAATTAGGGTTTCCATGATCTCACATAGGTGGATCATACCCTAATCATGCACATTCATGTGTATTGAAGGTATCTTACTTGAGTTTCCACCATAAAAGGGTACTTTCTCTCTCTTAGGATACTTTCTCTCTCTTAGGATACTTTCTCTCTCTTACTAGTAGATGGTGATAACACCACTCTAGATTAAGTTGGGTTAAGTCCTCATTGACTAGCATAAGCCAAAACATCATTATCATGTGATTAGGGTTTGACTAGAACAAGGTATTACCCAATTAAACCCCTCAAGGGTATTTTGGTAATTTACCTCATGCTCACCATCATGGTTCAATTCATTAGTCACTTAGTCCTTTAATGACTTAGGTTACCATTAGGGTTTAGATTGGATCACCATTGAACCAATTACACCACCAAATGATTAAGTACAAACCACCTTGAAAACCTTCAAACGGTTTCAACCTTCAACCACCAAACGGTCTTGAGACCGTTTGCCCTCAAACAGTCTTGAGATCGTTTGGGTGTGTTGACCGTTTTGACTTTCAAACCGTTTGAAGCTCATGTGGTTTGAAACCGTTTGATCAAAGTACCTTGAGATCGATTGGTCCAAACGACCTTGAGATCGTTTGAGCCCAAACGGTCTTGAGACCGTTTGGCCCCAAACGGTCTTGAGACCGTTTGGCCTCAAACGGTCTTGAGACTGTTTGGATCCAAACGGTCTTGAGACCGTTTGGTCCAAATGGGCTCAAACCGTTTGGACCTCCAAAGTGGTTCAAAAGTTACAATTGGTCATGGATATGTATGTTGAACCCCTCAATTAACCAAATCCATGATAACCACTTATAAATTGAGTTAACCAAGATTAGCCTTAATCAATTGGACATCAAATTGACCCTCAATTGAAAGCCAATTAGGGTTGATTCTAATTCAATTAGGGTTTCAAATCGGATGGTCATCAATATTCAACAATGTGAATCAACTCAAGGTTGAACCTATCAACTGACCTCCAATTGGGCCCAAACTTGTCCCAAACGGTCTTGAGATCGTTTGGATAACCTCCAAACGGTCTTGAGACCGTTTGCCCAAAGTTTGACCAAGAACCAAGTCGGTTAGACTAGGATTGAACTCTAATTAGGTCAAAAATCAGTATTTTTATCAATTCATCAACTTAATGCAATTGGACCTTCAAACCATTAGATTATCTCAACCCTAGACCTCCAAACGGTCTTGGGTTGTGCCCAAACGGTCTTGAGACCGTTTGGAGGAACCCCCAAATGGTCTTGAGACCGTTTGGGTCCTTCAACCCAAAACTCAACAAGATCTATACTTAGAAAACAGCAATTTGATTATTTCAATAACCCACTGTAATTGGCCCCTCGATTGATCAAATTACCTTAACCCTAGACCTCCAAACGGTCTTGGGTTGACACCAAACGGTCTTGAGACCGTTTTCCCATCCATCCTTTGGCTTCTAGTGAAAATTCATCAAGGTTTGATCTATTGAGTTGATCATCACATCTATACTTAATTGCAATATGATTTGGTACCTTTGTACCTTCAATTGGTCAACTATACTTGACCCCAGACCTCCGAACGGTCTTGGGGTGACCCCCAAACGGTCTTGAGACCGTTTGGATGATTCTCAAACGGTCTTGAAACCGTTTGGGCTAAACAACCCAAAATCTCAACTTAACTCATTGGAGATTCAGCACTAATTTCAATTAGGGTTTGCCCTATTAATCATCCTTCAACTCATGACTCGTTTGGAATTAATCCCTCAAATTTGGTGAGTCGTTAATTAACATCATTATGAACAGTAATCCCAAACGGTCAACGTTTGGTCAACCATCTTAAACGGTCTTGAGACCGTTTGCCCAAAAAGGGCAACTTAAACAGATTGAAAATCAGAACTTAATTCAATTGGTTTTGCTAATTGATTTGCTCATATCTCACGATTCCTTTGGAGTTAACCTCTCATATTTTGTGGGTGATTAACCTACATAATTATGAACAAGATTCCCATACGTTCTTCGCTTGGTCAACGGGACCAAACGGTCTTGAAGACCGTTTGCCATCACACGACCCTGAAACCGTTTGCCCACCAAACGGTTTGAAACCGTTTGAGAAATTGGTGGAGGTCGTTTGATAAAGTTGAAATCCGTGGATAAGCATAGGAATTAACGCCCTTATCTTCTACCTTAAGAACAGTAGCATTTCTTCATGATTTTGCTTGCAAGGATGCAAGGGAAGATAGGGAAGAAGAAGAACTAGCAACTATATGCATAGAAAAGGATGTATAATCAAAGCATAAAGTTTAGAGTTATAAAACCCGCCTAAAGCTTGATCCTTGAGCTCCAAGCTTTCGAGCTCCAAGCCTTTAATGGCGTCCTAGAAGCTCCATAGGTCGGCCAAGGTGAATCCTCCAAGGAAAGTTGAGAAGAGATGGCTAGAAAGATAGAGCTAAGTGAGCTAGCCATGAATTTGACCTTGAATTCGAGTTTCATCCAAGAATTTAAGCAAAAGGAAGGATCCAAACCTACCTTGCACTCCCTTGGTCGTCCTCCTGAGCTCCAGAGCTAGCCTTGGTCGGTTTGAGCAAGGGGAAAAGAAATGAAAGGGAGAGGGTCGTTCCCTTGCTAAGTGGAAAAGTTGTATATATACTTAGGTGAAATTTCAACATAAGGACATATGTTTTCCTCATTTCTCATCTAAGTCCTTCATTTCTTCCTTGCAAGTCCCCACATCTTATTTCTAAGGACAAACTCCTTCTAAGGTCAAGAATTGAAGACAAATAGGATCAACCCTTCACTAAAGCATACACATAAAAGGGCTATTATACATACACCTTGATTATTCAATCACAAAGGTGTTCTTTATTATATGATTTTTCACATGAAATGACCTTTTCATCATTTCTCTTCTAAATTATGTCAAGAGTCATAAAATATGTTTTAGATGATGTATTTTATAAGTTTGCATCCCTCAAATTGGGTAAATTACATTTTTACACCAATTTAGGGTTTTCAAGTACAGGGGTTGCTTCCACAACTGCACCTTGGTGCTCAAGCTTGGGAAATCCCTCAAACCTCATCATATTCATTCTTATGTTGTCTCATTATAATAAGAACATCTTAACCTATGCATATTGCAAGTTAACCCCTCTGATTGGGCAATTTGCACATAGGTCCCTGTTTTGCAAACAATACTTCAACATTGGTTTATAAGGGACAGAAATGGAAACATATGCTCCATAAAAGCTTTAATTACATGCCAAAGGATAATTACAAACTTTTAATTTCATATTTAGGCAAAACAACTAGGGTTGGCTTATAACCCAGGTCAGGGGTGTTACAATGCGCATGAGACCCTAGCCGCCAGATCAAATTTTGACGGCCGATATTGACCAAGGTTAGGTAAACTTCTAAAATTCATATCTTGAGCTACAGATATCGGTTTGGGACAAACAAGGTACCTATGGAAAGATCTTCGAGTGTACCATCCTATAAAAATAGTTATAGAGTACGATTTTGTTGTCTTCTATTTATTTTATTCTGAGTAGACAAAACTATATGATTTTGATGTTTTGCCAACTAAAAATAGTAAACGACTTTAGAAATTCATATAAATTTTACTAACTGTGTATTTTGATATGTTTAACATTACTTCAGAGCCTGATCATTCGTATATGAAGTTTTAATGAGGTTTTTAATGTAAAACCTAATAAGGGTATTTTGGGTATTTCACCCATGATATAATTTTTAGATGACCTGATATTTTAATACATGATCATTCCTACATTTTATGAATACTTTTATGGAGATTTGATGAAGTTTCTTGTGCTATTATATTAGTATCTAGTTTTAGGTGAGTAGCCATTATGAAAGAATAATAAATGATTATCTTGAGACAATAAGTGGTATATATGCCTAATTAAGCCTGATACTATTTATCTAAATGTTATTTTAATTTGATTTCATAATAGAGTCAAGTAATATTAGTATGTATGCCTATGTTTGAGATTTTCTTCTTATATGATCTATATGTTCATATTAGTGCATAAGACGGTTTATGTCTTATTTGAGTATAAAGATAATATTTATTATATAGTATGGGTTTTATTTTATTTCAACACCAAGATTTTATGGTGATTTTAGATTAAAATTATGTTCAGTCTAATTAAGATCCCTAACTTGGTATATATAGTTAGGAAGATGGGGTTTTGAGATTTAGGAATAGAAAGAGGGAACATGTACTTGGATTTATAAAACTTTGATTATATCCATGTGATTAAGATTTGGAACAAGAAATCAAGACTAAGTTAAGGACATCATCAGCACAAGAGGTAAGTGGTTCATTCTCATGAGTATTTATGTTTGTCAAACCAAGTACATTTACATGCTTCTTAAGTAAGACATTCATGTCCTACATTCTAAGTTAAATATGTAAGAATGATTTTATGTGCTTATGATTGTAGAATTTCATATGCTCAATATCTTAAGTAGTGATGTGTCATGGAATGATTCTAGATCATGAAGTTAAGTTCATAAGAAGGATAAGAAAATATTGTTCTATCATATCTCTTAAATATATATGTAACCATGTATTGAGATTCCAAATAGGAACATGTCATCAAGGTTTCTTATATATGTAGAGATCTAAGAAATTAAGAAGTGAAATAGATTCCTTAATAAGGTTGATGTTTAAAAGTTAAGTATTATGTGAGAATATGGGTGTTGCACATGGTAGACCATGGCCCAATTTCTAGGATAAATGTAGTAAAGTGGCATTAAAGATATTATAACATGAGTTTGTGATGATATTATCAAATTATGAGATTAAATTGAGTATGATTAAGATGCAAGTTAAGATTTTCTAAGGTTCTATTCTATGGTTTATGATTTTAAGACTTAAGTCCATTAAGATCAGATTTTGATGAGGTTTTAACATAGAATGAGTTATCTTGCCAAGAATCAGATATCATACTTTAGCTATACACATTACTTAAGTTACTTTTGTATATTTAGTATTTCTATACTCATTTCAGATCTTGTCTCATAAGACATTAAACTCATGTGTGATATAACTGGTATAACGAAGTAATCTTACCAAATCAGAGTTTTAGAATAAAGTTTACCTAGATAATGAGATACATGATTAAATCCAATAATGGATTCAGTTTAGAACTCAAGAATAAGAGGTTTAGATTCAGACTTAGACTACTCACTCTGTGAGTAGCCAGATTTTGAATAAAAGATACATGATAAGGGTTTTAGACCAAATCTCAATTATGAAGTAATTGAGATTCATATTCACATTCATTTGTAGATTCAGTTTATCACTTAAGAATAAAAGATTCAAATTTAGATTCAGATTTAGAATTCAATACATGCTCAATACTCAGTAATCAGTTTCAAATAAGTTCCGTTTTCAGTGTTCAGTTTTAATATAAGATAAGTTCAGATTCAGTATTCAGTAAAGCTATCAGTATTCAGCTTCAGTTCAAATTAAGAATTAAGTAAGTTTAGACTTAAGATAAATAAGTCGAAACCTTCACATAAGACATTATATGATAAGTCCTCATTCAGTAGTCCTGGGACGATTCAGAGGCATTTGTTGCCAATTCAGAGGAGTGTTACTCCAATTCAGAGGTGTTGCGGCACCAATTCAGGGCGTAGTCACGCCAATTCAGAGACACCTTGGTGTCATTCAGGGCATGTAGTGCCATTTCAGGGTACCTTGGTACCAATTCAGGGCGTCGATACGGCAATTCAGGAGGACTTATTGTATAATGGTGGCCACAATCAGATAAAAATTGTAAGTAAAAGATACCTTAGTTCATAGCATGCCCATAATCTCATCCATGAGTATGATGAGAGGGAATCAGATAAGATAAGTATGACCCAAGCACTTTGGTATAGGTCTTGAGATCCATGTACCAGGGTACATGTATCTAGAATAAGTTAAGGTAGAAAGATAAAGATTCATATTGAGAAATAAGATATTTTATGTTTCAGTTTACTCACAGTTTGATGTTAGTTCATGTTTATAATACCCAATTTCAGCTCTTTAGCAATGTATATTTCATAATACTCATGCCACTTACTCTAACAACTGTTTTTCCCAATGCATGGCTGGGGACGCGATGTCCACAGGTTTGGAACGATTGAAGAACAAAGGGACCAACAAAGGCCTAAGAGACTTTCAAGCTTGCCTAGTGGGGTGTCATCTACTGAGACGGTCTAGAGTTTAGACAGATCTTTTTATGCTTAGTCTTGTTTAAAGAGTATGTTAGATGAGTTGTAGTTTTCTTTTTATCAATGACTATGTATGAATCAATTTTACTCAATGCAAATTGTTTCATTTTCTTTAATTGCAATGACTATCATGTTTGTGACACTCCCAGATGAAAAAAAAATTTATTGCTTCCGCTCATGTGTTATGAAAATCTGGGTGTTACAATAATACCCCTCGCCTGAAAAGCAAAGAAAGAAGGAAAAGGAGAGGGTAATACAAAGAAAATACATGGGGGATTCTTCCCCTAACTCTTACCAGCCATGGCTTCGAGCAACTCAACTCAAAATTGGGCAAATCCGTGTGTGGTGATGGTCCAAAAAAGCAAGAACAAAGAAAAGAGGAGAAGAGCCTCACGAACCAGCTGGTGTGAGCAATTGAATCAAGACGAGGAGGAGAGGGGGAACAACTCACCGCAAACCAAAATCGATCCAAGGTCTCTGATGTCCACATACACGAGCAACGAGAAAATTAAGAGAAGAGGATAGTTGTGTAAGAGGAGACGAAGACTTTGGGGGTGCAATTTATGTGTGGTATTGATTTAGGGTTTATAGGCATGGGAGGTTCGAGGAGCTAAGGACCGATATTGGATGTTCCCTAAATTCATGACCCTAGGTCATGACTAGTGTATCAAAACAAGTGAAATTTTATTTGGAAACCAGCGGAGAAAGAATCGAGAGAAAAGATCGTGTGTAGTGAGATATCCCAAAATGAAAATCACTGGTCTTGGCGACCTGTTTCTTATTTGGCCCGAGCTAGGAGATGAATTCAGAGCTGTTGGATCACAGATCCAACGGTCCAAATTGCACGCACAAGAGAAAAATAAAAGTCAGCCAAAAATACTACACGTGACATATTAAATGGCTTTCCCAAACGAATTCAAATAAAGTCATATATACATTTATTTAACCTTTTTCTTTCTCCTCAATTGTGGGTATAAACGAAATTCCAAATTAATTGAAATTTGACACCTAAGCTAATTTGAGTATGTAGAATCTGAATTTGTAATTAGATTTCCCTTTTCAAGAGTTTTGATTAATTAATTTAGCAAATCTCATTTTCCTTTTCCTCATGTATTGGTGACTCTAGAATTCTCCAAATTTGATGAAACTTAACCCACAAGTCACATTTAGTATGTTGGATACAAATTTGCCATTAATTTCACATGTTGAAGTTGTTTCTATATTTATTTAATATTTTGAAGGTTCTCCACACTTTCTCTCTCCTAACTTCAACTTTTCATCAAATATTTTCCAAAGTGGATGAAAATTTATCCAAAGGCCTATTTTAATATGTAGATCACAAATTTGGCATTAGTTGCCACTTTTGGGTAACTAAATGCTTTATTTTATATGTTAGGGATAACTCCTATTTACCAATTCCAATTAATGCAATGATACTTGCTAATTTTCCAAAAGTTGTGAAACTTGTCAGTCAAGTAAATTTGGACTCAAAGAAAACTAATTTGGACTTGGAATTATCTTTTGAGTTTTCCTTTTATGATTTTTAAGCAATTTACTCACATTTCCACTATTTGGCAAATTAATTCATTTAATGTCACATTTTCATCATTTTAGAATTTCCCTTTTCGTTTTCTTATTCCAAAAGGCCATAGAAACTTCTAGCACAAATTTATTCACCATTATCCCACTTAAGTGTATATTTTGCATTTCAGATCTTTATATAAATTTTCACTGAGGTATTTGTACATAAACCCTTATATTTGCATAAATAATGAACAAATGTATACTAAACCTCTACAAATTCCACTAATTCCACATCAAGGACATAAATGAAAGAAAAACTTAGGAAAAATGGCTAGATTAAGATTATACATAGATTTCAGCTATTTACAAGCATTAAATACAAATTAACAATATTCTAAATTATGTGCTATTGTATTTAATTGAAAAATAAAATTAAAATAGGTTCAATGCCTAAAATGATCATACCATGCCGAAGAAATCACTTGGATTCATATTTTTAATACTACAAATTCAATTGTATGGATGTTTTGCACATAGGACCCTCATGTTCTTAACTGAGATTCATATTTTTAATGTTAGTATTATTTTTAATGTTGTTATTATTATTAACTTAGATTCATATTTAATGTTATTATTATTTTTAATAATAAACAAAGTTTATGTCTTAAGTTAAGATCCACTGTGCAACACACATTTAGTAACAAGTGGATTACATGTACCCAATGTTGTCTACTTCAAATACGTACAAACTTTTCTAGGGGATTAGATGTTGGCATCATGATGGGAGGGGGAGGGGGGTCTCTCCCTCAACATACATTGTGAAGGTGGGCATGGCACGTATCCCCCTTATATGCAGAGTCCATGTTCTTTGCAAGCGAAAGTACGCAAACAAGAGAGATGGAGGGAGGTATAAGCGTTTGCTTGTTAAATTTAACACAATCCTTATGACAAAACGTTCTTCATGTCAACACAGTGGCCACCCACATGAACTCCGATATACTTTTGTTTCTTTCTTTTAATCCATTCCTTCCACACCCTCGTAACACTTTTTCTTTGGTGAAAATTTGGGATACGAATTGGGGTTGCCACCTCGCAATGAAGAGAAGCGTCCCAGTTTGTGTTCTCTCTTTCAACAGCTATGACCGGACTCTCCGCGTGGGGGATATGTTTTGGAATTTTATGGCTAGGGTTCACCCCGCTCCCCGGTTCGGCTTTGCCTCCCACATGCGCACGGTTCCCGTTTGCTTTCTCTTTTTTTATGGATTGTAGCTCCGATGGACGGGCCCATTCATTTATGTTCATGTACCGATATCCGGTATACCTCTGTTTTAATGTGGGGATCCGCTATACAGAGGCAAACCTAGATATACATTGGGACAAATTTTGACATTTAACCTGCTAGAGAACAAAGTCTACTTTATTCTCTAGCAGACTAAATGCCAAAATTCATCCCAATGTGTGTCTGAGTTTGTCTCTCCATAACATTATTCTTTAATGTTTTGCTTCCAGTTTTTTTCCCTCATCTTTTTTTGTCTTCCTCTTGGTTACGAAAAACAGATCTAAGATCAAGCATCATGCCGACACGTGCGTGGGCACCAGGGCATGTGAAGCAACACCTACCGCTTCCCCCAACTTGCGGATCATCAGGGGCCTCTCTTCACCTACCGCGTCCTTTGTATTCGTCTTTTGTTTGCTGATCATCAGGGGTATGTGAAGATGTCTATAATATACGAAGCTATCTTTTTGTTTGGGATTTATAAGCCACACACATCAAAAATCTGATTCGGCTGTCGTCTGGCATGGCCCACTCACCCACCCCTACAATGACAGGCACAGTCTATATACACAACCGGTCGTTGACTAGTCTACAAATGTCCTCTATCCGATTTGGAATATTGTTAGTTTGCTCGCGTTTATATCTTTTTTTTTTATCAGTGCACGCGTTTATATCTGAATCTGAATAGTGTTCGTGACTAATATTAATTGAACGGTCCTTTTTTGTGACGGGTGAGGAACTCATTTTTGGAATAGATTATTACATAAATTATTACAATGGAGTACAAGGTAGACAGGCAACAAGTTGTGCCGCTAGTTCTTTTTGAATGACAAAATCAATTTTACGAAACACTACATCCATATCCATAGATCTTGGGACCATAATATTACTATGTATAATTTTTTTAACCATCTTTAGTAGATTTACAACCTCGGGTGTCAAGAACCCAAAAATGTCAAACCAGAATGGTATAAAAATATGTTGATTGTCGATATATATTTTCTCATGCTTGGCCACTTTGACTGAGGTAGCTTTCAAGACAACATGTCCTACAATAAAATCTCCACATTTCAATCACACAAATGGGAAAACCCCCGTTAGATCCACACATGCATGCTTACCCCCCAGCCCATCAAAAAATCTAGACGTCTGTCGTTCTTAGTTTTGATCTCCGTTCATGCGGATTGGTAAAAAAATTCGCAAGTGTCTCTTTCTTAGAAGTCACTCCTGCATGTCTAAGTACATCCTAAAGAACATCCATAACAAGATCATACATATACTTAAAATCTGGAAGCTCCCTATAATGAACTGCATGCTCTCCAAAAGTATTTAAGTATGTCGTGTGACAAACTGGACATACTTCATCAATAGGGAATCGAGAGATCATAAGATGATACCGGAGGATAGTACAATATTCTACTGGTGACATATGCAGTCAGATTGAATTTGATAGCTTGAACCTGGGTTCTGATTTTTTTACTCCCAACTTACTGTTCTAGACATGTTACTTTCAATCCCAACATTTATAACATTAAATAATTTTTTTAAAGATTTTTTTGATCATAGTTGAAATTGGTTATAACGGGTTCCGGAATAATAAGCTGTGACAGCGCATCTCAGTTATTCACGGTGCAACTGTATTGATTCGTCTTCCCTTTGCCGACAACCACAACACTGGTAGATCATCTACATTCTTTTATTTTACTATTGGTGGTGATTTATCAATGGAATATTATTCCAACTCCAACAAAAAACTGAAGTTTTTGGCGCTGTTGTACCGAAAGGTCCATACGCACATAGCAATTTGTGAATACCATTGCATTTTACCTTTAATCCTTGTTACCTTTTAAGTGCTTATTGATGATGTGATCTCTTTTAATTGATGATTCCAACACATTCTTATATCATTGTCTACATATAAAAGTATTGTAATTATATCTATAAATTTGGTTATTTAAAAAAGAATTGCAATCTGATTTGTTGCAAGATCTTATATGAAGATATTTTGGTAAATTTTTATATAAAAAGTATATTGATTTGTAAAAAATAAACTTTTAATTGAGAGTTTTACTTCACTCATAAATACTAAATCTCTATGAGCACCCACTTAATATAAATTCAAGGTAAGTTGTTTCTCTCCAGCTGTCCCACTTGCCGGTGCAGACAACTGAGAGATCGCCCTGCTTGCGCTCCCCCTACACTCCATGCAATAATTAAATCATGATGACCCAAAACACAAACGTGCAAATAATATCCCAAACATGTCCTTTATGTGGGTGGTGTACGGGACAGACGTTACAAAAGGCAGATAATCTAGTTAGCAAGATGGGAGGATGGAAATTCGTGTCTTTCCGGCCGCCTGCTTTATCCGTGAAACTCAGCTGCGAAAGTGGGGGAAACAAAAATGGAGGGCGGTGGTAAAATACAAACAAATCGGATACTAGTACACCTAAACTTACACACATGTTTGTTACCCAAACTAGCAACACACACGTGCATATGCACGTGCCTCATTGAACATGTTTATTTTAAGTATTTAAAAAATAAAACTTCCCAAAAGGATAATGATAATCGTGCCCCATTGAACATGTTTATCTTACATTAAATATTTGAAAAATAAAACTTTCCAAAAAGATAATGATAAACTTCATAACTGCTCAAAAGGATAATGACTCTTTTATAATGAAAGAGAAAATATAAAAATAAACAAATATAAAAAGTTGAGAAAAATAGTGAGAAAAGAGAGAATCAAGGAGAGCGCAGTGTGAACTCGCTCTTTTTATAGTAGTATAGATGCGTGCAGGCTGTCTAAATATAATTGCGTGATTGTTTCGGTATTTTTCCTAAGGGCCTACTCGGTAGGATGAAGTTAGTAACAATAATGTTTAAACATGTCACTTTTCAAATGCTCCCGGCTACACACTTTATATGAGAATCCCGGATTATGTACTATATCTAAATTGGGCGCGGTCAGGTGCAGACCAGGGGCGCAGCTAGAGGGGGGACTGCCGGGACTGAAGCCCCCCCTCCAAAAAATATTTTTATTATTACGATGATACCATGTACAGATTTGTATTTTGTTAAAAAAAAAGTATTACACCGTACAAATACAACTTTTAATTTTATGATTTGAGTCAATCCTATCATACTTCTTTGTATGAACTACGTAATGGTTAAACTTAATATATTTGTGGATTGTGTGTCTTATATACTCACAAATTATAAAATTTACCGTCCTAATATGTATGTCATAAATTATGAGTTTAAGAAATCATATATTTAGTTTCTATCCTACTAAATTTTTTTTAATAGTTTCATATAAATTGTGGTAAGACTTACACAAATTGTCTCAACTTCTTGAATGTGAATCTCTATAGGACTAGGGGGTATGTACCCTTAAAAGATGAAAGTAGTTATACAAAATAAAATTTATAAAAATATATCATGCATCAAGTTGACCTATTAACTGAAATTTGATGTAATATAGTTGACTTATTAATTAACAAATATTATTTGCTATAAATTGAGTGAGTTCACTCAATTATAATTATACACCATTGGGAAAAATAATAACCATACATGCACAACTATCACCTTCTATTTATATATTTTTATTTCAAACTTTCAATAATCAATCACTCTCAAATTAAGAAAAGATCTATATTACTATATACAAACATATCCAAATAATATTTATTATTACATGGTATTTTACAAACTTTTTTAGTTACATATAATTTAGATATTATATGTTTTAAGACAAATAATAATTATTACAAAATTACAAGATCTTGAGAAGACAATGACAATATTTCTATCTATAAAAGAAAAGAAGATGATTGAATTGGCATAAGGTAAAAAAAGAGTAGAGAAAAATATATAAATCGTAGGGTAAGAAGGAGAAGAAAATGTGAGAAAATCCATCTAGTAAATATAACTTTAATCAAATGGAGAGAGAAAAATGAGGATGACATGTAAAATGAAAGTTAATAAAAATATATAATTTTTTCGTTCATATCTCTCTTTTTCAACTTTTAAATAAAAAATATGCATGGATCTTTTCTCTTCATTCTCTTCACTTTTTATTTCTCACTGTGCTTCTCCATCATATGTTGGTCATACAACCACGTTAAATATTTTCTTTGTTCTTTCTTTCTGAAGTTTCCTTCAACTGATCATTGTGTCAAGATCTTATAATATACCAAGTACATTATACTTATATCCTTTATAGTATAAGATTTGACTGCTATAATTTTTTTGGTCTTCCAAGTATGACATCATTCACTAAATGATATCATATTATATTTTAATGCTTGTTCTCCACTTAAAAGATAATTTTGTTCCCATTTTTAATATAAATATTATTTTTCTTACGCATTGCCAATTGTATGTACATTGCACTGATCAAGTGATCATGAATTATGATTATATTGTTGATCATTTAGTTATTTAATCTGAAAAACATGTCAAATAATGTGTTAGTTATGACCTTAGACATTTCAAAAAAAATTATTATTTTGAATAGTGAATTTTATCATTTCATTTACATTAGATTTGTTCACAAATAGCTTATTTTATATGTAAAGACAATGAGACACTTATTAGATGTATTTTTCTTTTTATTTCCTCATCGTCACTACTCATAGTAATTCAACCCCCCTATGCTAGAATTCTAGATCCGCCACTGGGTGCAGAAGTCCTGTCAAGCTGCAAAAAGTTAACACCTGGTGGTAGGTGATGTTTGTGTGTTATCTGGAGTTTGGTGTGGTTGTGGTATCACTTGGAGATCTGTGATGTTCACGTGTTCGAGTTAGTTAGTCATAAAGACATGTCTGTACTTAGGTCTGGGTGGGGAATATTTGTAAGGTTGTAATAACCGGCTTGATATTTTGATATGCATGTTTTGTAAACGCAGTATAAACTTTACATGTTGTAACTTATGTGTTTGGATGGGCGTAGCCAGAGGGGGGGCTGCCGGGGCTGAAGCCCCCCCTCCAAAAAATATTTTTATTATTACTATGATACTATGTACATATTTGTATTTTGTTAAAAAAAATTATTACACCGTACAAAATGTAACTTTCTATTTTATGATTTTAGTCAATCTTATCATACATCTTTGTATGAACTACGTAATGGTTAAACTTAATATATTTGTGGATTGTGTGTCTTATATACTCACAAATTATAACATTTACCGTCCTAATATGTATGTCATCAATTATGAGTTTAAGAAATCATATATTTAGTTTCTATCCTACTAAATTTTCTTAATAGTTTCATATAAATTGTGGTAAGACTTACATAAATTGTCTCCACTTCTTGAATGTGAATCTCTATAAGACTAGGGGTATGTACCCTTAAAAGATGAAAGTAGTTATACAAAATAAAATTTATAAAAATATATCATGCATCATGTTGACCTATTAACTGAAATTTGATGTAATATAGTTGACTTATTAATTAACAAATATTATTAGCTATAAATTGAGTAAGTTCACTCAATTATAATTATACATCATTGGGAAAAATAATAACCATACATGCACAACTATCACCTTCTATTTATATATTTTTCTTTCAAACTTTTAATAATCAATCACTCTCAAATTAAGAAAAGATCTATATTACTATATACAAATAGATCCAAATAATATTTATTTTTACATGGTATTTCACAAACTTTTTTAGTTACATAAGATTTAGATATTATATGTTTTAAGACAAATAATAATTATTACAAAATTACAAGAACTTGAGAAGATAATGACAATATTTCTATCTATAAAAGAAAAGAAGATGATTGAATTGGCATAAGGAAAAAAAAGAGTAGAGAAAAATATATAAATCGTAGGGTAAGAAGGCAAAGAAAATGTGAGAAAATCCATCTTAATCAAATGGAGGGAGAAAAATGAGGATGACATGTAAAATGAAAGTTAATAAAAATATATAATTTTTTCTTTCATATCTCTCTTTTTCAACTTTTAAATAAAAAATATGCATGGATCTTTCCTCTTCATTCTCTTCACTTTTTATTTTCCACTGTGCTTCTCCATCATATGTTGGTCATACAACCACGTTAAATATTTTCCTTCTTCTTTCTTTCTGAAGTTTCCTTCAACTGATCATTGTGTCAAGATCTTATAATATACCAAGTACATTATACTTATATCCTTTATAGTATAAGATTTGACTGCTATAATTTTTTGGTCTTCCAAGTATGACATCATTCACTAAATGATATCATATTATATTTTAATGCTTGTTCTCCACTTAAAAGATAATTTTGTTCCCATTTTTAATATAAATATTATTTTTCTTACGCATTGCCAATTGTATGTACATTGCACTGATCAAGTGATCATGAATTATGATTATATTGTTGATCATCTAGTTATTTAATCTGAAAGACATATCAAATAATGTGTTAGTTATGACCTTAGACATTTAAACAAATTTATTATTTTGAATAGTGAATTTATCATTTCATTTACGTTAGATTTTTTCACAAATAGCTTATTTTATATGTTAAAGACAATGAGACACTTATTAGGTGTATTTTTCTTTTTATTTCCCTCATCGTCACTACTCATAGTAATTCAACCCCCCCCCCTATGCTAGAATTCTAGATCCGCCACTGTTTGGACATATTACCCTTTCTGTATATAGACGTGACTATAAGGTCACCAAGATTCATTAAATGTAATTATAATTGTGGGTTATTAATATATCACAAGGGACCTATTATTTTATTCTGTCATGTTATTTCACAACTTTTATCCATGATGCAATGTCATAAATTATTGGTAATTTTGGTCTTTATTGAGGTTTGGTTTGAGTAATCTTGATCTTGTGGCGATGGAGTGTCAGATAACATATATATTATTTACTCTCTCCTAATTGATAAATGTCTTACGGAAATAAGTCTAAGTGAGGGATCATAGGAGGCTAAAAAGATCTATAGGGGGGTGAGTAGAGCTTTATAAAATATTTTAACAAATAAAAGTGATAAGCAAACAATCAAAGATTGAGACATGATTTAGAGTGGTTCCGTCTACGACATCAGTCCACTACCTAGTAGTTTCCAACTAGGATTTCCAACAAATATTTTTATTAATTTATCTGTTAGCACAAATTACAAAACAATTGTTGTAATTAAACCTTCTTTTTACCGGCCACGGGAGAGCACCAATCAAACCTCTTTTTCTATTGTCTCAGAGAGCACCGGGAGAGGGGGAAGAACACCAGATCGCCGCCTCTTCTTTGACGGCCAATGGAAGAGGACCTTCTTTTGCAGAATCTTGGATAACCTTCTCCTCTTGAAGTAGTCGAACTGTAGTTACACAATAGTAGTACAAGAACAAGAGAGGAATAAGGAGATTACATTGCTTTTTTCATAAGATGTACAACTAAGCGCTATAGAGAAGTGATGATAATCTTTTTTGAAAAAGTTTGGGCAAAGTTGAATTGGATGGAGAGGAAACTTAAACTAATATTGGGGCTTAATCTAGATTGATGTCAATATGAGGTAGAGGACTAAAAACTTTTTAGAAGGATAAAATATCAAGTATATGTCAATATATATGCAATTATTGCTCAAAAGTTGTATGTAAGCTCCTAAGACCACTAGTATTTATAGGAATGGCTTACATGTAGCCAAGATAACTTTGGGAGTGTCTAGAGTGTTCTGGGTGGTCAATTAGTCGTTAGGATGAAATGAGTTAAGTTGCAAGTACTAGTTTGATCGCTAATTAATTATCATTCCAGAATTTTTCTCGATCCACAAACTTGTCAATCAGGAAGAGCCTCGGTCCACAAACTTGTTGCCTGAGAAAAGTCTTGTTACACAATCTTGTCGACCGGACATGACTCTGTGCAAAGATTTATAATGTATGTGAGGTCCTATTAATGACTCATATGAAACATGTCAACCAAAAAGTCTTCATATGAGCGTAGCATAGGGTTTTGGGTAAATTTTAGATGATCATCACTTGTCCTTAAATCATTTCTATCAAGTTGTATGAAAAAACATGTGTACAGAAAATACATAAATATATGGTACAACTTGATTTGTAAGTATCCAATCATATATATTTGCAAGGTTTTTTAGTTGAATCTTGACTTAGTTCCTTGATCACCTAAAATAGTTAATGCACATGTTAGTAATATAATTTGAGAAATATTAACATCATCAAAATATGAGTGTGGCATATCAAAAAACCAACAATCTATCCTTTTGTGATGATGACAAATATTTCCATAAGATTAATTGAAAGTATCCAATTTAAAACATCATTCATTTGATCTCTATTGATACCCAATTTATCTGATGGGTATTTTCTCCCTTTTGTCGAAGTAAAAAAGGGTCACTACTTACCCAATGCTCCCCCTCAAGGAGACACTCCCCCTCAACAAAGTAGTCGATACTTATTACCATAAGAGGAAAAAGCTTATACCCAATATATTAACTGAAAAATAGTACCAATAGACGGGAAATCCAAAAATATAGAAATTAAGGTGTAGTCAAAAAGCCATATGATCCAGGAAAATTAAAAGGTTTGTGTAATTGTCAATGAAAGGAATGTTAAGTACTTCATGACAAAAAGATCCCGTAAAGCACTAATATCAAAAAGATACCCTAAATCAATGGTAAGGAATGTTAAGTCCATCATGATATAGAGATGCCATGAAAATCAAAACATAAAATCAAAACTGATTTCTTAACAATTTTCAAGGCATGTTAAGCCCATACGTGATTAGAGAATCCATTAAGCTCAAAATGAGGTCAACAAAAGTATCTCTAGATCAAATATAATGGATGTTAAGCCCATATTGATATGCATAATTCATTAAGACATAGAATGAGGTCAATTAAAGAATCTCTAGACCACATATAAGGGATGTTAAGACCATTTTGGTATAGAGGAGCCATTACCTACTATCATAGTACTTCTAAAAGAATCTCTAAACCAAATGTCAAAGGATGTTAAGCCTACATTGATATAGAAAATCAATTAAGAGACGAAAGATATGCAAGTTATATTAGAGGACTTTGAGCTCCTCCTTAATCTCATATGAAGTAAATAGAGCTCAAAGAAAAAAAATCACTAAAAAATATAGGCAGTAAGATTCCAAGCTTCATGATAAATCATTCATGTCTGATGTAAAAACCAAGAAATCAAGTAAAATTTGAATTTGGAAACCAAATTGTAAAATATCTAAATAAGTTATATTAAATACAAATGAAAGAATTTTTGCATCGAATTATTTATCCCACTTTGTCATCTCAAAAGATAGAAATTTTAAATACAACATGACTCATCCTTAGTGAGATATTGCCCCTGAATATGATGCCTATATTAAAGTGTATGAATGTGATGGCACATATTTAGACAAAAGAATGATTTGCAAATAAGGCTCATATCTTTTTACTTCTTATGTAGAGAGAAGTTATGGTAACCAAATTATTTTCTATGACATGAGAATGTGTAATATCTAAATCTTATATAAGCAAGACATGTTTCATGACTAGTGCATTTGATAAGATCATGTTAATGAATATAGCCAAATTCATGAGTACCAACATGAATGTGACAAGTCATTCAACATATTTACAACTTTTTGAAAAGATAAGTTCAACTTTTCACTTTAGCAAGAGATTTGTTAGAAGTAAGAATCAAGCATTATCTAGAAAGAACTTCTTCAAGCATTGAAATTTTATCGTTTAAATTAAAAGAAAATCTCTTGAAGTATTATGACACAAAGAGGTAAATTATTGATATAAGAGACCTTTTTTTTTATGCAAAGATTTAATTTTGAAACAAAACATGTTGTTTTTTAAGCTCAACAAGTCAAGCATATTAGACTATTTGTCTTATTTCTCAATTTTATCCAAGGTAATTACATCAAGTTATATATGATCATTTTTATACAAAGTAGAAAGAGATACCTCATCGTGTATGACTTGCATTTTTCAAGACAAAGAGTTTGTGAAAATATGTCATTAGCAATGATTTCAAATTATTTTGAATTTTTGTTTGAAAAAATTATGCAAAATGAATCATTATTTAAGTAAAATAATTTTCAAATGAATATTTGATTAAATTGAGATAAGACATGAAGGTGTTTATCAAGGTTAAGCATAAGTCAAAACTCAACAAGTTTCCCTTTCTGTTTAAAGTTGAAAATTTTGGAACCCATACCATATCAAGGGCTCCTTTCTTTATTTTATAATGCTTAGAAAATAATCAAGTCCACGATAGCCAACATGATTATGAGAATGCAAAAATTTTGACATAGTTTTACTATTTGGAAATTTATCTAATCACTTCTTAAGATTTTTGGTTTTCTTGGCAAGCGTCAAAGAACTTTTAGTAGAAAAAAATACACATTTTCTTTTAGTAGCAATGTTTTCTTAAAAAATATCATTTTCATTTAAATACACACACTCAAAATTGAATCTATATATATTTGACTCACAAACCTGGGTCTGCAATAGCCCTAATCTATAGTTAGATTGTCAATAATCACATATCGTACCTATATAAACTAATTCACATTTCATTAAAAACATACATATTTTACTAAACTATAATACTTTCACCTATGTTTATGAACAACTAATCCTTGATCTTATTCATTCAAAAGTACAGTACTAAACTCATTGCTTATGTTAGTTCAATCGAATCCATAGATGAACAAGTAAATATTATATATGATTTGGGAGAAACACGAATGTGATGTACTATACTCACAAGTACTGTACGTCTATACCCAAAGCATGTGTATGGTATCCTAAAATACGGATACTATATTTCTCTCATATTATCATTATTTTAAAGTATGCCAACACTAGTGTTGTTGGAAAGTATTTTTTACAAAGATTCTAATACAATTTATTTCATTAAAAAATATGCTCCAGAGTGAATGTTATGGACAAAAATATTTTCTCTCTCTTCTACTTCTCTCATCCTTATTTTCTCATATTATTATTTTTTTCAAAATATGTCAACAATGGTCTTATTGAAAAATATTTTTTATTACAAATCTAGTGCTTTTTGGTTCATTGAAAAATTCATTGTGGCTTGAAAGTTATGATCAATACAAGTTTTCATTTTATTTCTACTTCCCTCCTATTTAAAAATAAATAAAACTAGTCCACATTTGACTTTGCACTAACTCAGCCGGGTGAATGGCCGGGTGGGCAGCCGCTAGAATTACTCCTTTTCATCCCACTCTCGTCTGCTTTCTTCGCCCCGCCGCACAACCTCAAACTCAAATTGAACCCAACAAGGCGGCAACAACCAAAGAAATAAAGGTTGACCACAACCCAAGATCACCCAAAACTGTCTTGGTGTGACCACAACACCTAGAGGGGTGTCCCACCGTGACACCCACAAAACAACCCTTGGGTCACGACATAGGTCGCTACACCCACAAGGTACTCAAACCCTAAAAACCCTAATCACCCAAGGTGATTCCATCACTCAACCAAATCTCAAACAAGGCACCCCAAAGCACAAAAACCTATTAAATTGTATTCCTATCAAGGTAGTTGTGGTAATAAAAAGAAATAAATGAACAATTTACATTGTTTGGAAATCATGGAAAGTGCAACATATGTATGCCAAATGTGAATAGACCACATGAACAGAGATTAACAATATGACTTATGGAAATACCTTAAACTTATCAATTTGAATTATGGGAATTCCTTGAACTTGTCAATGGTTTTGAACATTGCATTCAATGTTTATCAAAACTGATTTGACCAAGGAACACTTAAGAGAAGGAATTAATTATCCATCTTAGTCATGAAAATGAAAATAGGAAACACAAGGACTTTAAATGATTTTCTTTTAAGACTTCTTTCTCACACTTTGTTATTTACAAAAAGGTTAGGGTGATAATCACGACTCTCCCAAAAATATACTTCCCTTTAATGTAATGCTTCTTCTAAAAATATATTCAAAATTTATGGTGAAAGATGGAAATATCAAATTTATCCACAAGAAGCTCTAGCATTATATAGAGAGTCAAAATAATCGATCGTTAAATTTGGGTCGAACAAAGTACAATGGTAAAATTGCACATATTTAATATAAATGAATAATGCATATAAAATAAACATTGTTTTGGCTAGTATAATAAAAGAACTAATATTTGAGATACATTGTATATGATGAAAAAAATGCATATGAATCACAAATGAAACTTTGAAAAAATTTAACACAATTTTTTTTATTAAATTCTATTGATTGATCATGAAGAAAATATGTGTCACTTTTAGCAATAGGAACAAGAAGAAAATGATGTCTTACTTCAATATGTTTGACTCTGCTATGTAAAAAGGGATTATGAGCTAAGTTATGGCACTGATATTTTATGTTGTTTGGAATATCTAAATATATTTTTGAATTCAACAATTGAATGCAACATAAATTTCAAACTTTGACCAACTCTTTTGACCAAAATTAAGAGTGATCATTGAAAGAATGGAAGATGAGCAAAATGTATAAAATGAAATTAATATTTCATTATGGTGAATTAGTGATTGTGAATCTATTGCAAAACAAATCCATGAAGCATTTAAAGTCTTATCGTATGCTCTCCCTTTGCAAAGAAACTCATTTTATTTAGAATGGTAGTTAAATGGAGCCACATAGAGATGAGTTGTTGCCAATTTTTCGTACAACACCATAGTGTCAAGAAAAGTCTATTGAGACATGGGCATCTCTGCACAATTATTGCTCTTGCACAATAATTAATGCAACAAATCCTTCCTTCTATGGCACTACAAATTGAAATTTATAATTGAACAAAATCATTTAATTCTAATCAGGATTCATGGCAACAAAGTTCCAATTTTATCATGTTTGATTGAGCACATGAGAAAATATCACATTTGCAATATAGAACATTTTAGCTTGGGAGACTAAATAGACATGTAACAAACTGACTCCACCTATTAATTGTAGGATAGCCAAAACAAAATATGACAGTCAATAACTAGATCGAATTGTATATCGATCGAACCATCCCTTAGTAGAACAACCTTTCAACTGAGAGGTAGTCAGTAAGAAAAAATTTTCCATTCTCAATTAATTTAAGGAAAATAAAGAGAAATTTTTGATTAGGTATTCATCATTTTTCTCATCAACCTCTATAAGGGAATAAACAATAGTATCCAATTTCTTTTCTTTTTCATATATTCTCAACCTTTTTTGATTTAAATTCAATAAAATCATTTCTAGAAAAAGTTGAACTAAATATATCCCTAAAACCACTTTGTGTAGTTTCTTCTTCTTGTTCATCATTTTTGGTGATAGGGCATGCAACTATATGATGACAATTTTCTTCTTCATCTTTTATTTCACATTCTTCCATATACTTTCCAATGGATTGTATTGTATTTATGGTAGATGTAAATATAGTGTAAGACCCCTGGCCAGTGTTTTGGGTTAACCCTATTTACTTTGGCTTGATGATGTGTTTACAACCTTTATCTAATCTTTTGAGATGATCTTAGATCTTGTGGAGGGCTTTAGTCTCCACTTTGAGCTTGTTTGGTTGATGTTTGTTCCTTGTGCGCTTATTTTGGTACAAATTGCAATTTACCCAAGTTGAGGGGTTATCTTATAATTTGTCACCTCTAGAGTGTTCCCTATCTCTCTTAGCTTCATGAGAGAGGTTTTTGTGCTTTGGGGTGCCTTTTTTGAGATTTGGTTGAGTGATGGAATCACCTTGGGTGATTAGGGTTTTTAGGGTTTGAGTACCTTGTGGGTGTAGCGACCTATGTCGTGACCCAAGGGTTGTTTTGTGGGTGTCACAGTGGGACACCCCTCTAGGTGTTGTGGTCACACCAAGACAGTTTTGGGTGATCTTGGGTTGAGATAGTTTCCCTTTTTTAGAGTTTATCGACCTAGGAAGGGTTTGATGACCTTGTGTCGCGACCTTGTTGTGTTTGGTGGCACTGTCGCGACCATGGCTGATGTTCCATGGTGGGTCATGACCGTTACCATGTGGGTGATCCAAGTGGGTCAACAACCAACATATAGTGTATCACCATCTCATGCATGTGTGTTTTAAGTGTTTGTGTGTTAGTTTCTTGGGTGGACAAATGTCCCTTTGGATCCATATCTTGTTATCACCTCATCTCTTGCCCTAGATCTCTCCTCCTTTTCTTTATAAACCCTCTTCTCTCCATGAAAGTGAACTTTTTCAGACATCTTATTCTCCTTCCTTGCTTGACATTCTTGGAGCTTGGTGGAGCAAGGAGGTTCTGTTCTTGGTACCTTAAAGGAGGTTCAACCTTGCATGTGGTGCTTGTGGTGACCCTTGATCATCTTCTACCTTGGTAAGTGTTTACCTTTCCTTTATGATGTTTTACTTGGATCTTCTACCCCATATTCTTCCCTTTTCTCGGCCTTATACCATTTTTTGACATTGTGGTCGTTCTTGAGAGTAAACTCTTCCTCACAAGGGGTCATAGGCCATGTTTTGACAAGGTGGCACCCAAATGAGGGGAGTTTATTCTCTATTTTCCCCCTTCCTTTCTTTTGGTTTGGCCTTGAGCTTCTTGCTCTCTTTCCTTGGGCAATATTTTACCATGGTGTCTTCTCTTTCTTGAGGTGTTGTCGTAGCTGAGGGTGGATCTTTCGATGGAGATTCATCATCCTTTGGAACGTGTGTTTGGAGCTTGTAACCCTTGGTGTGACCTTCTTTCAGGTGGATTATATAACTCTTAACCTTCTCTATTAATGCACTTATTCTACATGCATGCTATTGTCTTCTATCTCTAGAATGTTGCCTTAACATGCTCATAGATTATGATGGACTTTCGAACTTGGTTGATGTTGAGATCATGCTTGTTTTGGATGGAATTCAAAACCCTAGTTTTGTACCCGATTTTGGTGATTGTGGTGCGATGATGTTTCCCCCCTATCTCTTGACCTTGGTTATTAATGCATGCATGATGATCAAGTATTTTGTCATTCTATGAAGTTTGCTTCTATTTTGGTGAAGTATAACTTGGTTCTCTCTTGTTTGAGATTCCTTTTCATGGTGGTTTCATGATGCAAGTATTAGGGTTTTAGATGCCCTTCTCTTTGTAAGAAAAAAACGTAGGATAATGATCATCACACATACAATGAACACAAACCATAGATGACGTACAACTGAAAGTCTCTCCATGGTATATTGGAGGCTTGCTCTTCTTTTTCTTACATTTTCCCTTTCTATTAGAGACATCCTCATATTCCAAACCACTTCTACTCACTTATTTGGTAGAGTGCTCTAGGACAACATTTAGGGATTTTCCCTTTAAGGAACTTTTGCAAAGTCTCTCAAAGTCTATGATTATCATCACTAAGAGTAATGACTCTAGAAGAAATACTAGCAATATCATCATGATCATGTAAATGGTTGGCCTCCAAACAAAGGGCTTTAGCCAAATCAAGATCATTTTCAAGAGTAATAATAGCAACTTCATTACTAGGCAAGATAGGTCTAGATTCAAGATCATTAACTCCAGTAAGAAGTTTAGTTTTTTTAGTTCTAAGCATAGTAAGATCATCAATATAGATTCTATTTTCATGCTTAATACCATCACATGGATTTATAAAATCATTAAACTTGGCAACAACCTTATCATATTATGTACTAATCAAAACAAGTTCATTAAGGCAAGTTAGGTTTTCATATTTGAGACTATTGATATTCTTAATATAAATACCATTCTCTACCTTAACACCATTGTATTGGAATTCAAGTTCAAGAAATGGGCCTTGCAAGGCATCTATGCTATCAAGATGAACTTTTTCATTTTTCTCAAGAAAATCAATTTTAACATATAAATCATCAATGATTTTCCCTAATCGTTTCTTCTTAGATTTGCATTTAGAATAAAAAGAAGGGGAAACATTAATCATATCAATGAAAGCATTTTTAGAAATTTCATTCAAGATTACCTCACTTATCTCACCTATGTCTTCACTTGTTGAGGCCCTGAGATCCAGGTGACACTCTCCTTCATCATAGTTGGAATCACTTGAGGAAGACTCCTCCCATGCAACATGTGTTGTATCTTTACATCTTCTTTCCTTCTTGTCTTTTCTTTTGAACTTTCTCTCCTTCTTGCAGTCCTCCTTCTTATTAGAGATACTCTTGTAGTAGGACTTCTTTACCTTGGGACAATCATTCTTGTAGTGTCCCCTTTGACCACACTCATAGAACCTTGGAGTAGAGGAGGAGGAGAGCTTTGCTTTCAAGTGTTTTCCATTGGAGTAGTTGGTTTCACTAGGGGCTTCATATTCACTATAGGAAGGAGTATGCCGGATATCAAGTTGTTGTTGAAAAACAATGGCCTCTAGTTGAACTTTGAAGGCATTTTACCTCATCTTCTTGGACTCCTTCTCTTTTACATTTTCCTCTTCTTCTTGCTTGTCAAGTCTAGGCTCATAGGCTTAGATATTCCCAATGATCACTGCAGTAGCAATTTTACCAATGCTCTTGTTTCTTCAATGGAGGTTAAAGAAAATTTGAGTTGTCAGTCAAGTTTATCCTGGATGAGACTCGGTCAATAGTTTAAATTTTCTTTGCATGTGCAGAGGTGTCGGTCGATTTAGTCTTGGGGAAACTCGGCCGACCCTGGAAGTTCCTAAAATCCATCAAGGGTGACAGTCGAGTTTATTAAAGATGAAACATGTCCCAAAAAGTCTCTATTATGAATTTTTGATAGTGCCATTAAAGTGCTTAAATATTTGTTTTATGCGCTTGATGTGCACATTTTATATCATATTTTGGACCACTTTTGGTTACATTTCTAAATGATTTTCACCCAATAATCACTCTTAATCATGCTAGATTTTCCACTTTATTGCTATATTTACTTACTCTATGGTTTGGATTGTAGGTACCACATTTTGGCATCAAACTGGGGAGAAAACAACATCATATCATATATCAACACATTCCCCAATCATGTAAACATTCAGAAACTCTATGTTGTAGAAACTATCATAGACATGTCGTGTCTTTTAAAAGACACGTTATGTACATATGTCATGTCTAAATAAAGACACATCATGTAACTTTCCAAAACTTGTCCAGAACTCCCTAGACTTCATGTAGTGCCACCTACAGATTTCACCCAAACACTAATGTACATAGTAAAGATGATGAAATGGGGTTAATCCAACCCAAATCTGACCCTTGTTGGATTCCCGAAGAGTTTACACACTTCACAGAGTTAATCTTAAAGAAAATGAAGACGACACAATCTACGCCTCAAAGTTAAATTAGACAAATATTTTCCACCAAGCAAGACTACACAATTGAGGAATCATCGCATCAATTTTTCACAAAGGGATGGACATACCTTGTATGACGCATAGGAAAGGCTAAAAGAACTTCAACATCTTTGTCCACACCATGGTTTGAGAAATTTACTTCTATTGCAATCTTTCTATATTGGCTTATTTTACAATATAAGGATATCTATTGATGCTTTTGCAAATGGTTCTTCAATTAACAAATCATAAATGGATGCTTATGCCATTATTGAAAATGTGGAACTTAATCATTACCAATGGAGTCTTGACTGACGTAGCCAACCTTCTTCTTCAAGCTCTATTTTTGGAAAGCAAGTCATTGAAGTAATTTATTATGCACGTGGAACAGCGGGACACACCCTTTCTTCATGTTTTTCTACACCATCACAATTTGAAGAGATATCATATCTCAATGACAATGTCACCTGTAATTTCGTCCAACAACAAAAAAATTTGTTGCCCAAGCCAACTTTAGTGTCCGTGCTTGAGACCTTTGTCTCAACTCAAACTCAGAAAAATGATGAGCTTCACCAACAAAGGGAGCTTCTAAAGGATGCTATTTCACAACTTTCTTCTAAGGTGGATGGAATTGCCACTCACACCAGGATGTTGGAGAATCAAATTGCTCAACTAGCTCTTAACAATCAAAAATTATGTTTTAGATCCTTGCTTAACCAATAAGAGATGAGTTCAAGGGAGACATTCACATCAGTTATCTTGAGAAGTTGAGCTGCTATGGGAGAATCTTCTGCACCATCAAAGCCAATATCATATGAAATTTTTGACTTCAATGTAAGAAATGATAATGAATCTCAATGGAAGAAATCAACCCTTGCTCCACATGATGATTTTTCAAACAAGCCATGTGTCCCCTTGCAACACATCTTTAATATAAGGCTTGGCGATGAGAACATTTTCTTTGACTCCAATTTTGATTATTCAGAAGAAGTGTAAGAAGGGACAAACAACATGTATGTCCAAAATCCTATACCTATTGCAAATCATAAGCGTATGTCTTTTGTCACAAATAAACAATACATTGACAAATAGGTGCAAATCTATGGTGCAACAATTTTCAGCCTCAATTCACAGCACTGGACCTCCCTCTTGATCATTCACCATGATAGGTATTCGATTGCAATCCTCTTGAGTTTGTTATATGCACGAAGGACACTATACATTTCAAGCTTAGGGGGAGAACAACCTCCGGTAGTTGTTCTTTTTGTTTTTCTTTTTCATTTTTGCTTTGTATTTACTAGTTAAGTGAAAAATCTATTCATGACCATGATGATCTGTTCTTGTTTGGGTAAAAATTGAATCCCTTCTAGATAAACCATGTATCCCAATGGAGGTAATAGTTGAAGAACTCTAGTATGCACATCCAACAATTTAATGTAAACCATTGGCCAATCACTCATGTCGCCATGATATTTTTTCTCAAGCATGTTTTTCATTTTTCTCATTCTTATCTCAATGCATGTAATGGTTCAAATGCTTTGGATTAACCAAATTTACAACCTTTTATAGCATCTTGATGATTTTGAAAAATCTATAGTGAGTTTTCCATCACCCCCTATGATGAAAATGTTTACAAATAAAAAATTCTAGGTTTTGAATCACCTATCTACATGACTCTTGATCTTTGAGATGTTGACTAATCTAAGACTGCGAGGTTCCAAAGTGGGATCTGAATCATGTTTTAAAAGGGTATTTATTTGATTAAAATAAAAAAATATGTATCCCTAAAAAATATGGCTAAGTCACCCATGTAATCTCCCAACCCAATAAATATAGCGAGTTACGTCAGAAAGAGGGTCAATAAACCCCAAACGGCATTCCACATGCACGTATGCCTAATTAGCAGCCGAGTGCCTTACCCAAAGCTCTTATTTCTAAAATCTTGATGCTTATGAAGGAGTCATTGCAAATTTGTTGATATCAATCAAAATTTTTTAATTTTATTCATCCTTATAATCATGAGGATTTGGTTGCATATTCACTATATTTTGGCTTTGTCATCATATCTCTATTCATTTCTATCTTGTTGATTTTTCCAAAGAAATTTGACCATCTTTTTTAACTTAACTTCCAACTTTGAGCAATTGAAATGAATTCATGTCTAGTTGCAGTATCTTAACTGTGGCATCCAACTCACAAAAATAAGATTAACTAATGCGGAAGCGTATCATTCACAGTGGATTACTGAAAATCACTAAAAATTAAAACCTTTTTTAGAGAGATCCAATCGTAGGAAAACTCTTTCAACAAGAACCAATGTATTACATTTACATCCTGGTTCATAAGTACATATCTTGTACCATCTCTTCTCGAGGGTTACAACATCAACTGCCTTGTTAAAAGCTAAACACAGACAACATAAGACCTCGAGGCATTAAGCTAAAATCTCAAACCGATTTGTTAAAAATACTAGTTACTGACTCCGAGGACCTGAGAGTACAGAGACGACACATAAGACTTCTATCAACAAACACGACAGACAACACACTCCACCTGAGTTGTTGATGATGTACCTATTTCTACTGAAGTTCTTTTTCTGCAAGATGTTCTCAGTCTCCTTCGTACTCGTCTACCTAAAAATTTTGGTTCCCATGGGGGTGAGACAATTGAAAATTGCCCCAGCGAGAGATATAACTCTCCGCCAAGAACATCATTATTGTAGTTTAATTAATATAAAACTGAGCAGAGGATAAGCAGTTTAGATCATTCTAATCTTTAAAGTATTGCAACTATTTATAACAGAGTATTAAATCATCTATTCTCTTTATAAGGAATAGGAAGAACATATATATCATTTGTCTATCATACATTTTCAACATCTCAAACTTTGCTTATGATACTCATCATTTTGATGGGTCACTCATGATTCATTCTTGTTTCCATCCATTGGCCTTAGCCAATCTGCTAAACAGATATTGAATTATGCCAGTCATGTGATTATATATCATTATGTCATATTCAAGTATTGTACTATGCCAATTCTTAGTCATAGAATCCATGCCTTTGCTAGGTATTGGACTTAACCAATCCTATATAAACATTTTAGATTAAGTCATTATCAATCTCATACAACCATTCTAGGTATTATACTATGTCATACCTATGCATCTATTTCAGGTATTGGACTATGCCAACCCTGTGCATCTATTCCAGGTAGTGGACTATGCCAAACCTATGCATACATTCTAGGTAGTGGACTATTCCAAACCTATGCATCTATTCCATGTAGTGGACTATGCCAAACCTATGCATACATTCCAGGTAGTGGACTATGCCAAACCTGTGCATCTATTCCAGGTAGTGGACTATGCCAAACCTGTGCATACATTCCAGGTAGTGGACTATGCCAATCATGTGCATCTATTCCAGGTAGTGGACTATGCCAAACATGTGCATGCATTCCACGTATTGGGTTGTTACCAATCCTGTACAGTTATTCGAGGTATTGAGTTGTTACCAATCATGTGTAATTATTCCAGGTATTGGGATTTAACCAAACCTATGATATTATTCCAGGTATTGGGATTTAACCAATCCTGTGTTATTATTCTAGGTATTGGAATTTAACCAATCCTGTGTTATTATTCCAGGTATTGGAATTTAACCAATCCTGTGTTATTATTCCAAGTATTGGAATTTAACCAATCATGTGTTATTATTCCAGGTATTGGGATTTAACCAATCCTGTATATCTATTCTAGGTAGTGGACTATGCCAATCCTGTGTATCTATTCCAGGTAGTGAACTATGCCAATCCTGTGTATCTATTCCAGGTAGTGGACTATGCCAATCATGTGTATCTATTCCAGGTAATGGACTATGCTAATCTTGTGTATCTATTCCAGGTAATGGACTATGCCAATCATGTGATTACACCCTATGTCTATTTACACAACACTAGGTACCTCATTCTTCTACTAACATTTAAACTTTGGCCATGCCATCATACTCAATCACATTATTTACGTAATACAAGTATCCCCCTCTTCTCCACACTTGTATAATCAAGGTTCCATCATTATTATTGTATCCTTTTTGTTATAATTATTATGTTACTAAGTTTCCATTTTCTTGGTTTATTAAAAACATTATCATCTCTTACAAGGGACTTTTATAATTACCTTGGTACCTTTCACTAGGTATCAACTTACTCATACGATTCACAAGGCCTATTAAAATATCTTGTTACCTCTCACTAGGTAACAACTAATCTCATGGCTCCATCTTGTCACCTTTCACTAGGCAACAACCATTCTCAGGGTTAATAAAACACATTACATCTTAATGTAATGCTTAGGATAGCACTCTTTATATGTTACTCATCCAAGTATGTTGGATTTGAAATGCATCAAGGGATATCATTCTTAAAGAGATGGATGTGATATCTATGATGTCTTAATATATCACTTCCCTCAGCACTTTAAACTTATTTGAGTTTATCAACTTATGTTGTATTAAGGTATTTCCCATCTTAATACTTTTATTCACTAACCTATCACCTTTATCATAAAGTGCATAGGTCATAGAACACTCATTAGAATTGTCCAACTATCTTCAATGATATGGACTCATCTCAGGTTAAGACATTGCTTGCTATAAGGTTACCTATAATCAATCACTTTAGATATTTCCCTTATTAATGTATTCGTCACTATTCCATTATTAGGATTAGGTCTCCCATACCATCACCATGTATTAGGGTTTAGGGTTTCACATACTATCATACTTCATTAAGATTATGATTGCATATAGCATCACCCTTCATTAGGAATTCACATCATATTGCCCATAATTAGGGTTTACTATTCATTCCCACTAGGGTTTCTCATGGCATCACCCTCAATTAGGGTTTCTCATGGAATCACCCTCAGTTAGGGTTTCTCATGCAATCACCCTCAATTAGGGTTTCTCATGGAATCACCCTCAATTAGGGTTTCTCAATTCATATCAATTAGAGATACTCATCCCAATTAGGGTTTTACTCTCCATTCCCATAATTGGGGTTTTACATTATGTTACCCTGAATTAGGGTTAGGGTTCATTAACCTTTTGGATTAGGGTTTCATGATCTCTTTACTAAGGATCATAACCTAATCACCACATGATCAATACTCGTGTATGAATCCCTTTCTATCATCCTCTAAACTTGATTAGGTTACATCAACCTTACAATCAAATATATATATACAAGTATGGTTGACATAGTGTGTTGAGACGTTGCTTTCATAAGCTTGTAGGGTTAACCATTTTAAAGGTATTGATTACCTAGGTACTTTAGGGTTTCAACCTTTGTACCTATCATTGATAATAATTAACATCAACCATTGGATCAATGGATCAATCATCACCTTAAGTTATCAATTGATTTGATCACATTGTATCACCAAACGATCTTGACCCCTTTGATCTCTAAACGGTTTGAAACCATTTAGGCAATAAGTGTGTTGAAACCGATTGGACTTGGGTCTCCAAATGGTTTGAGACCATTTGGACCCAAAGGGTCTTGAGACCGTTAGATCCAAAATGGTCTTGAGATCGTTTGGACTCAAATGGTCTTGAGACCGTTTGGTCCAAACTCTCTCAAAACCGAATGGACCAAAAAGATCTTCCATCACTTTATCAATTTAGGATTTCAATCATTAAACTATCTATCATTTGAACCTCTGATCTGTTCTTCAATTGAACCATTGATTCACCCTTCAATTTGACCTTTAATTAGGGTTTATAATCAAGAAACCATCAATTAGGGTTTTGAAATCGAGGAACCATCAATGGTTAACATTGTGGAACTAGTCCAATTGAAATCATTGGATCATCATCAAACCATGACATGACCTGACCTCAAACAGTCTTGAGGTCATTTGGATGACCTCCAAATGGTCTTGACACCATTTGCCCCATCCATCATTAAAATTTGTGAAATCCAATTAGGGTTTAGATCATTGGATTGATCATCCAATTAGCTATTGATTGCCTTTCGATTTCATATCTCTAAATCTTCAATTACTCAACCATACTCAACCCTAGACCTCCAAACGGTCTTGGTTGACCTCCAAAAGGTCTTGAGATCATTTGGGTGACCTCCAAATGGTCTTGAGACCATTTGGGTTAGTCAACCCAAAGTATTTAATCAATCAATTGAAATTTTAGTACTTAACCCGATTAGGGTTTCTAATTGAAGGATTGTCCATATATTGAATTAATCAATTGGATCCATTAGATCATCATACAACATGTAATAGGGTCCTGAACTTAAATGGTCAACCCATCTAAATGGTTTGGGATCCAAACCTCCAAACGGTTTGCAAATCGTTTGGTCTCCAAACAGTTTGGTGAAACCGTTGGAACCAATTCATTAAAACTGATTGGTCCAACATTTTGAAACCTTTTGCCTAGGATATTTTTTAGGTGTGTGCTTAGGATGATGTCATCATCATCCAGCTTCAACCCCTCGAATTCTACTTCCATTTCCATGGTAGTTTCAACAATTAATCAAAGGAATTGTAAGAAGAACAATTGAACATAATGGATTGAGGAATTGAATTCAATAACAATGAATAAGGGTTCAAGTTATAAAACCCACCTCCAATTGAGCTTCAAAGCTCCAAGCTCCACGTATTTAATGGTGTAAGAAGCTTTCTCAACTATCCCAAGCCTGTCCTCAAGCTTTTGAGTGAAAAGAAATGGCTAGGATAGAAGATTGCATGGAGAAAAGAAGAAATCCATCATTTATTTTCGATTTCCACCATGAAATCATGGTCAAAGAAGGTCAAGAAGCTTACCAACAAGTTAGGGGTAGTCCTCCTGTTGCTCCAAGCTCCCTAGGTCGTTTTTGCAAGCAAGAAATGAAATGGGTTTCATAATTACCCTTTCAACTCATGGATAAAAGAGCATATATGCATTTTATTAAAAATTCATTTTAGGAGAGAGAAAGTAGGGATTATCTCCTCCATTTCCTTGCCTCTTTCCCCCTTCCCTTCCTTAGTTACGAGGCTATCTCCTTTGCCTCTTATTCCTCTCGATTATCCACGATTTAAAGAAAAGCAAATTAAGCACCTTAAATCATATTATACTAATATCCATAAGTGAGTGGATATTTCTTTTTCTTATAATAATGTGAGTGAGTTATCCACTTCCTTTGGATATTTTCGTGCCTTTTCAAGGCACATGGTCGTCCATTATTTTTCAAAATCATCCCTCACATTTTGGTTGAAGGTATCTTCAATTAATATATTTATTTTTTCATTAAATTGAAGTAAAGTTCCAATTATGCTTAAATCTTGATTATTTTAATATCAAGATTCTCTCTCCTCCAAAGTGATTCAAATGAGGTTCCCCTCTCATTTTATTTGATCTACATGATGTAAAGAAACACTGGGGACTATTTGAAGTGGTAATTTGCATATTGAACCCTAGGTTTTGGGTAAATTGCACATTACACCAAAACTAGGTTTTAATGCACAAACATTGCTTTATCAGCTCTTTCTTGGTACTCAGGCTACCATAAGCCATACCCTTACATAATATTAATTCTAATGATTATTCAACACATGAAGAACATCTTATCATGTAGCATTTGCAATTTAACTCCTCAACTTTAGTAATTTGCACTTTCGTCCAATAAAGTAAAACAATGTTTCAACATTATTCAAAAAGGACTAAAATTGAAACATAAGTTCCTCTTGAACCTTAATTTTTTTCCAAAAGATAAGAGGAGGCATATAATTAACTTTATTAAGCAAAACATCTAGGGTTAAGGTATAACCCAGGTCAGGGATGTTACAAATTATAAACCCATAACAAGGATTTCGTCCCTGAAATCCCAGATAATGGGAGACAAATATTATTCAAATATCATCTCACCAAGTCTTCACATAACATCTCAATGTCATGTTTATACAAAGCATAAACCCCTAACATATGATGTCCATGCTATATAATATAGCTAGACTAATTTCACAGTTAACCATTCTAGGTGGCCAACATGAATTATCTAATACCAAAATTCCTTATCTTGGTATTCATCATATGTGCTGGGAACACATCACAATTTCATCTTCCATCCTGAGACATTACTTGTTATATATGTCTTTTTCTTGGAACCCAAGTCCAAGACAAACTGATACTTTTCTCAGTATCCATCAGATAAACATTTTTAATTATGCACATCAAGTGTTCTAAAAACCCACTTGATTGCCATGTCTCTGAAAGGAAAGAAAACAAAGGATCATATTCTTCTTATCACCTCATCATTATCCAGGGTTGTCTATCCATGAAAACAGGTTATCATCTCCTCTAATTATTGCATGAACTTTCTGTGTTCATGAGTTATTTACCCTTATTTTATCCTTGGTTACTACAAAAAAGAGAGTCTTTCTTCACGGGACAATACTGTGACAAACTCCTCTCTATAGGCCCTTACAAATAGGAATGGTTGTGGGCATGTCCCACACAAATGGTCCGTGAAGATAACCCTTGTGACAAATACGAGTGGCCCTCAAAACTACAATTATCACGGACTAGGTGATCCTCACAAATGTTATATTGAGGGACTATTTAGCCTTCATAAATACATTTTTGAGGGCTTGTTTAATTCTCACAAATATATTTTTGAGGGGCTAATGCCTTCATTAATGCATTTTGAGGGGCTATATGGTCCTCAAATATACAATTTTGATTGTCAGTTTGTTCTCCATCACTACATCGTTGAGGGACTTAAAACATTCATCTATAAATTTATGAGAGACTAATAGACATTATTTCCTTATTAATTAATTTTTTATGTAGTTCTTATTCTAACAATATCAATATTTAGATTAAAAAATTTAATTCTAAATCCCAAACAATGTTTACATAATATTCACATGACATCATAAAAACATTCACACTACAAAGTTTCACACAAGAATGTCAAATCATCAAAATTAATATATAAAATTCATCCAAAACATAATCCATACATTGTGTGGTCAATGTTAACAAAATTGAAAATACATAAAATTTGATATTGATAACAATCAACACATCATATCTAAAACTCATATAATCTACAATGTCTTCAAATTCCTTCAAATGGTGTGATGCTCTTCAAGAATGTCATCCTCATATAGTTAGCCACATTCTGCTCTGAAAAATGACTCCAACCATTATATCAATAGAATTTGAAAGGTTGATATTAAAAATGAAAGTAGCCTTATAATTTAGTTTTGGTGTAATTAAAGGTTTATTGAGGGTCTAATTCCATCTTTAAAAGAAAATCAACCCTATAAATATAAGTACGAAAAAATGATAAGCCATCCATTTATCTGTATGTTAAGGATGATGAAATAACCAAATATAATTCTTAGATAGATTTATAAAGTGCTTCGTATTCATAGTATGATTATCCCATAGTGTGCTCCAATGAGTATTCAAGTTATGTGCATGTAAAATTACAATGAAATAGAGATATGCATATACATGGTAGACAAAAACACAATCTACTGAAAGTTGGTATAGGAAAGAGCATTGTTCAAAGAATATTGAATACCTCATTTGAATGGTGAACTCTAGGTCTGCAGGACAATGAGGATGGTGTGGTTTGCGTGTTCTGCATTTGAGGGTGACTTTGTGATTTTTTATCAAAAGGAGGGCACCAAATTTTAACAATAGCCATTAAGAAAGTTACAATTAAATGTCAATCTTTGTATTTAATTATCAACATCCAAATTAGTCTATAATTGTTATGAGGTACTTGTGGCTGAAAGGTGGTAGGTGTCCATTTGTAGCAATTTGCATGGAAGTATGCCTCTTAATGATCCACTTTCAACACCTTACATTTGAAACATATTTGTAGTATGTCTAGCTTGATCACCTTACATGTGCAACATGTCAAATGTAGCTCTTCAATTTATTTGTCTAAGAAGCATGCCTAAGCCGACGCCACTTGAATTTTGTTGCCTAGAAAACATGTCTAGGTAATTAAAACAAGAAATAATGTTAACATATAGTACTCCCATTATGCCATTACATCTTCGAGAAAAATAACAAAAACTAGAAAATTAATTAATCGACTAACTTTCATGATATACATACAAGTAAACTATGAAACATATGATGTACTCCAAATTATTATATAAATACATGCAAGAAAACCATGTACCAGATAATGTAGTGATAATATATATACATATTGAAATCAATTCTAATAAATAAACAAATAGCTCTAAAAGTTCCATCATGTCTTTTGTTGATTGGTACTATCCACAAAAGATCTAGGAATGTTACCTATCATCCAAGACACATCATCAGTTATGCAATCATCGATAGATTGAACTTGTAGTCCTATCAAACAATATTCAATATATTCTTAGTTCCCTACATTAATGAATATATGCCCCCTCTCCAAGCTCCATTCTCACTAGACTAATAGCTAAAGATGATTCGTGGAATCATATGCATTTAGGGAGAGACATACACACACACTACTACTTCAATAAGAACAAATTACACATAATCATAGGTTACAATCATCATACTAGAGGAATATACAATCGCAAAGACACTTCATAAATAATAGTGAGGAAGTGATTCTTTAGTTTCCTATTTGGAAAGTA
Organism: Alisma plantago-aquatica; assembly: GCA_963693085.1. Lineage (NCBI taxonomy): Eukaryota > Viridiplantae > Streptophyta > Magnoliopsida > Alismatales > Alismataceae > Alisma > Alisma plantago-aquatica. Next base: position 1,364,577,139 of record OY856412.1, on the reverse strand, counting down.
GAATGATGGATTGATTTTTTGTGAAAAGGAAATGGTTCTCGATTGGATAAGGTCGATAAAAATGGAAATCGATTTACAAAGAGCGTCAATTCATTAGATAATAACCAACTAAAAAGAATATATTAAGAGTGGTTGGTGGGGACTGTATGCAATCTAGATCGATTAAAGAATATAAAGCAAGAGAAAAACTATTATAGAAAGATACATACGTGAGAAGTTGCCTTGACTAAAGCCATTGGTTAAAGCTGCTGCAAATGGAACTCTAATATTGACAGTGCGAACAATCGTATGCTTGATTGAATTAAAAAAAAGGGGAAATCTAACATAGTTGGAGACAGAGACGCATGCATGGGTAATAAGTTAGGTCACAGACCAAGCTGATTTGGAGATGACGTTCTCGAGACTACAAAATAATACACGGCGATGGGTAGGACACTTGCCTTGCCGCTGCGGAAGGCACGGGACTGTAGGACAAGAGGATCAGCGATCATCAAGGGACTGGGATTATCACTGATCATTTGCTATCTTGGGAGACTGTAGTTTGCATACGCGGTTACCGAACGAGTGATTGAAGATTGTTGTGGATGACACTGGAGGAAGATGCGATTGTGGAAGATGAACGCAATGGTTGCGGAGACAAATAGGAGATCGGGACTCACGGGAGATGGGGGAGTCAGCGGCGCGGAATAGGGTTCTGACTCGCGGAGTACCGAACGATTATTTATTCACCAATTGGGGGATTTGGAGGGAAATGACGGAGGGTAACCCGCCAAAATTGTTGTGAGGGACTATTACAATTTATAATTTATTTATGAAGGAAAATAAGTCACAAAGAACTTTGTATTATATTAAGGACACGGTTGAGGGACAAAGTCTTATTACTTAGGACAGATCCCTCAATAATGCATATTTATTTTGACGGCCTCTCATCCCTCACAATCGTCCTTCATTAAAATACATATTTTTTGTAGTGGTTCCTTGTCATCAGCATAGGAATCACATGGATGATTACTTGTCATCATTCCTTATTCTCATTATCATCATGATCACTAGATGTGGGTATTCAAACCCTCAGTTCATCATTTTTATTGTTACCTCTTGGTCTTCAGACCAGGGTATACATTATACTAAACATCTTCTTTTGTCTATAAATTGATTTACAGTTAAATCAAATTCCTTCATATATCAATTAGAATGTGGTAGAAATATCCATGCCACATCTCCTACTTCTTTCTTTAGATTGTTTCAGAATGATTACTTGATCAGAGTAATCAGAAAGATAACAATCTAGGTATGTCATACTTACCTTGTTTTCAATAAATGAATACCTAGCCAGGGTATTCAAGAACTGAAATTAGGTAGTATTTATTTGTTTTATATTATATTTCATATTCTTAACATTTCTTTAAATTTCACTACTTAGTATCTCAGATTTTCTCTGAGTATTTCTTTTACATCTTTTCCCCTTTCTGCATGAAAAGAGAAATTTTCAAACATATAAGAGAATATTAAACTGAACATAAGTTTTCATCCTTCTTATCTCTTCCTCATATCCTTAAAGGATTATATAGATGAACTAAACAACAACTACCTTTCTTATAGTAGGGAACAAAAGATAACTCAATATAGAAAGTTCTATCTTGACAAGTCTACCTTTTACAAGTTATCTAGCATCTTATCTGACCCAAAACATGGAGCTAATTGTTATCTGTTATTGCTTTTGTCCTCTACTACCAGAAGTAGATCGACCAAACTGTGACACTTGTCTTCATCCTCTACCATCTGCTCCACTAGACTGGGGTCCTTGTGGGTTTTGCAGATTGTACCCTGACTGTTGGGTCACCTCACTGTTGCTTCTTGGACATTGTTGTCTAAAATGTCCTATCTATCCACATTTATGACAAGCTCGACCCCAACTTGATGACCCCTGCTTAGGTGCACTATATTGTGGTTGAACTGCTGAAGATTTTGGTTGTTTGCTGCCACTACTTCACTGTTCCCGTGACTGTGTAGACTTCCTTTTAAGGTTTGTCTCATGTTTCTTTATTGTAGACCGTTCTATCCTCCGTATAGACTCCACAATGGTGGAAAACCTATCTCTACTTTCTAGGGCAGATGCCAGGATAGAGATCTCAGCATTCAATCCCTTCTCAAAACGTCAGATCTTCTCCTCCTTAGTAGCTGCCATTTGAGGACAAAATCGCAAAAGTTCCATAAAATTATCCTCATATTCATTTATCGACATGGCTCCCTGTTGAATCTTCTCAAACTGTGAGATCTTTCCATCTAAGTATGTCTTTAGAAAATACTTATTGATGAATTCTTGACGAAATTCCTCTCATTCAACCTCTTCATCATTCCTTTTTATTTCTTCTATATCTCACCAGTGTCCAACACTACGCTTCAAAAGGTACACCACATGTTTAACTTTGTCAGCCTCTGGGATACTAAGGATCTTAAAGGTTTTTTCTAACTAAGTGAGCCAGAGATCAGCATCTGCTGGGTCAGATGTTCCAGCATATTCTATGGCTCCAACATGACGTAGTCATTTAAAGGTCTTACCAGACCCATATCCCTCATTGGGAGCTGGTGCCCTGGGTGCCAGTGTTGGCATCCAGTCTGTTATATGCATCACTGCAGTCATGAATTGCCCAAAAAGAGTAGAAAAATTTGGATTTCTCATCATGACCTCATCAACAGGGGGATATTTAGGCACCGGTTCCTCCCCTGCCTGATCCCTGGCACCTTCTATTGGTGCAACAACATTACTCTCAGCAATGTGTCCCACGTGTTCTCCAGACATCTTAGAGTTATATATCTTCTTCTGCATAAGCAGAAGGCACTATAAGATACACCGAAGTACACTTAGAACGAACTCGATACCTAAGTCATATGTCTCTGTAGACTCAGTGAACCTAGATCTCTGATACCACCAAATTGTGGCATCCAACTCACAAAAATAAGATTAACTAATGCGGAAGAGTATCATTCACAGCGAATTACTGAAAATCACTAAAAATTAAAACCTTTTTCAGAGAGACCCAATCGTAGGAAAACTCTTTCAACAAGAACCAATGTATTACATTTACATCCACGTTCATAAGTACATATCTTGTATCATCTCTTCTCGAGGGTTACAACATCAACTGTCTTATTAAAAGCTAAACACAGACAACATAAGACCTTGAGGCATTAAGCTAAAATCTCAAACCGATTTGTTAAAAGTACTAGTTACTGACTTCGAGGACCTTAGAGTACAACGACGACACATAAGACTTCTATCTACAAACACGACAGACAACACACTCCACTTGAGCTGTTGCTGCTGTACCTATTGCTGCTGAAGTTCTTTCTCTGCAAGATTTTCTCAGTCTCCTTCGTACTCGTCCACCTAAAAATGTTGGTTCCCATGGGGGTGAGACAATTGAAAATTTCCCCAGCGGGAGATATAACTCTCCGCCAAAAACATCATTATTGTAGTTTAATTAATATAAAACTGAGCAGAGGATAAGCAGTTTATATCATTCTCATATTTAAAGTATTGCAACTATTTATAACAGAGTAGTAAATCATATATTCTGTTTATAAGGAATAGGAAGAACATATATATCATTTGTCTATCATACATTTTCAACATCTCAAACTTTTCTTATGATACTCATCATTCTGATGGGTCACTCATGATTCATTCTTGTTTCCATCCGTTGGCCTTAGCCAATCTGCTAAACAAATATTCAATTATGCCAGTCATGTGATTATATATCATTATGTCTTATTCAAGTATTGGACTACGCCAATTCTTAGTCATAGACTCCATGCCTTTTCTAGGTATTGGACTTAACCAATCCTGTATAAACATTTTAGATTAAGCCATTATCAATCTCATACAACCATTCCAGGTATTATACTATGCCATACATGTGCATCTATTTCAGGTATTGGACTATGCCAACCCTGTGCATCTATTCCAGGTAGTGGACTCTGCCAAGCATGTGCATACATTCCAGGTAGTGGACTATGCCAAACCTGTGCATCTATTCTAGGTAGTGGACTATGCCAAACCTGTGCATACATTCCAGGTAGTGGACTATGTCAAACATGTGCATCTATTCTAGGTAGTGGACTATGCCAAACCTGTGCATACATTCCAGGTAGTGGACTATGCCAATCTTGTGCATCTATTCTAGGTAGTGGACTATGACAAACCTGTGCATGCATTCTAGGTATTGGGTTGTTACCAATCCTGTACAGTTATTCCAGGTATTGGGTTGTTACCAATCCTGTGTAATTATTCCAGGTATTGGGATTTAACCAATCCTGTGATATTACTCTAGGTATTGGGCTTTAACCAATCCTGTGTTATTAATCCAGGTATTGGAATTTAACAAATCTTGTGTTATTATTCCAAGTATTGGAATTTAACCAATCATGTGTTATTATTCCAGATATTGGAATTTAACCAATCATGTGTTATTATTCCAGTTATTGGGATTTAACCAATCTAGCTTGTATATCTATTCCAGGTAGTGGACTATGCCAATCCTGTGTATCTATTACAGGTAGTGGACTATGCCAATCCTTTGTATCTATTCTAGGTAGTGGACTATGCCAATCCTGAGTATCTATTCCAAGTGATGGACTATGCCAATCCTGTGTATCTATTCCAGGTAATGGACTATGCCAATCCTGTGATTACACCCTATGTCTGTTTACACATCACTAGGTACCTCATTCTTCTACTAACATTTAAACTTTGTCCATGCCATCATACTCAATCACATTCTTTACGTAATACAAGTATCCCCCTCTTCTCCACACTTGTATAATCAAGTTTCCATCATTATTATTGTATCCTTTTTGTTATAATTATTATGTTACTAAGTTTCCATTTTCTTGGTTTATTAAAAACATTATCATCTCTTACAGGGGACTTTTATAATTACCTTGGTACCTTTCACTAGGTATCAACTTACTCATACAATTCACAAGGCCTATTAAAATATCTTGTTACCTCTCACTAGGTAACATCTAATCTCATGGCTCATAAAGCACATTTAACATCTTGTCACCTTTCACTAGGCAACAACCATTCTCAAGGTTCATAAAACACATTACATCTTAATGTAATGCTTAGGATAGCATTATTTATATGTTACTCATCCAAGTATGTTGGATTTTAAATGCATCAAGGGATATCATTCTTAAAGAGCTGAGTGTGATATCTATGATGTCTTGATATATCACTTCCCTCAGCACTTTAAACTTATTTGAGTTTATCAACTTATGTTGTATTAAGGTATTTCCCATCTTAATACTTTTATTCACTAACCTATCACCTTTATCATAAAGTGCATAGGTCATAGAACACTCATTAGAATTGTCCAACTATCTTCAATGATATGGACTCATCTCAGGTTAAGACATTGCTTGCTATAAGGTTACCTATAATGAATCACTTTAGGTATTTCCCTTATTAATGTATTAGTCACTATTCCATTATTAGGATTAGGTCTCCCATACCATCACCCTTTATTAGGGTTTAGGGTTTCACATACTATCATACTTCATTAAGATTAGGATTGCATATAGCATCACCCTTCATTAGGCTTTCACATCATATTGCCCATAATTAGGGTTTACTGTTCATTCCCACTAGGGTTTCTCATGGCATCACCCTCAATTAGGGTTTCTTCAAGCATTGAAATTTTATCGTTTAAATTAAAAGAAAATCTCTTGAAGTATTATGACACAAAGAGGTAAATTATTGATATAAGAGACCTTTTTTTTTATGCAAAGATTTAATTTTGAAACAAAACATGTTGTTTTTTAAGCTCAACAAGTCAAGCATATTAGACTATTTGTCTTATTTCTCAATTTTATCCAAGGTAATTACATCAAGTTATATATGATCATTTTTATACAAAGTAGAAAGAGATACCTCATCGTGTATGACTTGCATTTTTCAAGACAAAGAGTTTGTGAAAATATGTCATTAGCAATGATTTCAAATTATTTTGAATTTTTGTTTGAAAAAATTATGCAAAATGAATCATTATTTAAGTAAAATAATTTTCAAATGAATATTTGATTAAATTGAGATAAGACATGAAGGTGTTTATCAAGGTTAAGCATAAGTCAAAACTCAACAAGTTTCCCTTTCTGTTTAAAGTTGAAAATTTTGGAACCCATACCATATCAAGGGCTCCTTTCTTTATTTTATAATGCTTAGAAAATAATCAAGTCCACGATAGCCAACATGATTATGAGAATGCAAAAATTTTGACATAGTTTTACTATTTGGAAATTTATCTAATCACTTCTTAAGATTTTTGGTTTTCTTGGCAAGCGTCAAAGAACTTTTAGTAGAAAAAAATACACATTTTCTTTTAGTAGCAATGTTTTCTTAAAAAATATCATTTTCATTTAAATACACACACTCAAAATTGAATCTATATATATTTGACTCACAAACCTGGGTCTGCAATAGCCCTAATCTATAGTTAGATTGTCAATAATCACATATCGTACCTATATAAACTAATTCACATTTCATTAAAAACATACATATTTTACTAAACTATAATACTTTCACCTATGTTTATGAACAACTAATCCTTGATCTTATTCATTCAAAAGTACAGTACTAAACTCATTGCTTATGTTAGTTCAATCGAATCCATAGATGAACAAGTAAATATTATATATGATTTGGGAGAAACACGAATGTGATGTACTATACTCACAAGTACTGTACGTCTATACCCAAAGCATGTGTATGGTATCCTAAAATACGGATACTATATTTCTCTCATATTATCATTATTTTAAAGTATGCCAACACTAGTGTTGTTGGAAAGTATTTTTTACAAAGATTCTAATACAATTTATTTCATTAAAAAATATGCTCCAGAGTGAATGTTATGGACAAAAATATTTTCTCTCTCTTCTACTTCTCTCATCCTTATTTTCTCATATTATTATTTTTTTCAAAATATGTCAACAATGGTCTTATTGAAAAATATTTTTTATTACAAATCTAGTGCTTTTTGGTTCATTGAAAAATTCATTGTGGCTTGAAAGTTATGATCAATACAAGTTTTCATTTTATTTCTACTTCCCTCCTATTTAAAAATAAATAAAACTAGTCCACATTTGACTTTGCACTAACTCAGCCGGGTGAATGGCCGGGTGGGCAGCCGCTAGAATTACTCCTTTTCATCCCACTCTCGTCTGCTTTCTTCGCCCCGCCGCACAACCTCAAACTCAAATTGAACCCAACAAGGCGGCAACAACCAAAGAAATAAAGGTTGACCACAACCCAAGATCACCCAAAACTGTCTTGGTGTGACCACAACACCTAGAGGGGTGTCCCACCGTGACACCCACAAAACAACCCTTGGGTCACGACATAGGTCGCTACACCCACAAGGTACTCAAACCCTAAAAACCCTAATCACCCAAGGTGATTCCATCACTCAACCAAATCTCAAACAAGGCACCCCAAAGCACAAAAACCTATTAAATTGTATTCCTATCAAGGTAGTTGTGGTAATAAAAAGAAATAAATGAACAATTTACATTGTTTGGAAATCATGGAAAGTGCAACATATGTATGCCAAATGTGAATAGACCACATGAACAGAGATTAACAATATGACTTATGGAAATACCTTAAACTTATCAATTTGAATTATGGGAATTCCTTGAACTTGTCAATGGTTTTGAACATTGCATTCAATGTTTATCAAAACTGATTTGACCAAGGAACACTTAAGAGAAGGAATTAATTATCCATCTTAGTCATGAAAATGAAAATAGGAAACACAAGGACTTTAAATGATTTTCTTTTAAGACTTCTTTCTCACACTTTGTTATTTACAAAAAGGTTAGGGTGATAATCACGACTCTCCCAAAAATATACTTCCCTTTAATGTAATGCTTCTTCTAAAAATATATTCAAAATTTATGGTGAAAGATGGAAATATCAAATTTATCCACAAGAAGCTCTAGCATTATATAGAGAGTCAAAATAATCGATCGTTAAATTTGGGTCGAACAAAGTACAATGGTAAAATTGCACATATTTAATATAAATGAATAATGCATATAAAATAAACATTGTTTTGGCTAGTATAATAAAAGAACTAATATTTGAGATACATTGTATATGATGAAAAAAATGCATATGAATCACAAATGAAACTTTGAAAAAATTTAACACAATTTTTTTTATTAAATTCTATTGATTGATCATGAAGAAAATATGTGTCACTTTTAGCAATAGGAACAAGAAGAAAATGATGTCTTACTTCAATATGTTTGACTCTGCTATGTAAAAAGGGATTATGAGCTAAGTTATGGCACTGATATTTTATGTTGTTTGGAATATCTAAATATATTTTTGAATTCAACAATTGAATGCAACATAAATTTCAAACTTTGACCAACTCTTTTGACCAAAATTAAGAGTGATCATTGAAAGAATGGAAGATGAGCAAAATGTATAAAATGAAATTAATATTTCATTATGGTGAATTAGTGATTGTGAATCTATTGCAAAACAAATCCATGAAGCATTTAAAGTCTTATCGTATGCTCTCCCTTTGCAAAGAAACTCATTTTATTTAGAATGGTAGTTAAATGGAGCCACATAGAGATGAGTTGTTGCCAATTTTTCGTACAACACCATAGTGTCAAGAAAAGTCTATTGAGACATGGGCATCTCTGCACAATTATTGCTCTTGCACAATAATTAATGCAACAAATCCTTCCTTCTATGGCACTACAAATTGAAATTTATAATTGAACAAAATCATTTAATTCTAATCAGGATTCATGGCAACAAAGTTCCAATTTTATCATGTTTGATTGAGCACATGAGAAAATATCACATTTGCAATATAGAACATTTTAGCTTGGGAGACTAAATAGACATGTAACAAACTGACTCCACCTATTAATTGTAGGATAGCCAAAACAAAATATGACAGTCAATAACTAGATCGAATTGTATATCGATCGAACCATCCCTTAGTAGAACAACCTTTCAACTGAGAGGTAGTCAGTAAGAAAAAATTTTCCATTCTCAATTAATTTAAGGAAAATAAAGAGAAATTTTTGATTAGGTATTCATCATTTTTCTCATCAACCTCTATAAGGGAATAAACAATAGTATCCAATTTCTTTTCTTTTTCATATATTCTCAACCTTTTTTGATTTAAATTCAATAAAATCATTTCTAGAAAAAGTTGAACTAAATATATCCCTAAAACCACTTTGTGTAGTTTCTTCTTCTTGTTCATCATTTTTGGTGATAGGGCATGCAACTATATGATGACAATTTTCTTCTTCATCTTTTATTTCACATTCTTCCATATACTTTCCAATGGATTGTATTGTATTTATGGTAGATGTAAATATAGTGTAAGACCCCTGGCCAGTGTTTTGGGTTAACCCTATTTACTTTGGCTTGATGATGTGTTTACAACCTTTATCTAATCTTTTGAGATGATCTTAGATCTTGTGGAGGGCTTTAGTCTCCACTTTGAGCTTGTTTGGTTGATGTTTGTTCCTTGTGCGCTTATTTTGGTACAAATTGCAATTTACCCAAGTTGAGGGGTTATCTTATAATTTGTCACCTCTAGAGTGTTCCCTATCTCTCTTAGCTTCATGAGAGAGGTTTTTGTGCTTTGGGGTGCCTTTTTTGAGATTTGGTTGAGTGATGGAATCACCTTGGGTGATTAGGGTTTTTAGGGTTTGAGTACCTTGTGGGTGTAGCGACCTATGTCGTGACCCAAGGGTTGTTTTGTGGGTGTCACAGTGGGACACCCCTCTAGGTGTTGTGGTCACACCAAGACAGTTTTGGGTGATCTTGGGTTGAGATAGTTTCCCTTTTTTAGAGTTTATCGACCTAGGAAGGGTTTGATGACCTTGTGTCGCGACCTTGTTGTGTTTGGTGGCACTGTCGCGACCATGGCTGATGTTCCATGGTGGGTCATGACCGTTACCATGTGGGTGATCCAAGTGGGTCAACAACCAACATATAGTGTATCACCATCTCATGCATGTGTGTTTTAAGTGTTTGTGTGTTAGTTTCTTGGGTGGACAAATGTCCCTTTGGATCCATATCTTGTTATCACCTCATCTCTTGCCCTAGATCTCTCCTCCTTTTCTTTATAAACCCTCTTCTCTCCATGAAAGTGAACTTTTTCAGACATCTTATTCTCCTTCCTTGCTTGACATTCTTGGAGCTTGGTGGAGCAAGGAGGTTCTGTTCTTGGTACCTTAAAGGAGGTTCAACCTTGCATGTGGTGCTTGTGGTGACCCTTGATCATCTTCTACCTTGGTAAGTGTTTACCTTTCCTTTATGATGTTTTACTTGGATCTTCTACCCCATATTCTTCCCTTTTCTCGGCCTTATACCATTTTTTGACATTGTGGTCGTTCTTGAGAGTAAACTCTTCCTCACAAGGGGTCATAGGCCATGTTTTGACAAGGTGGCACCCAAATGAGGGGAGTTTATTCTCTATTTTCCCCCTTCCTTTCTTTTGGTTTGGCCTTGAGCTTCTTGCTCTCTTTCCTTGGGCAATATTTTACCATGGTGTCTTCTCTTTCTTGAGGTGTTGTCGTAGCTGAGGGTGGATCTTTCGATGGAGATTCATCATCCTTTGGAACGTGTGTTTGGAGCTTGTAACCCTTGGTGTGACCTTCTTTCAGGTGGATTATATAACTCTTAACCTTCTCTATTAATGCACTTATTCTACATGCATGCTATTGTCTTCTATCTCTAGAATGTTGCCTTAACATGCTCATAGATTATGATGGACTTTCGAACTTGGTTGATGTTGAGATCATGCTTGTTTTGGATGGAATTCAAAACCCTAGTTTTGTACCCGATTTTGGTGATTGTGGTGCGATGATGTTTCCCCCCTATCTCTTGACCTTGGTTATTAATGCATGCATGATGATCAAGTATTTTGTCATTCTATGAAGTTTGCTTCTATTTTGGTGAAGTATAACTTGGTTCTCTCTTGTTTGAGATTCCTTTTCATGGTGGTTTCATGATGCAAGTATTAGGGTTTTAGATGCCCTTCTCTTTGTAAGAAAAAAACGTAGGATAATGATCATCACACATACAATGAACACAAACCATAGATGACGTACAACTGAAAGTCTCTCCATGGTATATTGGAGGCTTGCTCTTCTTTTTCTTACATTTTCCCTTTCTATTAGAGACATCCTCATATTCCAAACCACTTCTACTCACTTATTTGGTAGAGTGCTCTAGGACAACATTTAGGGATTTTCCCTTTAAGGAACTTTTGCAAAGTCTCTCAAAGTCTATGATTATCATCACTAAGAGTAATGACTCTAGAAGAAATACTAGCAATATCATCATGATCATGTAAATGGTTGGCCTCCAAACAAAGGGCTTTAGCCAAATCAAGATCATTTTCAAGAGTAATAATAGCAACTTCATTACTAGGCAAGATAGGTCTAGATTCAAGATCATTAACTCCAGTAAGAAGTTTAGTTTTTTTAGTTCTAAGCATAGTAAGATCATCAATATAGATTCTATTTTCATGCTTAATACCATCACATGGATTTATAAAATCATTAAACTTGGCAACAACCTTATCATATTATGTACTAATCAAAACAAGTTCATTAAGGCAAGTTAGGTTTTCATATTTGAGACTATTGATATTCTTAATATAAATACCATTCTCTACCTTAACACCATTGTATTGGAATTCAAGTTCAAGAAATGGGCCTTGCAAGGCATCTATGCTATCAAGATGAACTTTTTCATTTTTCTCAAGAAAATCAATTTTAACATATAAATCATCAATGATTTTCCCTAATCGTTTCTTCTTAGATTTGCATTTAGAATAAAAAGAAGGGGAAACATTAATCATATCAATGAAAGCATTTTTAGAAATTTCATTCAAGATTACCTCACTTATCTCACCTATGTCTTCACTTGTTGAGGCCCTGAGATCCAGGTGACACTCTCCTTCATCATAGTTGGAATCACTTGAGGAAGACTCCTCCCATGCAACATGTGTTGTATCTTTACATCTTCTTTCCTTCTTGTCTTTTCTTTTGAACTTTCTCTCCTTCTTGCAGTCCTCCTTCTTATTAGAGATACTCTTGTAGTAGGACTTCTTTACCTTGGGACAATCATTCTTGTAGTGTCCCCTTTGACCACACTCATAGAACCTTGGAGTAGAGGAGGAGGAGAGCTTTGCTTTCAAGTGTTTTCCATTGGAGTAGTTGGTTTCACTAGGGGCTTCATATTCACTATAGGAAGGAGTATGCCGGATATCAAGTTGTTGTTGAAAAACAATGGCCTCTAGTTGAACTTTGAAGGCATTTTACCTCATCTTCTTGGACTCCTTCTCTTTTACATTTTCCTCTTCTTCTTGCTTGTCAAGTCTAGGCTCATAGGCTTAGATATTCCCAATAATCACTGCAGTAGCAATTTTACCAATGCTCTTGTTTCTTCAATGGAGGTTAAAGAAAATTTGAGTTGTCAGTCAAGTTTATCCTGGATGAGACTCGGTCAATAGTTTAAATTTTCTTTGCATGTGCAGAGGTGTCGGTCGATTTAGTCTTGGGGAAACTCGGCCGACCCTGGAAGTTCCTAAAATCCATCGAGGGTGACAGTCGAGTTTATTAAAGATGAAACATGTCCCAAAAAGTCTCTATTATGAATTTTTGATAGTGCCATTAAAGTGCTTAAATATTTGTTTTATGCGCTTGATGTGCACATTTTATATCATATTTTGGACCACTTTTGGTTACATTTCTAAATGATTTTCACCCAATAATCACTCTTAATCATGCTAGATTTTCCACTTTATTGCTATATTTACTTACTCTATGGTTTGGATTGTAGGTACCACATTTTGGCATCAAACTGGGGAGAAAACAACATCATATCATATATCAACACATTCCCCAATCATGTAAACATTCAGAAACTCTATGTTGTAGAAACTATCATAGACATGTCGTGTCTTTTAAAAGACACGTTATGTACATATGTCATGTCTAAATAAAGACACATCATGTAACTTTCCAAAACTTGTCCAGAACTCCCTAGACTTCATGTAGTGCCACCTACAGATTTCACCCAAACACTAATGTACATAGTAAAGATGATGAAATGGGGTTAATCCAACCCAAATCTGACCCTTGTTGGATTCCCGAAGAGTTTACACACTTCACAGAGTTAATCTTAAAGAAAATGAAGACGACACAATCTACGCCTCAAAGTTAAATTAGACAAATATTTTCCACCAAGCAAGACTACACAATTGAGGAATCATCGCATCAATTTTTCACAAAGGGATGGACATACCTTGTATGACGCATAGGAAAGGCTAAAAGAACTTCAACATCTTTGTCCACACCATGGTTTGAGAAATTTACTTCTATTGCAATCTTTCTATATTGGCTTATTTTACAATATAAGGATATCTATTGATGCTTTTGCAAATGGTTCTTCAATTAACAAATCATAAATGGATGCTTATGCCATTATTGAAAATGTGGAACTTAATCATTACCAATGGAGTCTTGACTGACGTAGCCAACCTTCTTCTTCAAGCTCTATTTTTGGAAAGCAAGTCATTGAAGTAATTTATTATGCACGTGGAACAGCGGGACACACCCTTTCTTCATGTTTTTCTACACCATCACAATTTGAAGAGATATCATATCTCAATGACAATGTCACCTGTAATTTCGTCCAACAACAAAAAAATTTGTTGCCCAAGCCAACTTTAGTGTCCGTGCTTGAGACCTTTGTCTCAACTCAAACTCAGAAAAATGATGAGCTTCACCAACAAAGGGAGCTTCTAAAGGATGCTATTTCACAACTTTCTTCTAAGGTGGATGGAATTGCCACTCACACCAGGATGTTGGAGAATCAAATTTCTCAACTAGCTCTTAACAATCAAAAATTATGTTTTAGATCCTTGCTTAACCAATAAGAGATGAGTTCAAGGGAGACATTCACATCAGTTATCTTGAGAAGTTGAGCTGCTATGGGAGAATCTTCTGCACCATCAAAGCCAATATCATATGAAATTTTTGACTTCAATGTAAGAAATGATAATGAATCTCAATGGAAGAAATCAACCCTTGCTCCACATGATGATTTTTCAAACAAGCCATGTGTCCCCTTGCAACACATCTTTAATATAAGGCTTGGCGATGAGAACATTTTCTTTGACTCCAATTTTGATTATTCAGAAGAAGTGTAAGAAGGGACAAACAACATGTATGTCCAAAATCCTATACCTATTGCAAATCATAAGCGTATGTCTTTTGTCACAAATAAACAATACATTGACAAATAGGTGCAAATCTATGGTGCAACAATTTTCAGCCTCAATTCACAGCACTGGACCTCCCTCTTGATCATTCACCATGATAGGTATTCGGTTGCAATCCTCTTGAGTTTGTTATATGCACGAAGGACACTATACATTTCAAGCTTAGGGGGAGAACAACCTCCGGTAGTTGTTCTTTTTGTTTTTCTTTTTCATTTTTGCTTTGTATTTACTAGTTAAGTGAAAAATCTATTCATGACCATGATGATCTGTTCTTGTTTGGGTAAAAATTGAATCCCTTCTAGATAAACCATGTATCCCAATGGAGGTAATAGTTGAAGAACTCTAGTATGCACATCCAACAATTTAATGTAAACCATTGGCCAATCACTCATGTCGCCATGATATTTTTTCTCAAGCATGTTTTTCATTTTTCTCATTCTTATCTCAATGCATGTAATGGTTCAAATGCTTTGGATTAACCAAATTTACAACCTTTTATAGCATCTTGATGATTTTGAAAAATCTATAGTGAGTTTTCCATCACCCCCTATGATGAAAATGTTTACAAATAAAAAATTCTAGGTTTTGAATCACCTATCTACATGACTCTTGATCTTTGAGATGTTGACTAATCTAAGACTGCGAGGTTCCAAAGTGGGATCTGAATCATGTTTTAAAAGGGTATTTATTTGATTAAAATAAAAAAATATGTATCCCTAAAAAATATGGCTAAGTCACCCATGTAATCTCCCAACCCAATAAATATAGCGAGTTACGTCAGAAAGAGGGTCAATAAACCCCAAACGGCATTCCACATGCACGTATGCCTAATTAGCAGCCGAGTGCCTTACCCAAAGCTCTTATTTCTAAAATCTTGATGCTTATGAAGGAGTCATTGCAAATTTGTTGATATCAATCAAAATTTTTTAATTTTATTCATCCTTATAATCATGAGGATTTGGTTGCATATTCACTATATTTTGGCTTTGTCATCATATCTCTATTCATTTCTATCTTGTTGATTTTTCCAAAGAAATTTGACCATCTTTTTTAACTTAACTTCCAACTTTGAGCAATTGAAATGAATTCATGTCTAGTTGCAGTATCTTAACTGTGGCATCCAACTCACAAAAATAAGATTAACTAATGCGGAAGCGTATCATTCACAGTGGATTACTGAAAATCACTAAAAATTAAAACCTTTTTTAGAGAGATCCAATCGTAGGAAAACTCTTTCAACAAGAACCAATGTATTACATTTACATCCTGGTTCATAAGTACATATCTTGTACCATCTCTTCTCGAGGGTTACAACATCAACTGCCTTGTTAAAAGCTAAACACAGACAACATAAGACCTCGAGGCATTAAGCTAAAATCTCAAACCGATTTGTTAAAAATACTAGTTACTGACTCCGAGGACCTGAGAGTACAGAGACGACACATAAGACTTCTATCAACAAACACGACAGACAACACACTCCACCTGAGTTGTTGATGATGTACCTATTTCTACTGAAGTTCTTTTTCTGCAAGATGTTCTCAGTCTCCTTCGTACTCGTCTACCTAAAAATTTTGGTTCCCATGGGGGTGAGACAATTGAAAATTGCCCCAGCGAGAGATATAACTCTCCGCCAAGAACATCATTATTGTAGTTTAATTAATATAAAACTGAGCAGAGGATAAGCAGTTTAGATCATTCTAATCTTTAAAGTATTGCAACTATTTATAACAGAGTATTAAATCATCTATTCTCTTTATAAGGAATAGGAAGAACATATATATCATTTGTCTATCATACATTTTCAACATCTCAAACTTTGCTTATGATACTCATCATTTTGATGGGTCACTCATGATTCATTCTTGTTTCCATCCATTGGCCTTAGCCAATCTGCTAAACAGATATTGAATTATGCCAGTCATGTGATTATATATCATTATGTCATATTCAAGTATTGTACTATGCCAATTCTTAGTCATAGAATCCATGCCTTTGCTAGGTATTGGACTTAACCAATCCTATATAAACATTTTAGATTAAGTCATTATCAATCTCATACAACCATTCTAGGTATTATACTATGTCATACCTATGCATCTATTTCAGGTATTGGACTATGCCAACCCTGTGCATCTATTCCAGGTAGTGGACTATGCCAAACCTATGCATACATTCTAGGTAGTGGACTATTCCAAACCTATGCATCTATTCCATGTAGTGGACTATGCCAAACCTATGCATACATTCCAGGTAGTGGACTATGCCAAACCTGTGCATCTATTCCAGGTAGTGGACTATGCCAAACCTGTGCATACATTCCAGGTAGTGGACTATGCCAATCATGTGCATCTATTCCAGGTAGTGGACTATGCCAAACATGTGCATGCATTCCACGTATTGGGTTGTTACCAATCCTGTACAGTTATTCGAGGTATTGAGTTGTTACCAATCATGTGTAATTATTCCAGGTATTGGGATTTAACCAAACCTATGATATTATTCCAGGTATTGGGATTTAACCAATCCTGTGTTATTATTCTAGGTATTGGAATTTAACCAATCCTGTGTTATTATTCCAGGTATTGGAATTTAACCAATCCTGTGTTATTATTCCAAGTATTGGAATTTAACCAATCATGTGTTATTATTCCAGGTATTGGGATTTAACCAATCCTGTATATCTATTCTAGGTAGTGGACTATGCCAATCCTGTGTATCTATTCCAGGTAGTGAACTATGCCAATCCTGTGTATCTATTCCAGGTAGTGGACTATGCCAATCATGTGTATCTATTCCAGGTAATGGACTATGCTAATCTTGTGTATCTATTCCAGGTAATGGACTATGCCAATCATGTGATTACACCCTATGTCTATTTACACAACACTAGGTACCTCATTCTTCTACTAACATTTAAACTTTGGCCATGCCATCATACTCAATCACATTATTTACGTAATACAAGTATCCCCCTCTTCTCCACACTTGTATAATCAAGGTTCCATCATTATTATTGTATCCTTTTTGTTATAATTATTATGTTACTAAGTTTCCATTTTCTTGGTTTATTAAAAACATTATCATCTCTTACAAGGGACTTTTATAATTACCTTGGTACCTTTCACTAGGTATCAACTTACTCATACGATTCACAAGGCCTATTAAAATATCTTGTTACCTCTCACTAGGTAACAACTAATCTCATGGCTCCATCTTGTCACCTTTCACTAGGCAACAACCATTCTCAGGGTTAATAAAACACATTACATCTTAATGTAATGCTTAGGATAGCACTCTTTATATGTTACTCATCCAAGTATGTTGGATTTGAAATGCATCAAGGGATATCATTCTTAAAGAGATGGATGTGATATCTATGATGTCTTAATATATCACTTCCCTCAGCACTTTAAACTTATTTGAGTTTATCAACTTATGTTGTATTAAGGTATTTCCCATCTTAATACTTTTATTCACTAACCTATCACCTTTATCATAAAGTGCATAGGTCATAGAACACTCATTAGAATTGTCCAACTATCTTCAATGATATGGACTCATCTCAGGTTAAGACATTGCTTGCTATAAGGTTACCTATAATCAATCACTTTAGATATTTCCCTTATTAATGTATTCGTCACTATTCCATTATTAGGATTAGGTCTCCCATACCATCACCATGTATTAGGGTTTAGGGTTTCACATACTATCATACTTCATTAAGATTATGATTGCATATAGCATCACCCTTCATTAGGAATTCACATCATATTGCCCATAATTAGGGTTTACTATTCATTCCCACTAGGGTTTCTCATGGCATCACCCTCAATTAGGGTTTCTCATGGAATCACCCTCAGTTAGGGTTTCTCATGGAATCACCCTCAATTAGGGTTTCTCAATTCATATCAATTGGAGATACTCATCCCAATTAGGGTTTTACTCTCCATTCCCATAATTGGGTTTTACATTATGTTACCCTGAATTAGGGTTAGGGGTCATGAACCTTCTGGATTAGGGTTTCATGATCTCTTTACTAAGGATCATAACCTAATCACCACATGATCAATACTCATGTATGAATCCCTATCTATCATCCTCTAAACTTGATTAGGTTACATCAACCTTACAATCAAATATATATATACAACTATGGTTGACATAGTGGGTTGAGACGTTGCTTTCATATGCTTGTAGGATTAACCATTTTAAAGGTACTGATTACCTAGGTACTTTAGGGTTTCAACCTTTGTACCTATCATTGATAATCATTAACATCAACCATTGGATCAATGGATCAATCATCACCTTAAGTTATCAATTGATTTGATCACATTGAGTCACCAAACGATCTTGACCCCTTTGATCTCTAAATGGTTTGAAACCGTTTAGGCAAGAAGTGTGTTGAAACTGATTGGACTTGGGTCACTAAATGTTTTGAGACCGTTTGGACCCAAAGGGTCTTGAGACCGTTTGATCCCAAACGGTCTTGAGACCGTTTGGACTCAAACGGTCTTAAGACCGTTTGGTCCAAGTTCTCTCAAAACGGAATGGACCAAAAAGATCTTCCATCACTATATCAATTCAGGATTTCAATCATTAAAATATCTATCAATTGAACCTCTGATCTGTTCTTCAATTGAACCATTGATTCACCTTAAATTGGACCTTCAATTAGGGTTTTGATCCAATTGAACTAGGGTTTATAATCAAGAAACCATCAATTAGGGTTTTGAAATTGAGGAACCATCAATGGTTAACATTGTGGAACTAATCCAATTGAAATCATTGGGTCATCATCAAACCATGACATGACCTGACATAAAACGGTCTTCAGGTCGTTCGGATGACCTCCAAATGGTCTTGAGACCGTTTGCCCCATCCATCATTAAAATTTGTGAAATCCAATTAGGGTTTAGATCATTGGATTGATCATCCAATTAGCTATAGATTGCCTTTCGATTTGATATCTCAAAATCTTCAATTACTCAACCCTAGACCTCCAAACAGTCTTGGTTGACCTCCAAACGGTATTGAGACTGTTTGGGTGACCTCCAAATGGTCTTGAGACCGTTTGGGTTAGTCAACCCAAAGTATTTAAACAATCAATTGAAATTTCAACACTTAACCCGATTAGGGTTTCTAATTGGAGGATTGTCCATATATTGAATTAATCATTTGGATCGATTAGATCATCATCCAACATGTACTAGGGTCCTGACCTTAAACGGTCAACCCATCCAAATGGTCAATTCATCTAAATGGTTTGGGATCCAAACCTCCAAATGGTTTGCAAACCGTTTGGTCTCCAAACAGTTTGGTGAAACCGTTTGAACCAATTCGTTGAAACCGATTGGTCCAACATTTTGAAACCGTTTGCCTAGGATATTTTTGAGGTGTGTGCTTAGGATGATTTAGTCATCATCAAGCTTCAACCATTTGAATTCTACTACCATTTCCATGGTAGTTTCAACAATTAATCAAAGGAATTGCAAGAAGAAAAATTGAACATAATGGATTGAGGAATTTATTTCAATAATAATGAATAAGGATTCAAGTTATAAAAACCTCCTCCAATTGAGCTTCAAAGCTCCAAGCTCTGCATCTTTAATGGTGGAAGAAGCTTTCTCAACTATCCCAAGCTCGTCCTCAAGCTTTTGAGTGAAAAGAAATGGCTAGGATAGAAGATTGAATGGAGAAAAGAAGAAATCCATCATTTATTTTCGATTTCCACCATGAAATCATGGTGAAAGAAGGTCATGAAGCTTACCAATAGGTTGGGGGTCGTCCTCTTGTTTCTCCAAGCTCCCTATGTCGTTTTTGCAAGAAAGAAGTGAAAGGGGTTTCGAAATTACCCTTTCAACTCATGGATAAAGGAGCATATATGCATTTTATTAAAAATTCATTTTAGGAGGGAGAAAGTAGGGATTATCTCCTCCATTTCCTTGCCTCTTTCCCCCTTCCCTTCATTAGTTACGAGTCTATCTCCTTTGCCTCTTATTCCTCTCAATTATACATGATTTAAAGAAAAGCAAATTAAGCACCTTAAATCATATTATACTAATATCCATAAGTGAGTGGATATTTCTTTTTCTTATAATAATGTGAGTGAGTTATCCACTTACTTTGGATATTTTCGTGCCTTTGCAAGGCACATGGTCGTCCATTATTTTTCAAAATCATCCCTCACCTTTTTTTTGAAGGGCTCTTCAATTAAAATATTTATTTTTGCATTAAATTGAAGCAAAGTTCCAATTATGCTTAAATCTTGATTATTTTAATATCAAGATTCTCTCTCCTCCAAAGTGATTCAAATTGGGATCCCCTCTCATTTGCTTTGCTCTACCTTAATAACAAGAAACATTGGGTACTATTTTGAAGTGGTAATTTTCATATTGAACCCTAGGTTTTGGGTAAATTGCACATTACACCAAAACTAGGTTTTAATGCACAAACATTACTTTATCAACTCTTTCTTGGTACTCAGGCTACCATAAGCCATACCTCTGCATCATCTTCATTCTCATGATGCTTCAACACATGAAGAACATCTTATCATGTAACATTTGCAATTTAACCCCTCAACTTGGGTAATTTTCACTTTAGTCCAATACAAGCAAAATAATGTTTCAACATTATTTGAAAAGGACTGAAATTGAAACATAAGTTCCTCTTGAACCTTAATTACTTTCCAAAAGATAAGAGCAGGCATATAATTAACTTTATTAAGCAAAACATCTAGGGTTAATGTATAACCCAGGTCAGGGATGTTACATTAACAATGATTGACATGCTATGATTGAAATCTTCATTTCATTGAATTGATGTATGCGCCATGATATTTCTTCATCTATGTATCTTTCTTTATTTTTTCTTGATGACAAGCAATGGTTTAAGATTAGGGGGATTTGATATGTATATTTTATATAACATTTTGGATGCTTAGGGGGATTTGATATGCATATTTTATATCACATTTTGGACCACTTTTGGTTATATTTATAAATGATATTTGCCCAATAATCACTCTTAATCATGGTAGTTTTCCATTTTATTGTTCTCTTCACTTGATATATGGTTTGGATTGTACATACCACATTTTGGCATCAAAATGGGGAGAAAATAACATCATATCATCCATCAAGACATTCTCCAATCGTGTAAACATTCTGAAAATCAATGTTGTTGAACCTGTCATAGACACGCCGTGTCTTTTAAAAGATATCTCATGTCTAGACCAAACATGCCTTGTCTAAATAAAGACACGACATGTAACTTTCTAGAACTTGTCTAGAACTCCCTAGACTGCAGTAACACGTCGTGTTGGCCATCCAACACATTATGTCACCTGTAGATTTCACCCAAGCGCAAATGTACACAGTAAAGATGATGAAATGGGGTTAATTCAACCAAATCTGACCCATGTTGGATTCCAAATGAGTTTTTAGACTTGGCAGAGTTAATCCTGAAGAAATTGAAGAAGACACGGTGTGTGGTATTTTGTACATGACATGTAAGTTTATATAGACTCTCTCCCCCAGCTGCAGAGAAGAAGACACGACACGTTTCTCATAGAACACACTATGTACACACATTTAAAAGCCTCATTTCAAAGGTTCTAGAAACTTACATGCCTTTATTTAGACACGCCATGTACTCTTCACAGAAAGTAGTTTCATCTGACAGTTACACTGAGAGATACAACACGTCTTCCAAAAGGCACGACATGTCTTTGTCAGTTTCTACAAAATTTGAAAAAAACTACCCCTCCTTTTAAAGATGATACCAGCCTTATGGGGTGGTTATCTCTAGTCACTTGAAGTACTTTTGGACCAAAGGGAGTTACAGATCAAGAGGGATGATTTTGGGGAGGAAGAAGAGGTTTCTTGGGAAAGAACCTCCATTGTTCTCTAATTCTTCTCCAAAAGGTACAATAGAGCTTCTCTACTTGTTCAAGCTTCTCGGGAAGGAAGATGTTCTGAGTAGGAGTATCTATAGGAGTGCGATTTCATCCTCCAATTGGAGTTTGACTTCACTCAACTTCACTTTTTCTTCTCACTTATCATGTAAAAATTTGTGCCCTGCACTTGTGTTTCTTCATCATGTACAAGTAGAACCCTTTTCTTGGACATTGGAGAGCAGCCCCCATGTTATTACTCATATGAACTTGTAATTTATATCTAATGTTAGTTAATTTTCTTCTCTAAGAGATTATGTAGTGTTTAATTGCTTTTATGCTTGATTGGCCATCAAATATGCATATCTTATGCTTCTTTATGAGATTCAAGAGGATGTATGAGGGGGTATGGAGCAGATCTCTAGGAAACAAACTCTTGACCACAGGAGTGGTTGGGGAAGGTTGAGGGTCCAAGGTTGTGTTTGAATATGAACATAGACATAGGAGTGCTATGTGAAAATGAGAACCATCTCGTATCACTAGGAGGTGTATGATGATGGTGACCTTCTTTGAAAGTTAAATAACATGTTTAATTTTGTAGTTAAAAGTGAGTAATAGTATGGAAGTAAAATTCCATGTTCAAGATCTTCTAAAATCAGATCTTAATCTTCTTAGTTTAGTTCTTTCTCTTTCATTTTCTAGTTAGACGATCAAAACCAAATCCAACATTTTTAAAATGATCTAGATTATTGAACCATAACATGCTTGGGCCTAACAGTGCCTTGCTCCTTGGACGACCTCGATAATACTACATGTGTCGTATACTTACGTGGTAGTGTTCATGTTTATAAATATTAAAACTTGCACACACAGCTAACAATGCTGCAGCTTTTTTCTCAGCTTAATTACAAGTCATAGTATCAAAACAAATGAGTATAAAATTGTCCTAATGGTTTTAGGAAATTTTGCACAAAAGTTCATTTTCATTGACTTTGTCTGGTATTTGGTCAAACTAGCATTTGATTGAATCCATCCTTTTCATGTACCTAATCTCTAAAATCAATCTTAAATATACATATTAGATGTATATGGATGGAGTGATTAAGTCATCATCAAAAAAGGAAAATGTATAATTGTTAGATCAACAATCTCCCCCTTTTTTTGAAGATGACAAACCATTCCTCAACATATTGAAAAGAACTTATAATTTAAATTTTTACCTTGTTCATTGTAGGGGGATACATGAATGAACAATAAGAATTTCTCCCCCTCAATTATGCTTACCTTTATCTATATGGTTAGTTTCTCGGAAAAGCATAACCATAGCACAGATATTCTATTTGACTCCACTCTCATAGTCACAAGATATTTTAGATAATTAACTAGAAAAGGATCAAAATTCAATATGTACTAAGATCATTTCTCCCCCTTTGTAATATCAGTAAGGGAGGGAGTATAAGAACTAAAATAGGCCTTATCGAATGAACAAGCTACACAAGCAACCACCATATGCAAGCACCACACATAAGACAGAGAGTGAAAAAACACTAGAGTCATAATAAAAAAATTAGGAAGCACATACTAATATGTTATGATGTATATCATAACAAAGAGTTAAAGGTACATTTAATAATACTACAATAACAATATGTCCTCTCAAGATGTAAACTACAAAATAAGATGTTATAAAACTAGTCATCCTCATATACAATGCCCAACATTCAATACATGAAAGCATACAAAAAGATAGGTTTATGATCACTCTAGACACCTAGAAACTAAATGCCAATCTTATCTATGTCAAAGGGCCTCCTCCTCATCAGGCTAGTAGTCTTCATCACCATTAGAGGGTTCAATAGTGGCAATAGGTGTGTCCTCACCACCATCTCCATCACCATCAAAGCCATTGTCACCATCCTCTCCATCATCCTTGTCCTTGTCGCCATCATCTTCAACATCATCCTGAACATCCTCGTCAGCCATCTCCTCATCCCCAAGAGACCCCAAGGAGCGAGTAGCAGGCCACTTATGATGTTGCTCTGCCCAAGATATACCACTTACATACAGTGCATTTGCTTGCTCAAAGTTGGGTGTAGAAACCCATCAAAACCAACAAGCAAGGTGAAGGTAGAGCCAGGTTGAAGAGCACGTAGATGAGAGGCACTCAGATAAGGAAAGGAAGCAGAGACAAGTCCACCATTAAAGGTAGGGGGTACAATAGAAGCAGAAGGTGTTTAGGTCAGGTGGAATTGATCGTATGCATAACATGCATAGTCATTAGTTGGGAAGGACTGGTAGGGGGGATAAGGATAGGAGTAGGAGAAGTTCATGTTTGATATTAATTGAATGAGGTCCTGGTGTAGGTTCTCCTAGACCTACTTGTTGCAAGCCTGTTGGTGTATCATGTAGCCCATGAGGTTTTCATTTGACACTGAAAAAGAGGCATGGTCAAGTCTAGGAGGAGGTGGAGGAGCTTGGGTGGAGGTTGAAGCACTTGGGATAGAGGAGGTGGGGTGAAAGTATTTCTTGATAGTGGTGTCACTAATGTAAACTCCTTTCCTACTGGTTTTGTAGCCAAGATCCTTGAAAAGGGATTTTTTAGTATGATCCTGAAAGACACCACAAATTAGGTTAGGGTGGGGTGGGTGGGAGTCCTTGGAATTCTACTCTATGTCAAAGTAAATCATGTGGTGTAGAATGTATCTTTCCCATTTGGCACAAATTTTTTTAAGAAGACAATCAATGATCACTATCGAGTTTTCTACAATATTCATTTATTTCCTCTTTGGATGGATGTTGTAGTTAACTAGCATAGCAACCAGATAAGTCTTAATATCCAAAAAAGAATACAGTATGAAGGCTTTCTTCCTTTAGGGAACCTATGGCTTCTTCAAGGTTTTATGAATATCAAGAAGGGTTAACTTGGGTTCAAAACTCTTGTATAAGACTTCAAAGCAACGAGGTCAAGATAGGTAGGATAGGAAGTCATCATAATTTGACGAGGAACAAGATAAGTAAGTATTCAAAGAATACTTAGAGATTTGAATCTAGCCCCCCCAATCATGGATAATAACGCAACTTGGTTGTTAGGAGGAGGCACCAAAGTGGTGTAGTTCCAAGTAGGATTGGCATAGAACTCATGCACCACTTTTGTGCTCAATAGGAAGTTTTTATAGGTCATCCATTCATATCAAAGGATATCAACGTGTTGGTCGGTAAAGAATTTCTTAACCTCTTTCAAGATCATATTGCTATGGATTAACAAAGGCCTAAATGGAAATGGGTTTCTAGGCAAAATAACCTTGTAATGATTGACCTCTTGATTGGAGAAGAAAGAGGTACCATCATATGCAATGAGACTAGAGGCTGTGGGGGAGAAGGAACACCTACAAGACACATTTTTTTTCTATCAATTGGATGTCATGGAGAGTAAAGGAGAGAGTATGACGCCAAACAAGGAAGAAAATAGCAGCCGCAGACTTCCCAAGCTCTAGGTTAAGGTTGAAGAATGCCAAACGTGGAAAACAAATCCTAGGAAGGGGTTTTGGAAGACCTAGGGTTCAAGGACAAACGAAGAGGGAGAGTAATCAGTCGAGTTTTCTCTAGTTTGTAGGAGAAAATCTGCCGAAAGTCTATGTAAATTTCCATACAACACTGTTGTTGGTCGAGTTTGATATTTGGGACGCTCGTCTGACGTTGCTGTGTATTCGTTCCTTAATCAATTTGCTAATAAAACATACATTTTACTATATGTTTATTTCATACTTTAAATTGGGGATGCATAAAACACTTGATTGACTTGAAAATCACTAGGTAGCCTAATTAAGATACAAGGAACTCAACTTCAACATTTGTTTTGTATTTTGAAAATAATTGATGTTATTTCCTTAAGTATCCACTTAATGTATTAATTACTCTATCATAATTGTTCATGGCATTTATTTTCATATTAATCATTTTCTTTCATCTCATACTTGAAGAAGATTTTAGAAAGTCAAATTTATTATTTGGGATATTTGTACTATTAGATTTTAATATAATTAATTTACATTTCAAATCCTTTATTAAGACTATATTGTGAAACATGTTAAAATTGAACACCAACTCATATTAATAATAAAGTGATGATTTTTTTTCTTTTGAAAAATAATATATATTATATTAATCAAAGATTTTTGAGGAAAGAATAGGTATGAGTAAGGTACCAAGAGGTGGTTATTTTGAAAATAACTAGTCATCTATGGAAGGTTCATAGTCTTCACCAAATTTGAAATTTGGTGGAGTTTGAGTATAGAGATGTGGGCTCTCAAGATCATATTCCACATCAACATCACTATCATCACCATCTTCTTCATATCCAACATAATCGTCCCCATTCAAATCACAAAGAACCTCATATATAACCATTGTAACATACCAGATCATGGACCCTACCCTAGAACTTTGATCTTTTGGGTTTGGCCAAACAAGGTTTAGGGTTAGACCTAAAAAGATGTTTAGTAAAATCCTAATGATCTAATGCATGAATGTATCACCTAAATGTAATCTAATATGTTACATAATTCAATTGGAGGTAATAAGTAGATAAAGAACCTAATTGGATGAATAACAAAGATAATGGGCCACTAATGGGTCATATGACATATCTCATAAAAAGAAGTCACAAAAGTCGAAACAAACTTGAAATTTGTAATCTACATATCAAAATAAGCCTACATGTCAATTTTCATCTAATTTGGACAACCTTGAAATATTAGGTTAAGTTAAGGAGAGAGAAAATCCATAAAAGACATAAGTAATAAATAAATATGATATATGACACCAAAAGATGGAAACAATGACAAATTCGTATACAACACATTAAATATAACTTGAGGATGAAGTTTCACCTAATTTGGATAATTCTAATGTCACTAATGCATGAGGAAAGACAAACTAAGATAAGGATAAGTAATGCATCAAAAGTTTTCAAAAGGAACAACTAATTGATGAATCAGAATCTACATATCAAATATAGCCTCTTTGCAAATTTTAACTTAGTTTGGAATAGAATATAACCCTTAAATGAAGGTAGAGAATAAGGAAAGAAATCATGAAAATCACTTTATAAAAATCAAATGAATTAAATGTCACACCGGCATTTTCTTTTTCAGCTAAGTTTATTCTGTCACGCATCCCCCTTATGTCGGCCTTTTTCATGGTTGTTGGATTTAATCCAACATAGGAGGAGTTGTCTCCTACCTCCAGTCAGATTTCTATTTCCCATCTATAGTGCCTTGATTGTCTGTGCACACTTTTCTCTTCCCTCTTTCCTTCTCATCTCTTTCTATTTTGCTTTTCACCAACGCCTCGACTTTTCACTTCTTGGGACCCCTAGTTTCCATGGGTTTCCTTCTTCCAATCTCCCTGTCGATGAGGGATGCCCTTTGATCACTCGACTTGTAGGTATAATGGATTCACCTCTTTTTATTAGTTTCCGATCTTCCTGTTAATTGGAGGGCTTTTGTTTGTCATCACGCTGGGTTTCTCAACCTTGAGCTTTGGTTTTGATAGGCGGTTCTTCCTCCGCAATCAGTTTGGCTTTTCCTTGGTCTGTTGTCGTTGTCCTAGTTTCTCAATTCCTTTGGTAATGGCGGGATTCCTCCCTCGGGCTATGGTGGGCCATTGTGCCTGTGCCATGGACCGTTGGGGCCGTTGGCACCTTAGGAGTAAGGTCCCAAAGTTTTCCTCGCCTAGTTCTCCCTATATCTTGATCTGTAGCTCGATGATCAACCTGCTATCCTTTTGTTCACAAAGTTCTTGTGGGGGGAACAAAGCCCTAGGTGTAATCATGTCCTTACCCTTCTGTTCGCCTTTTTTTGATTTGTTTGTCACTTGAGGGTAATATGGTCTTTTCAGCCCTTCCAGTCTCCTTGTTTAAGCACTTGGTTGTCACTGACTTGGATCAGTGGCCAGCTGAGTTGCTTGTTTCTGGTTGGGCCAACTCAGGCCCCGCCCCATGTCCCTCTCTCTCTTTTCTCTCTCAATGCAAAGTGCTGACATCAAATTTCCTAATTGGCAGGTTTTTAAAAATGCATAACTAATTATCTGTTGGGTCAAATATTACAAATAAATACTCATTGGATTCGAAAAAATATAAGCTTTCTAATGGTGTTCATTTTGTCACCTGAATCTAATATTATAAAGAGGTGATTCAAATCGATTAATCTAAATAAGTAATAACTTGTAAAATTTGTGAATAAATATCTATAAGTCATAATAATATAATAAAATATGTTTTGAACTCAGAAAAATATAACCTAAAACATGGCATGGTTTTGAAAACCTAATTCACTAATAATGAAAAGGTGATTTTTAGGGTTTTTAATAATTAATGGAAACCTAACCCTAATTCCACATACATGTATCATAGGTTCTTTAGAGGCCTAGGCTTGGACCTACACTTGGCTTTGGACAGAGTAGACTTTTTAGAGAGGAATGATTGCATCCCACATTATTTCTATATTGAGAAATTTCTATTTCCTCTCTTTTATGTATGTTGTATCCCCTATTATTCTATGTTGAGCAATTAACCTATATTCTTGTTTCTCTTGGTCCTATGGACAATAACCTACACATATGTCTTTTCTTTTGGTAAATCTTGGTTCATCTGAGCTACTTTGTTTTGTTATTGATTTTGTGATCATGGATATTCTCTTGGACTCTTTTATTTTGCCTTGGTGCATGCTGGACTTACTTGGTGATATGTGCCCACTTTGAGGTGGATGTTGATTTGGTGACATGTGATGTCTTTTTCCCACTTGTGAGGTGGATGTGTATGTTGTCCATTAGTATGATGGAAACTTTTGTAAAATCTGATTATCCTTTCTACTTGCCTCTACATTTAACATGCTATGTGATTCAGTAGCACTAGAGTAGTGTAATTGCATTGGTTTTGTTTATGGGCAGATGTGTAAATTCCTGCTTGAGCATTGTGCTCTTTTGTTGTGAAGATGGACCAATACCCGAGTTTCAAATTTGTGAGGTTTGTCCCATTTTATATATTGGGGGTTTGGCAGTACATCATTCTCTACCAGGTTTCAAGTTTGTGAGACTTGGCCGACTTTGTATTTATACTGTTCTAGGGCTATGCATATCTCACATGCATGCGGGCTATTGATGATGATTTTGGGTTGTATGCCCTACTTTCTCATTATGTGCTTTGTTTCCCACCATGGTAGTGGATGTATATATGGCACAATCTTTTTAAGTTGTTTTATGGCAAGTATCTACTTGATTGCGATTATTTTCTCTTGATACCCATTTGGGTGGTACTTTTCTCTTCTATGGGAAGCTTTCATAATTTGTTTTCCTTTATTCCAAATATATTACTCAATTTATGTTTTAGAATGCACATACTAGCCTTTGCTGATATCATCTATTTTCTCTTCTTGCTCGGGTATGCTTCCAACCCTAGGTGAATAATATGGAGGACATGGTATGAAGATATCGACTTAGCTTAAGGAGTTAAAGCTTGGAGACAATCTTAATGTTCTTTAGATTTCCCTCTACATGGATTCTTATGACTTACCCTTACATGTAAGTTTAAGATATTCTTTTGTAACCTTATGTGAAATTGAATATAGTCATTATTTTCTTCTGCTGCTATACTTTGGTTATTTTGAATATCATTAATAAGATTTGAATATTTTACACCCAGTGCAACATATCTTTTGGGTGTGTTTGGAATGGAGGTTATATTCTTCAAATTTTAGTAGGGAGTGGTTCCACTCTGTGATCTCACTCCTTACAACATGGTATTAGAGCCCATGGTAGTCAGAATCTGACTATTTCAATTTTGTCTTCCTAGTTAGAATCATTACCTTATGTGGTCACCCTTTAGGCGAGATGTTTCCCTAAATTTTGCCTAAGTTGTTTATGAGATGATGAAAAGTATCCATTAGAATCATGATGAGTAAACCCTAATTATGCGATGAGGTTTGATGATCATACTATATCATATAGGTCTTTGCTGACATGAATCCTTATATTGAATAGGGTTTGACTTGAGGATGCAATTAGGTTATGAGAATGAGGAGGTAGTAGTATAAGAATATTTGTTATGGATAAATTGTGACTTGGTTTCCATAAATGATTTTAGATCCATCTTTTGTTTTATGTTGAATCAATTTTATTGCCAAAATTACTTTCCATTATACTACTATTTTCAGATTTCATCGAAGTTTTCCTAAACTAAGTCACAATAAAGTGAGGTGTTTTTGGTAGTGAAACCCTAAACCTAGTTCTATCCCTAGTTTTAACTTTGGAGTTGTGACTAGGATTGATATAAAGGTGTAGTTGACCTACCCTATGACTTTTGGATGTATATGTAGGGTTGTTAGGTTAGAGACACAAGAACCTAAAACTCAACCCTAGATGGTGTGACTATTAGTTGGATACATGAGCAACATAAAACTCTAAAAGTTTCACAACTAAAAGATATGTGGGTAATTCGAAATGTTGTTTTGTTGATTTGTTAGGCTGAACCTTTTAAGGGGTGGAGAGCAGTTGGTTGTTGATGTTTTAAACAATAGATTTTGAGGATGAAATCCTTTTAAGGGGTGGAGTGTTGTAACATACCAAATCTTGAACCCTACCCAAGAACTTTGATCTTTTGGGTTTGGTCAAACAAGGTTGAGGGTTAGACCTAAAAAGATGTTTCGTAAAATCCTAATGATCTAATGCATGAATGTATCTCCTAAATGTAATCAAGTATGTCACATAATTCAATTATAGGTAATAAGTAGATAAGGAACCTGATTGGATGAATAACAAAGATAATGGGCCACTACTAGGTCACATGGCATATCTCATTAATAGAAGTCACAAAAGTGGAAAAAAACTTGAAATTCATAATCTACATATCAAAATAAGCCTACAAGTCAATTTTCATCTAATTTGGACAACCTTGAAATATTACGTTAAGTTAAGGAGAGAGAAAATGCATAAAAGACATAAGTATTAAATAAATATGGTATATGACACCAAAAGATGGAAATAATGACAAATTCATATTCAAAACATCAAATATAACTTGAGGATGAAGTTTCACCTAATTTGGATAATTCTAATGTCAGTAATGCATGAGGAAAGAGAAACTAAGATTAGGATAATTAATGCATCAAAAGTTTTCAAAAGGAAAATCTAATTGAGGAATCAGAATCTACATATCAAATATAGCCTCTATGCAAATTTTCACTTAATTTGGAATATAATAGAACCCTTAAATGATGAGTGAGAATAAGGAAAGAAATCATGAATATCACTTTATAAAAATCAAATAAATTAAATGCCATGCCTACATTTTCCTTTTCGACTAAGTTTATTTTTTCACGCAGCCCACTTCTGTTGGCCTTATTTGTGGCCCTTGGATTTAATCTGACGGAGGAGGAGTTGTCTCCTGCCTCTAGTCGGATTTCTTTTTACCAGCTACAATGCCTTTATTCTTCATGTGAAGTTTTCTCTTCCCTCTTCTCTTCTCATCTCTTTCTATTGCCTTTCATCATGACCTCGACCTTTTCACTTCTTGGGACCCCTAGTTTCTATGGGTTTCCTTCTCCCAATCTCCCTGTCGATAAGAGACTTTCCTTGTTCCCACTATTTCTTGGTTTTGTGCTTGCCACGGTTAACCCTATGCAACCCCTCTATAAATACCCCCTCCTACATCATCCCTAAACCCACAACGATCAACCACAATTGTTCCCTTGGCTCCTATCATCTATAACCCTCTTCCCCAACTCTGACTTCCTAGACCTTCTGCGTTGAGATCGACAACGACTCCCTAACCTCTGCAGCAGCTTCTCGGGTTCAACTTCAACTTTGTGAGGTGAGGGTGAGCTTCTTGATCCCTTTAATCGCTCGACATTTAGGTATAACAAATTCACCTCTTTTAATTATCATTTAATTGGCGGGTTTCTGTTCGTCATCGTGCTGGGTTTCTCAACCTTGAGCTTCCATTTTGGTAGACGGTTCTTCCCCCACAATTAGTTTGGCTTTTCCTTGGTCCTTTCTCACTGTCCTAGTTTCTCTATTCCTTCGGTAATGGAGGGAGTCCTCCCTCAGGCTATGGTGGGTTGTTGTGCCTGTGCCATGGACCGTTGGGGCCATTGGCACCTTAGGAGAAAGGTCCCAAGGTTTTCCTCGCCTGGTTCTCCCTACATCTCGATTTGGAGCTTGATGAACCACCTTCTATGCTCTCATTCATGAAGATCTTGTAGGGGGAACAAAGCCCCATGTGTAATCCCATCTTTGCCCTTTTGTTCCCCTTCTTTGATTTATTTGCTGCTTGAGGGTAATATGGTCTTTTCAGCCCTTTCAATCTCCTTGTTTAAGAGCTTGGTTTTTGTTGACCTAGATGAGTGGATGGCTGAGTTGGTCGGTTCTAGTTGGGCCAACTCAGGCCCCGTGCCCTCTCCCTCTCTCTCTTTTCTCTCTTAATGCAAAGCACTGATGTGGAATTTCCTAATTGGCTGGTTTTCAAAAATGCATGACTAATTATCTGTTGGGCCAAAAATTACAAATAAATACTCGTTGGATTTAGAAAAATATAAGATTTCTAATTGTGTTGGTTTTGTTTCCTGAATCTAATATTATAAAAAGGTTATGTTTAATGGATTAATCTAAATAAGTAATAGCTTGTAAAATTTATAACTAAATATATATAAGTCATAAAAATATAATAAAATATGTTTGAAACTAAAAAACATATAACCTAAAACATGGCATGATTCTGATAACCTAATTCACTAAGAATGAAACGGTGATTTTAGGATTTTGAATAATTAATGGAAACCTAACCCTAATTCAACATATATGCATCATAGGTTCTTTGGAGGCCTAGGCTTGGACCTAGACTTGGCTTTGGATAGAGTAGACTCTGTAGAGAGGTATGATTGCATCCCACATTCTATATTGAGAAATTTCGATTTCCTCTCTTTTATATATGATGTATCCCCTATTGTTCTATGTTGAGCAATTAACCAATATTCTTCTTTCTCTTGGTCCTATGGTCAATAGCCTACACACACTACAAAAAAAGTATGCTTTAACTACAATTATATTAACTATATATGTTATAATTATAGCTAAAACTACTTTTCTCTACACATATTAAATATGTAAATAGAGAAAATGTAGTTTTGATTACAAGTACTCATCCCATCTCTTTGCTCTCAAATAAACACTTGCCCAAAATTTCAATTTTTCCACGCCTACTCTAACTTGTTCCCTATTGGCGCGGGGAACACACCCTCTAATCCCCCAATCACACTCGAGGTACTCCCTCTCCTATGCCTCATCCACCCACGATTATGCTCTCTCCCTCTCACCCTTTTCTCTTCCCCTCAAATCCCCCAACCCAATCTCGCCCCCCCCACCACCCCCCAGTACTCTCGTATCCTCCCCTTGGTTAGACCATGACCTCATAGATTGCCAAACAGGAGGTGTTGGAAGAACGATGAAACGAAAAATAGGAGAGGAGAAGGGCCATATTGAAGCTCAACTTCTCAAGAACAAGGTTCATAATGTTGTGCCTAATCTTTTCCCGCTCACAATAATTTTCAGCAATGTTAGAACTTACAAAATTTCTACCCTGATATACTCAGTGCAAACTACATTGATGAAATTAAGACAGGAGGAGCCCGTGCAACACAAGGGTAGGTGATTGCATTTACGACCAAGGCGCCTCCGCTTCCTCTCAGATCTGGGGGTGGGGGACGATCTATGCCCTGAGTCCCAATGATATCCCGTTATCCTGGGGGAAGTCTCCTATCTACGAACAGCTATCGATCATACAAGTTGCCAGACTGTTGAGGTTCTGAGTCGGGCACGCAAAGGGGAGCGGTGTGGAAGGTGTCCACTACTCCCACTACGATACTTTGTCTTTCAATGTGAAGGTGAACGCAAGTTTCTATCATCTATTTGCAGGAGCCCGTCTTGCATCCTAGGAAACCGGATCTTTGGCTTGAATGGGTTTTCTGCTCACTTATTTTCCTTCTTCTTTTTTCTATTTTCATTGCTTCGTCTCCTATTTGTGTTATTTCTAATTAGATGTTACCCGAGTAGAATTTGTGTTATTTTTTATTAGATGTTGCTGCAACATCTTTCTACTTAGATCTTCTTCTCCTAGCTATCTTGTCTCCCTATTCTGCGATCTCTAGTCCTATATCTAGCTTTCCTCCTTAGTTTCTCTTCAATTTTCTTTCTTAGTCACATAGATATACATTTGAAGATCTTCACATTTGGAAAAATCACTCTGTTTTGTCTATGTACCGCACGAGCGTCATCAAATAAAAAATATCTATTATATTTATCTTCGATCAGCTTTGTCTTAAAGGGATCAATTCTGAAATTTATCTATTGTCTCCCGATCTCTGTATGTATGACTTGGTTGATTTAAATTTTGTTTGTACCTCTGGGGATGCTATATCTTTACTCAGATTGGTGAAGCCTTTGTCTTGATCATTGATGAATCTTCGTTATTTTCCTTTTATATTACTTTGATTCTTTTACTTCTTTTCAACTTGCTTTGTTCTCTTAGTTCACATGAAAATTGATAAGTATCTTATATTGAAATAACATAAAATTGGCAACATGATCATGTTTAGTGAGATAATATATATATTAGATTGTAGACATTCTCTATCTCTTATGGATAAATCATAGAACTGTGGAAGGTGTTGACTAAAATCTGACTAGATTTTTCACTATGCTTCCTCGTATGTTTATTAATATATACTTGTATTATTCTGTTGAAAATCCATAGAATATATAAACCCTTACTACAGACATGCTGAAAACATTTCAGACTTTCCTCTCATGGATGTAAAGTTCATTTTGGGATACCAAATTACTGTCTCACTTATAGGTACCTTTTTATTGCTGAATATTGTTTTATTGTGATAAGTATTTCTTGTTTTAGGATGTTTATACACCAACGGAGAAAGATAAATGCTTTGTTTGCTTTCAAATGGGATACATGGTTGCTGGTTTCCAACAAAGGAAAAAAGAAAGGCTGGCGATTTTGAAATAAAGGAAAATCATATGTACACCTGATTGTGGTTTAATATTGCACTTTATTATCATATAATATTTTTTTCATAATTAAATGTGAATTCATGGAATAGAAATATAGAACTACAACCTGATGCATTCTAGTTTTAAATTCTGCCTGCCAAATTCTATTTTAAAAAATATTTTCTCATGTATAATTCATTATCCAGCCATTAATACAATACAAGAAAAATGCACATGCTTGAAAGAATATACTAGCATGAGTTAGATGTCCAGTTTTGACATAATTTAGACTTGTAGGTCAGACCACTTTTCATTTTCTGCCAGACCCATTACATTCATTTTGAACTAGATACAATTCACTAGCTTGAATAGAGAAGCATCTCACATGGTCATTTAGGATCCCGATGCATTTGGGCACCTATTATATACTTTAAGTTGGCTGCAGGCATAACTCAAAATATACATATGATCATATTACTACTATAGATATACTATGTTATTTACTTGTTGGTTTACTATTTTACTTTTAGTCCCATATTGCTCACTTGTACTTCTGTCTCTACTCTCAGTAGCTATATTAGAAACTATCTTGTAACCTATTTTACTGACTAAATAAACAATTTCATTTCCTTCTATATGGTATCAAGAGCATGATCTCTGTTTCCCCGCCCATCCATCCACCCATGACGTAAGTCACACACCCCCCATCCGCCCGACCCCCACCCCCCGCCCTCCCTGCCCTCTCTCCATCACACCGCCCTCCCTGCCCTCTCTCTCTTCCCCCCACACCGCCGCCACCCCTATTCTCCTCCCCCCGCTGCTGCAGCCTCCTCCACCACCCACCCTGCCCGCCGCCTCCACCTGCACAGCCAACCGCCATCGCCACCCTCCTCCACCACCACCCCGCCGCCGCCCTCCCCTGCCATCCTCCTCTCCCGCCACAACCTTCCATTCCTCCCTCCACCCTCCTAGCTTCCTCCTCTTCAGCTCCTCTGCTTCCCATCCCTGCTCCGACTGCCACTAGTTTTTACCTCTCCTCTCCCTCTACGTCCGGGTGATCTTTGTCTCCAAGTTCGGACATGCACTTGCCGTCTAAGTTGAGCGTATTTTCGTCTCACCATCTTCTCTGCCTACGCCTCATGAAGGAACATTGAGCTTTCCTCATGACGACGTAGGTTTCTCTATATATATGCATATTCTATCCTATACAGGTTTTTTGATCTGACTTGTCAGATCCCTACTGCTGTTATCTGCCCCTTTGTGGGTCTCTGATCTACTTTGCTGCTACACTGACTACTGTCTCTGCCATGGCCTTATCTGAGCCTCCTCGCTCTCTGTGTGTCACCGCGGTGAAGCTCGACAGTGGCTCCAACTATCATCTGTGGTCAGCGTCATTTGTTCTATATGTCAAAGCACAATGCCGGTACACCATCTTACGACTGAGCCTCCTTCTATTCCTACTGTTGATGCGGATGACAAAACCAGACAAATCTATGCACAATGGTCCAAGGATGACTTCAGAGTCATGTTTTGGATCCTCAACACTACTGAGCCCCGAATTAGCCAATCACATCCATGCCTTCATGATGCTAAGGCTATGTGGGATCAACTGTCCCACGTATACTCTCATCAGGAGAATCCCAAGCGAGTTTTTGAAATTTTCAAAAACTTGGATAAAAAGGAGTTCTCCCCTGACACATCCATTGATGACTTCTACAATCAATGCTTGGCTTTGTGGAATGAGTTTGAACTCTACCACCCCTTAACGATAGACATCAAAATTGCTCAGAAGCAACGCAACAAACTGCAACTTGTTCAGTTTTTGGCTGCTCTTCCTCCCTCATTTTCTGGTGTGGTTGACCAGATCCTGTCAAGTGATCCGCTGCCTACCCTTTGAGATGTTCTCAAAAGAGTCCAACGCCTACCGTCCATGACTCCTACTCCTATTGTTGAGCACCCTGCGCTTATTGCTCACTCTACTGATTCTGGCTGTGGTCGAGGTCGCGGTCGTGGTTGTGGCGGTTGCCCTCCTACCTCGGGAGGTCGTGGATCATCTGCTCCTGGACGTGGTGCTCCTCCCCGCCCTCGCTACTGTAACTGGTGTAGCTGGGACAATCATATTGAAATCACTGCTAGATTAAGCACGACAAGCCCGCTTGGGCTAACCAGGCTGCTACAAAAATTACTGTTGACTCTACCGCTGACGCACCTCCTGCTGCTGCAAGTACAGAATGGTTACGTTCTGAGTTTGAGAAGATGTTCCAAGAGCGTCTCTCACAGCTGCCATCCCCGTCTAGACCAGCACCGTCTGCCATGCTCGCTTCTCCATCATCTGCTAACAAACAGTGGTGCACTGACTCGGGTGTGTCCACTCATATGGCTGGTGATCTTCGTCTATTTTCTATTCTAAATAAAACTACTACTATATCATTTGTTACTATTGCAAATGGCACTGGCACAATTCCTATTTCACCAAAACTGCAATTGCATTCTATTTTATATATTCTAAAATTTCCTGTTAATATGTTTTCAGTCAGTAAGATGATAAAACAACTCAAGTGCTCTATTAAATTTGATCCTTCTGGTTGTGTTTTGAAGGATCTCTGCACAAAGACGAGGATTGGTTCAGCCGTGAAGGACCATATGGGCTGTATTATCTGGATGGACCTCCTGCTGCTTCTGCTATGCTATCTACTTCAGTGACGAGACTACAATGACACTTTTGCCTGGGCCATCTGCTATCAAATTAAAGCATTTATTTCCTACTTTATCTAAGAACAATTTTTCCTGTGAAACTAGTGTTTTAGGCAAACAAACTCGGTCTATTTTTCCTGTTAAGAAAGTTATTGCTTCTAAAGAAATTTTTGACATTGTTCATGATGATATTTGGGGACCGTGCTTCGTATCAAGTCACTCTAGAGTGTGACTTGATATATTGCCTACATAATTTATTTTAAATTTAATTCGGTGAATCCTCAATGCTTATTAAATTATAAAAATAAATTAGTGGATTGTACCTCAAGGTCAAAATGGCAGCGTGAAAATTTTGCATGGAATCAAGCATATAAACATATCACAACTATTCATTCTATTAGAAAAATATGTAACCTATACAGGAATTCATGTATAAAATGGACTTCATGCATTCAAGTAAGTCATTACAGCTTAAGGATTATATGCATAATTTTTTCACAAATTATAGTTGATTTATCATGTACTGGTGATTGGTGGTTTTCTCTTTCAGTCCCATACTCATAATAATTAAATGAGCCTCAAATAAACCACATTTAGTCAATAATTTCCCTGTATGAAGGCAGTTGACTTCCTTATATTAGTTCTATACGACAACATGACCATGGAGCTTGCAAAATGCATTTCAAGTCTAATATGCATATGTGAAATATAAAAGCATACAAATTAGTACAAAACACACAGACACATCCTCACCTAGATACACATGTTTTGCTTTAGTTCCACATTGTGCGTTTGTACGTTTGATATATATATATTTATTAAGTCAAACACGATGTTCTGACATTATTGACATGTTATTCAAGTCAGTTATGTGTTAGCTGTTGGGTAGATGCACCCATGTAGTAAACAAAGAATGATAGAAAGGACAATCATTGTCTATAAATCCCAGAACTTGACATAATTCATTGGATTTAAAAATCTTTATTTCCTCTTATATGTTTTAAGACATAATCTTCTTCACAAAATTTTCTTGTAGCAGGAAAAAGTAATTGAGTTTTCTAGTCTTATTCTACTAAAGTAGTTACTTATCGAGCTGACATTTACATTACCATTAACATCCAAGAAAAGTTGCACACTGGAATTAGCTTACCAGACTATAACTAAAGTAAACACAACATCAAAACGATAATCTTTCATTGACCATTGTGTTGCATCCTTTTACTCTCTTTGGCAAGGTAGAGATGGGGACCACTAGCTGTCATCTGTGGAGATTGAGATGCAGGAATGGAAACAACTCCTCCCGTAAGTCGATTCCAACACTACTAACGGTCAGAGTCCAATTTCTGCTTTCATAGACCAGTTGAATGTTCCATCTTTAAAGGTTCACTTTTCTGGACATCCCTTACCCACCCCTCCCCAGATGTCATATAATGATGTGGCAGGTATAGCAGGTTGCTTCCTTCTAACATTTGAGGGCCATGCTAATCTATCACATGGTTCATGTATCTGTTCTATGGACCATGCCTGTTATAAGAAATTTGGTAGCCCATAAATTTATTTTTTAATTTATAGTGGAGAACATGTATCACAAACCAGACCATTAATTATTCTACATCTGTAATGGAGTTTATGTTCCTACTGTGCTAGCATGGACTGGTATAAAAAGTATAAGATGTATGCCCAATGACATGGTGGAAAAAACCCTCCACATATGTTTAACAGCCTCACAGATTTTTTTGTGACTCGCATATGCGCTATAGTCAGCACATAGTTTAACAGCCTCACAGAAATTTCTTTGTGCATGTTCAGTGCTAACAGTGGGCATTTTCCCTTACACTACAAGTTCATAGTTTTTGTTCTCAATATCCATTTCATATAGGTTTCTAGGGCCAAACATGGACAGATTGCATTGCACCATATTCAATCAAGAAAGCAAATTGATCAGTGCTGCAACATTCAGTAGTATCCACAAATATTGAAGCAGACATTCACAAACCAATTGTATCAAATGTTGATAAACAACACCAACACGTATTAGTAGACAGGTTTGGTTGCCTCAAGCTCCTCACAACTGTCTGACAGAACATGCAATTGTGAACCATTAAGGACTGCATACTTATGAGATAATTTGACAGAACAAGCAACTAAATCAGTTTTCATGGTCTCCACAAGGTCTAAACATAGAGGTATGTCTCATTTTGAAGACTGACATTATCGAAATTATCATGGTTTGTCCTTTTAGTATAAACTCATTGATATTCAATATCTGTTATGGTAATAGAAAGTATCTTTCTAGGATTCTAATATATGAAGATGGATTATAGAGAACAAAGGTAGTACTTTGGTACTCATACGAGAGGATTATCATGCTTTTTAGTTGGAATGTCATGTATTTGAGAGGCATTTTTCTTCTTGTTATAAAATAGTGTATATGCCTTTGCTTTCATATGTAGGATGTGACATCTTTATATAGATCCAACCATGTTGCTGCAATGCCCATGATGAATCTGTTGCCAAAGACCAATGTTCTCATAGATTGTCAAGGGAACAAGTAGGAGGTATCAATCACTACCCCTTGAATTTCCTCTTAAATCAGGGTTTATTTATAGGTATAAAGCACAAACATCATCAAATACATATGCGATAGAATTTCCTGTCACATAAATTGGTTTACAATCCAGGAGGCTTATAACCTGCTTGTTGCATATATTAAGCTTAAGCTTGTATACATGTCTTCGGTCTGGTTATTATATTGTGCAGGATGCTTGATGGTGTTCTTACCTCATGTTATGAAATTCTCCTTATCTACTCTTTTCAAGAGGATATGGTTTTTCCTATCTGTATGAAGCTAAGATTTATGACTGGTACTAAGTCAATTCTAATATCAAGTTTGATGGAATATATTAATTAGTTCACATTTTTAAAATATGAAATGATTCCAAGTACTTGCTCTATTCTTTGAAGTTACATTTACTCAAATCATTCATGCATATGGTACATGGTTGATGTGTTTGATAGTTTTATTTAGGAACTCAAATCTCAGCTACGCTCTAGGGTTAACATGCTCTCTATCTTCAAATGATAACTTGGGACAACTACAATTACAGAGCTCATCAACATGTCTAACAACCATGTATGAAGCTAAGATTTGATGGTGACCTTAATGGTGAATCAGTTGCATAAGTTGCTGTCCTTAAAGTCTTCAGAGGTAAAATCACTGTTCTGCCATTTAAATCTCTTGGTATGGTTCGAAGTTTAAATCCCCCCTTCATATTGGTAAGTTAAGGCACTTACACATGTTGAGCGAACTTATTTCATTTCAGTTATATTTCAGTTTCTTATGTTAGTACAGAGCAATATAGAATTCTATTTTTCTATAAGGGTGTAAAATCTCATGTGTTAAGTGCATTAAATGCCAAACTCCAATAATATATGACTGAATGGGTGAGGTAATTATTTAAGGTCTTCTCATTTAAGGTATATTGTTTGAAAAAGAGACGTGGACGCTTTTGTTTTGTGGGAATTAGTCTCTCTCTCCTTGAATCACATTCCCCCTTCTTTGTATAAGTGTGGAAGGCAAACTTCTATAGTCTCCATATCTTCTTTTAATGCGTGGCTAGATTAGAATTTAAGTTTTATCTAGTTAATGAAAATTCATTCTCTTGATTCATATTACATACCTGTTCATTCTATATAGTTGTGTGCCATCTACCACTTTCTCTTCCTGTAATATAGAGCATGATATTCAGTCTCCAATGCGTGAGCTAAACTTTTATAATGCTTTTCAAATCTTATTATTTGATTTGTCCTCAAATTCAGTCTCTAGTGGACATTAACTACTAGCTGAAGTGAACCGTTAGAATGATGATTTATGATCAAATTCCAAACTAGCCTAGATTTTATCTATAATTGCGTTGAACATTTCTGTTTGGCAGGGTTTTTACAGTTTCTTCCTTAGATACAATGCTGACGGATACAAAGACGATGCTTGAGGTGAAGATGACCTCTACAGTCGGGACCATTGGAAGCAAGCCACATGGGATACTGATGTATGCTTCTAATTTTATTGTGATTTGCAATAATTAGCTTTAAAACCTTATTATCTCTTGTTAGCCTCAAATCTTCATTATTATTATTTAATAGTGCAACAAACTCAAATGTTTACTTTCTTTTTGTTCTTATTTGAAGATAATACAGCACATGAGACTTTGTTCCTGATTTATGGTACTTTCTA
Source organism: Alisma plantago-aquatica (assembly GCA_963693085.1). Lineage (NCBI taxonomy): Eukaryota > Viridiplantae > Streptophyta > Magnoliopsida > Alismatales > Alismataceae > Alisma > Alisma plantago-aquatica. The sequence goes on along the minus strand of OY856412.1, from coordinate 1,364,534,913 downwards.
GTTAATTGTTCAGCTCATCACTCAAAATATCAGTTGTGGATGTGTCACTATAGACACACCCGTCCTAAACACACTGCACTTCATGCACAATGATATATTTCTTCACATTCTTGTAATCAGTAGAGGTGGATCTTTAGAACTTTATATTTGTCAATTCTGACATCCTTGTTTTTATTCTCTCTTGTTTAAAGGTAGACTTTAGTATGTTTCATCCTAATTAATCTACAGGTGGCTAAGAGGTATGTGACACTTGGTGCTACTTTCAATTCCACAGATGATCATTTACATTATTTAGTTTTCTATTCCAACATGGATGGATAAGACACTATAGTAGTTTGCTCATGTCAATAAATGCAGCTTGTCCATCTACTGAAGATGATACTAACCAGGGACATTCAAATGCAAATAAATTAACATAAGATGTGGAATTCAGTTTGCAACTAACTAGAGGTTTCTACATTCAAATTTACCAAGATCTCAACCATATGAATAGCTCTATCTTCCTCCTAAATGAATAGTATATTAAAGGGAAGGGGTAGGTATTTTATTCAGAAAATATTTGTTTTGTACCTACAACTGTAGCAAATGTGGTCAGAATTTTCCTGATTTCTAATAGATGGATGAATGACAATGTTGGTGTTGGTGTCTATTCACCATTATGCTCACAACCATGCTAATGTTAAGTGTTAACTCCATGATCATCATCAGTGACATGTGGACTGTTAAGTCAGTAAGGGTTCTTGGGATTGGACCCAAACTGATATGTTGATTAGCAATGATGGCTTGCTACTGATTCTAAGCAATGTTCACATGTCCTGCATATAATATAATTGCAGTCGGACTGATAAAATCTGCATTTAGAGATCCATTGCTGGGTGTTGCTGATATCGGCTAGTAGCATATTCATATTTTGTTTCACATTGCATTTGCCATCTTCTTAGTGCTGATAGTATATTTCATTATTTTCTCTATATTTCATTATTTTCTCAAAGTAATGCGAGTACTGGCCAATTTCAAAACTCTGAGACAAGAGGGCTCCTCAAGGAAGGAATACGTTGAGCAGCTTAAAGCTGATTTGGGAACATATTACGGGTACAATGAATTCTTAATCAGTGCTCTTGTTGAGGTATCTCTTAAATTTCCTATGTGGTTCCTTTTTTTTGATTAATTATTTATCAACTTCAGTGCCCAATGTATTCTATTGTTACTCTTTTTTTTGTAGATGTTTCCTGTTGTAGAACTTCTTGAACTTATTGAATCCTTTGAGAAGCCCATGCCTGTTTGCTTGTGCACAAACACCTTAAAGGTTTAAACCTTTATAGCGGTTTGCTTTTTTTTTTCTTTTTCTTTCTTTCTTAAGTTTAAGAACTAATGGCATGGTGCTTTCTTACAGCCTGGGCTAACTTTCTATCAATGTTTTATGCGTGATGATGTGCTATAATATTGATAACTGTTTTATTTTCTGGGAGTTGCATCTTTTTAAATTCTTGCCTTAAAATTTTTGACTGTGAATTTATTTTCACCCATACTGAAAGTATACGTTCTTATAGAATGATGTTCACAGACTCGTAGAAGAGATTTAGCTGCTGTCTTGATGAACAGGGGTGTTCAACTGGAACCCTTGAGCAAGTGGTCAAAGGTGAAAACATATGAGTTCTTTGTGAATTCCTCTTTCGTAGAGCATGTTCATTATCCCTGTATGGTTTTCACCCTAAACACAATATAATAAATTCTGGATTCCAGGTTGAATTGGTTGTTTACAAATCCAAAGTGCCGATTGGAGCTACTCCAGAATATATGGTTGGTCATTACATGGTACACTATGAGCCTTACGCCGCTTTGCATTGTTTCTTCTTTAGTTTTTTTTCATGTCTGATTGATAAAAGTTTGGTTGCACAACTGCAAAGTGCTAGTTCCTTTCTGTCGGTTATGGCTCTTGCTCCTCAAGAAAAGGAACGCGTTGTTGACATGGTACGCTGGGCATTATATGGTCCCTGTTTTATTACATATGTCGTGTATGTGACAGCCAATTGTTGTCTCTTTTGTTACACATATATTCATTTGTGTTGTTCTGTCTTCTAGGTTGTATCTTCCTTAAGCATAGAAAAGTTTGAAATTCATGCTTACCTGAACTGCTGCATAAATGGACCATGGCGTTCAATTTCATACCTCTTTTGTAACTGTAGAGAAACATAGAATTATGATTGTTGTAAGATTCCCTAAACAGTAAGGTTTTATATTTTAGACTACTTTATACACTCCCATCATTCATCCTCACAAATGGATAGGGGAAGGGGTAATGCTCAAGCTACCTTACAAATTTTCTATAGAGATCAATAGAATTTGTATGGACAGAATATGAACACTCACATACTCATGTTTTGTTCAAATCTTCCTCACTAATATACTGTAGTTGTATTGAATTATGTTTACTGATTTAGATTTCAATGTCTACTTATATTAGTTATAACTGTTATGTAGCAGGTATACCAACATTAAGCTGAACATATTTATGTTTGCTGCTTCTACAATTACTGAATCGAATTTTCTTGATAATTTTCGAGCTGAACCGAATTTGCTTGATAATTTTCGATCGACACTAGAAGCTGTCGTGATCTACATTTCCAATGCACTAGCTACTGAAATATAGACACTTCAGTCTCTAATGCCGTTACTGACCTTACAGGTTGAGAAAGTGATGGGTATTGAGTAGTTCAATGCAGAAATATCTTTTCCAGGTGAGTTTTGTCGTGAGTTTGGAACCTCTTAGTTTTTATGTATATGACCTTTGTTTGCTTTAGGAATTGATAGGTGATGACCTCGATGGTGTCTATGGGATGAGTTGTTATTCTTCCAGTTATACATTGAATTTGACGTAGTAGTACTGGTTGTTGTACTCGCACCATTAGAAAACATAGATAAAAGGTATTCTATTATGTTTTGCAAACCACATATTTATGTTTTCAAAACTGTGGCACATTTCAATGTCTCATATTTCAAATAATCTACTATGCATTATCACTTATTCTTTATTTCCAACAGTGGCCAACTTATTAACATGAACTTGTGGGATATATTTGCAAAATTTGAGGCCTTTCATTCCGATCTATTAACAAATAAGCAACTCAGATTTTCTTTTGGATGTGTACAACCACTGTCAGCATTTGCAAACATAGTGACCAACTTTGTAGGGACGATATTCCTTCTATCTCTGCTTAGAAGGTTCTTTTCAGATTCTTATCTCGGGTGCTTTTGGACGATGCTGGCCGAACAACATCTCGAACAAAAGAAGAAGACAATAAGGATGTTAAAACTGGTCGAGAAAGGCAACTCTTTCACAAAGATGTTTGTAGACCACTAAATCATTGATATATGTATATACTTTTCTTTGTACACATTGTGTAATAGGGGCAAGGTATATGTCCTCCCCGTGTACATTTGACATTTCAATATAGATGAAAGTAAGATTGTTTGCATAATGAACATAACTTGGCCTAACTACTACAATTATATATATATATATATATATATATATATATATGTGTGTGTGTGTGTGTGTGTGTGTGTGTGTGTGTGTGTGTAGTAATTGTCGCCTTTCCTACACATTAACTTCATATAAAATGTATTAACTTCATGTTTTTGCTACATACTGACTATATATGCAATTGTAGTCATACATTTAGCTATAATTATACTTATATTTAAATATGTAAGGACAATATCTAGCTACGCTTCCGGATACATATGAATTTGTAGCGAATGGATTATCTAACTACATATTTGAAAAATATAGTTAAAGGCTTTAGCTATACGAGCATATACTACAATTTGTATGTGTAAAGAAATATTTAGTTAAAGCCTTTAGCTACAAAATATTGGGTTTTCGCTACAATTTTTTTTATAGTTAAAGACCATTTTTTTTGTAGTGACATATGTCTTTTCTTTTGGATAATCTTGGTTCATGTGAACTACTTTACTTTGTTATTGATTTTTTTACCATGGATATTCACTTGGAGTCTTTTCTTTTGCCTTGGTGCATGTTGAACTTACTTGGTGATATGTGCCCACTTTGAGGTGGATGTTTATTTGGTGACATGTGATGTCTTTTGCCCACTTGTGAGGTGGATGTGTATGTCTCCCATTAGTATTATGGCAAATTTTGTAAAATCTGACTATACTTTCTACTTGCCTCTACTTTTAACATTCTATGTGATTCAGTAGCACTAGAGTAGTGTAATTGCATTGGTTTTGTTTATGGGCAGGTATGTGATTTCCTACTCGAGCAGTGTGCTCTTTTGGGGTGGAGGTGGCCCCATAACCGAGTTTCAAATTTTTGAGGTTTGGCCCATTTTATATATTGGGGGTTTGGCAGTAAATCATTCTCTATCAGGTTTCAAGTTCGCGATACTTGGCTGACTTTGTATTTGTATTGTTGTAGGGCTATCCTTATCTCACATGCATGCATGTTATTGATGATGATTGTGGGGAGTGTTCCCTACTTTCTCGTTATATGATTCATTTCCCAAAATGGTAGTGGATGTATATATGGAACAATCTTTTTAAGTTGTTTTATGGAAAGTATCTTCTTGATTGTGATTCTTTTCTCTTGATACCCATTTGGGTGGTACTTTTCTCTTCTATGGGAGGCTTTCATAATTTGTTGTCCTTTATTCCAAATATATTTCTCAATTTACTTTTTAGTATGCACATACCATCCTTGGCTAGTGTCATCTATTTTCTCTTCTTATTGGGGTATGCTTCCAACCCTAGGTGAATGATACGAAGGACATGGTATGAAGATATGGACTTAGCTTAAGGAGTTAAAGCTTGGAGACAATCTTGATGTGGTTTAGATTTCCCTCTACATGGATCCTTATAATGTACCCTTACATGTAAGTATAAGTTGTTCTTTTGTAACCTTTTGTGAAATTGAATATAATCATTATTTTCTTCCGCTGCCATACTTGGGTTGTTTTGAATACCATTAATAAGATTTGAAAATTTTACATCAACTCCAACATATCTTTTGGGTGTGTTTGGATTGGAGGTTCTATTCTTCAAATTTTAGTAGGGAGTGTTTTCCCTCTGGGATCCCACTCCTTACAGCATGGTATCAGAGCCCATGGTAGTCAGAATCTGACTATTTCAATTTTGTCTCCCTAGTTAGAATCTTTACCTTATGTGGTCACCATTTAGGTGAGATGTTTCCCTAAATTTTGCCTAAGTTGTTTATGAGATGATGAAAAGTATCCATTAGCATCATGATGAGTAAACCCTAATTATGTGATGAGGTTAGATGATCATACTCTATCATATATGTCTTTGCTGACATGAATCTTTATATGCAATAGGGTTTGACATGAGGATGCAATTAGGTTATGAGAATGAGGAGGCATAAGTATAAGAAGATTTGTTATGGATAAATTGTGACTTGGTTTCTGTAATTGATTTTGGATCCATCTTTTGTTTTATGTCGAATTGATTTTATCGCCAAAATTACTGTCCATTATACTACTATATGTACAAAAATTTTCAGATTTCATTGAAGTTTTCCTAAACTAATTCCCAATAAAGTGAGGTGTTTTTGGTAGTGAAACCCTAACCCTAGTGCTAACCCTAGTTTTGACTTTAGAGTTGTGACTAAGATTGATATAAAGGTGTAGTTGACCTATCCTATGACTTTTGGATGTTTAAGTAGGGTTTTTAGGTTAGAGACACAAGGATTTAAAACTCAACCCTAGATGGTGTGACTATTAGTTGGATACATGAAAAATATAAATCTCTAAAACTTTAACAACTTAAAGATATGTGGGTAATCCCAAATGTTGTTTAGTTGACTTGTTAGGTTGAACCTTTCAAGGGTGGAGAGTAGTTGGTTGTTGATGTTTGGATTGACAGATTTTGAGGGTGAAATCCTTTTAAGGAGTGGAGTGTTGTAACATACCAGATCTTGAACCCTACTCTAGAACTTTGATCTTTTGGGTTTTTCCAAACAAGGTTGAGGGTTAGACCTAAAAATATGTTTAGTAAAATCCTAATGATCTAATGCATGAATGTATCACCTAAATGTAATCGAATATGTCACATATTTCAATTGGAGGTAATAAGTAGATAAGGAGCCTAATTGGATGAATAACAAAGATAATGGGCCACTAATGGCTCATGGAATATCTCATAAAAATAAGTCACAAAAGTGGAAACAAACTTGAAATTCGTAATCTACATATCAAAATAAGCCTACATGTCAATATTAATCTAATTTGGACCACCTTGAAATATTAGGTTAAGTTAAGGAGAGAGAAAATGCATAAAAGAAATAAATATTAAATAAATATGATATACGACACCAAAAGATGGAAATAATAACAAATTCATATTCAGCACATCAAATATAACTTGATGATGAAGTTTCACCTAATTTGGATAGTTCTAATGTCACTAATGCATGAGGAAAGAGAAACTAAAATTAGGATAATTAATGCATCAAAAGTTTTCAAAAGGAAAATCTAATTAAGGAATTGAAATCTACATATCAAATATAGCCTATGTGCAAATTTTCACTTTATTTGGAATAGAGTAGAACCCTTAAATTAAGAGATGGAAAAATCAAATGATATTCTTGGTCCTTTCTCACTGTCCTAGTTTCTTGATTCCTTCAGCAATGGTGGGAGTCCTCCCTCAGGCTATGGTGGGCCATTGTGCTTGTGCCATGCACCATTGGGGTCGTTGGAATCTTATGAGAAAGGTCCCAAAGTTTTCCTCTCTTGGTTCTCCCTAGATCTCGATCGGTGCGCTCCCACTAGAGGCTTGCAACAAGTGCAATCCACGAGGTCGGGAGGCACGGGATGGGATTGTGCTTTCGAAATTTATAAACCTAAACTAGCTACCCACGTCTACTAAAACACTACACCCGCAATCGCACGGGGTCGTGTCGTAGTATAGGAAGGTGGCAAGTAAAGGGTCGATCCACTGGGAAAAGAAGGGGCACTAGAGCTAGATTAGTTTAGCTAGGTTCCTACTGCGGAGACTAGGGTTAAGGGTTTAAAAGCTGATTTGATTGTTAACTAAGGACAAACAAGCAAGCAATTAAAGGCGAGAATGAAATCTATGTTAACCCTAGGTTAGATTAAGACTAAGCAAGCAAGGAAAGACTAAGCTAGGTATGAAACGAAAAATTACACTAAGGCAAGCAAGAGAGAAGCAAAAGAGCAATTAAAGAACTAAGCTAGCATGAACAAGGCAAGAAGCTAACTAAGCAAGAGAAGAACTAACTAAGCTAAGCAAGCACAAAACTAGGGTTTTAAGCAGTAAAGAGATGTGTGGGCTGTTTAGGGGTATGAACTTATCCCTTAAGTTGGGGGTGACATATGAACATTATGATTCCATTTAGATTATCCAAACCAAACAACAAGTTAGAGTCTAATGAATTAACCTAAGCTACTAACTGGCCATGGATATGCTAGGTTGTGTATAGGGGAACTAGTCCCTAACACCCCCTACTACCCTTACGAGGCTCAATTGGGTTAGGGGTTAGGTTCAATCCAATTAGAGTCTAATCAAATCTAGGTTTCTACATTAGACATTCCTAGAGCAATTAGGGGCCGAGGGTAGTAATGGGAAGTGAAATTAGGGTTTCGGACCCCAATTTCCCCACATTCTAGCCTTGAGAAGGCTCCATGCTAATTGCACTAGAATTACCTAATCTAGCTACTTAGATCTCTCACTTAGGTGTAGGGAGATTGATTAGGATGTGGGAAGATGGGAGGCAACCTAGGTATCCAAGAATTGGACCTAGGGGCAAATCCCAAAATTCACACATATAAGCAATTTGCCTAAATTCCTAGGTGATTTCACACACAAACCAACAAGCAATCCATGGAGAATGAGATGCAAATAGAACATAATCATTAACAAATGGAATTACAACGTTTACATGTCATTTTCCCCCAACATGGTATCAAAGTAACATATTTTCCCCCAAACAGCCCACCCAAGGGGTCTAGCTACTCATAGACATGGAAAATACAAAAAGAAAGGAGAAAGAGGAAGAAGTAGCCATGGAGCTCGGTGTAGACGAAGGACTCCTCCTCTCCAGCAGCTACAAGGTCGTCCTCCTCCTTCTTCTTGGATGAAATGGTGTGGAATGATGGAGGGAAGTAGATGGAAGGCTTAGATATGGGGGGTTATGTGGTGGAAATGGTGAAATGGAGTGGATTTGAGGTGGGTTTGGAGTGGAATGGAGTGGGTGGCGATTTGGGGAGCTAGGAAGGGGTAGAAGGTAGCTAGCCTCGTGCCCCAACTGCCACCTAGGTATATATAGGAGTCTAGGGGGTCTAGGATTAAGTTAGGGGTATAAAAGGAAAAACAGTGGAAAAGTCTGCTGGAAAGAAGGCCACCACGACCGTGGTGAAGTGCCACGGCCGTGGTGAAGACGGTATAACATGGCCGTGGTCAAGTGGTACGACCATGGTGAAGGGAAACTGGAAATGGAGTGGCTCAATACGACCGTGGCGAGGAGCCACGGCCGTGGTGAAGAGGCTGGGCCACGGGCGTGGCGTGTGGCCACGGGCGTGGCGTGTGGCCACGGGCGTGGCATCTGGCGAACATTCTCCTGTTGGTTTTTGGCAATACACATTACGGCCGTGGGCAGTGGCCACGACCGTGGTGACTCTGGCTTATCATGGTCGTGGCCGAGGGCCATGCCCGTGGTGATTCTGGCCATTTCTCCTGTTGGAATTGCTGCTCCTTGGCAATAAACATAACGGCCGTGGGCAATGGCCACGACCGTGGTGAGGGCTTGAGCAGGCTGATGAACTTCAAACTTTGTCAGTTTCGGATGTCCTTGCTTGGTGATGACTCTTTGGCCACTAAGGTAGGTTGGGGGAGCTTTGGGGCCTTCTTTGGGTCCCCCCATCACACTCGTGCATCCATTGTGGTCCAAACACCTAAAAATAGTGCAACGAACATCCATAAGTGTATTTGCAATGATAATCAAATTAGGGGAAAATACTTGTAATCTAACATGTTTAGATGCAAATTATATACAAAATGGCACAGGATGGAGCCCTAAAATAGGGCTGCATCACCACCCCAAACTTAAAACATACTTGTCCTCAAGTATGCTCCAACTTAATCTCTCTTTTCCGTTCTTTTCAACAAAAACAAATGACAAATGCAAAGCAGCAGAAGATTATTGAATATATATAGTCTTGGAAATGACTAAGTGCATGTGTCTCACATCTCTCCTCTCCTTCTTTCACAACCCAATCATGAACTGAGCACTGAGCATACAAACTTCAAATATAAACCATAGAAACACAAGTTGTCCATATGTCCTTTATGTCATTCCGGGTAAACCGTTTCATGTTGATGTTAATCACAGGTGACTAGGAGTGTTGTTTCACTTTCATGCATTCGGTCTTATGCTTCAAACCACACTAGATGATCCACTTGGTTGTAGAAAGGGTAAAGTGAGCTAGATTTGATGTTTTCTAGCTCAATGGGTATAAAAGAAGAAGAAAGGGTTGCGGTAAGATTTGGAGTGCTTTTACACACTCTTCTTTTCTTTATTTGAATGCTCTTAAACAGGAGCATCCTTTTATTTTATTTTTGCTTTTCTTTTTCTTTTTCTTTGCCCTTGGTGTAGATAGGGCATATGGTGGATAGAGTGAAGTGGGGAGATAAAGATGTGGCCGCCCCAAACTTTTGGAGGTGGCCACGGCTAATAGGTGCACTTTGGCATCTTTTTATGAGGCGGAGGGGTATGAAGATGGTGGAAGAATAGTCAGATCAAAGAGGGGTCATCAGTGTAGTTTTCAACATACGATTCCCTACATGAAAGCTAATTCAACACTTCACCAAGTAATATCACATCACATGATAGAATTAACACAATATTCATATTTCTACCAAGTGATTCCATTGGCTTTAAGCGTTTGTCGCTTGCTCAATCCATGACTCAACCAAAGCATTCACAGACTTAAGAGATGTGGTTCACATGCAAAAAGTCACAAACAAGACCATATATCAATAATATCTAAGAATGTAGCATGCATTTGTCACAAGAGTAAACCTTTTCATTTCAAACATTGGAGATTAAGTCAAAACATCCTATCGGAGCAAGAATATTCAAATCTGGGCAAAATTGGCCAAAATGGTGCCAATTTGCACTAAATCACATCTAAACCTACTTTAGGGAAAAAGTAAGTAAATCCTAGCTAAAACATGCAAAAATTAGCAAAAACCTACATGAGATGCAATGCATGGCTGAAATTTTGAAAAATTATGCAAAAATGACGAGAATGAAAACTACCTGACATGCATGGTATGCAAAGCAGTAAAGATGACTAAGGTAGATAGCAAAAACAAGAAAACAAAAGTGGATGTGGTAGGTAAAATGCAAAGTGAAACAAGGGCATACCTGCCCTACCACCCCAAACTTTTGAATCATGTTGTCCTCAACATGATCCTAGAGTTTAGGATGATAGGGTAGACAATCATGGCTCTCTAGAGGCTCCGGCGGTGTTCCTCCCTGTGGTGGAGGATATGCGTAGTAGCTGCCGCACTAATCTGTCTTCAGTTGCTAAAATTGGTCTGCAGCACAGCCGTGGTGGCTTCATGTTGCACGGCCGTGCTGCCTGACACGGCCGTGGTGCAGTCCTTTGGTAGCTTTTCTCAATTTTGCTTTTGAATCCAGGGACTTGGTGTGTTTTTCATGAAAATGACCACGGTCGTATTGATTTACCACGGTCGTGGTGGTCCCTGTAGCTGCTACTCTCAAAATGAGGAACATCAAACACTCACAAACTTGACCCAAAGTGATTTTTCTTAGAATTCTTCTCTCAATTATACTCACATTTCCTTCATTTCACCATGTTATCACCTGCACATCTTAAAACTAGACAAAAACTATTAAACATAAGTGTGTGTGTGTTCTTGGAAAGTGTAAAAACAAAGCAAAAGTATCAAAAATGTAGATTGGGTCAAAAATTCCCAAACCTAGGTGGGTTACCTCCCACAAGCGCTGAGTTTCTTGCCTTCAGCTAGGCTTCTTGGGGATTCTTCAAAATTCATCCGTTTGGCATTCTCATGTGTCCGTTCTTGCAAAACATGCATCCTTCCTTTGCACTCAATCTGTTTTCCTCATCCCTTTGATCACAATAATCATCATTAACCTCTTCACCCTGATGTCCTTCTCTCAAATGCCCATTTGGACTTGTGAAGTGATCATGTCCAATATCCCTATCTCGGACTCGCCGGGTTGGGGTCCTGTACATGTTGATGTTGATCTTCATGTCCATAAATGAGACTGTCATGATGCCACTACATACATGAATGTCGACATCAGCTGTAGATAAGAACGACCTCCCCAAGATGATGGGAATCTTCCTATCCTCCGGCTCCATATCAAGTACAATGAAATCCGCCGGGAACACCGCGCCTCTTTCCTTGTCTATCATCACCAAGACATCATCCACTCTACCTCTAGGCACTTTTATGGATCTATCTGCCAACTGGAGAGTGCAATGTGTCGGCTTCAACTTGCCTAAGCCCAGCTCAACATAGACATGATATGGCATCAAATTCACACTAGATCCCAAATCAAGTAAGGACCTGTCTATGCGATGTCCCCCTATGTAACTAGGTATGATTGGGGCTCCTGGGTCCTTTCTCTTTATGGGAAGTGAGTGTTGTATGATGGAGCTCACTTGTTCAGTCAACCTCACCTTCTTTGGAATCCTCCCCATTGAACTTCTTTTCACAGTGCATAGGTTCTTGAGGAACTTGGCATATGATGGAATTTGCTTGATAGCATCCAAAATTGGAATGTTCACCTTCACTTGGCGAAACACCTCAAGAATATCAACATTGTGCTTTTGCCTCCTTTTCACTTCCGGTGGCTCATCTAGTGCTTCTACAAATGGAGGATCACTAGTTTTTGCTGCACTTACATGAACATGAGGCGGAACACTAGGGATGGTAGGACCTGAAAAAGGGAGATGTGGTGGATCACATGGAATCCCAAGCTCAACATGCAGTATCACGACATCATCTTCAGCAATATCAATCACAGTATCACCACTTGGCTGCCTTTTCTTTGCTTTATCAACCTTTCTTTGATTTGCGGGCTGCTCAAGAGTTTTCCCACTCCTTAGAACTGTCACAGCACTACCTTGCTCATGAAAGGAGGGGGAGCATGTTGTGGCTGTGGAGGAGGTGGAGGTGGCACTTGGGGTTGAAATTGAGGTGGAGAAAAGGATTGAGGAAGAGGAGAGAATTGGGGCTGGAAAGTGAAGTTTTGTGAAATTTGAGGTGAGGGAGGTGGTGGGGGAGTGTAAGGATGGGGGTAGCCTTGGAAGGAGTGAATGGGATGCACTTGCATGGGGGGTGGACTGTAGAACACTTGTGAAGAGGGCATGGGTCCACTTGCTTCATGGTGGCTGACGATGGGTCTTGAAGACAATTTTTCCTCTTGGAGAGCGATTATAGAAGATAGCTGCTCTATTCTCTCTTCTAACCTTGCAACATCCCTTTGAACATCATCAAATACTTTCAATCTAGAGAGAACCTCTTCCTCAAACCTTGAGTTGTATGTAGGACTTTGTGGTTCCTGGTAGCTATAGGAGTGAGGTGTCTTATTTTCTTCCCCATAGAACTCGATAGAATTGACCGGGTGGCAAGGAGCATTTGTCACCTGGTTCTTCATGAAGCTCACCATGTCATCAAGAATCTTCATCACTTACGGGCTTGAGTCATCATGAGTAGGGGGTGTCACACCAAAGGCATACCCCCTTTCATTCATCATGCTAGAAGCTCGAATTCTTGATCCTTCAGCCAACTACTCAAACAAAGGCCATATCTCCTCAGGTGTCCTAGCCATGAAAATTCCTCCACAAGAAGAGCCCACTGTATCTTGGTCCTTTAGAGACAAACCAGAGTAGAATGATTGAACTAGCTACCACAAAGGGATCTCATGGTGAGGACACTCTCGCAACAACTTCTTGAATCTCTCCCATGCGTTATGAAACTGCTCATTGCCCATTTGGCTAAAACTTGTCACGGAATGCCTTATTTGTGTCAACCTTGCTATAGAGTAGAATTGTCTCAAGAAAGCATTCTTCATTGTTTCCCAACTCATGATGTCCTTTCTGGAGTCATACCAGTCTTTAGCTCTATCTTTGAGGGAGAAATAGAACAAGGTCAATCGGATTGTATCATCACTAGTCGTCGGCGTCCTAAAGGTGGAGCATACTTCAAGAAAGGAGTCCAAGTGCTTGTAGGGGTTCTCACTCTCCGAGCCGTAGAAGATGGGCAGGAGCCCAAGAAGACCTGGAGGAATAGAGAATTGCTCCCCTGGCATTTGATCAACCCTGCTAGCAATTGGTGATTTGTAGTTGCTAGGCATGAAGTAGTCTTGAAGCGGCTTGTGAGGTGCATTTTGGTCTCCCATCTTGTTTCCTCCCGAATGGCTTGTCACATGCACAAAGCACAACCAAGCAAAAGAGAACAAGTTAGCAAACCAATATACACAAAGAATGCAAAGAAAAATGAATAAAGAATAGCAATGATGAGGGCAGTACGAAGAGTCAAAGCAAACTAACTAGCTAGGCCGAACGCCTCTAATCCTCGGCAACAGTGCCAGAAAGCTTGGTGCGCTCCCACTAGAGGCTTGCAACAAGTGCAATCCACGAGGTCGGGAGGCACGGGATGGGATTGTGCTTTCGAAATTTATAAACCTAAACTAGCTACCTACGTCTACTAAAACACTACACCCGCAAGCGCACGGGGTCGTGTCATAGTATAGGAAGGTGGCAAGTAAAGGGTCGATCCACAGGGAAAAGAAGGGGCACTAGAGCTAGGTTAGTTTAGCTAGGTTCCTACTGCGAAGACTAGGGTTAAGGGTTTAAAAGCTGATTTGATTGTTAACTAAGGACAAACAAGCAAGCAATTAAAGGCGAGAATGAAATCTATGTTAACCCTAGGTTAGATTAAGACTAAGCAAGCAAGGAAAGACTAAGCTAGGTATGAAACAAAAAATTACACTAAGGCAAGCAAGAGAGAAGAAAAAGAGAAATTAAAGAACTAAGCTAGCATGAACAAGGCAAGAGCAAGGCAAGAAGCTAACTAAGCAAGAGAAGAACTAACTAAGCTAAGCAAGCACAAAACTAGGGTTTTAAGCAGTAAAGAGATGTGTGGGCTTTTTAGGGGTATGAACTTATCACTTAAGTTGGGGGTGACATATGAACATTATGATTCCATTTAGATTATCCAAACCAAACAACAAGTTAGAGTCTAATGAATTAACCTAATCTACTAACTGGCCATGGATATGCTAGGTTGTGTATAGGGGAACTAGTCCCTAACACCCCCTACTACCCTTCTGAGGCTCAATTGGGTTAGGGGTTAGGTTCAATCCAATTAGAGTCTAATCAAGTCTAGGTTTCTACATTAGACATTACTAGGGCAATTAGTGGCCGAGGGTAGTAATGGGGAGTGAAATTAGGGTTTTGGACCCCAATTTCCCCACATTCTAGCCTTGAGAAGGCTCCATGCTAATTGCACTAAAATTACCTAATCTAGCTACTTAGATCTCTCACTTAGGTTTAGGGAGATTGATTAGGATGTGGGAAGATGGGAGGCAACCTAGGTATCCAAGAATTGGACCTAGGGGAAAATCCCAAAATTCACACATATAAGCAATTTGCCTAAATTCCTAGGTGATTTCACACACAAACCAACAAGCAATCCATGCAGAATGAGATGCAAATAGAACATAATCATTAACAAATGGAATTACAACGTTTACATGTCATTTTCCCCCAAAATGGTATCAAAGTAACATATTTTCCCCCAAACAGCCCACCCAAGGGGTCTAGCTACTCATAGACTTGGAAAATACAAAAAGAAAGGAGAAAGAGGAAGAAGTAGCCATGGAGCTCGGTGTAGATGAAGGACTCCTCCTCTCCAGCAGATGCAAGGTCGTCCTCCTCCTTCTTCTTGGATGAAATGGTGTGGAATGATGGAGGGAAGTGGATGGAAGGCTTAGATATGGGGGGTTATGTGGTGGAAATGGTGAAATGGAGTGGATTTGAGGTGGGTATGGAGTGGAATGGAGTGGGTGGTGATTTGGGGAGCTAGGAAGGGGTAGAAGGTAGCTAGCCTCATGCCCGAGCCGCCACCTAGGTATATATAGGAGTCTTGGGGGTCTAGGGTTAAGTTAGGGGTATAAAAGGAAAAACAGTGGAAAAGTCTGCTGGAAAGAAGGCCACCACGACCGTGGTGAAGTGCCACGGCCGTGGTGAAGACGGTATAACATGGCCATGGTCAGGTGGTACGGCCATGGTGAAGGGAAACTGGAAATGGAGTGGCTCAATACGACCGTGGCGAGGAGCCACGGTCGTGGTGAAGAGGCTGGGCCACGGGCGTGGCGTGTGGCCACGGGCGTGGCATCTGGAAAACATTCTCCTGTTGATTTCTGGCAATACACATTACAGCCGTGGGCAATGGCCACAACCATGGTGACTCTGGCTTATCATGGTCGTGGTCGAGGGCCATGCCCGTGGTGATTCTGGCCATTTCTCCTGTTGGAATTGCTGCTCCTTGGCAATAAACATAATGGCCGTGGGCAGTGGCCACAGCCGTGGTGAGGGCTTGAGAAGGCTGATGAACTTCAAACTTTGTCAATTTCGGATGTCCTTGCTTGGTGATGACTCTTTGGCCACTAAGGTAGGTTGGGGGAGCTTTGGGGCCTTCTTTGGGTCCCCCCATCACACTCGTCCATCCATTGTGGTCCAAACACCTGAAAATAGTGCAACGAACATCCATAAGTGTATTTGCAATGATAATCAAATTGGGGGAAATACTTGTAATCTAACATGTTTAGATGCAACTTATATACAAAATGGCACATGATGGAGCCCTAAAATAGGGCTGCATCATCGATCTAGAGCTTGATGAACCAAAAGTTATGATCTCGTTCACGAAGATCTTGTGGGGGGGGACAAAGCCTCAGGTGTAATCCCGTCTTTACCCTTCTGTTCGATTGCTTTCAACTATTTGTTGTTTGAGGGTAATATGTGAAAAACCACTACAGGGGGGGTGAATAGGGTTTTTATAAATATTTTAACAATAATTCAACTCAAGCAACCACAATTGATATAATAAGGAGGCAAGGTGTTCAGAGTGGTTCCATCTTTAGTAAAAACTAAAGGAGTCAGTCAACTACCCAATTGCTTCCAATTGGGATTTTGAAAGTATTTAATTTTATTACCTCGTAAGGATGTTACATAAAATTATAACACTTTCACCACCCTTTGGACAACCTTCACCTTGAAGTAGTCTCACCAACCTCGAAGCAGCCTTCCTTGAAGTAACTTCAAGCACCCCCTTGAAGTAGCCTTCCTCTTGAAGTAGCTTCCCGTTGAGACAGCCTTCTTGAAGTAGTCCAAAGTCCTCCTTCTCCACCGAGAAGACCCTTCTCCACCTGAGAAGATAAACCCTCTCCAATCCGCAGCCTCCAACCCTAGGAGTAGCAAGGACAATACAAGAAATAAGAAAGAACAAGAAGGAAAATGGAAATTACAATTACCATTGTAGCACGAGGCTTGATTTCCTATATCAAGCGTTTTGATCTCCTAACCAATGGATATGAAAGTGTAAGTGGTGTGGGTAGGAGATGCTAGCCTATAGGACACGAAATTAGAGCAATGGAGATGAATAGCAAATGTTGGAGTTGCTCAATTTGCTCACAAGAAAGATTGCCAATTGCAAGTAATATGCTCAAGTGTTGCACAAGTAGATATTGGGTGTCCTAAGGCATGTCTTGTTTATGGGAATGGCCTATGAATGCTTAAGGACGTTCTAGACACTTTCTAGGGGGTTCTTAGTGCTTAACTAGCCGTTAAGTATCCACTAATTGCTTTAGCAACGACTAGTTAATTAACTCTGAAAAGTGTAGACAGAGCTCTTCTCGGTCGAGGAATTCTCGACCAAGAACCCTATCGGTTGAAGTTTTTGTCAACCGAGGGACAGTCTGGAGAAAGTGTGTATAATGTTTGATTCCAACTCCCAAATACCTTGTCTGCTGTGTCTAACGGCTACTTGGGTCATTCTCGGTTGAGGAGATTGTCGACCGAGAGTGTCTCGGTCGAGAAGTTTGTCGACCAAGAATGACTCTATTTCAATGTTTAAACTATGTACTAAGTGTGTGTATCAGTGTGCAGCTGTGACACTATCGTAGGGGATGACCTATCTAAGTGTTGTGATTGGATAGGGAAGATCTAAACGCTTGATTTACATGATGTCTAAGTACTTGTACATTATATATTTGTACAAGTTTTTACATTTGATTACAATCATGAAATTAAAGCATTTTGAGCATATAGATCTTCCAAAGTTGTGTCATCCACCTAGTTCCTGCAACACTCAAGTAGCATGTTAGATCCACAAGAATGAAATGTTTGTCATCATCGAAACAAAGGGATTATGATAATATCCAATTTAGCCAACAATCTCCCCCTTTTTGAAGATGACAAACATTTCCAAAATATAAAATAAGGAAATGTAAATAATATGAGTTTCATACCTGAAGTTTACCTTTTATAGCCATTCTCTTGTTTGCAAGTGTGTGTTGGCGGGATGATTATGAAACTCATTTTATTTTTGATTTTATATTATTTCTCCCCCTTTGCCATTTCAAAGATAACCAAGATAATCATTAAGTATGACGTTTATTACTCCCCCTTAATTTGATTATTAGATGCTCCCCCTAAATAAGATATTCAATTTTAAAAGCAAGGGATGCAAACCACTTATTGTCAAATTTAGCCACAATTTATTACTCAATCATTTGCAAAGGATGTTAAGCCTTGAAATGATATGAGAATCCTTTAAGCTTAGAGTACATGAATGTATCTCTAACCAAATACATAGAATGTTAAGCCCAGATTTGTTTAGAGAATTCCATTATATTCATACATGTAGTAGGCTTTAAAATTACTTTAAAGATACTAAGGTCATAACTAGCCTCAAATTTTCTTTATGATGTTTACAAAGTTTTGTAAGCTCATCCTTATAGTCAAGATGGTTTTTGTGATCTCCCCCTTAATATTCTTATTTAACAAGGATATATCCAATTGAAGCTGTAGGAAACACTTTTTATTCATAATAACTCAGTGCTCATACAACTCATAAGATGACACATATGACATACTAGCTTATAACAAAAAGAAATAGCCATTACAAACATTACAAAGATAGCCATAAATCTCATGATCTCACTTAAAAGACTGAAGAATTACATCAATTTACGGGTCTATCCCAAGAAAGAGCTCAAGTATTTGACCAATGTCTGCCACTCCAAGGCACCTGTCTTAGTCAAAGCATAAGCCTCCAAGAAGGCGGGAATACGAGCGAATCAAAAGTGGGCAGCAATGTCTTGGAGTTGGATAGGGGAAAATTGAGTGTGGTTGAGGTCATGCGATGGTGGTGATGGGATTTGAGTGTAGTTGTAGGATAGGTTGTAAGGGTAGAGCATGCCGAGATTAAGTGAATAAGGATATGCGTCGGGTTTATCAGGAGAAAGAGCTTGCATCCTTTGATTCAAGTAAGACATGACATGATGATTGTAGTCTAATTGCCTACTTAAATAATATTGAGAACCATCAATGTATGTTAATGTATTTGTGATAGGATCATAAGGTAGGCTAGAAGGAGGAGGTGGTGGAGGTATATCTTGGGTGGATGGCTCCCCTTTAGTCCTAGCCCTCTTGTGTCCAAAGTCAATCCCCATCTTCTCGACTGTATTGATAGTGATCTTTTGGGGTTTCCTATCATATCTGAAGCCTAAGTCCTCAATGCTTTTCTTAAGACAATGTTGCGTAATTTGGCAAATAAAATCAGCATAGGGTGGATTTTCAGAAAACTCAACCATGTTCTTAAGAATAAGACAAATAAAATTGATAGGTATACTATTTAGGATGGCATAAATAAGATACATGTGAAAGGTGGGTACTTTGGATTTGTTTTCTCTAGGATAGATATTTGTGGCAAAAATTAGATTGACTATCCTAGCTTCGGGTTTTAAATTGATGGCATAATAGGTACCCCTTTCTTCATGGCAGGTTGTATTGGATAGAAAAATTGCTCTCTTGATATCACACAAACTAGTGGTAGTGTTATCTTGGGATAGCTTATTGAGAGGATTACCATGGGTGAGATCAATAAATTCCTTATATTCATCTACATTAATGTTGAGCATTGTAAGAACATCCTCCTCAGAAAAGTGAAATCCATACCCACTAACCATAGAAGAGAAGGAATTATCATGGTTAGGATGTGTGGCTAGATTGGCATAGAATTCATTGACGGCTTGGGAGGAGTAGGAATGGAAGGATGGTTTTATGAATTCAGAAATTTGTTGCTCCTCAAAGAGTTCTTCAAGATCAACAATGTTGATGAAGTCCATGATGCCCACTGGCCGTCGAGGAAGAGGAGTCTTTGAGGACAGCCTGAGGTAGCGATCTCCGGCAGCTACGTCATTGAATGGAATGTCATTGATGATCACCAGCGCTGGGGAGACCGTCCTTCCCTTCCTAGCTGCAACCTGCTTCTTTCCACGTGATGATGAGGAAGCCATCTTGATGTTTTGAAGTGGAGAAGAAGCAAGATAATATTGAGGTAGAGACAAGCTAAAAATTTACACAAGAAGGCACTAGAGAAGAGCTACAGAAGTGAGAATGTGAGTTTGTGAAGAATGGGGCCATTTTGGGCTCTATTTATAGAAAAACAGGACCCTGCTTGGTCGACAATTCACCGATCAAGGACTGCAACAGTCGATTTTGCAGATGCTCCACTCGGTTGTCCAATGATCGATCAAAAAATAGCCGTTGTGAAATTTATTTATTTTTTTAATCAAAAAAAATTGCCTTTTAATTTAAATGAATTGGGGGGTTCACCAAGTTGGTCATGGTCGATAATTTTTTCGACCAGCATGAAATCATTCGAATATTTTGTCGACCGAGCTGAGTTCGAGTGTAGCATTTTCTTGGCGAGTGTCGGTCGAGGAAGGTGACCAACCGAGATATCTTCGGTCGACAAACTTGTCGACCAAGTTTGTCTCAGTCGAGATTTTTGTAGACCAACCGAACTGCTGTATTTGAGCATTGTAAATGAAATTTTGAGCTAGTTTTTAATAACAATTATGAATGCAAATGAGAGATTGTAATATTTTAAGAGTGTGGAGCACATTAGTAAGAGTATTTTCCAAAATATAATTTCCATGTTTAGAAATAACCATTAGAAATGATAGAATTTATTGACATTCATATATTTCTTATTTATTTATGATGAATGTTTATCCTGAAAATGATATGAGATCCCTTAAGAACACATTACAATCAGGAAAGATATGTCAACCAATGATGAGTAAGTTTATACTAATGCTGAGTGCACAAAATAATTTTCAATTAAACATTTTGTCAAGCGTATTTTAGGTCAACCTTGACTTCGACCTTAGCTCCCCTTGGTCAAATTTGATTTCAACCAAGAGGCAATTTCTATAGATTTCCAATTGAAGCATTTTCATAGATTATAGAGGTTTAATCATGTATAACAAGAATATCATTTTCCATAAGCTAAGAACAAGATAATCATTTAACTAGTATGTCAAAGATGCATTTGTGCCATAGAGATTCATCTTAATATGAGCTGAATCACAATGATCATTTTGAAAGCAATATCCATTCATGGTTTGTATATATAGATCAAAGATTATTTTAGGCAAACCGAGTAAAAGATGAAAACACAATGATCATGGTGAAACAGTAAAGACATATCCATGATTATGATAGAACAATAGAAGCATATCCATAATGATTTGATTATGATCATTTAAAAGCAAATTTCAAGACACATGGTTTTCATGTAGATAGACCAAGGAATACTTAGGATAAACCATGTGTATTATGATAAAATAGTAATTTATTTGATTAAACCATCATGGTTCATGAATTTTTAAATTTAAGACAAGCCATGAACATGCTTAATCATTTTAGTACCAATTCAGTAAAATCAATCTTTTTCTCTTGTATATTTGATAGATACAATTTAATCATGAAGAGTATTAAGTTTTGAAGCTCATATATTCTTCTTTTTGATTTGGATCATTCAAATATTTAAGGCACAAGAATATGTAAAGGTCATTACATACTAAAGTTGATTGCAATTCAAGTGTCTTGTTTCTATTTAAACAATTCTGTCAGAGTTTCACTCGGTCAACAAAGTTCTCGACCGACATTGTCTCGGTCGATAACTTTCTCGACTGAGAATGTTACTGTTTCTCTAGAAAGAAATATAGATTTAAGGCAGAAATCATGTCGGTTGACTATTGTCTCAACCAACATTGTCTCGGTCGAAGATATTGTCGACCGAGATTGTTTCTGTACTGTTTTCAGTAGTTATTTCCAAGTAAAACATAGATCACTTTTGATTTAATTAGGCAAATTAAAAACTAGTTTAGTTGAGATAAACATTTAAGTATCAAAGTAACATTTGAGTCAAATCTCAACTAATCATATTCAATTCTTTAGGTTTTAGGAACCTAAACTAAAACAATTTATTAAAGATGTGTCTCTGCAGATGTCCTTGATACCATAAATTTTAATCAATTTGTTATCTCATTATGTTATGTTGAGATAGACAAAAAGATATACAATTTAGAGTCTTTGGTCATATCTCAACTTAATTTAATTTATTTAGGTTGGGGGTTTTGGAGCCCATACCAACTCAACATCCTTTTTCTTGTAAGGACATGAGAAGGAATAATGTCCAAGATGCAAACAATAATGGAAACATATAGAATCAATCTCATTTCTCTTTTTATGAGTTTGATCTAGATTGTTCTTGGGTACATATGTATACTTGCCTTTAGGTACATACATAGATTGAGTCTTTGGCATTTGTGTCCTTCCCCCACTAGGTTTTTGATAGGATTTTCCTTTAGGCTTGTAACCTAGTCCTCTCCTTCCAATTTGACCTCGAGAATCATTTAAGATCCTATCAAGAACATCGTTGTTTCTCAAGATACTAACTTCTTGTTGTAACTTAGCAATCTCATCCATTCTCCTTTTTATATCTAAATTTTCTTGATCTAGATTAGATAATAAAGAATCTCTTTCTTTTACAATAGTATCATGATCTAGATGATTGCATAGGATTGGTTGTTTTTTAAGATCATTAATTTGGGCTAGCAAGTTTATCTTTTCTAGAGAGAGAAGATTGCAATTTGCCTCTATTAATTTCAGCTTAATATCATGGTCTTTTAATGTCTCCTTAAGATCTTCATTTTCAGATGTGAGAACAAGAAGATTAGCATGTAACTCATCATTTGCTTTATTAGATTTCTTTAATTTCTTCTTGCACTCAATATACTTATCATGTGTTTCTTGAAGGCTAGCAATTAAATCTTCTTTTGATAGATAAAAAAGGATTACCTCTTCTTCTTCTTCACTTATTGTAGCAATAAGGCATTCTTTATGCTTATCTTCCTTCTTTAACCTCCATGGACAGCTAGGTGTTGTGTGCCTTGTTCCTAAGCACCAATTACAACTTGTTATAGATTGGTCCATGCTTTTCCTTTGCTTGCGGTTGTAGACACCACCACCCTTCATTCTTCAAGACTCGATTAGAGCTCCTTGAAGTCTGCTATGATACCAAATGAAAAACCACTAGGGGGGGTGAATAGGGTTTTATAAATATTTTAACAATAATTCAACTCAAGCAACCACAATTGTGATAATAAGGAGGCATGGTGTTTAGAGTGGTTCCACCTTTAGAAAAAACTAAAGGAGTCAGTCCACTACCCAATTGTTTCCAATAGGTATTTTGAAAGTATTTAATTTTATTACCTCGCAAGGATGTTACATAAAATTACAAAACTTTCACCACCCTTTGGACAACCTTCACCTTGAAGTAGTCTCACCAACCTCGAAGAAGCCTTCCTTGAAGTAACTTCAAGCTCCCCCTTGAAGTAGCCTTCCTCTTGAAGTAGCTTCCCGTTGATACAACCTTCCTGAAGTAGTCCAAAGTCCTTCTCCACCGAGAAGATCCTTCTCCACTGGAGAAGATAAACCCTCTCCAATCCACAACCTCCAACCCTAGGAGTAGCAAGGAGAGTACAAGAAATAAGAAAGAACAAGAAGGAAAATGGAAATCGTCAAGCATTTTGATCTCCTAACCAATGGATATGAAAGTTTAAGTACTGTGGGTAGGAGATGCTAGCCTATAGGACACGAAATTAGAGCAATGGAGATGAATAGAAAATGTTGGAGTTGCTCAATTTGCTCACAAGAAAGATTGCCAATTGTAAGTAATATGCTCAAGTGTTGCACAAGTGTATATTGGGTGTCCTAAGGCATTATCTATTTATAGGAATGGGCTATGAGTGCTTAAGGATGTTCTAGACACTTTCTAGGGGGTTCTTAGTGCTTTACTAGCCATTAGGTATCCACTAATTGCTTTAGAAACAACTAGTTAATTAACTCTGAAAAGTGCAGACAGAGCTCTTCTAGGTCGAGGAATTGTCGACTGAGAACCCTGTCGGTCGGAGTTTTTGTCGACCAAGGGACAGTCTGGAGCAAGTGTGTATAACATTCGATTCCAACTCCCAACTACCTTGTCTGTTGTGTCTAACAGATATTTGTGTCATTCTCGATCGAGGAGATTGTCGACCGAGAGTGTCTCGGTCGAGAAGTTTGTCGACTGAGAATGACTCTGTTTCAATGGTTTAAACTATGTACTAAGTGTGTGTATCAGTATGTAGCTGAGATACTATTGTAGGGGATGACCTATCTAAGTGTTGTGATTGGCTAGGGAATATCTAAACGCTTGATTTACATGATGTCTAAGTACTTGTACATTATATATTTGTACAAGTTTTTACATTTGATTACAATTATGAAATTAAAGCATTTTGAGCATATAGATCTTCCAAAGTTGTGTCATCCACCTAGTTCCTAAAACACTCAAGTAGCACATTAGATCCACAAGAATGAAATGTTTGTCATCATCGAAACAGATGGATTATGATAATGTCCAATTTAGCCAACAATATGGTCTTTTCATCCCTTTCAGTCTCCTTGTTTAAACGCTTGGTTGTCGCTGGCTTGGATGAGTGGTAGGTTGAGTTGTCTAGTTCTGGTTGGGCCAACTTAGGCCCCACAACCTCTCTCTCTTTTCACTCTCAATGCAAAGTGCTGACGTGGAATTTCCTAATTGGTTGGTTTTCAAAAATGCATAACTAATTATATGTTGGGGTAAAAATTACAAATAAATATTCATTGGATTAAAAAAATATAAGCTTTATAATGGTGTTGGTTTTATCACCTGAATATAATATTATAAGGAGGTGATTTTAATGGATTAATCTAAATAAGTAATAACTTGTAAAATTTATAACTAAATATCTATAAGTCATAAAAATATAATAAAATATGTTTTGAACTCATAAAAATATAACCTAAAATATGGAATAGTTTTGATAACCTAATTCACTAATAATTAAAAGGCGATTTTTAAGATTTTGAATAATTAATGGAAACTTATGCATGTGTTTTTAGTCACTTTTATAGGCTCATTTTCCTTTGTTTCCATGTGTAGTTTGGACATTTATATGACCTATTATGCATGGAATTTCATAGTTAGCCTATATTTCCTTGTTTGCACCAAATTATATGATTTCAATCATTTTTACTAGCATTTTATACATTTCGAGCACTTATAATCCTTTATGTGTTTTTAGGTACAAGGCATATCGACACAACTCCGTACTACTGACCTCAAAGAGTTGTCCAAAAACAACCCAAATCTTGGTGCTACCGACCCAAGAAGTCGGTGCCACCAATATACCATTAGAGAGCCCCACGTGAATCCAGAAAACTCAGTGCTACCGACCCTAAAAGCCAGTACCACTGAGTTGACGTCGGAGAGGCGATTTGAATTTGCAAGAAGTCAGTGCCATCGAGACATTGTTGTTGGTATTGATAGGATCAGGATTGCAAACTAACTTAAGTGACTCAGTACCACCAACACAGCAAGTCAGTACCACAGAGTCTGTCCGATCAAGCCAGCCACAGATATGCTTCATATCTAACGGTGGACAAAATTTTGCACCCTAAGGGGTCGATGACCAGACCTAAGGAGCAACCTGTTTTCATTGTACGGTGACCGGAGAGAGAGAAGAGAAGGACATAGGACCAAAAGTTTCACCGATTGTGATCTGACCACTTACGGAGGACGTTTCTACCGCCAGAAGATAGCATACCACACGTACTACGGAGGGGATCATCCGGACAGCCAAAGATCCAGGGGTTACCTTAGTTTTTACTATGTTCCCCACGTTTTTGTTCTTCCCTTCTGTGTGTTTTGTCATGAAAACTATGTAAGGCTAAAACCCTATGTTCTTTAGGACCCAGGAGTAGCCCGGATATACACTACAATTGATTTCTATGCATTAATATCAATTTATCTCTCGTTACTGGATATAATTCTATGGATGTTCCTTATTCTATTTATGCTTGATCACTATGAATAGATTAATATACACTTAATTATCTCGGGAGAGGGATTAAGGGTTAGAAAACATAGAATTACTCATTTATTGTACCCTTTGGGAAAAGCAGCAAATAGACGAGGGAAGAAACCCAGAGTATTGATGTAAATCGCCTAACTAATCAAACCAATAACTGTGGGACTAGGATTGGCATCAGTATAGGTAGTGAATTACACTACGGAAGTAGGTAATTCTGGCTACAGGCTCCTTATCCAAGAATTGAGATAATAGGTATTAGTGTGTAGGATAGACTACAAGTGATATTTGTGGCGAAACCATCATCCTAAGGAACTCATTCTCTTTCTGATGTACTCAAATCATTTAATTTGTTTGCTTTGGTATTAATTTAGTAATTCAACCCAACTCCAACAACCATCATCAGCTTAGCTGATTGATTTGTAGTTAGTAGTAGTTTATGGAGAAATGCTTCCCCGTGTTTGACTCAGGTCTCATAGGTCCATTATTACTTCGATATGTTCACTTCCATTTTGCGCACGGTAAATACGTGTCAAGTGTTCAGTGCCATTGCCGGGGAAGCAGCAACATCCAACACTACGAGTGTTGTAGTCAGCCACTCCGGCCATTTTTTATTTTTTATTTATTATTCAAACTGAATCCTAATAATCTCTTCATTCAAATATAATCTTCTGAAGCTGACATTCATTCTCTTTATTTTAGGAACACTAGTACATGGTGTGAACCAGAGCTCTAGACTACGGTGAACCATCTTTAACAGGTTTTGGGAAAGTAGAGTTCTTGCAGGGAGAGAAAGTGTAGGGAACACCTTTGGACATGTTCAATAGAACGCCTTCACTGAATCCTCCTACATTAGAAGAATAGAGGCACTAGTAGCACCTGAATTGAGAGAAATGGGGGATAGAGTATAGGAACCGGAAGAGCAAACTATATTGGAGAAAATCAAAGCTTCATCATCTACGACCTAGAAAGGGCCCATCAAAAGACAAGCTATAAACGTGGGAAGCTATAAGATAGAGCCTGGACTCATTTCTCTAGTCAAGGCCCAGGCGTTCCATGGTCATCCTTATGAAGATCCGGTGACACACATAACAAATTTCATAGAGAGTTGTGACATGGTAAAAATAAATAGGATCCCAGCTAGCACAATCTACCTCAAGCTATTTTCATCCTCACTTGCAGATGGCGTGAAGTCATGGTTCAATAATTTAGATGATGAGATCATAGAGTCATGGGACCAGATGATTGATGCGTTCTTTGAATGCTATTTTCTGCCACATAAGACTAATGATCTAGTAAAGAAGATTCACAACTTTAGGAAGCAAGTTGATGAGTCGTATTCTAAGGCACGGAAGACATTCCAGAAAATGCTTAGGAAAGTGCCTCATCATGGCATTGACTTGTAGGTACAGGCTAAGATCTTTTACTATGGTTTGCACAAAGGGGAGGGAACAACTCTTGACAACACAGGAGAAGGGTTCTTTCTGAACAATAAGCCCACTCGTTTCTTAGAGATCCTCAAAAACATGTCAAAGAAACAACGTAGGGGAGAAGAAAGAGAGACACCATCCACAATAAAGAGTGTCAGTGAATCTAAAGCGATATCTACCTTGAATGAGAAGTTGGATCTCATTGCTAAGTCACTATGTGCTCCAGATAGATGCCCAAATGAAGAAGATGAATAGGAGTGAAAATACATGCTCCAGGGTCAGTACGGGAGTAATCATTATTCATGAAGGAAAGACCCCAAGTTCTAATGGAAGGACCCCAATAACTTCGTACAAGATCCTTCTCAAGCACAGCAGCAGCCACCAAGACCGCAATAGTTTGGTGGTCAAGCCCAATACACACTAGAACAGTAGAAGATTGATAAGATCGAGTAGATTCTAGGCAAGTTGGTGATTCAAAATGAGCTGCAGATTGCACAGACACAGCGGGATTAGCAGAATCAGGGGGCACACATTCACATTATCGATACACAAATATCCCAGATTGCACAGATGTGAATGCTTTGAAGCAATCGATGCAACAAGATTTTCCGGTGAACACCAATGTAACTTTTGCAAACCAATAGGAGAAAGCAGTTCTACTCCACTGTGGTAGAAAGATACTGAATGGATCACCATAGAATGCAGAGATAGAAAATGCAGACACTCAAGCTATGCCAGTGGAAGTAGAATAAGTAGAAACTATAGACCAAGAGAATACCATAGAGGAATAAGCTGATGAGGCAGGAGGCAACAACACTCGAGCATACATTCCACCTCACCAGAGGGCACCTATGATTCCAATGCCATTTCCAAACAATTTGAAGGCTACAAAGTTGGATAGGTAGTTCAAGAAGTTTCTAGACAACTTTCGAAAACTATCGGTGAACATACCTTTGATTGATGCAATTGAACAAATGCCATCTTACGGGAAGTTCTTGAAAGATATCATTACTAAGAAGAGGAAGATCCCAAAAACTGATGTGGTGGTGCTTAAAGAACAAGTCAGTGCTTTTATTTTGGACACACTACCAACCAAAAGATAGGATCTCGGCTGCTTTAATATTACATGCTTTATTGTGAAGATAAAATTCGGAGAAGCTTTATGTGATTCAGGGGCAAGTATCAATTTGATGCCTATATCTGCTTTCAAGAAGCTTGGAATCAAAGAAACCAAAAGGAGCCACATGACAATCCAGTTGGTGGACAACTCTATAGTGAAGCCATATAGAATTTGTGAAGATGTACTAGTGAAGGTGGACATGTTCATTTTTCCTGTAGATTTTGTGGTTATGGAGATGCAAGACGACCATGGTAATGAACTCTTACCGGGGAGACTATTCCAAGCTACTATAAACATGATACTTGAGATGGGAAGAGGATGCCTCACTATGGGAATCCAAGATGATGGATTTGAAATAAATATGTCAGAGCATTCACAAGAAATGGGAGATAAGGCACAGTGTAACATGCTTCAGTAGGTAGACAACAAAATTTCTTTGTTTCTGGGGAAGCCATTCTTGGATATGGCTCATGTGATGACAAGAGTGGATAAAGGCACTCTAGTTGTTGACATCCTAGAGAACACTAAGGTACTTTCTTTGACTCAAGCTATGCGCTATCCAGGAGATGACGGGGGGGATTATGACCGAGATGCAAATGAAGAAGTATAGGTTGATTATGTGATAGGGTCATCTCCACAGTTACCTTTAGAAACATGCATGACAAATAGAGTGGATGATAGCTTATGCAAAAATCATTTGGAGGAGTATGTTTATCTGTTAAATGTAGTACCTTGCTATTATGCAAGGCACTTTGAAGATCTAGGACCACCACCCACTCCTTTGGTCCCATCTCTTTTGAACCCACTGGAACTAGAACTAAAGTCGTTACCTCCACATTTAAAGTATGTGTTCCTTACTGTAGAAGAAAAGCTACCAGTGATCATCTCATCATCTCTTAGTGATGAGGAGAAGTAGCTTCTCACTATGTTGAAGAACTTCCGAGCTACATTCAGTTGGTCTGTAGCAGATATAAAAGGGATCTCGCCAGCCTTATGTCAACATAAGATCCGTCTTGAAGAGGGAGCAAAGGCAATTGTTCATTCTCAGTGACGTCTCAACCCGATCATGACTGAGGTGGAAAGGAAGGAGGTTGTCAAGCTCTTATATGTAGGTATAATTTTTGCAATATCTGACTCTATGTGGGTGAGTCCTACGTAGGTAGTTCCCAAGAAAGGGGGATTATAGTTACTACAAATGCAGCCAATGGACAGATTTCCACCAAACTTGTGGCAAGGTGGCGTGTTTGTATTGACTACTACTGGTTGAATCCAACCACTTTGAAGGACCATTGCCCCTACCCTTTATTGACCAAATCCTAGAACATTTATCCAGTCGATATCGCTTTTATTTTTTCGATGGGTATTCTGGCTACAATCAGATTTCTATAGAGCCTAAGGATCAGGAGAAATCCACTTTCACCGCCCTTATGGCACTTTTTCTTATCGTCGAATGCCTTTTGGTTTATGTAACACTCCTGCCACATTTCAAAGGTGCATGCTCACCACTTTTTCTGATACGGTGGAGCAGTGCCTTGAGGTTTTCATGGATGACTTTTCAGTTTATGGGGGTCGTTTAGTGATTGTTTGCATAATTTAGACAAGGTGTTGCAAATATGTGAGGACACTCACCTAGTTCTTAACTGGGAAAAGTGTCACATGATGGCGAGTGAAGGAATAGTTCTTGGACACAAGGTGTCCAACAAGAGCATGGAAGTTGATCCAGTCAAGATTGAGGTTATTTCCTCACTACCTCCACCGACATCAGAGAAAGGAGTTAGGATTTTCTTAGGTCATGCAAGATTTTATCACCGATTCATAAAAGACTTTTCAAAATTTTCCAAGCCTTTGTCTGAGCTTTTAGAAAAATATGCTAATTTTTCTTTTGACTAACGATGTTTAAAAGATTTTAAAATACTCAAAGAAAAATGGATTTCTACGTCGATTGTGCAGGCTCCGTATTAGAACGTCCCGTTTGAACTGATGTGTGATGCATCTGATTTTATAGTGGGAGCGGTGTTGGGTCAACACTGTGATAAAATTCCGAATGTTATCTATTATGTGTCTAAACCTTTAAACGATGCACAAATGAACTACACCACTACTGAAAAGGAGTTATTAGCAGTAGTGCTTGCCTTTGAAAAATTCTGACAATTCCTAGTAGGGGCTAAGGTGATAGTCTGGACAGACCATGCAACTATCAAGTATTTGTTGCAGAAGAAGGTTACAAAACCTTAACTTATTAGGTGGATTCTTTAGATACAAGAATTTCATATTGATATTAAAGACAAAGCAGGTGTGGAAAATGTAGTGGTTGATCATCTTTCTAGGTTAGAGAGGTCAGATGTAAAGACCAAGTCTCTACTATAAACATGATAAACAAAAACACCAATTGTGTAGCAGCAGAAATTTAAATCTTGACTTTATTCAAAATGCATAAAGAGTACCTTACAAATTTTTCCCAATTGGGGTACATCTTTATACAAGAACAAGGATCTAGGTAGAGGAAGACTTAGACTAAAACAACATTGTCTCCATAAAAGCAACTATGATCATGCAAGCTATATGTTCCTTTTCTTCTTTTCCTATCCTTATCCTTAGGTTCACCAAGCTTCCATTGCGCACTCTGATCCTAACCTGGATGGTTGGGGTCATCCAGCAAGAGAAAGATAAAAGGTATGTGTTAACAATAGGATAAAGGAAATCATAAAGCTAAGCATTTCATAACAAAAGATTCCACTAAGAAGTTTCAAGGAGAGAGAGGCAAATGAGTAAATAAGATTTAGAAAAACTGCCACATTCTAATATCAACAAATAGTACAATTGCATGAATATAAATTATGACTCAAAATCATCTCAATGTAGGGTGAGGCACCTACCGGACCTCACCAATGGCAGGGGGACTAAAACCCCAGTGCCTAAAAAGTGGCAGGGGGACTAAAACCCCTGTGCTTAATATATAAAATTACAGGGGGACTAAAACCCCAGTGCCCGGCAGGGGGACTAAAACCCCAGTGCCCTATGGGTGGTTTGTACTCATGTACACTATATTGTCAATTGGCCAATAACTATATCATGCATAAACATTCACTTGGCAGTAGAGTGAAAAGTATGACAAGATAAAAACATTGCATTGGGAATACAATCCAAGAAATAAATAAATAGGCCATCATAGGCAACAACAATGTCCAAGTACTCCAAGAAATAAAGGAGCCAACCAAGCAACATCATTATACAATGTTTCCAAGTATTTCAAAAGGATGAGCCAACACTGGCCATAACAAGATTAAGCATTTCCAAGTAATTGAGGCAACATATGTAGTAGCAAGATTCACATAATTAAAATGAATGAGCCACAATGGCATTAGAAGCATAAAATAAGTAAAGAGCCAATAAATGCAATTAGAAGGATTACAAGGCAAGCACAATAATGATTGTGGGGTTGGAAAAGACCCAACTGAAGGATAGGTAGTTTGCACAATTGCATTCACATTCATCTGTAGACATCACATATGTGAATAGGGTCCACATAATGGGTGTCACATACTTAAATAGGGTGCACATACTGAAATAGGGCTCACAAACCTGTTTTAATTAATTACCATCATATTCACCAATCAGATTGCATCCCATCCATATTTCCCTAGTGACATTATTACGCATGTATTAATATATATAAAGACATAAATCATAGGAAAAACCCCTAATTTTCTACCTTGAAAACCAAAGGTCGATTTGTGACTCAAAAGCTTGACCAAACGATTATTCATATTCTCCTGATTAATAAAACATATTTTATTTTACAAATTGGAGTTAAAAAGAATTAATTAGGTATTTTGGAACATTTTATACACTTAAAAGGTATTCAAGGCAAACTTCAAAAAAGGAATCAGATTCATGACTTAAGAACCATAAAATCAGATTCTATATGAAAAATCCTTTCCATCGACTATTTATTTCCATATTTCTTACCAATGGTTGATTTACTATGAATTAAGTAAATCTGACCAATCAGATTGCAAGAAAACCATAGTGTGACATTTATTTAAATCAAAATACAATTCGATGTAAATAACAGGTGAAATGACAAAACTACCCCTGCTCGTCAAATTAAATCGATTAAAATGATGAGGGCAGTATGGTCATTTGAAACAACCGATTCATTGCACACGAGAGGAAGAACAAGGGTCGGAATGGCGATAGTGCCCCCCTGGATGTTTATTCATCCCAAACTCTGGG
This sequence comes from Alisma plantago-aquatica, assembly GCA_963693085.1. Classification (NCBI taxonomy): domain Eukaryota; kingdom Viridiplantae; phylum Streptophyta; class Magnoliopsida; order Alismatales; family Alismataceae; genus Alisma; species Alisma plantago-aquatica. The sequence continues at coordinate 1,364,502,545 of OY856412.1, read as the reverse complement.
GCCTGACCACAGGCGTCATTGCACGGCCAGGCTTCTTCAGCCTTGGCCATGGCGATGGAGTAGCCACTGGAGCTTTGACTCCATTGCCCCATCCCGAAACCAACACGCCCCAAAACAACCGAAGGACGGGAATAGGTCCGCTAGGCCCTCACGGTCATGAAAGACACTGAAAGTGATCTCACACGCCCCAGAGCAATGGAATTGAGCTTCAAAGTAGCTGAAACAGGGAAAGAGAAAAACCCAACAAAATCAAAAGCAGAGGTGGTTATTCGAGAACCCCGGGTTTGGGAAGTGTCCGCAGTTGCGAGGCAATTCGAGGGAAAGCGTCAGTGAGGGCGGAGAAGCAACAAAGCCCAAAAATGGATGGTGGTGGCGGAGCTATGAACCAGGTTATAGGCTCTAACATTTGGAGCACCCTTGGTTCAAGAAGGGGGTACGAGGGGTAAGGAAGAAGGTCCTAGTTGCTCACCGAGGATCCAATTGGTCCGAAGTGGTCGGAGGTGCAAGCAGCAGGTCGAGGTCTCCAGAGAAGAAGAGCGGCCAGGTCAGGGCAGACGAGGGTGTTGGGGAGCTAATTGAAGGAGGAGGAAGAAAGTACGAAGCCTGGGGGCCGTTTCTACAGCCTTGTATAGGCGTGGGGTGGAACTGAACCCTCTCTGCCATATCTCAGTGGAGATGAAGCGAAAACCCTTGTTTGGGCATTTCATCCACACGGAGAGAGAGGTGACAAGGTGGGGCTCATTAGAACCGGAGTGAAGAGACAAACTCAAAGGGCGAAGAATCGCGCTAAATGGCGCAGAGGAGAGGGAGAACGGCTCTGAGGAGCCAAGGAGCCTGGCAGCCCGAACGGCTGGAGGTAGGAGAAGGTACGGATGTCGTTGGATCAGTTAGGAAGTGGACCACGGCCGTTGGATCGCGCGCAGGCCAAAAGGTGGCGTGTGACAGTGAAAAATAACGGAACAATAGTGTGACAAATCGATATAAATGAAATCGATTAAAATCCATAGTTATACTTTATTAAAAGCTCATAAAATCAATTTGAGGGGTCAAACGAAGTCCAAAAGCCACCAAATTTTTACCACATGTTCACATTAAAGTGTAGCATCATGCTTTATAATTAGATTTCGTATTTAAGCTCACTAAGGCTCATAACTCATATGGTGTCCAATATTACATGTATTAATATATTAAAAGAGGTGAAATAATATGGAAAACTAATTAATTGAAATATGGGAGTAATATTTCGAGGCAATCATCTCCTAATTGTTTCAAGAGAAATAACTCACCATATTATCCCATTTTCACATATTTATCCACTTAAGAGGAGAGAGAAAATAAAGAGGTTAATATATTCATAATTAATTCAAATACACACTATTGCTAATATATTTATCCAAAAAGCTCCAAATTAATATTATCTACTTATTTCCATCCTTAATGACCAAATTACATTATTAACCCTCACTTATCTCCTTAATTGGGTTATTTGTGCAAACACCCTTCATTATCATAAATGAGGGAAAAAGATAATTTTAAACATTGAATTGTGCTCAAATTGCACAAGGGGTCCAAAAAGAATATAAAACAAAGGAAATTTATGAAAAAGGTCCAAATGGACTAGAAGGCCAAGAAAAGTTCAAAAGTGGGTAAATTACAGGGAAGACCCTGAATTTCAGTATGTTACAACACACCTCCACTTAAAGAGGATTTCGTCTCGAAATCACAGCAAGAGGAAAGAGAGGGTGGGTGTGCAACATCCCAACCTTAAACACTAGGTTATAACCCTTAATCTAGGGTACAACACAAAATCTACATAAGTCAGGTGTTACTAAGGTTTCCACAAAACCTATAGCCTTTTATCAAACTCAAATTAACATTTTTGCCTTATTAGTATAATCTCCATCATGAAGAGGTATCATATTTATTATACTATCACTTGTGCCACATTTTATTAAAAACAATTATATCTCAATATTATATCATGTATATTTCCCTCATCAAGGGTTTTAAGCACAATTAGGGTTTACTAAGCCATTTCAACATTAATTAATGTATTAGGTCAAAAACCTTAATAACATGAATTCATTTTCCATTATCCTCTTAAAACTATAATGTAGAATTTTCACAAATTATTTTGTAGAAAAAGTTAATATTATCCAACAAGTTATTAAGCCTATAATAATTCCAAATAATGTTCATATTGCACATTTTCATATCATCTTTCATACTCATATTAATGGCATCATTAATCATTTTCGTCCATTACACTTTGTATTATAAATTATACATATTTTAATACACATTAGGCATTTATGAATATTTATGTGAATCCAATTATTCATTATCATGTTTGAGTCATTATACTCATTTTAGTGAATAGGATGTATCACATTAAATATTAATGAATTAATTCATATATCAAGTTATGATGAGATGTTAATTAGAGAACAAGGTGATATACCTTACATATATTGATAACTTTGTGACTATAATCCATTTATATGAATTATGTGATGATGACACCTAATGTCATTAATGCATCATGAAAGGCATATATATGTGTATGTCGTCAAGACTAGATGATTTCATATTAAGGTTTAGGTCAACATGATCATTACATGTTAAAGCATCCTTAGGGTGCATTATCCATTCACATTTTACCATTAGGGTGGCATAGCCAACGTTATGTATATTCACCATTAGTAATGAGTAACTCATTATTATGTGCATCAACAATATGTGAAGGTTCAAGTCTATGAACTATCTCTATATGACTTACTACATATTCATGTGTGTATAAACAAACAAGTTGAATTACAAGTATAATGTGTTTGGTAAATTATTGTTCTCATAAGTTATTATGTACATATGTCCACATAGATAGGGTTTCTAACTCCAAAGGTATTTTGATTTTGCTTTTAATTGGGATTCCATCCCCCTAAAGAGGGATTTCGTCCTCGAAATCAGATTTGCAAAACCAAATAGGGTACTAACACCATTACCCTCACCCTAGCCCTTAAAAGGGTCAACTAAGTTAAACTAAGCTAAGGGTAGAAGGGTACATAGGAATCAACACTAAAAGGATTTACTAACCAAGCTTCAGGGTATAGGGTACACTAAACCCTAAACATAGGAGGATAAGGTATTTAAGGATGATTTTTGTGTAAGAGATCAAATCATCACTTATGGTTTTCCTAATGTATTCAACAATTAGGCAACATGCCCAAAGATAGACTATTTCGAGCTGTATGTATCAGATCAGGCCAGGCCAGGTCATATGAGCTCAGGAGTCCTCGTTACCAAGCTAGTGGGGCGGAGGAAAATATTGCCAGCCCCCAAGCTCTGACCCTTTCTAGACACCATCACTTTCAACTTCTTGCTCTAGTAGCTTCTCAATAGACAATTCACCAAAAAGTTGACAAATTTTTATTTTTAATTGATTATTATTATTATGATACTAAATCAAACATTCATTATAGGTCAACGCTAAGGTGGAAACTAACTAAAGGGAAACTATATAGGCTAGGGAGATAATTTTTGAATTAGTCAAGAATCCGACTACCTTGATGCTCTGATACCATGCTGTAAAGACCAAGTCTCTACTATAAACATGATAAACAAAAACACCAATTGTGTAGCAGCGGAAATTTAAATCTTGACTTTATTCAAAATGCATAAAGAGTACCTTACAAATTTTTCCCAATTGGGGTACATCATTATACAAGAACAAGGATCTAGGTAGAGGAAGAATTAGACTAAAACAACATTGTCTCCATAAAAGCAACTATGATCATGCAAGCTATATGTTCCTTTTCTTCTTTTCCTATCCTTAGCCTTAGGTTCACCAAGCTTCCATTGCGCACTCTGATCCTAACCTGGATGGTTGGGGTCATCCAGCAAGAGAAAGATAAAAGGTATGTGTTAACAATAGGATAAAGGCAATCATAAAGCTAAGCATTTCATAACAAAATATTCCACTAAGGAGTTTTAAGGAGAGAGAGGCAAATGAGTAAATAAGATTTAGAAAAACTGCCACATTCCAATATCAACAAATATTACAATTGCATGAATATAAATTATGACTCAAAATCATCTCAATGTAGGGTGAGGCACCTACCGGACCTCACCAATGGCAGGGGGGACTAAAACCCCAGTGCCTAATATATAAAATGGCAGGGGGACTAAAACCCCAGTGCCCGGTAGGGGGACTAAAACCCCAGTGCCCTATGGGTGGTTTGTACTCATGTACACTACATTGTCAATTGGCCAATAACTATATCATGCATAAACATTCACTTGGCAGTAGAGTGAAAATTATAACAAGATAACAGCATTGCATTGGGAATACAACCCAAGAAATAAATAAATAGGCCACCATAGGAAACAACAATGTCCAAGTACTCCAAGAAATAAAGGAGCCAACCAAGCAACATCATTATACAATGTTTCCAAGTATTTCAAAAGGATGAGCCAACACTGGCCATAACAAGATTAAGCATTTCCAAGTAATTGAGGCAAAATATGTAGTAGCAAGATTCACATAATTCAAATGAATGAGCCATAATGGCATTAGAAGCATAAAATAAGTAAAGAGCCAATAAATGCAATTAGAAGGATTACAAGGCTAGCACAATAATGATTGTGGGGTTGGAAAAGACCCAACTGAAGGATAGGTAGTTTGCACAATTACATTCACATTCATCCACAGAGATCACATATATGAATAGGGTCCACATAATGGGTGTCACATACTTAAATAGGGTGCACATACTGAAATAGGGCTCACATACTTGTTTTAATTAATTACCATCACATTCACCAATCAGATTGCATCCCATCCATATTTCCCTAGTGACATTATTACACATGTATTAATATATATAAAGACATAAAGCATAGGAAAAACCCTAATTTTCTACCTTGAAAACCAAAGGTCGATTTGTGACTCAAAAGCTTGACCAAACGATTATTCGTATTCTCATGATTAATAAAACATATTTTATTTTACAAATTGGAGTTAAAATGAATTAATTAGGTATTTTAGAACATTTTATACACTTAAAAGGTATTCAAGGAAATCTTCGAAAAAGGAATCAGATTCATGACTCAAAAACCATAAAATCAGATTCTATATGAAAAATCCTTTCCATCGACTATTTATTTGCATTTTTCTAACCAATGGTTGATTTAGTATGAATTAAGTAAATCTGACAAATAAGATTGCAAAAAAACCATAGCGTGACAGTTATTTAAATCAAAATACAATCCGATGTAAATAACAGGTGAAATGACTAAACTACCCCTGCTCGTCAAATTAAATCGATTAAAACAATGAGGGAAGTATGGTCATTTGAAACTATCGATTCATTGCACACGAGAGGAAGAACAAGGGCCGGAATGACGATAATGCCCCTGGAGTTTATTCATCCCAAACTCTGGGGCCTGACCACAGGCGTCATTGCACGGCCAAGCTTCTTCAGCCTTGGCCATGGCGATGGAGTAGCCACTAGAGCTTTGACTCCATTGCCCCATCCCGAAACCAACACGCCCCAAAACAACCGAAGGACGGGAATAGGTCCACTAGGCCCTCGCGGTCACGAAAGACACTGAAAGTGATCTTGCACACCCCAGAGCAATGGAATCGAGCTTCAAAGTAGCCGAAATAGGGAAAGAGCAAAACCCAACGAAATCAAAAGCAGAGGTGGTTATTCGAGAAACCAGGGTTTGGGAAGCGTCCGTAGTTGCGAGGCAATTTGAGGGAAAGCGTCAGCGAGGGTTGAGAAGCAACAAAGCCCAAAAATGGATGGCGGCGGTGGATCTCTGAACTAGGTTATAGAATTTAACGTTTGGAGCACCGTTGGTCCAAGAAGGGGGTACAAGGGGTAAGGAAGAAGGTCCTAGTTGCTCACCGAGGATCCAATTGGTCCGAAGTGGTCGGAGGTGCAAGTAGCAGGTCGAGGTCGCCGATGAAGAAGAGCGGCTAGGTCAGGGTAGACGAGGGTGTTGGGGAACTAATTGAAGGAGGAGGAAGAAAGTATGAAGCCTAGGGGTTGTTTCTACATCCTTGTATAGGCGTGGGGTGGAACCGAACCCTCTCTGCCATATCTCGGTGGAGATGAAGCGAAAACCCTTGTTTGGGCGTTTCGTCCACACGGAGAGAGAGGCGACAAGGTGGGGCACATTAGAACCGGAGTGAAGAGACGAACTCAAAGGGTGAAGAATCACGCTAAATGGCGCAGAGGAGAGGGAGAACGGCTCTGAGGAGCCAAGGAGCCTGGCAGCCCGAACGGCTAGAGGTAGGAGAAGGTACGAACGTCGTTGGATCAGTTAGGAAGCGGATCACGACCGTTGGATTGCGCGCAGGCCAAAAGGGGGTGCGTGACAGCAAAAAATAATGGAAGAATAGTGTGACAAATCGATATAAATGAAATCGATTAAAATCCATAGTTATACTTTATTAAAAGCTCATAAAATCAATTTGAGGGGTCAAACGAAGTCCAAAAGCCACCAAATTTTAACAACATGTTCACATTAAAGTGTAGCATCATGCTATATAATTAGATTTTGTATTTAAGCTCACTAAGGCTCATAACTCATATGTTGTCCATTATTACATGTTTTAATATATTAAAAGAGATGAAATAATATAGAAAACTAATTAATTGAAATATGGGAGTAATATTTCGAGGCAATCAACTCCTATTTGTTTCAAGAGAAATAATTCACCATATTATCCCATTTTCACATATTTTATCCATTTAAGAGGAGAGAGAAAATAAAGAGGTTAATATATTCATAATTATTTCAAATACACATTATTGCTAATATATTTATCCAAAAAGCTCCAAATTAATATTATCTACTTATTTCCATCCTTAATGACCAAATTACATTATTAACCCTCACTTATCTCCTTAATTGGGTTATTTGTGCAAACACCCTTCTTTTTTTTAAGGAAGACAGGAGATTATCTTATTCATCCCGCTCTCCTATGCAAACACCCTTCATTATCATAAATGAGGGAAAAAGATAATTTTAAACATTGAATTGTGCTCAAATTGCACAAGGGGTCCAAAAAGAATATAAAACAAGGGAAATTTATGAAAAAGGTCCAAATGGACTAGAAGGCCAAGAAAAGTTCAAAAGTGGGTAAATTGTAGGGAAGACCCTGAATTTCAATATGTTACATCAGATGAGAGAGATAATGCTATCACCATTGCTGAGGAGTTTCCAGATGAGAAACTATTTGTTGTTCAATCTAATGACCCATGGTTTGTAGATATAGAGAATTACTTGGCTTGTAAGGAGATACTTGTAGATTGGGGTTACCAGGAGAGAAAAAATGGTTTTTCCATTCTTTAAGATTTTATATCTGGGATGACCCAATTCTTCTCAAGCAATGCAGGGATGGTCTATTAAGAAGGTGTGTTCCTGAGTGTGAAGTAGAGAGCATTCTATCACATTGTCACTCTCTACCCACAGGTGGGCACCATTCTAGTTCTAAGATGATAACTAAAGTCCTGGAGAGTGGGTTCTATTGGCCCACTTTGTTTAAAGAAGCACATAATTATGTTTTTTGTTGAGACGCTTGTCAACGTGTCGGTACAATTTCAAAGAGACATGATATGCCTTTAAATATATTTCAAGACATTGGAGTATTTGATCATTGGGGTATAGACTTTATGGGTCCGTTTGTGTCATCTAATTCGTACTTATACATTCTTCTTGTAGTTGATTATGTGTATAACTGGGTGGAAGAATTCCAACCCGCACCAACGATGTGCAAGTGGTGTGCAAATTTGAGAAGGATTACAATTTTGGTAGGTTTGGTGTCCCTCACCTAATCATGAGTGATGGTGGATCACACTTCACTAATAGGTAGTTTGGAGCTCTCTTGAGCAAGTATGGAGTGAAACACCATGTGGGTACCCCATGTCACCCACAGACTCAAGGTCAGGTTGAGGTTTTAAATAGGGAAGTCAAGCAGATCATAGAAAGATCAGTCTCAACCAATAAGACAAACTGGAGATATGTGCTTAATGATGCACTCTGGGCCTATAGAACAACTTATAAATCTCGAATAGGTACCACACCTTTTAGGCTGATCTATGGCCATGCATGCCATTTACCTATAGAATTAGAACATAAAGCCAAATGGGCTATGTAGAAACTGATCTTCCATTTAGATGAAGCAGGTAAGAAGAGATTTCTAGAATTAAATGAATTAGATGAGATAAGGATGAACACTTATGAAAGATATAGGATATATAAGGAGAGGACAAAGAAAATTCATGATAGACACATTCTTAATAGGGTGTTTCTTCTTGGGCAAAAAGTCCTCCTCTTTAATTCTAGGCTTAGACTACATCTAGGGAAGCTAAGGTCCAAGTGGAGTGCACCGTTTGTTATTGAGAAAGTTCACCCCCATGGTGTTGTGACCATTATAGATGGGAGTAGGTCATTCCTTGTTAATGGCCAAAGACTCAAGCATTATTTTAGAGAGGAGGTAGAGCCCAGGTTAGAGGAGGTGCAACTTTACACCAATCCTTAGTTTTATGCTCTAAGGACTGTCTTGTCTAGGACATTAAACAATGACGCTTGTTGGGTGGCAACCCAATGTTTATCACATTTCTTAGATTCAATTTGCATGTTTAGATGTACTTTCAATTTGATTTTTAGTACAATCAGTCGGTGGTACCGAAACATGGTCAGTATTTTTTTGCAAACCAACAATGCCAACTCGGTGGCACCGACCAGCAATGTCACTACCACTGAGTCTCCAGAGATGCGTAGCAGTTTAATTGATAAGGACTCGATATCACCGACACTTCCTATCGGTGCTACCGACTTCTGGGCTCTCCCAGACTCAGAACACCGAGTACATTTTTTACGAGCACCGACAAAAATGCAAAATCTCGGTAGCACTGACCAAGGAAATCGGTACTATCGACTGGCCACATTAGCAATTCAAGTGGTTGCGATCCAACATCTCAAATACACTTCATCCAGTGGTCGGTGGCACCGATCCATGGCATAAGTCGGTACTACCGACAGTGCTGGCAGTACCATCGACGAAGGGTAATCCATGCACATAATGTCAGCCAATCGTAAGCATCACAAGAACTGACCACAGATTGTGCTCCGCAACTCGTTACCACCAACTCTCTTATCGTTAGTACCGACTGTGTCACGAGTAGATGTAAGAAGGGAGGAAGTGGAGTCATTTTCATTCACATCCTTAGGCATCCACCTCTTCTATCTTCCATAGAAAAGTTACAATAGGCACAAGCGGACTTCTTCGAGCTCTATTCTCCTATCCTCACTCTTATTCTTTACCATGGTTCCCAGACCATCTCGTATCCAACACCAGAATGCAGAAACTAGGAGGATGTACGAGGAACTCCAGACCAGGAAGGTGATACCAACATGATATGGTGATCACAATCTTATTGAGATGATTGGCTTTACGGACAACATGTGTTGGGTGTGTCAGTAGTAGGAATTTGAGGGGGACAATCCTTTCTTCAGCGACTGGCAGACTTATCTGTCTCTTGTCCTCGAATTCTTGGCATCTCTGGACATTATTGTCACCCCCGAGCAGACGGTAGGTGGAGAGTGGAGAGAACACAGGGTCAACTTTCTCCTTTTCAACACCACTTATTCCCTCACACTGCCCTCCTTCAACAATATCTTTGGCTGGCCTCAAGTACCAGAACATTCTCTGCCATCAGATTTCGACTATCATCTAGCATGGGAGCAGTTGACAGAGGTGTTGGTTGGTTACCATATCAATAGGCACATAAGTTTGGCGTCTGATATTGAACACCCATTTGCTCAGATACTAAACTGGTTTTGCATCAACACCATCTTCTCCTGGTCAGGTCAAGTACAAGGTAAAGTCCAGCAGGTTGATCTTTATTTCCTTTACTGGCTATTGGGTGGGGAGACTATGAATTTTTAGTCCTTTATGTTACTTCACATGTTATCTATGCGACGTAATGTGAAGAGGAAGGGTTTGATTCTATTTGGGGGCCTTAGCACCCCCATTTCACTTCATTTGGACTTGGATTTGTCCATGCTCGAGCCTTTGGAGGACACGTCCAAGTTGGACCTCCTGCACTTCCGCACGGTGCATCTACTACAGTGCCATCATGGTGTCATATATGCACATTGCAACCAGGGAGGTATTTTCAGGGAGCGCATCCTCCCTGACCCTGTCTTCAACCTTCGTGGGGTGGAGAACCTCAGGTGGCCACTCAATGAAGGTGAGGAAGAAGACCCGGCGAGAGCACAACAGTGAGGCGAGGACAATGACGGTAGCGACGACGAGGATGATGAGGTGGAGCCCACCATCCCTATTACGTGGCGACCGGTCCCGTGCAAGTGGTCCCACTCTTATGCGGCCTTGACATCTTCAGCCCTACCCCCTTCTCAGGGGGAGACTGACACGTACAACATGCAGGGCATGTATGGGATGATGTAGTAGATACAGACTGGGAAGCAACAACACCAGGAGGTCCTAACTGGCATGCAAGACATTTAGGGATGGCTATACAAGAACCAACTGGACATCTTTGAGAATGAACACCTTCTCCTATGTAATGAGTGGGATCCCATCCACTCCCTACTAAAAATAAAGAGGCAACATCCACCAAAATAAACTTTTTCTCAAAAGAGAATTAAACCAAATTTATTTAACATGATTGTATCATAACACAAAGTAGCAGCAGAATTGAAAGATATATCTAACCATTACAAGGCTTCTTATCATACTGCACTTTCACCACGTAGGGTGAAATAAAGGAAAACTAACTACATATATAGGACTAGCTGAGGATCACCTAACGACTTCATGCAAAGTCTCCAACGAAGTCAGCTACACTTGGTGTGGTCCAGGTCCTCCTAGATCTCCTTTTCCTTATCCAACACCTGGGGTTGGACGTGTATCCCACAAAAAGAAAAGAAAAGAGGATATAAGAAAAAGTTGGTATGAGCATACTAAAAGGAATTGAGAATTATATATTGAGAAAAAGGTATATCAAGTATAGACAGCTTCCCATGCAAAAAGATAAGAACTACCCAATCAGGCATAAAAGGAAAGAATCTCAAACATATGATAAAAGGGATACTTGTCATTAAAACAATAATAATAAGTAGTGCCACAAAAGCACTGATAAAGATTTTAGGGCACAAAACCCATAACTACCTTCATGTAGGTGAGATAAACATAGCACTAGAACAACATAAATAACAAAGGCGACCAAGCCTCATAAACTTGAAACCTGATAGAGATTTGGTATAACCAAACTCCCAATATATATAAAGTTGGGACAAACCTCATAAATTTGAAACCTAGGTATGGGGCACATAACCACCATCCCAAAAATCATAACTCAAAACCAATGCAAATTATATTACTCTATGGCTTCTGAGTCACACAACATGCTTAATAGGGAGGAAAGTAAAAAAAGGTATAGTCGGATTTACAAATTAATCACCACATAAGTGATCATCATTATCAACCACCTCAAAGTGGGCATAAAAATACAAATTGAGTTCCATAATGAAGAAGGCGTAATAAAGATTCCAAAAGAAAGTCAGGAAGATATTATGATCACAAGATCAGTAACAAGTAGGGTACTTCACATGAAGCATAATTTCAAAAGAAAAAGATATGGTTTTTAGGTTATTGTCCATAGGACCAAGAGAATAACAATTTAGGTTATTGCTCAATAAAGAAAAATAGGAGATGCAAACATACATCTCATAGGGTCTTAATCAAAACAAGATTACTTCTAGATCCAAATCTAGGTTTCCAAATTACCTAATACTATATATGTGAGGTTAGGGTTAGAACTACATTGATTAATCAAAACCATAAAAATTGCCTTTTTATTATATGTGAATTAGGTCATCAAAACTATGCCATATTTTAGATTATATTTTTATGAGTCCAAAACATATTTTATTGTATTTTTCTGACTTATCAATATTTATTTATGAATTATACAAGTTTTTGACTTATTAATTAGACCCATTAAAATCACCTCTTTAAGACATGAGATTCAGGCAACAAAACAATACCATTAGAAAACTTGCATTTTTTTTAATCCAACAAGTATTTATTTGTACTTTTTTGAAAACCATAACAAAAGTTATGAATTTTATACAATCAACCAATCAAAAATCACCAAAAAGCCAAATAGATAGGCTGAGAGAGAGAGAGAGAGGACCAAGCCCAATCGGGTGAGTCCAAGTCTGTGGTCAAAGGCACATTTGACACATCCCAAAATCAAAGAAAATTGAGAAAAATGACTATTTTGCCCCTGAGCGAGAAATTAAAGAAATTGAGGACAGGTGGGCAAGACAGGGAATTCACTCAAAGGCTTCTTCTTCCTCGCTCGGCCAGCCATGGTTGTGAGCAGGAAGCAGCAACTCACATTCAAATTTAGGCGAATCCAAGATTTACGACCACATGAAGAACCCAAGCCAAGTAATCGAAGAACAAGGTGTGAACAACTCACCGAAACTGCCAATTCGGCCGGAGATGCACAGAGGAGGGAGAAGGAGGTGATGTAAAGCCTGAATCAACCCTAGCACGTCGGCAACCCAAATCACGATCAAATAACCAAGTGAGTGGAAAGATTAGTCACAAAGGGGCTAGGGAAGCTTGGGGTTTAGGTATTTATAGGAGAGGAAGGGATAGATGGAAAGGAGATAGGTGGCCACAAAGCTTGGGAAGCAAGGTTCTGGGCATTTTCCAAATACAACATGAAACCACATGAGTAAGGGCTTGTTCGATGTGGAACTTATCTAGAAATCCAAAGCAAGAAAAATCTCGAAGTTAGATGGACTGTGGAGAGAGAAATCTTCAAAATAGTACACACCAAAATAGGTGGCATGTTTCCTAATATGGCTCGAGGTCGGAGACACACACGAGCCATCCAATCACAAATTCAACAACTAGGATTTGCGCATGATCAAAACAAGAAAACCTTATCCAATTCAAAATCAAATAAAGTGATTCATATATATTATTAAATGAATTTCTCTCTCTTCATTTGAGGGCTCAAACAAATTCCAAATTGAATAAAATTTTTCACAGAGGCTAATTTTGATATGTAGAATCCAAAAATAAAATTAGTTTCATCTTTTGAAAACTTTTAATGGGTTAAATAATTCAATTACTATTTTCTCTTTCCTCTTTCATTAATGGTGATAATATTGCCCAAATTTTAGGAAACTTCACCCACAAGTCTTATTTACTATGTTGGATATGAATTTGCCATCAATTTCATATGTTGGAGTTATTTTTTTACTTATTTAATATTTTAAGGTTCTATACACTTTCTCTCTCCTCATTTCATATTTTAATCAAACTTTCTCCAAATTGAGTGGAAATTAACCCAACGACATATTTTAATATGTAGATTACCAATCTAAGATTATTTTCCACCTTTGGAGTCATTAAATATTTTATTTCATATTTTAAAGGAAAAACATCTTTTCTTTTCTAAATAGAATTGATATGGTTATCATTATCCTAAATTGGTGAAACGTGGCCTCCAATCCAAGGTATATCCCAAGAAAATGAATATGAGGTTATCATTATCCAAGAAGTTTTCCTTTTAACACATTATCCATTATTTCTTTCATTAATAATCCAATATCTCATTATTCATATTTTAAGCATTATCTTTGATTCCCTTTTTCTCTTCCTTGCACCCTAAGGCATAGGAATAATCTAGAACAAATCTACACCATCATTATCCCACACAAGATTATTTATTTCGTATTTGTGGTATTATAAATCATTATTCTCAATTATGAACACCTTGTCTTTTATGCACATATATTATGTACCTTTTAATGATTTTATGATTAATTTATATTCTACATTTTAATGTGATTTATTCATGCATTAATGCATTTAAGATCACTAAAGAGTGTTCTCTAAACCTTGTTTGTCTACTCCTCAAAGACTAAGGGTTCTAAGTTATTAACCTTGGAATAATATTAAGTCCTAGATTTTGATATGTTACAGCATACCGCCCCTTAAAGAGATTTCGTACTCAAAATCTAAACAACTATCTACCACCCATTAAAAAATTCTTCCCTATAAGCCAAGCAAAACTATAGGTACAAAGTTAGATTCTTTTGTATATATCGTGTAAAAGGAAACATAACTTGAAAGTCTACTGTAGGACTAAGGGTTACTTTCAACTTGATCATCATCATTGACTTCTTCACCATGCAAAGAAAAAACTCTTCCAACTCACCTTTCCACATGTCTCATACCATTGTTGTTACCATTGTTCAGATGGGGCACTTGAGGTTGTTGTTGTTGAGTCGGTACATGTTCATTACGAAGCTGAGGGAACCTAGGGCGAATATGTCCAGGTTCATTGCAATGATGGCACACAACCAGATAGTCAGGTTGATACTTTTCTTGGTTCTTATATTGAGAGAACTTCCCTGGAGGATGGTGTCCATTCACTTAGCACACTTATCTCTTCTTTGCTCATCTCCTGAAGGTTTCCACTTCTTATCAAACTCCCTAGGTTGAAACCCTGGGTATGAATCCATGGCTAAAGCTTTATCAACCATCTGTTGAAAGGTCAAGGGCATTTGTGGGATAAGAGCACATCCCACATTGTAGTTGAGTTCTTGAAGGAATAGGTCACCCCTACATTCCTCACCCAAACCAACTGCATAACGCTCCAACATTAGAAACTTTTGCACAAAAGCATAAACAGATAAGGAACCTTGCTTCAAGTTGTAGAACTCTGCTTCTTTCTTCTTTAAGGCAGCAATGCATATATACTTCCCACAAAAGGGAGCCAAAAACTCCACCCAAGACATGGTTGAGATGTCTCTAGTCCTTACAATCCCATTCCACCAAACTCTTGTAGGTCCATCTAAAACATATGAAGCAAACTTAACCTTCTGATGTGGAGGACATGCCATACCATCAAAAGTCCTCTCTATGGCTAACACCCAATCATTAGATTTGTCAACCATCTCTATCTCACCTTCACACTTGAAGGAAGGTGGTTGCATCTTCATAAACTCCATGATTGAGAACTCCTTAGGCTTCTCAAGTACAGATAGGTCTTTCACATTTCCCGCCATGGAAGAAGCAAAGAGTTGTCAAAACATGGACAACTCTTGCTCTGGAGTCATAGCTACTCCCAAACTAGAAGAAGCTGAGGTACCTTGACCAAACCTAAGGTTTTGGGGTGTCTCGTAACTATACTGGTTGTCAATAGTCGAGTTATCTCCCACCATTAGGGTTTTTCTTGCACAAGGCAAGGTACTAGGTATAAGCAACCTAAGATAAAGTTAAACATCCTAAGGGAGACATGTTTGAAATAGTTAGATAACCGACAACTACAGGCTCTGATACCATGTTGTAAGGAGTGGGATCCCATAGGGAGCCACTCCCTACTAAAGATAAAGAGGAAACATCCACCAACAAAAAACTTTTTCTCAAAAGGAGATGAAACCAAATTGGTTTAACATGATTGCATCATAACACAAAGTAGCAGCAGAATTGAAAGATATATCTAACCATTACAAGGATTCTTAGCATACTAGACTTTCACCATGCATGGTGACATAAAGGAAAACTAACTGCATATATAGGACTAGCTGAGGATCACCTAACAACTTCAAGCAAAGTCTCCCACGAAGTCAACTACACTTGTTGTGGTCCAGGTGGTCCTAGATCTCCTTCTCCTTATCCAACACCTGAGTTGGAAGTGTACCCCACAAAAGGAAAAGAAAAGAGGATATTAGAAAAATTTGGTATGAGCATGCTAAAAAGGAATTGAGCATTATATATTGAGAAAAAGGTATATCAAGTACAGAAGTCTTCCCATGCAAAAAGATAAGAACTACCCAATCAGGCATAATAGGAAAGAATCTCAAAGATGTGATAAAAGGGATACTTGCCATTAAAATATTAATGAAACTGGTGCCACAAAAGCACTCATAAAGATTTTAGGGCACAAAACCCATAACAACTTGCATGTAGGTGAGATAAACATAGCACTAGAACAACATAAATAACAAAAGCGGCCAAGCCTCCTAAACATGAAACCTGATAGAGATTTGGCACATAACCAAACTCCCAATATATATAAAGTTGGGCCAAACCTCATAAATTTGAAACCCAGGTATGGGGCACATAACAGCCATCCAAAAATTAAACAATAAGGGCACATAACTTAAAACCAATACAAATTATATTACTCTAGGGCTACTGAGTCATACAACATGCTTACTAGGGAGTCAGGTAAAAAAAAGGTATAGTCGGATTTACAAATTAATCACCACATAAGTGATCATCATTATCTACCACCTCACAGTGGGCATAAAACAACAAATTGATTTCCATAATAAAAAGGGCATAATAAAGATTCCAAAAGAAAGTCAAGAAGATATTATGATCACAAGATCAGTAACAAGTAGGGTACTTCACATGAAGCATAATTTCAAAAGAAAAAGATATGATTTTTAGGTTATGGTCCATCGGACCAAGAGAATGACAATTTAGGTTATTGCTCAATAAAGAAAAATAGGAGATGCAAATATACCTCTCACAAGGTCTTAATCAAAATGAGATTACTTCTAGATCCAAATCTAGGTTTCCATAGCACCTAATACCATATATGTGAGGCTAGGGTTAGAACTACATTGATTAATCAAAACCATAAAAATTGCCTTTTTATTATATGTGAATTAGGTCATCAAAACCACGCCATATTTTAGGTTATATTTTTATGAGTCCAAAACATATCTTATTGTATTTTTTTGACATTAATATTTAGTTGTGAATTATACAAGTTCTTAACTTATTAATTAGACCCATTAAAATCACCTCTTTAAAACGTGAGATTCAGGTGACAAAACCAATATCATAAGAAATCTTGCATTTTTCTGAATCCAACGAGTATTTATTTGTAATTTTTTGAAAACCACAGTAAAAGTTATGAGTTGTATACAATTAGCCAATCAAAAATCTCCAAAAAGCCAAATAGATAGGCCGAGAGAGAGAGAAGACCGAGCCTAGCTGAGTTGGCCCAATCAGGTGAGTCCAAGTCTGCAATCAAAGGCGCAGTTGACTCGTCCCAAAAACAAAGAAATTTGAGCAAAATGACTATTTTTCCCCTGAGCAAGAAATCAAAGAAATCAAGGACAGGTGGGCAAGACAGGCAATTCACTCAAAGGCTTCTTATCCCTCTCTCGACCATCCATGGTTGCGAGAAGGAAGCAGCAACTAACGATCAAATTTAGGCGAATCCAAGATTCACGACCACACAAAGAACCAAAGCCATGTAATCAAAGAACAAGGTGCGAACGACTCACTGAAACTGCCAATTCGGCCGAAGATGCACATGGGAGGGAGAAAGAGGTGCTGCAAAGCTTGAATTAACCGTCGCACATTGGAAACCAAAATCATCATCAAGCAACCAATTGAGTATAAATATCAGTCACAAAGGGGCTAGGGAAGCTTGGGGTTTAGGTATTTATAGGAGAGGAAGGGAGAGATGGCAAGGAGATAGGCGGCCACAAAGCTTGAGAAGCAAGGTTTTGGGCATTTTCCAAATATACCATGAAACCATATGAGTAAGGTCTCGTTGGATGCAGAGCTTCTCCAGAAATCCAAAGAAAGAAAAATCTCGAAGAGAGATGGACTGTGGAGCGAGAAATCCACCAAATACTACACACCAAAATAGGCGGCATGTTGCCTAATATGGCTCGAGGTAGGATACGCACGCTATCCGTCTAATCACAAAATCAACGGTTGAAATTCATGTGTGATGAAAATAAGAAAACCTTATCCAATTCGAAATCAAATAAAGTGATGCATATATATTATTAAGTGAATTTATCTCTCTTCATTTGAAGGCTCAAACAAATTCCAAATTGGATAAAATTTTGCACAGAGGCTAATTTTGATATGTAGAATCTAAAAATAAAATTAGGTTTGCCTTTTGAGAACTTTTAATGAGTTAAATAATTCAATTACTATTTTCTCTTTCCTCCTTCATTAATGGTGGTAATATTGCCCAAATTTTATGAAACTTCACCCACAAGTCTTATTTACTATGTTGGATACGAATTTGCCATAAACTTCACATGTTGGAGTTATTTTTGTACTTATTTAATATTTTGAAGGTTCTATACACTT
Organism: Alisma plantago-aquatica; assembly: GCA_963693085.1. Taxonomy (NCBI): domain Eukaryota; kingdom Viridiplantae; phylum Streptophyta; class Magnoliopsida; order Alismatales; family Alismataceae; genus Alisma; species Alisma plantago-aquatica. The sequence goes on along the minus strand of OY856412.1, from coordinate 1,364,484,349 downwards.
TCTCTCTCCTCATTTCACATATTAATCAAACTTTCTCCAAATTGAGTGGACCCAAAGGTATATTTTAATATGTAGATTACCAATCTAAAATTATTTTCCACTTTTGGAGTCATTAAATATTTTATTTCATATTTTAAAAGAAAAACACCTTTTCTTTTCTAAATAGAATTGATATGGTTATTATTATCCTAAATTGGTGAAATGTGGCCTCCAAGCCAAGGCATATCCCAAGAAAATGAATATGAGGTTATCATTATCCAAGAAGTTTTCCTTTTAACACATTATCCATTATTTATATTATTTCTTTCATTAATAATACAATATCTCATTATTCATGTTTTAAGCATTATCTTTGATTCCCTTTTTCTCTTCCTTGCACCCTAAGGCATATGAATAATCTAGAATGAATCTACACCATCATTATCCCACAAGTTCCATGGGCAACAGAAACCGTGGATCCACACCCCTACAGGTGAAGATGTCCCGTGGCATGACATTGTGTGGGGGAAAAAACACATACCCAAATGGAATATCGCTTGTTACAAGGCTATTCTATGCAAACACCTAACCAAAGATAGGCTCATCCGATGGGGCATTCCGATTAACCCCAGATGTTCCTTTTTCGAGGAGGATGAGACGCATGAGCACCTGTTCATTGAGTGCTCCAAGACCAAAAGAATGTGGGCTCTTATGTGGCTGAAGAATGGCTGGGGTAGCCTAACAGCCCTTAATTTTGTGGAGATGTTAGAACAACTAAAGAACAAATGCGCCAACAAAGAGGAGAGAGCTTTTGTGGGTGTATGCCTCTCTAATGTTTGTTTTAACATCTGGAAGGAAAGGAACACCCTGAACCATGGAGGGGAGGCTAATACTGATGTTTTTCAACTAGTTACTAGAGATGTCTGTAATGCTATCAAGGCCAAGAAAGGACTTGATAAAGGTCTTACACCTATAGCCAAAAGATACTGTGGCATTTTGTAGAGCCTGTCCCATATACTTTTTGTAATCGGTCTTGTACATCATAGCTTTTCTATCATTCTCTTTTGGCAATATATTTACCTATTTCCAAAAAAAGATTATTTATTTAATATTTTTTTGGTATTATAACTCATTATTCTCAATTATGGATACCTTATCTTTTATGAACATATATTATGTACCTTTAAATGATTTTATGATTAATTTATATTCTACATTTTAATGTGATTTATTCATGCATTAATACATTTAAGGTCACTAAAGAGCGTACTCTAAACCTTGTTTGGATACTCCTCAAAGACTAAGGGTTCTAAGTTATTAACCCTGGAATAAGATTAAGTCCTAGGTTTTGGTATGTTACATCCTGGCTAACTAGGAGAACATTTATAGACATCTGCAGAGGATTGGATAGTACCAATAGGCGTTCTACAACAATTATTGGAACTGTGGTTACTTCGGTGAGTATATATAGCCGTCGGCGATGCCTCCATCTGATCTATCATTTCAGGGGATGTTCCCTCCCCATGACCTGAACATGCCACCTCCACCACTCTATTCCATGGTACCGTTGTTCCACCTCTTGGGTGAGAGTATTGACTATGCGTACATAGTTATATTCAAGCTTAGGGAGGGTTCTATCGTAGTTGTATCTTAGTTTCTATCTTTATTTTCATTTTGTTTTACTATTTTAGTTAGTTAGTTTGATTTATTTTTAGTTGTGCAAGTAGGATCCACATCTATAAAGTGTAATGGTGGAGTTAAAAATTTGCATGGTTTCAATCTTGAATGCTTGTACTCTCTGGTGTTAAATGAAAATGAAGGTCATGTTTTTAAAAGTTTGATCTGCAACATCATTCTACAACACCTTTTGAGGAAGTGTTTGAGTTAGTCAGCTTTAGGAAACAATACATAAAAGAAAGTCTTTTTCAATAATGAAATGTGGATGATGAAGATGTTGAGCCTAAATTGACCAAACCATAATGAGATCTTAAATGAATATATGAGAAATAATCCCTTGGATCACCTTGAACACATGTCATTAAGAGGGACACATCATAATATTATGAAAGGTGTTGTCTCTTAGTTGTGTGATTCTATCTTTTCCATTCATTCATTTGACCCACCACCTCAAAATTCTTAAGTACTCCAAACTATTTTTCTTTGATTGCATTGCATAGCATATAATGTAGTTTACTTGCACAAAAAGAAAAAAAATGTTTTGCATTCGTAGTCATTAATAGTCTTGCATACCATTTTAGCTTGCATATCATAATTCATATAGTGCATTCATTCCACCATTACATGCATTTTCTCTTTTTACATATGGATTCTTAAACTCGAAATTTAGAAGATGAGATGCAGAGAAAAAAAATTAAATGAAAAAAATCAAAAACAAAGTTGAGAAGAAAGCGAGAAGCACAATGTGAGACGTGTTGAAAAGAAATTCAAAAAAAGGAAGAAAATGAAGTATATTTTTCATTATTTTATGAAGAAGAGTATAATCCACATGTGCAACTTCCCAAGTTGAAGAAAAGAAATTCTTAGCTTGTTCTACATGCATCATCTCATGAAAAAGAAAAGTAGGTAGTAGGTTCATTCATTATATTCTTGTGCATTCATATATGTTCAGTCTTCTTGTGCATAAATAGATCGGATGTACTCTTGATTTTTCAATTGCCACCCATTTTCACCATTAATAGCTCTTATTGGTAGGCCACTCTTCACGATTTATCTCCTCATTCATGTTTACATGGAGATCTGCTTCCAGTTAGTTGGTAGTTAGGAAAGAGCAATTTAATGTAGGGAATCACACAATACATCAAGCAAATGCCTGAGTAATTTTGATGTTAACTGCTTATTTGATAATGTCATTGACTGAGGGTGGACATCTCTTATTGTAGTTTTTGGTCACTTTAGAGCAGTTAGTGGTTCAGCGGTCAGTGAAGGCCGGTTTAGGGCTTTCTAGGTGGGTTGTTTAAGAAAAGAATGTATGTGCTTTGTCCTTTTGCCGACATTTATCAAACATATTTGAGAGTGTGTTGCTCGAGGACGAGCAACATTCAAGCTTAGGGGAGTTCGATGCATGTTCTTTAGTCGCTTTTATAGGCTCATTTTTCTTTGTTTTCATGTGTAGTTTGGACATTTATATGACCTATTATGCATGGAATGTAATAGTTAGCCTATATTTCCTTATTTGCATCAAATTATATGATTTCAATCATTTTTACTAGCATTTTATGCATTTCAAGCACTTATGATGCTTTATGTGTTTTTAGGTACAAGGCAGATCGACACAACTCAGTACTACCGACACCACAAAAGTTGGTGGAACCCACTTGACCTCAGAGAGCTGCCCGAAAACAACCCAGATCTGGGTTCTACCGACCCAAGAAGTCGGTGCCACTGAGATACCATCAGAGAGCCACACGTGAATCAATAAAACTCGGTGCTTCCGACCCTAAAAGTCAGTACCCCTGAGTTGACGTCAGAGAGGTGGCTTGAATTTGTAAGAAGTCGGTGCCATCGAGACATTGTCGATGGTATTGTCAGTATTGAGATCGTGAACTAACTTAAGTGACTTGGTACCACCAACACAGCAAGTCGGTACCACCGAGTCTACCCGATCATGCCAGCCACATATTTGCTTCTAATCCAACGGTGGATGAAATTTTGCACCCTAATTCGTACCTATGACTTAGGGAGACAACGTCCAGACCTAAGGAGCGACCTATTTTCATTACACGACAACCGGAGAGAGACAAGAGAAGGATGAAGGATTAAAAGCTTCAACGGGAGTGATCTGAGCACCTACGAAGGATGTTTCTGCTGCCAAAAGACAACAGACCGCACGTACTATGGAGGAGATCGTCTAGATAGCCAAAGATCCAGGGGTTACCTTAAATTTATTATGTTTCCTACATTTTTCTTCTTCCCTTCTGTGTGTTTTGTCATGAAAACCATGCAGGGCTAAAAACCTTTGTTCTTTAGGACCCGAGAGTAGCTCAAATATACATTGCAGTTGATTTCTATACATTAATATCAATTTATCTCTCGTTACTGGATATAATTCTATAGCTGTTGCTTATTATATTTATGCTTGATCACCATGAATGGATTAATAGACACTTAATCATCTCGAGAGAGGGATTAAGGGTTGAAAAACATAGAATTACTCATTTATTGTATCCTTTGGGAAACACGACGAATAGACAAGGGGAGAAACCCTAAGTATTGATGTAAAGAACCTAACTAATCAAACCATTAACCGCGGGAGTGGGATTGGAATTAGTATAGGTAGTGAATTATGTTGCGGAAGTAGGTAATTCTGGCTATAGGCTCCTTATCTAGGAATTGAGATAATAGGTATTAGTGTGTAGGATAGATTATAAGTGATATCTGTGGTGAAACCATCATCCTAAGGAACTCGTTCTCTTTCTAATTTACTCAAATCATTTAATTCATTTGCTTTAGTATTGATTTAGTAATTCAACCCAACTCAAACAACCATCATCGGCTTAGATGGTCGATTTGTAGTTAGTAGTATTTTTTGGAGAAATGCTTCCCCGTGTTGGACTCGGGCCTCATAGGTCCATTATTAATGCGATACGTTCACTTGCATTTTGCGCACAATAAACACATGTCAGAAACCTAACCCTTATTTCCACATATACGCATCATAGGTTCTTTGGAGGCCTAGGCTTGGACCTAAAATTGTCTTTGGACAGAGTAGACTCTGTAGAGAGGTATGATTGCATCCCACATTATTTCTATATTGAGAAATTTATATTTCCTCTCTTTTATGTATGTTGTATCCCCTATTATTCTATGTTAAGAAATTAGCCTATATTCTTCTTTATCTTGGTTCTATGGACAATAGCCTACACATATGTCTTTTCTTTTGGGAAATATTGGTTCTTGTGATCTACTTTGCTTTGTTACTGATTTTGTGATCATGGATATTCTCTTGGACTCTTTTCTTTTTCCTTGGTGCATGTTGGACTTACTTGGTGATATGTGCCCACTTTGAGGTGGATGTTTATTTGGTGACATGTGATGTCTTTTGCCCACTTGTGAGGTGGATGTGTATGTTGTCCATTAGTATGATGACAAATTTTGTAAAATCTGACTATACTTTCTAATTGCCTCTACATTTAACATGCTATGTGATTTAGTAGCACTAGAGTAGTGTAATTGCATTGGTTTTGTTTATGAGAAGATGTGTAATTTCCTACTCGAGCAGTATGCTCTTTTGGGATGGAGGTGGCCCCATACCTGGGTTTCAAATTTGTGAGGTTTGGCCCATTTTATGTATTGGGGGTCTGGCAGTGTGTCATTCTCTATTAGGTTTCAAGTTTGTGAGACTTGGCTGACTTTGTATTTATTTTGTTCTGGGGCTATGCTTATCTCACATGCATGTAGGTTGTTGATGATGATTTTGGGGTGTGTACTCTACTTTCTAGTTATGTGATTCATTTCCCACCATGGTAATGGATCTATATATGGCACAATCTTTTTAAGTTGTTATATGGCAAGTATCTTCTTGATTCTTTTGTCTTGATACCCATTTGGGTGGTACTTTTCTCCTCTATGGGAAGCTTTTATAATTGTCCTTTATTCCAAATATATTGCTCAATTTTACTTTTTTGTATGCACATACCAGCCTTTGCTAATGTCATCTATTTTCTCTTCTTGCTGGGGTATGGTTCCAACCCTAGGAGAATGCTATGGAGGACATGGTATGAAGATATCGACTTAGCTTAAGGAGTTAAAGTTTGGTAACAATCTTGATGTGGTTTAGATTTCCCTCTACATGGATCCTTATGATGTACCCTTACATGTAATCTTAAGATGTTCTTCTGTAACCTTTTGTGAAATTGAATAAAGTCATTATTTTCTTCCGCTGTTATACTTTGGTTGTTTTAAATACCATAAAAAGATTTGAAAATTTTACACCCACTCCAACATATCTTTTGGATGTGTTTGGACTTGAGGTTCTATTCTTCAAATTTTAGTAGGTAGTGGTTCCCCTTTGGGATCCCACTTGAGGAGGTAGATGGAGTTGTAGGTGGTGCAAAAAAATTAGGAGATGATGGATAAAAGGTACCAACTTAGCAATATCAAAGGAAACATAGGGTGGGTAGCGGGAAGCTAGATAAATCTAATCATATGCATAAGAAACATAGTCAATGGACCAGAATGATGGATGGTAGGTAAGATATGTATGAGGGTAAGACTGGGTCATAGATGAAATGATATGCACAAGGTGGTCATGAAGCTGGTAATGGATCTATCTATTGTAAGCATTCACAAATACCCCATGAGTTGCTCATTGGATATTAAGATCAGTCATGAGGTGGAGGCATGATGGAAGGATATGAAGGTGGACAAATAGACTGGGTGGATGTGTGTACATGGGTGGTGGAATGGATAGGATCAGATAGATATGATGAGGCACCATGTGAGATTTTGATATTTATGAGAGAGGTTTTTGTAGATGTAAAGTTGACAGGAATACATCGTTTGTCAGATTGATACTTCATTTACACAAAGAGATATTAGTTAGTGAATTTTATGAAAAAATCATAGATGAGGTTGGGATAGGGTTGATGAGTATCATGGGTATTTTGATCTGAGTCAGGATAGGTCATGCAATGCAAGATGTACCTAGTTATACCGCTTAACCCAAATTCCATTCAAGAAGCAGGAGTTGATCAAGGACATGTTCTCTATATATCCATCCAAGTTTTTTTTGGATGGATATATGCATTGACTATAAAGGCTACAATCCTATGTAATGTGAGAGAGAAGAGGAGTAAAGAGTAGATCATTTTCTATAGTCCAAGTCAGGTTTCTTTATTTCCATATGAATATCATGAATAACAAAATGAGGATCAAAACACTCATGAATACTTTCAGGATGAAAGACATCAAGAGATCGATCATTCCTGGATGTTTTGATAGAGAGAGGATCCTACTCATAATAGAAGGAATTGATACTTCCTCAATAAGTTTTAAAACATTTAGCTATGATCATGGACTTGAAAACAACAGGTTGATCAATGAGAAATTTGGTGGAGTAGTTTGGAGTAAGATTCGAATAGAATTCATAGACAACTTGCTTGATGGAATCAAAGTTTTCATCACCAATGTCATGGACAAAAAATTCTTCATGAAAATAGAAATCAAAGAGAGAGCACAACGCATATTTTTGTCACCTAAAAGAGAAGGGTTTTTGAGGAAACAAAGATTTAACTTGTTTAAGTGCTTGATATGGATGAGCTAAATTCCATAGAAAGAAATTGTTTGGTTGAACATAGGAAGAGGGTGAGAAACTCTCTCAACCCTAAGGTTCAATAAAAAATAGAAGAGGAAGAACTAGGCCAGAAAGGCAAATAGAGAGAGACAACATAGTTACAGAGAGGGAGAGAGATCGAGGTTAGGGTTAGGAGATCAATGTTGGAGGAGATAAAAACAAGAGGGATGTTGGTTGATCTAACTAGTTGAAGGGTTCAGTCTCTGACACACACCTTATACAAAAAGCACAACACAATATCATCGTTCGAGATGAGTTCAAGAGGAATTCATCCATCACCTCATGTTGAATATCTCCCAACACAACTCCTTGGTCAAGATTGGCTTAGGACTATCACAACCAATGGAATTCCATGTCTAAAGGCCACAATTTTATCAAAATTTGATCTAAGAGGCCTATAAATATATAATTGTCAACCTAACATGTATATTAATAATATATAGACAGATGAGAGTCATCATAAGGACCCAGGTTCGAACATCATCCAAGGCACTTTATGAACGGAAATCCACACTGATTTGGCACGAGAGGGGGTGACTGGACCACACCCTCTCATACCTCAAGAGTTTACCACATTGAGCTCACTCGAGGTGGGTTCTCTCGGTCACCAAAAAAGAGAGTCATCGGAGACCATTGTGGAATTTTAAGTCATTGAAAACCAAAAGTTTGCCAATTTGTTCCAAAAAGCATGTCTTAAAGCATTCCAAAGTAGTCAATTTCTAGCCGACAAGGAGTGGCTCAAGTGGTCCAACACGGTGTCCCCTAACAAAGGGACCCAAGTTTGAATCCCAATTGTCTCCTTGATTTACCACCCTCCCGGGCATTCGGCCTCCGCCACGGGCATGGGAGAGGGGGGAGAAATCTTTCTCTCTTAATCCTAAGTAGTCAATTTCTATCTAACATGAGTAGATGATAGACAATATTAAACATGATAGACAATATTAAACAACAGTAGATAATATGTAAAAGTCTTAGTAAAAATATATACAAGTTGATTTCCTATGTCCAAATGAGTTATGAAAATGTCTTTCTTAGTAATATGATTTAGAGAAAATAAGTGGTGGACCTCTATATGTTCAACTCTACTATGCAATTTAGGATTGTGAGAAAGATTGATTGCACTAATATTATCACAAAAGATAGGAGCAATATCATAATGTACATCAAAGTCTTAGAGCATTTGATTCATCCATGGAGTTTGGGTACAACAACTACTGATGGCTATGTATTAAGCCTCAATCATTGATAGAGCCATGTTTTGTTTCTTGGAGAACCAAGATGTCATAAATGTAGTCCAATGAGGAAGCAAGTACTACTTGTGCACCTTGTATCAATTAAGCACTTGTCATAAAACACATCACTATAGGCAGTTAGAGTAACATTCCTTGACTTACGATACAGTAACATACTGAATCTGACCTCCTTTTCATGCGAACCCTAATATTAAGTATTAGATGCTTTTGGGCTTAGTTCTTGAATAACTCCAAACATGGTATAAGTTTTACCCTTTTAGAGTTGAATAGTTTTACTAGAGTAATTGAAGCATGCTTAATAAATATTAGGAATTATACTATCTCCAACATAGATCCTATTTTGGAAATTCTAGGTAAATATATTTCCAACTCCATAAAGGCGGATAAGATACAAGATACATCGATATGTGAAACTTACATATGATATTCGAGGATGGTAAGCCTCAAGTTGAAGTAAAAGCCTTTAAATTTAGGCTTACAATAGATCCCACTTCCTACATGTGATAGGAGAAGAATCTTTGAGCATACTCTTGTAGGTATGATAAAGGAATTTCATATCTTTCTCCAATCTACTAAAGATAGTGAGTATGTCACTATCCTTTTCACCGTGTCTTCTTCTGTTGTGTTTAGTCCAAATGAGGTGGACACATCATGTAATAGCCTAGATTTCCAATACTCCATCAACACAACCTTTCCTTCCCACTTCATCCAAGCAAAGGTGAGAGCATACTAATCTCCAAATATTGAGTTTCAGTTGTGATCCAGAAGGTACATTCTCCATATAGGTGGTCATTTGTCTCAATACCATTATGACAAAAATAGCATCTAGAAGGTTCTCTTGGCTTCCACCTGCTAATTTTGTCCATGGTAGGAAGCCAGTCCTTGAGGGCCCTGTAAGAGGTTAAAATCCACCTCACTTGATGCATAGATAGCCAAAGATGTTCAAATGCTTAGTCTTCAGGTTGGACTTGTCTGCACTTTTCCCATAGATCAGCATCAGCTAGGTTGGATAATCTTTGCTAAAGCTAAGTTATTCTTCTCTACATGGTTGAGAGCCCCCAATTGGTGGGGTCTTAGACCAAGGTTCTTATTATATCTCCTCCTCATCCATAGACTCCGTGGTGGTTGTTCATGGATCAATATCTTAATCCTTTTCATGGTATAAAAGTAAGCTAGATCCATTTAGTTCTTCCAAAATAAATTCTTTTCCTTTAATAAGTAAAAGTAACAAATTTGATCATATACATATTAATAAAATGTTGGAAAATACATTATTAAATCATTAAAAATATAATAAAGGATAATGTAGAATTAATTTTTTTAGTTGAAAAAGTAATATCAACAAAAAGGAATCGTGAGTTGGATAATAGATGTGGTTGCATATAGAGTGCATGAAAGTAGTTCTTGTGAACATAATCCTAAAAATGAATCTAATTCCAAGATATTAAACATAAATATTTATTTGGTAAATATATATGGAAATAACCCCCTATCATCCAATCCATGATATCACCTAATAAATAATCTAAAAAGAAGAAATTAAACTCATATTGAAAATCTCACTTTTTAGTTTGCTTATGGGCCAATTTCATATTAAAAACATAATGTTGGATAGTTTTATTTAACTTGAAAATAAAATATAAGTTTAAGATATCAAATATCATAAACGATGAACCCAAAAGAGAATAATGTCAAATTTAGTTTCTACATGATTTAGTTAGCCAATATATCAAATTTTATATTAATTAGATAGTTCCTGATACCTTAATTTCCCTAGGAAGCATTCTATCTTAGTAATAAATCTATCTAAAATCAAATAAGACTTTAATGGCTTGATCTGATTTTTTCCCCTTCTACTAAAGATGTGCCATACTGGTCTTCGTTATATCATGGATCTTATTGTCCTTCGGATTTCAATATGACAGTTTAGGGACTGTCTCCTACCTCAAGTAGGAGACTATTCCAAACTGTACATTTACTCCCAATTTCATTTCTCCCTATCTCTCTATCTCTATCTGTCACTGACCCACGGTCTCCCTGCTCACCTTTCTGATTTGGTTTCCAAGTGATGGCTACTCCTCAATCCATATCCTGACTATCTAGAAATGAAATCTCCATTATGGCAGTTGGTTCTCTCACCACATGTTACCAAGTTTTCACTGTTTGATCACAGAATCCCTCCGGTCTACATAGATTATATATATAGTGCCTTCCGCTTCGCCCGTGGACCATGAGGAGTCATACCTTTCACATGCTGCTTTTATCCCTTCTCATCCTCCACTTTTTCCCGTGACTCTATACAAGAGATGGCTCCAGAAACCCCCTTGGCTAATTGCAGAACCTAGACCATCATGGGTGTTCCTTGAAGGTGTTCACAAGGTTCTTGTGTCTCTCAAACTGTGAGCGTTCCGCCAAACCTATCCTATTTGGGCTCAATAGAAGAAACTCTATCGTGAACCCAGAAGAACAATCAAATCCTAGAAAGCTAATTGAACTATTCTTGAGAACTTATTGAAGCCTTGCAAACACCCTGCCGTCCCTAAGATGTTAGGTAAATGTACGATCCATGTTTTCCCAATCCCGCTCCTCTATGAACCAACATAATCAATGATTTATTCATTGTGCTAGATTTGTGTGGTGCTTCTCAGATTGGTTAATCTGTGATGGTCTGGAGTTGTCATCTTGGAGGAGTTCATGCTGCTACTTACTCCTACTAGCATGGCAGTAAGCCTGGTTGGCGTTGCCGACCAAGTCAATATCCAAGCAAGGGGCCCCTGAGTTCGGGCAAGCTCGAGCAATCTGTTCATGTGATTTTTTGCAAAATCCTATGCCGCTCGTGACTTTGTGATTGGAGATCATACCTATAGAGTCTGAGTTCATTGTGAGCATGAACTAGAAGAATCCTCATTAAATATTTTATATTTTCCCTTTCATGCATCAATTATTTGTCTCACAAGTAAGGCACAATGGTATTTTTTTCCAGTTATTTCACTTTGCTACGCAAGTTTTAAACACCCTTTTTATCGATTTAGCCACATCACGCAGTATGGTTGAAAAATTATATGCAAAGGAAAATCAGTCCATTGACTCTATTTTTCAACTTTAAATTCAATAATTTATGTTATCTTCAAAAATTCATATATAATAATATATAATTCAAAAAATCATAACAAGTTTTGATGCCAAAAACTATTCACCGTCCAATGGTATTGTTTGAATGACTTAATTTTAATATCTATGTATGTGAATTTTTAAATATTTTACTTATCGAATGGAATTTAAGGAAATCTATATCAAAAAATTTAAAAGGAAGAAAATAAAGTAGAATATGTTATAGACTCAATGAAATAAAATCTACAAGATGTTGTGGTTTCAATAACTTTTTTTATCCTCCTTTTATCTCTCCTCATCCTCCACTTTTTCTAATCGGCTCTCTATGCGAGAGATGGCTCCAGAAACCCCCGTGGCCTAATTGCAAAACCTAGACCATTGTGCGCATTCCTTGAAGGTGTTCGTGAGGTTCTGGTTTTGCTCAAATTTACACTGAATGGGATGTTGAACCGATCTTGGTTGGGCTTAGTAGAAGAAACATTATCCTGAACCTAGAAAAATACTCAGAGACTACAAAGCAATTTGAAGGATTCTCAAGAACTTACTAAAGTCATACAAACACTCTACTATCAACAGATGTTAGGTAATTGTACGATCTATCTTTCCCCTATCATGCTCCTCTATGAACAAATCTAGTTGATGATTTATCCATTGTGCCAGATTTGTGTGGTGCTTCTCAAGTTGGTTAATATATGATGGGGTTTGTAGTTGTCGTCTTGGAGGATTTCAGGTTCCTACCTACTCCTACTCCCATGGAGGTAAGCCCAGTTGGCGTCAGTGACCAACTGAAGACCCAATCAAGGGGGCCTTGAGTTCAGACAGACTCGAGGAGTTTGTTCATGTGATTATTTGTTCAATCTTGTACTTCTTGTGACTTTGTGACAAGAGATCATACCTGTAGGGTTTGACTTCATCGCAAGAACAAACTGGAAGAATCCTCAGATAATATTTCATATTTCCTCTTTCATGCACAATTCTTTTTCCTCATAAGTTTGAGGGAAAATAGTATTTTCTCTAGTTATATCACTTTGCTATGCACGTTTCAAACATACTATTTTCATTGATTTATCCACTTCACATGATATGGTTGAAAAACAATATGCAATGGAAAATCAGTCCATTGACTCTATTTTTAGACTTTAAATTCAATAAATTATGTTATCTTCAAAAATTCATATAAAATAATATATAACTCAAAAAATTAATACAAAATAAGTTTTGAAACTAAAAAGTATTCATTGTCCAATGGTAGTGTTTAAATGACCTAATTTTAGTATATTTTTATGTGAATTTTTAAGGTTTTTACTTATTGATCAGAATTTATAAAATATACATCAAATAATTTATAAGTCAGAAAATAACGTAAAACATGCTATGGAATCAATAAGATAAAAAAATATGATAAAATCAACAAGATGATGTTGTTTTGAAACCTAATTCATTAACAAAATATCAATTTTAGGTTTCATGTGATCAATGATATATGTTAAACCTAATTATGTATATATGCTTAATAAGTTGTTTGAAGCTCTATTGAATATTTAGGATTGTCTATGGATATATATAGAATGTTTGTGAGGCATGTTGCACTCCTTAATTCTATTGAACAAATGATCTAATTGCACTCTTTAATCATATTGAGCAATCAATCTAATTTCTCTATCTGTTGATGTATGTTGCATTTTTCTTAATCATATTGAGCAATCACCTATGTTTTCTATATCTCTCCTTTGGGACATATTATTCTATACACCCCTACATTTGTAATAGGTTGACTCATGTGAGTAGTTATATACTGATATAAATATGATGATCTTCTCAATTTGTTGGATATGCTTGTTGACTCTAAAATTGTACTTTGCTCTCATCCTATTTCATGTTCTAATGTGTGGTTTAACTAAGTTGCTCCATTTGAGACATGAATCTCTATCTACAAGAGATGACGTCTTACAATCCTATGATTAATTGTAGTGATGATTTAATACTTTTTATGGGTCCTCTAACCCCAATTGATACCACACAGATGTTCTCATCCCTTATTGATGTTTTTATCTTGCATTTCCTATTTGCATGTGTGAATTGACTAGTCATAACTAGAAGTAGTGAAAGCATATATATTTCGAGGCACTGATGAATTAGTCATCTTGCCAATGCATTGAGGACTTAGTCCTCCTACAATATATTATAGTTTGGGCACTGGGGCTTTAAGTATCATGTCATGCATTGAGGTTTTAGTCATCTTGTCATGAACTGAGGTTTTAGTCCTCTAGCAAATACAATATTTATTTGGCACTAATATTTTAGTCCTCCTGTCTCATGATATTGAATACATGGGTTCCTATCCTTCTTGTTAGTATATGCTAGTATGCTTATTACTCACCATGCAACTATTTATATTCATGATGTTGATGATGAAATTGATCAAGGTAATAAAATTTCTAATTTATTATCTCTCTAAATGAAACATCTTTTTATTCTTTTAGTCATCCACTTGGATGCTTTTTTATCTTATTCTTGATTTGGGAAGCCTTGATAAGTGCATCTTTCCCTTTCCCTTAATATTGCTCAATCCATATTTATATGTGCATACAAACATTTTTATGATGATAACTTCCACTATGTCTTCTATTCTGGGGTATGCTTCCAACCCCTTTGGTGAAAGATAAGGGTGACTCATCATGATGATCAAGACTTGTCATAGTGGAGTTGACTCTTGCGAGTTAGATTTGAAGTATCTAAGACTTCCATCTTCTTAGAAGTTGAAGTTGATATTTTCATGTGATGGAGATTTTTATGTAGCCTTGGGAAATTTGAAATAGTAAATAAATTTTATTGATTATGTACTTTGGTCTATATGATATTCTTTTATGAATGATTATATAGTAATTATTCATCCATTGAGAGAATTTGGAGTGTTATTTATGGATTATGGGTCTTATTTGATTGAGTAGTGAATCCCCTCTTGGGTCCCACTCTTTACATGTATCAGACGACAAAATATGGGGTCTTAGGTAGGTACCACAAATTCCTCTTTAACGCTAGAATACACAATTTTCTAGGGCTTGATTTAAATGTAGCTCACAATCCAACACTAAATATGACATCTAGTCTAGAGGTAATAATATATAGTAAACTAATAATCATGCCTTTATACAACTTCTCATCTACCTTTTCACCTTGGTCATCTATATCAAGCTCTGTGATGTTAGGCCTAGGAGTGTAAACTTACTTGGTATTCTCCATTCCAAACCTCTTCAAGTGTTCATTAGTGTACTTGCTTTGATTGATGAAGTTTCCATCATTAGTTTGCTTGATTTGAAATCCAAGAAGAAGGTAAGATCCCCCGTCATGCTCATATCAAGTTCATTGTTCATGAGGGACAAAACTATTGGCAAAGATCAAGATTAGTATCCTCAAGAATGATATCATCAATGTATAGTTGAATATCTAAAGTGTGTTTTAGAAAGAGGGTAGACTCATCTTTTATCGCAATATAGATATTATTAATAAAAAAGTCTTAAGTTCTACATGCCAAGCTCTAGGGGCTTTTTTAAGACTACAAAGAGACTTTTTTAAGAGATAAACATTGTTTACATGCTTTTCATGTTCAAAATCCAGAGGTTGAGATACAAAGATTCCCCCCTCTAGTTCACCATTTCCAAAAATGCTTATAACATTTGTTTGATATAATGAGAAATTGTTATGACTATAAAAGGCAAGACACATGGATAGATTTTATCTAGAAACATGAGTATATGCTTGATCAAAATCAATACCTTCTGGTTGATTGTATCCTTGCTCTACTAACCTTAATTTGTTCCTCACTACCTCTCCTTGTTCATCAAATTTGTCCTATTATACCTACTTTGTTCCTGTGATTTTTCTATCCCTTGTCTTAGCAGAATCGTCCACACCTTGTGAATTTCATATTGTTCCGTCTCTAATTGCATAGATAGTATACACTCCCCATTTTCATGATATTCTTTTACATCCTTTGGCTCAAGTTATGATATGAAGGCATTGTTGTCTTTTTCTTTGTTGAATGCAGTCAGTTTCTTCACACTTTCAAATCAATTACCTACATTGATTTCTTTTGCATGATCTTTAGAAAATATGGAGGGAGATCCTTCTTTTCTTCTAATTGAGAGAAATCATATTCAACCACCTCTTTATTTATTTTTTATGTCTTGTTCTTCTAATATATCAATAACTTCATCTAGCACATCATCATAAACAACATTTTTTTAGTAAAGAGGGGTTAAATTTAACAAATTAATATTTACAGATTCCGCTATTTAACATAGACAAATGTTATAAACTATATATGCTCTACCAAAAATGCTATAGCCAAGAAATAAAGCCTTATATGATTAAGTATAAAATTTTATCAATATCATCTTTGATGACTAAGAAATCAATACTTAGGTTTCTACATTGACATACCTCATGGGGGTTTCTTAATGAAAGGATGAATGAAAACCCAATTTTGCACAAAGCAAGAGACACTAACAGATTCAATCCAAAATATCTTAGGAGGTTCATACTCTAAGACCATTTTCCAAGCAATTTCTTATAGAGATTTATTCTTGCTCTCTACAACCCCATTTTGTTGATGTGTATGAGATGGACCACAAAACTATTCAAACAAATCATTTGAACTTCTCCCCCATAATCATTACGTATAAAGACTATTCAACAAGAAGCTTAATTTTTAATTCATTTACAAACAAATCAAAAAACATCGAGTGTATCACTCTTAACTACCAAAATGAAGGTCCAAGTAAAGTGAGAAAATCATCAATAATAACCAAGAAATACTTTCTACCTCTAAGTGTTTAGGAGTGCATTTTTCTAAATAGATCAATATGAAAAAGCTCAAGAGCTACTTTCTTACGAATGACTTATTTGAACTTGAAGGAATATTTGGTTTTCTTCACTTGTTTGCAAATTATGAATTCCTATGTTTTCAAAATCCAATTTAGGAATCTCTTTAACTAAATATGTTTCAGTCAACATCTTTACTTGATGCAAGTTAACATGATCTAGCCTATGGTTCCATAAAAATACATCATTTCTATACATTTACCAAATATTGCCTTATGATAGTTATAAAAAATAGTGTAGAGGTTTTCGATTCTATTTACCTTATGTATAACATTTTAAGTGAGGGAATCTAGCAACAAGCATTCAAGAGATGTAAATAAAACAAGATAACCATTATCACATAATTGAAAACACTTATTAAGTTGTGATATAGGTCATCCACAAGGAGTACATTCTTATACAAAGAGGATTACCTACATTACCCTCACCTACGACCTTTCCCTTCTTGTTGTCAAAAAAGTTGCAGATCCACATTTCAGCTTTCAAAAAGTGTTGAAGTAGCTTTTTTTATCCAGTCATATGCTTGGAACATCCACTATCAACTATCTATTTTTCATTTGCTTTAGAAGAATATAAGTCAATGCCCTATATATTTAAACTTTGGGACCCATGGTTATCTTGGGGAACCAAATCATTTCGGTTTTGGTCTTTTTCTTCTTATATGGAGAAAACGAAGAAAAATGAGCATCACTCTTACAATGAGAACAAACCATGTCATCCTTTGTGGTAGAAGACTCTCCATAGAATATTGAAGGTCCCTTACCCTTCTTCTTTTTCTTGCTCTTTTGGCCACCTTCAAATCAAACCACTTATACTCAGTTTTTTAGTAGAGTGATCTAGGAAGTCATTTATGAACTTCTTTCCCCTAAGAAACTTTTTAGATGAATCTCTAAGAATATGGTATATCATCAATAAGAGTAACAATGGTAGAAGATAAACTAGATATATCTTCTTGAGCATGCAAAAGATCAACTCTAGATAAAGGGATTTACTCACATAAGTAATGATAGGAACTTAATTTGAATGAAACATGTTTTAGATTCAAGATCATTTTCTTTAGAAATAAATTTAGCATTTTCATTTATAAGCAAGGTAAGCTAATCAAGGTAAGTTTGATTTTAAGCACATTTATTTGCTTGAGATAAACACCATTTTCAGTTCAACACTATTAAATTGAATATCAAGATCGAGGTTAAGCCTTTGTAGAGTATATATGTTATCCTTAAGAACATTTTCATCTTGCTCAAAGTGCCTATCCTAGCATACAAGTCATGAATGATTTTAGATAATATTTTCTTCTTTGACTCAAATTTTGAATAAGACGTACGGGAAGCAGGGATAATAGTAAATAGAATATTAGAGATTTCAGGAAGGTTTACCTCACTTACTTCAATAACTTCTCACTAGCTCTTTCCATGAGTTCCATGTTGCATTCATCTTCACTTGAGCTTGAGTCACTAATGGAGGAGGAATCTCAAGCGACATGGGTTTTCTCCTATCCTTTTTGTCTCTTTGCTTGTGTCTTCCCTCCTTGCGGTGATTATTCTTTTCTTTTCGACATTCATTAAGTAAATGCATGCAATAGTAGATGAGGAGTATTTACCCATGTAGATTTTTCCTATGGATGCTTCAAAGTCACTTGAGGACCAATCTTCACTTGAGGAAGCAGGATGTTGGTTCATGACTTGAGCTTGCACAAGTTCCTCAACATGATCTTTAATTGTAGCCTACTCCTTCTTCTTAGATGACTCCGCTTATTTTTCCTCTTCTTCTTGTGAGTTGAGTTTAACTCCATAGACCTGAAGATTACTTATAAGTTCTTCAATGGTAGGAGTTAAAAGTGACTTCGTTCCTCAATGTCTGCCACCTTCTTGTCCCACTGTTGAGGAAGAGACTGGATAATCTTAAAGTTCACCTTACCTTTGTCCATAGTATGGCCCAAAGAAGCAGGACCATTCATAAGGGTCTTGATCCTTGCATACATATTAACTACACTCTCCTTCTTGCCCATTATAAAACCTTCAAAGAGTTGAGTGAGCATTAGACTTTACTTTCCTTGACTTTTCTCGTCCCTCTAAATGTGATGCACATATTATCCTAATTCTCATGTTCTTTTTCCCAAAAAGATATGTGGTTGAACTCAATCGGTATAAGTGCAGAGTAGAGGGTGCTAATTTCTCTAGTATTGAGTAGTGCCTTCTTAAAGCTTGAGTAACTCCAAGTTCTTACCTCACCTTGTGGAAGTGTATGGAAAACCTACCACATTCTGCATGTCAAATCTCATCCCTTGGATATATAATCACATCCTTCTCTTCCAATAGAGAAAGTTAGTGGCATAAAAGATTGGAGGATGCATGGAGAAGACACCTTTAATGCTAAGTGAACTAAGCATGTTGTTTCCCATCTTCTCTTACTTGTGGGAGGAATGTGTTGAAGAAGACCTTTCTTTGATACCACTTGCTAGATGTGTGGGCCCTAGAGGTCAGGTAAATAGAGATAAAAGAACTTGCACTTATTTTTTAGACCTTCAAATTGTATGGAAATTAGAGTGCAAAACAAGCAAAGCAAGGTTGCTAGAGATTGAACAAGAACCAAGGAACATAAGTAATTATACTGGTTCCAACCTCTAAATCTACATATGTACTCCACTACCTAGATAGGTTAAGCTCTAGGATTTTGAACACTTGGGTTCCACTTGAAATTGTTTATAAGAGTAACACCTAGAAGACCTTCTATTTTTTAAGACTGAGAGTAACTAGCTTCCCTTTAATGCCAAGGGAAACAATAACATTATCGAAGACTTACCAATCCACCGACCAAGGTCTTATCTACCCTTGACTTGTATATTCTACCTTGAGCCTTACTTCCTTCACTAAGAAAGCAATCTTTAATACACCTTGTTTTAAGAAAGGAGATTGTGGAAAGGAGATTTTTGAGCTTTAAAAAGATCATAATGAAGCTAGATCTCTCAAAGAATTTTGTAACTTCCCCGGATTTGAGGCCTCAAATAAAATTATCTTAAAAGGAATGATTGGACTACCCATATCACCAAGTCACACCTCCTTTTCAGGGAGCCCATCACTAAAGAACTTTGTGGTTAAGAGTGATCATTCCAGAGTACTATTAGAATAATTGACTAGTAGGAAAGTTTATCCTAGCTTGCACGTGAGTTAGGATAAAGCACACAGTTAAGGCTAGTGGTGGTTTGTGAGGCCAGTTTTCATTATTAAAACTCTACTAGAGCCTTGGTGGTGGGCCCAGGTTTTACAAATGGTATCAGAGCCCATTCCCCTTCAGTAGTTGGGCCCCACTTGGGTCTGTGGCATGCTAGTCTTTAAGTCGTGTGTCCAAGTACGTTGTAAAAGACTAACCTAATTGATGGATCCAACCTTGCACTAGCATCCGTGGTCAGAAGTTGGGTGTACATGGGCCATTTGGGTCAACATTCCAAATGGGGATATATTATGAGACCATATAATTGAGCCTTGACGAGGATCTCAAGAGTCTAATGGGGGAGATTGTAACTCCCAAGATTTGGTGCCTCTGATAAAATGATCTTAATGTTGGCTAAATGGACATCATCAAAATCCTTTTGTTTTGAAAATGACAAACATTTCATTCTTGTGGATCTAATGTGCTATTTGAGTGTTGCAGGAACTAGGTGGATGACACAACTTTCGAAGATCTAAATGCTCACAATGTGATAATTTCATGATTGTAATCAAATGTAAAAAACTTGTACAAGTATATAATGTGCAAGTACTTAGATATCATGTAAATCAAGCATTTAGATCTTCCCTAGCCATTCACAACACTTAGATAGGCCATCCCCTATAATAGTGTCACAACTGCACACTCATACACACTTAGTATTCATCTGGAACCACCAAAACAGAGACACTCTCAGTTGAACTCTTTGTCGACTGAGACAAGCTCGGTCGAACAACTTCTCGACCGAGAGTCTCCCAGATTATTTCTTCTAATAGGTTCTATAGCCTTTAGACACAACAGACAAGGCAGTTGGGAGTTGGAATGGAACGTTATATGCACTTGCTCCAGACAGTCCCTCGGTCGATAAAATCTATGAACGACGGACTCTCGATCGACAAACTTCTCGACCGAGAAGAACTCTGTCTGCACTTTTTAGAATTAATAAACTAGTTGTTGCTTAAGCAATTAGTGGATGCCTAACGGCTAATTGAGCACTTAGAACCCCATAGAAAGTGTCTAGAACGTCCTTAAATACTCATAGGCCATTCCTATAAATAGGACATATCTTAGGACACCCAAAACACACTTGTGCAATACTTGAGCATGCATACTTGCAATTAGCAATCCTTTCTTGTGAGCAATTGAGCAACTCTAGCATTTCTCACCCTTTCCATTGCTAAAAATTTGTGTCCTAAAGGCTAGCATCTCTGACCCACTGCACTTCCACTTCCATACACATTAGTTAGGAGATCAAAACGCTTGATATAGGAAATCAAGCCTTGTGCTACAACGGTAATTGTAATTTCTATTTTCTCTTCTTGTTCCTTCTTATTGCTTGTACTCTCCCTTCTACTCCTAGGGTTGGAGGCTGCAGATTGGAGAGGGTGCTATCTTCTCGGTGGAGAAGGAGGACTTTGGACTACTTCTAGATGGTCTCAACGGGAAGCTACTTCAAGGAGGAAGGCTACTTCAAGGGGGAGCTTGAAGTTACTTCAAGTGAAGGCTGCTTCATAGTTGGTGAGACGACTTCGGGATGAAGGCTGTCCAAAGGGTGAGGAAAGTATTTATAATTTTGTCTAACATCCTAAAAAGGTAATAAAATTCAAGTACTTTCAAATCCCAATTGGAAACAACTGGGTAGTGGACTCACTCCCTTAGTTTTTGCTAAGGGTGGAACCACTCTAAACACCTTGCCTCTTTCTTCTTATCTCAATTGTGGTTGCTTGAGTTGAATTATTGTCAAAATAATTATAAAACCCTATTCACCTCCCTCTAGTGGTTTTTCAATTGGTATCATAGAAAGGCTTCTAGGAACTCTAACAAAGTCTTGAAGAATGGGTGACGGGGTACTCAACAACCTCAACTTGGAAGGGACACTTGTGGTTAGACCTCCACCTTTTGATGGCACTAAATACACCTACTGGAAGAGGAGGATGCAGTTCTATTTCCAGGGAATTAGCTGGGATCTCTGGGGGATGGTGTCAAATCCATATGACTTTCCTCAAACAGAGTATGCAACATGGGATGCTAATACGGTATGATCAGCCCCAATGAATGCAAAAGTTGTAAGTATACTCTATTGTTCAATTTCCGTTGGTGAATTCAGTAGAATATCAAATTACAAAATAGCATATGAGATATGGCATAGACTCTTTATAACCTATGAAGGAACTGTTCAAGTTAAGAATTCTAAAATCGGAATGCTTAAACAAAATTTCGAATAGTTTCGTATGGATCAAAATGAGTCTATTAGTGAAATGTATGCAAAATGTTCTTCTATTGTGAATGGTTAAATGCTTTAGGTAAAGTAATCAACAAAGAAGATCAAGTATAAAAAATTCTTAGGTCGCTACCTCCCAAGTACAAGCCCAAGGTGACTGCTATTGAAGAAGCAAATGATCTCACCCGACTAAGGATGGAGTAACTCATTGGTAACTTAGAAGCACATGAGGCAACATTAGAGGAAGAAGAACGATGAGAGCGTGAACTTCAACAAGGAAGAAAGAAATATATGGCCCTAAAAGCTTCAAAGATCATCACTCAAGAAAATGATGAAACAAGTGATGGAGATGAAGAAGAAGAAGCTCTAATTGTTAATGGTAAGAAATATAGAAGATTTAGATCTAACAAAGTTGTTGGTTCTTCTTGTCCCTCTCCTAGGTGTTTTGAATGTGGAAAGAAGGGACATCTCAAGAATGAATGTCCTAAAGCAAAGAAAGAAAAGAAAAGCTCATCCAAGAAGAAGGGAGAAAAAGCATTCAAAGTTGTATGGGATGAGTCAAGTGATAGTGAAAGTGGAGAAGAGAATGTGGAGTGTCGCATGGGCAAAGAAGATGATAGTAATGATTCTCAAGAGGTAAGCCTTCTTGATTTTCCAAAAGCAGATCTAATTGTTAGTCTACAAGATACTCATGACAAATATGTTGATTGCAAAAAGAAACTAAAGAATATTACTAGAACTAATGAGGATCTATATGCTAGATTGAATAATCTTTCTTTCGAAAAGGACAATACTGCTTCTAAAAATTTGACTTTGAAATCATCTTTAAATGATTGCAATATGAAGCTGCTTACTTTAGAAACAAATCATGATCTTCTTTCTCAAGAAAAGGTTGATTTGCTTGCAAAACTGAATAATTTTCAGACTCAACCTATCCTATGTAATCATCTAGATTATGATGCTATTGTTAAGGAAAGAAACTCATTATTATCTGATCTAGATAAAGCAAAGGTAGATATCAATAAGAAGATGGATGAGATTGCTAAACTGCAAAGAGAAATTAATAGTTTAAGGGGTAATGATGTTCTTGATAATATTTTGAAATATTCTTCTAGTGACAATGGAAGAAGAGGTTTAGGATATGTTCTAAAAGAAAAATCCTATCAACCTAAACCTAGAAGAACTCAAACACCCAAAACCAAGACCATGTATGTACCCAAGAACACAACTCAAAATCATAGAAAGAGAAATGAAATTGATTCTATTTGTTGTCATTATTGCTTGCGTCTTGGACATTATTCCTTTTCATGTCCTTACAAGAAAAAGGTTGTTTATCTAATATGGGTTCCAAGACCCCAAACCTAGCAAATTTAATATGATTGAATTGAGATTTGACCTAACACTTCATTTTAATATCTTAATGTCTCATCTCAACTAAATAGAGTGGTACCTTAGCATATTACAATGATTTAAGCCCAAACAATTTACTAAAACAAACAAAAACATTCCCGGTCAAAAAATAGTTCGAATGAGACATCCTTAGTGGAGAAAATATTCGACCGAGGGAAAGCCTGTGACAAATCTGAAATCTACAGTAGAATTTATAGTGAAAACAACAACTATTCCGGTCAAAGATTTTTTGATCGGAGCAAAAATCAGTCGAGAAATTGTCGACCAAGTGAATTTCTATTTTAGTGCAGTTTCAACCTGTACAACAAAAACTTTCTCAGTTGACAAATTGTTCGACCGAGACATCTGTCGGTCGAAATATTTGTCAACCGAATGAAGATCTGTTCAGTTTAATTTGTTAAATCATGATTCAATTTATTGTTAAACGTACCTAACCATAATGGACCATCACATGGGTACCAAAACCTATATTTTATTGTAGGATTGGGTAGTTGACAATGGATGTTCCAAACACATGACCGGGAACAAGGATGCATTTCAAACTTTTGAGGAAAAGAAAAGAGGAACAATCACTTTTGGAGACAATGGTAAAGGTAAAATTTTTGGAATAGGTAATATTGGTACAAACCTTGAAATAAAGAATGTTTTACTTGTTGATGGTTTGCACCATAATTTAATAAGTATCAGTCAATTATGTGATAGTGGATATGATATTTTATTCAACAAAAATTGCTGCAAGTTACTAATAGAAAACACTACAAATGTTGTTTATGAAGGAAAAAGAGTTGGAAATCTATCCTTAGACCGAACTCTATGCAATCTGTAGTTGGAAAATGTTTACTTGCAAAAGAAAATGCTTTACAACTATGCCATAGAAAATTACGTCATGCTAGTTCATATGTTATCAAAAAGCTAGTTAAATATGATCTTGTTCGTGGTTTGCCTAAGTTATCTTTTGATCAATCTAAAAATTGTGAACCGTGTACTTTGGGTAAACAAACTAAAACTTCTTTTAAACCCAAAAACATGCTTAGCACTAGCAGATCACTAGAACTTATTCATATGGATTTGTTCGGACCTATGAGGACACAATCTATTGGTGGGAAAAGATATTGCTTTGTTATTGTTGATGACTACAGTAGATATATGTGGGTACATTTTCTTATAAATAAAGATGATACTATTCAAGTTTTCATATAGTTTTGTTTAAAGATTGAAAATCAATTAAAAACAAAATATGCACAATTAGGAGTGATCATGGTGGAGAATTTGAGAATCATCTATTTGAAGAATTCTGCACATCTCAAGGCTACACTCACAATTTTTCTGCTCCACGCACTCCACAATAAAATGGCATAGTTGGAAGGAAAAATCGGTCATTACAAGAAATGGCTAGGACTATGATGCTTGAACATAATACACCTAAAACATTTTGGGATGAAGCAGTAAACACAACTTGTTATGTGCTAAATAGAGTAACTATACCCTCTTATTTGAAGAAAACATGTATACTAAGAAACCAAGGGTTGACTATTTTCATATTTTTGGCTAAACTTACTATATCTTGAACTCAAAAGATGATAAAGAAAAGTTTGACTCTAAATCACAAAAAGCCTTTTTCTTGGGATATTCAACTTCTAGTAAAGCATTTAGACTTTACAACACTATCTCTAGAAAAGTTGAAGAATCCATTCACATTACTTTTCATGAAGAACTAAGAATTGAAAATTATGATATAGTTGATATTCATCATCAAGTAGAAAATCTAACCATGTCAACTAAAGATGATCAAAATGCTAAAAATGATCAACAAGTTGAGACACAACAATCCGTTCCTAGACTCATTAAGGATCACCCTCAAGAATTAATCATTGGAAATCCTAATGATAAAATAAAAACCGGCTTATCTTTTAGAGATGTTGCAAATATGGCATTTGTATCTATAATTGAACCTAAGAAGGTGACTGAAGCTCTAAAAGATGATTATTGGATAATGACAATGCAAGAAGAATTAAACCAATTCACTAAGAATGATGTATGGGACTTAGTTCCTAAACCTCCAGATAAAACCATTATTGGAACTAAGTGGGTTTTTAGAAATAATTTAAATGATGTCGGGGAAATAGTAATAAATAAAGCTAGGTTGGTAGCACAAGGGTATAATCAACAAGAAGGAATAGACTTTGATGAAACTTTTGCACCAGTGGAAAGACTTGAAGCCATTAGAAAGCTACTAGCTATAGCTGCCCACAAAAACATCAAACTATTCCAAATGGATGTAAAAAGTGCATTTCTAAATGGAATAATACAAGAGGAAGTATATGTTTCCCAACCACCTAGTTTTGAAATTCCTGGTAAAGATGATCTTGTTTACAAACTTAAGAAATCACTTTATGGTTTAAAACAAGCACCTAGAAATTGGTATCAAAGGCTCAAAAACTATCTCTTTGATAACAATTTTTCAATTGGAAATTCAGATTCTACTTTATTTTTCAAAACATATGAATCTGACTTCTTAGTTGTTCAAATTTATGTTGATGATATTATCTTTGGTGCATCAAATGAATATTTATGTAAACAATTTAGTGATATTATGCAAAAGGAATTTGAAATGGGTCTCATGGGAGAATTGACTTTCTTTCTTGGTTTTCAAATAAAGCAAACGCCTGCTAGGATTTTTGTAAGCCAAGAGAAGTATATAAATGAACTTTTAAAACATTTCGAGATGGAACATTGCAAACATGCTACCACTCCAATGGCTACCTCTACTAAAATTGATAAGGATGAAAATGGGGAACTCATTGATGATTCCTTATATAGGGCCATGATTGGTAGCTTGATTTACTTAACCGCTTCTAGACTGGATATCATGTTTTCCGTTGGGCTTTGTGCTAGATTTCAAACAAAACCCATGCAAACTCATTTTCAAGCTGTCAAATGGATTCTAAGATACTTAGTCGGCACCACAAACTATGGTTTATGGTATCCTAAAAGACAATCTTTGGATTTGAAAGATTATAACGATGTTGATTATGCTGGTTGTCGACTTGACCAAAAAATCACATGAGGAAGTTGTTTCTTATTAGGAAGAGCCTTAGTATCATGGTTTAGCAAGAAACAAAACACAATTGCCCTGTCTACCACTGAAGCTGAATATATGGCAGCTGGGTCTTGTTGTGATCAAGTGTTTTACATGCAACAAGTCTTACATGATTACAACTTTACATTTTCATCTACGCCTATCTTTTGTGACAATACAAGCGCTATAAACTTGGCACATAATCCTATTTTACACAGTCGTGCCAAACATATTGAAATCCGTCATCATTTTCTAAGGGATCATATCTCTAAAAATCATGTATCCCTTCATCATGTTGATACGGAAGATCATTTGGCTGATATTTTCACAAAACCGCTTCCATTAGATCAATTCAATAAAATAAAGAAGCAACTAATCATTACTCCCTTAAAATATGTTCTCTTTGACATTTGTGCTTCTTAAATCGGTTGTTTTTCTGATCCTTACATTTTGGCTTCAAATGCACATCCTTTCAAATGATTTGATGGTATCTTTTTAGGGGAGAACAAATTAAGGGGGAGTTTTAACACATGATTTTAACGGCTATCTTTTTGAAATGACAAAGGAGGAGAAATAATATAAATCTTAAATACTCCATCAATGAGTTTCATAATCTCTTGGCTTTATATTAAAAGTTGCTACATTCCCTAAGAGTTGGACTTTATGTTCCACACTTCTTTGATAATAATAAGCACACATTCCATAAACAAGAGAAGGAATACACAAGGAAAATCTCAGGGATGAAACTCAACTCATTTTAAGATTACTTGATTTATATTTAGAAATGTTTGTCATCTTCAAAAAGGGGGAGATTGTTGGCTAAATGGACATCATCAAAATCCTTTTGTTTTGAAAATGAAAAACATTTCATTCTTGTGGATCTAACATGCTATTTGAGTGTTGTAGGAACTAGGTGGATGACACAACTTTGGAATCTCTAAATGCTTACAATGTGTTAATTTCATGATTGTAATCAAATGTAAAAAAATTATACAAGTATATAATGTACAAGTACTTAGATATCATGTAAATCAAGCATTTAGATATTCCGTAGCCATTCACAACACTTACATAGGTCATCCCCTATAATAGTATCACAACTGCACACACTCACACACACTTAGTATTCATCTAGAACCACCAAAACAAAGACACTCTCGGTCGAACTCTTTGTCGACTGAGACAAGCTCGATCGAACAACTTCTCGATCAAGAGTCTCCCAGGTTATTTTGTCTAATATGTTCTATAGCTGTTAGACATAGCAGACAAGGTAGTTAGGAGTTGGAATCGAACGTTATATGCACTTTCTCCAGACAGTCCCTCGGTCGACAAAATCTACGACCGACGGACTCTCAGTCGACAAACTTCTTGACCGAGAAGAACTCTGTCTGCACTTTTTAGAATTAATAAACTAGTCGTTGCTTAAGAAATTAGTGGATACCTAACAGCTAGTTGAGCACTTAGAACCCCGTAGAAAGTGTCTAGAACGTCCTTAAGCATTCATAGGCCATTCCTATAAATAGGAAATGCCTTAGAACACCCAAAACACACTTGTGCAATACTTGAGCATACATACTTGCAATTGGTAATCCTTTCTTGTGAACAATTAAGCAACTCTAGCGTTTGCTAACCCTTTCCATTTCTACAAATTTGTGTCCTAAAGGCTAGAATCTCCTACCCACTACACTTCCACTTCCATACACATTGGTTAGGAGATCAAAACGCTTGATATAGGAAATCAAGCCTTGTGCTACAATGGTAATTGTAATTTCCATTTTCCCTTCTTGTTCCTTCTTATTGCTTGTAATCTCCCTTCTACTCCTAGGGTTGGAGGTTGGGGATTGGAGAGGGTGCTATCTTTTTAGGTGGAGAAGGATCTTCTCGGTGGAGGAGGAGGACTTTGGACTACTTCTAGAAGGTCTCAAGGGGAAACTACTTCAAGGAGGAAGGCTACTTCAAGGGGGAGCTTGAAGCTACTTCAAGTGAAGGTTGCTTCATAGTTGGTGAGACGACTTTGGGGTGAAGGTTGTCTATAGGGTGAGGAAAATATTTTTAATTTGTGTAACATCCTAAAAAGGTAATAAAATTCAAGTACTTTCAAATCCCAATTGGAAACAATTGGGTAGTGGACTGACTCCCTTAGTTTTTGCTAAGGGTGAAACCGCTCTAAACACCTTGTCTCTTTCTTCTTATTTGAATTGTGGTTGCTTGAGTTGAATTATTGTTAAAATAATTATAAAACCCTATTCACCCCCACTAGTGTTTTTTCACTTAAAATGAATGATAGGACTACCCATATCACCAAGGTGCACCTCCTTTTTAGGGATCCCATCCTAAAGAACTCTATAGTTAAGCATGCTCATTCCATAGTAATACTAGAATGGGGACCAGTCTTGAAGTTTATCTTGGCTTGCACGTTAGTGAGGACAAAGCATGCAATTAAGGCTAGTGGTGGTCTATGGGACTAGTCATCATTCTTGAAACTCTTCTAGAGCCTTCAATGGTGGGCCCGAGTGTTACAAATTCTTAGATCATTCTTAATGGCAATAGACAATATCAAGCTCAAGAATGGTTAGGAGGCTCTAGGGGCTTTTCACTCAACTATAGTATATTAGCATGGAAGATAACTTTGGAATGAAGTCCAATGGTCTTTATTTATAATTGAGGGCACTCACTTACCAGTAGAGTACTTTAGTTTGCATTCTAGTAGTTTTAGATGTTTGTCACATTTATAAGGGACGTAATTCACCTTTTTTTCTCTCTCTATCTTTAACTGTTAGTTTGCACTTCACAACTACAGTAACATTGGTAGAGATGCAAGGTATGTAAATCTCCCAATGGAACCAAAAACAAGCTTTTAGATTCATCAAATTAATGCAATGACAGTTAGCATCTCCATTGTTGACATTGTCTGACTAAGGCAAGTAGGCTCATTGATCGAGATAGTCTTTGGACAATCTTGACCGATGAAAAGCCCATACCTGAATTTAAGTCATGTGATTCATAATTCCATAAATCATAGAATTAAAGTTTTTAATTATTATAATCTTAATTACAAGTCATAAAGTCATTGTAAATGATTTATAGCAACAATCTAGGTGATAATTGATCAATTATTTAATTGTTACTTTTGGGTTGTTCTAACTTGAATTTCTCCAAATTAGAGTTTGTGAATTCCAATGTTTTGATTGTACTTAATGATTTCAAATGGTATAAAAAAACAATATACATGAAATGAATGGTGGAAGTCATCATCAAAATATAGATAATTTATGGAAGTTAGTGGTATCAAAGCTTGAATGACGCATGGAGAAGCCACCTTCAATGTTGAGTGAACCAAGCATGTTGTTTCCCATTTTCTCTTACTTGTTGGAGGAATGTATTAGAGAATACCTTGCTAATACCACTTTTTAGATGTGTGAGCTCTAGTGGTGGGATAAATAGAGCTAAAAACACTTGCACTAATTTTATAGACCTTCAAGCTATATGGAAACTACAGTGCAAAAAACAAGCTAACTAAGGTTTCCAGAGATCAAATAAGAACAAGGGAACATAAGTAATGATAGTGGTTACAATGCCTAAATCTAGAGATGTGCTCCACTACCTAAAGAGGTCAACCTCTAGTATTTTGAAACTTGAGTCCCACTTTAAGTTGTTTATAAGAGCAACACAAATATGACCTTCTCTTTTCCAGGACAAAGTGTAACTAGCATATCTTTAAGGCCAATGGAGCCAATAACATTACCAAGGACTTACTTGTCCACTGACCAAGGTCTTATCCACCCTTGACTTCGATGTTCCCCCTTAAACCTTCACTTTCTTCACCAAGGAAGCAATCTTCAATTTTCCAAGCTTTGAGAGAGGAGATTGGAGAAAGGATATTTAAGAGATTCATAAAGATGGTAATGAAGCTAGCTCCATCAAAGAATTGTTAGATCACTGTTAATGACAAAATAAAGTAATCAAGCTCAAGAATGATTCAGATGTGCTAGGGGATTTTCACTCAACTATAGTATATTAGCATGGAAGGATACTTTGGAATAAAGTCCAATGGTTCATATTTATAATTGAGGGTGCTCACTAGCCAGTAGAGTATTTTAGTTTGAATTCTAGTCTTTTTAGAGAAATTTGTTGCTTTTACAAGGGACATAAATAACTTTTCTTCTCTCTATCTAATAGTTAGTTTGCACTTCACAACTAGAGTACAATTTTTCCAGATGCAAGGTATGTAAGTCTACCAATGGAACTAAAAGACAAGCTTTTAGCTTCATAAAACAAGTACAATGATAGTTAGCATCTCGATCGTTGATATTCATGAGCAAGGAAAGTAGGCTCATTGACCGAGATAGTCTTTGGACAATCTTGACCATTGAGAAGCCCATACCTACATTAAGTTGTTTGATTCAGAAGGTGCATAAATCATCGAACCAAAATTTCTAATTATTATAATTTTAATTACCCATTTTAAAACCTTAAAGAGTTGAGTGAGCACTAGACTTTGGTTTTCTTGACTTGCCCCATCCCTCTAAATGTGATGCATTGATTATCCCAAATCTCATGTGCTTTGTCCCAAAAAGAGATGTGGTTGAGCATGGTTGGTATAAGTGCAGAGTAGAGGATGTTCACTTTTGTAGCATTGATTTGTGTCTTCTTCAAGGTTGACTCACTCCAAGTGTTTATCTCACCTTCCGAAGGTGTAGGGAAGACCTACCACTTTCTACATGTCAAATCACATCCCTTGGATGTATACTTTCATCCTTCTCTTCCAATAGAGGAAGTTAGTGGCATCAAAGATTAAAGGACGCATGGAGAAGTCACCTTCAATGTCGAGTGAACCGAGCATGTTTTTGTCCATCTTCTCATACTTGTGGGAGGAATGTGTTGGAGAATACCTTGCTTTAATACCACTTGTTAGATGTGTGGGCTCTAGAGGTGGGGTAAATTGATCTGAAAACACTTGCACTAATTTGTTAGACCTTCAAATTATATGCAAATTATAGTGAAACTAAACAAGCAAAGCAAGGTTTCCAGAGATTGAATGAGAACCAAGGAACACAAGTAATTATAGTGGTTCCAACATCTAAATCTAGAGATGTACTCCACTAGCTAGAGAGGTCAACCTCTAGGATTTTGAACACTTGAGTCCCACTTTAAATTGTATATAAGATTAACACCAAGAAAACCCTATATTTTCTAGGACTGAATGTAACTAGCTTCCTTTTAAGGCCAAGGGAGCCAATAACATTACCTAAGACATACCTATCTACTGACCAAGGTCTTATCCACCCATGACTTGGATATTCTACCTTGAACATTCACTTCCTTCACCAAGGAAGTAATCTTTAATTCGCCAAGCTTTGAGAGAGGAGATTGTAGAGAGGAGATTTGAGAGCTTTAAAAAGATCATAATGAAGCTAGCTCTCTCAAAGAATTCTTAGATAACTCTTAATGACAATAGAAAGTAATCAAGCTCAAGAATGATTAGGAGGCTCTAGGGGCGTTTCACTGAACTATGGTGTATTAGCATGGAAACAACCTTGGAATGAAGTCAAATACTCACTAGGTAGTAGAGTACTTTAGTTTGAGTTCTAATCATTTTAAAGAGATTTGTTGCTTTACAAGGGACATAAATCACTTTTTTTTCTCTCTCTAACGATTAACTGCACTTCACAACTACAATACCATTGGTCGAGATGAAAGGTATGTAAGTTTGCCAATTGCACCAAAAGACAAGCTTATCTTTTAGATTCATCAGCCGAGTACAATGATAGTTAGCATCTCAATAGTTGACATTGCATGACTAAGGCAACTAGGCTCATCGGCCGAGATCGTCTTTGGACAATCTTGACCGGTGAAAAGCCATGACCTGCAATAAGTCATTCAATTCCATAGTGCATAAATCATTGCATCGAAATTTCTTTTTATTATATAAGCTTAATTACATATCATAAAGATAATTGATCTATTCATTAATTTTTTATTTTGTGTTGTTTTAACTTGAATTTATCCAAACTAAAGTTTGTAAATTCAAATACTTTGAATGTACCTAATGATCTGAAATGGCCTAAAAAAAGAGTGTTCAATATACACGAAATAAATGGCGAACATCATCATTCA
Organism: Alisma plantago-aquatica; assembly: GCA_963693085.1. Classification (NCBI taxonomy): domain Eukaryota; kingdom Viridiplantae; phylum Streptophyta; class Magnoliopsida; order Alismatales; family Alismataceae; genus Alisma; species Alisma plantago-aquatica. The sequence continues at coordinate 1,364,451,773 of OY856412.1, read as the reverse complement.
AATATGAACAGTTTATAACCCTCAAGTCAACCGGCTTGAGCTCGGGGGTCACATGAACGTGTTGCCTGCCGTGTGAAGAAGGCAAAAGATTTCATCCTTGGGTCTATTTTTGTTTGGATGATGATGAACAATGTCATTTTCTTTGGCCCGTGTTGTTTGAGGCATGTCACACTATATGATCTGAGTCATTCCCTAGTGATGTTGCTGTCACTACCCATGTATTCGTTCTCTATCTTGTAAACAATCTCTCTGCTTGTGATGATTATTCTTTTTGTTAGTTATTGCTGAGATTAACTATTACAAAAAAAGTACATATTTAGACATATTTAGACAACTGATGAGCGTGTGAATAGCAAAGCATGGCTACAAAAATTATGCACACGTTGTCCATTTTAAGTATTATCACCCCCCCCCCCCCCCACACACACACACACATCGACACCACGTAAAGGACATGCTTGGCAGGCTTGCTGTTTGTGTTTTGGGCTGGAAGATCAACTCTATCAGCACGACGATCAATCAACTAGGAATGATCATTTCACGACAGGAAGCACGAGGTGCCTGCGGAGGGTGAACATGGAGTTCCCTAAATTAACTTTTATCTATCTTTGAACATGCGTGCAGTGGACACTTGACCTTGTCCGGTGAACATGGACTTACGTTTGTTGTTATATGTGGCCAAAGAGCACCAAGTGAAGAGAAAAGAGGGGAGTACAGATCACAATACAACTTTAGGTTTTGTTTTTTTTTTCTTATTTCATGTATAGAAAAGTAAGTTATGTAAAATCTAATTATTGGACTACGAAGGACAATAGAGGGATGACTGGTTATACCACAACGGCAAGCAGATAATTTCAGTCCTGTAAGGGTAGGGGAAACATGTTAGTTCGACAAGTCATAAATCGCAAGTGGACAGGTGACTGAGCAACAGAGTGCCTATTGTAACTAAATAAAGAAAGACTCTTAAGAAAAGAAGAAGAAGCAAGGGTCAGGATCGGTGTATCGGCGAGGGTGCAGTAGATAAACGGCGGTTGGTGGACCAGTATGTTGCATACAGACCGAACAAAAATATCCTCCATTGATATCATCACAGAAGAGATGAAAAAGAGAGCGGGGTCCTCTTCTTTTTCGCTGTTTATATAAAACCTGATGTTTCCAAGTCGAGGTTGGGGGTTATCGGAGGTGTGTTTTCACATGGGAGGATTGGAGGGGGACAAACTACTACTGGCGGAAGCAAGACATCATCACAAAGCCGTATTACGAAGAACATGAACATGGACCATGGATAGAAGATGGAATCAGGAGCCGTTACAGTGAATCTCAAACCACAAGAGAAGGAGACAGGAACCATGTGCACGTGAGGGAGGGCGGTATGTAACACAGCAGCCTTGGAGTACCGAACACAACACCCCCAACTCCCATGTGGACTGACAAACAAACAAAGAAAGATATAAAGATTAGGAGCGGCAGGGGTGAAGCCAGAACTTTGATGTTGGGGGGCCAAATAATATAAATGAAAAAAAATCTATATAAAGATATAAAGAATCTAAAAATATATTTATAAGAATTTATTTAAGTTGTGCTTTGCGATTCTTTAAGGCATAAAATTCATCAACTATGTCATCACTTGTGAACGTTGCGGCTATTTCTTTCTCGATGTACATAATAATGCAATGAGAAAAGAAATCATCTTCCATCTTATTGTGTAATCTTATTTTCACAAGCTTCATAGCAAAAAATGTCCTTTCCGTAGTAGCAGTTGAGACATGAAGTCAACACTAGTTGAATCACCTTGTAGTTCTACTTGTAAGTTTTTACATTTCTGCTGCTAAGTAATGCCCGACATAAATCAGAAATTGTGCTAAGGTTTTCATGTCTGGATCAGTAACCACTCCGATTTCATAATGTTTCAATTCAAACGTCAAAGCATCTTTATCTACCTCACTAAAATCTTGAGGGTCACCAGCTTTAAAAGATTTATAACCATCTCTTGGATCTAATGATGATGTAAGACGGAGAAGTTCTACTACATGTTCATTGAATCTATAGTTTAATTCTTGTAGTTGAGAGCCCATCACAGTAGTAAACACATCAACCTGAAAGTAATGCTCTATTGTGATCTCATCAGATTGATGTCAAATGCGTGTACGACTTAGATAGCGTGAAGTCATGTATGGGATTTCTACTTCATGCTTAATGCAAAATGAATTTACAAAATCTAAAAAATGTGTCCAACCTTCCTCATGGATTGAATAAGAGACTTGGTACTTGTGACTAAACTCATAGCATTTACTATATCTTGTTCTTGGCACTGCAATGCTTGACAAAGACTATCACTTATTCCCAATACTTCTCGCATAAGTAGTAGAATAAACACAAACTCAAATGAGATCACTATGTTATAAGTTGCATCTGCATCACCACACTGAGAGTAAGTGGATCCTTTTTTTATGATATTACATAAAACGACACATGTTGAATCAAACATATGTATTAGGCTAGAGATAGAGGAATAATGAGAACTACATCGAGTATCACCAGAGCAATGCAAGTTTCCTATTTGGTTAGGTCATCTTTCTATTTTGAGATCCCTTTTGTAGTTTTTTCAAAAATTTCATTATATTGTGCAGAGTGTAGTTCTTCTGTACGTTCGCAAGAGGCTCCAATAATATTAACAATAGTGGTTAGTTTTGTGAAAACCTGATGAACACACATTACTTCTCTAGATGCTGCAACTAAAGATAATTGAAGTCTATGTGCAAAGCAATGAACATAATATGTCGAAGGACATTCTTTCAAGATTAATGCTTGCAATCCATTCCACTCACCACGCATGTTACTTGCACCATTGTAACCTTGACCATGTGTGTAGTGTATGCTCAGATCATGTTGAGATAATACAAAAGTGATCTTGTTTTTTAATGTAAGGGCACTTGTATCCTCAACATGCATTACATCAAGAAATATCTCCTTAACAAATCCACCTTCATCAACAAACCTAACAACAGTGGCTAGCTGCTTCCGTCTTGATTCATCGTGTGCCTCATCCACAAGAATGCAATATGGTGTTCGAGAAATTTCTTTGCAGATAATCTTTTGAGCCTTGGAGGAGATGATCTGTAAAATTTATTTTTAGATAGTCGGTGAACTATATTTGGTATTTCCTGGAGCATTTTCTAGAACCACATCAGCAACATCATTTTTATATTGAGATAAAAGTTTAACCATCTCTATGAAATTGCCCCTATTTTTGACTTGAAGATTCTTCATGTCCTCTGAACACACAAGCTTGAAAAGCTAGCCATCGAGCAATATCAATTGAAGTCTTAAGACGCAACTGATTTGATGATATTTGTTGCTCTGATTGTCGATGCAGAATTTTATCTATATGTCCTTTTTGAATCAGCAACTCCTTACACGCCTTTTCAGATGAGTTATGAATAGAACAAGGATCGGTGCCGACATGCATAAAAAATGCACAATCAACGCCCCCAACTTTCTTCCAGTTTCAAAACCCTTATATTATATGTAGATGATCCAGAACGTCCAGATGAAGGCTTGCCAAATACAAAACATGGTAAACAGTATACAACATCCTTGGATGGAGAGTATTTTGGCCATGTTGGAAGTTTTTGAAACCAAGATTATTTAAATCGATGTGGATGTTTATCAGACCCAGATTTTGGATAATCTTCCAAATGATGTTGGTAAGGGCCAGCAGTAATATAAGCTCGTCGCATTTCATCTTGTTTTGAAAGTGGATATTCCCAAATTTGACACCTCAAGCCTAGATCACAAACAAAAGAATGTTCTTCCTTATTTTCTTCTTCTATCCTTTGACGCTTAAGAGTAGGATTAGTGTGAATAGCATCTCCCGCTTCACATGAAGGATGATCATTGGATAAAGTATGAGGTTTCTGTAGGAGGAACATTAGATATATCGTTCTGGCTTGATGGATTTTGTGCTTCATCACTCTTAAACGAGAAAAATGAAGTAATTGTTTTGCCCATGGTCCCAGACCTAGATGAATAACAAAATTAGTAATCCAATGAATATAACTTACATTCATGACTCACCTAAATGCAATTAATGAATTATTAGTAGATATGGGAATAACTTCTATAGATAAATGAATGTTGTTGCAATATGTTCATGAAATATGATAAAAGAGACTACATAAAGTAAATTATCAATAACACATACTACTTGGAACTAAAGAGATAGGAATAAAAACATGAAACTTCACAAGGATGTGTAGCTTTGAACTAAAGAAATAATTGTCCAATTGTCAATGTATGTGAATCTTCCGTAAAGTCTTCTATAAACTCATTGACTTTTCAATATCAAACTATTTGATCAAGAATAGGCATTATATTAGTCGACACTTAGACATACAATCATGTGATTCATGTCGGAAGAAATTATAATGGTATACGTATATAACAACATGGCACATAGCAAGAATTAGATGTGTATATAATACTTTATTTTGTTTTTATCGAAGATGACATACCTAAGATGGAAAAGCACGGTGAAAACATACCTGAACTGTCAGCCGTCAAAAAATAATGTCTCGGTCTCGATTAATCTGTGTTTGATACACTCGACATTCAAAATGCTTATAGTGAAAAAATAATTTGATACCTCGTATCAGAGACAGACGACAGCTTCATCAAAGCAACTTTTGCTCTCCCTTTTCAGTAGGACGATTCAACTGTTGCGAAATCTATTGTGCCTTCTTTTTCTAATTTTCCCCAGACGTAGCTGCGCCAGCAGCGTGTTGTGCGAGTCGCTGACGCTGGATATTCCTCTGGAGTTTGGTCAGCAGCCTGCACTAGTTTTTCTGGCTAGACAGTCTGCTACGCAGGCTTTTGTAACCGCGAGAAGATGAAAAACCACGATTTCCGTGATTGCGAACAGTCACCCCTAAATGTAAGACAATTATCAAAGAAGCCGAATAGAATTGGAAATAGGATTAAATAATTGGCTACTTGCCGAGAAAAGGACAACACATACTAAAACCGTGACATAAGTATTTTTTGGCAAGCTTGGGAAGTCCAAGCCCCCAGCTTGCCCCCCTCCCTCTGCCACTGAGGAGCGGGGAGAAAAAGTAGGGAAAATGAAATAAAGGGAGGCGGCCTCATGTGGCGACAACATCAACAAGAACAACGGTGGAATTCAACAAAGGTGGTGAGAAACAAAGAAAAAAAAGGAAGGAAAGAAAGAAAGTTGCATACATTCTAAAAGGTAGTGAGAAACAAATCCAAAAAAAAGTTTATACCTCGGAGAAAGGACATTTACAGTTGAAAGAGAAGTGAAAATCGATACAATTTGGCAACATATTCACACCTCTATATTAGGTATAGTTGGAAAATAAATTCTGAAGTGGCACTTTTCATAATGTTGTAGAAAATAAAATAAACATATTGGACTCATGAGAAAGGGAAACATATAAGACTGTTTTAGCCTCACCAAGGAGGTTGATCGTATATGATATGACCATGGTCTCCTTGTTATCATCCTAAACATGGATTTGGAAGAGGATTGACATCAGCTAGGATTTTATCCATGTGTTAATATTGATGTTTTTTCTCCCCTCAAAAAGACTTATCTAGATGAAGATATGCACTATTTTGAACTTCTTCAATGGTTCTTATTAATGTTGATCCATTCACCTTTTTATGGAGAGCCAAATGTATTTTTTACATGGGATTCCTATAGCTCTCCTTCAAAAAAAGAAATGCTCTTCATTTTCATTACTGGTATCACCAAACTTAGAATGAGAAAATGCTTAAGGTTCATAAATACTAGTTTATAGGTTTTGGTCTGAGAATCATTTTTATCCCATTTCAATCTTGCTGCCCAGATAGTCGACTTTAAATGAATTCAAGTGTTTGTCTTTGAGCAATCCGAAGATTATACCCAAAAAATACATGATACTTAAATAGAACTTCTCTTATATTGATATTTGAACCACAAACGTTTACAAAAGACCCCCGAAGTCAACATGATATGGACGATACAAGAAAAAGAAACACACCATAATCGTAAATAAAACTTCTCTTTTATTGATATTAAACCAAAATCTAATCATCTAGATACTATATGCTAATTAGATTAATATTCCTATGTAGAGTATATGTTTGGTGAAACCATATTAGAGTCATCATATAGCAGAATAGAGAAAGCACGACAGTTGTAAGTATCATCATGTATCTAAAATCATAAAATCATAAACAATCAATGCAAACACAATGGTACACTATAACATTCAATTAAATTAGCATATATATAAGAATATAATGGTAGGAAAAAGTAATATTTAAACAAGAATCATAACAACATGAATATCAATAACTAGCATCTATTGTTAACAAATTATATCATACTTAAAGTAGAGAATGAAATAGCTCAAACAAGTATCACAACCAAGCATAGAGACTTACATTTTCAATAAAACCAACAATTTCATAATCTAGGTCAACAGGAGGACAAGTGTATCTCTTTATTTCAAATATAGATCTCACAAAAGTAAAATCATGAATATCAAAGTCCTGGCATGTGAAACAATAAACATGAATCAAAATAGGGATTTCTAAGTTTTGGGGTCACAAGGGCCAAGATTACAGTTTTTAAATATAATCATAAAACTATAGGTGTGGTATTGAAACCGTGATCAAGATTCCATATTTTTAAGTATTTGAGACTAGAACCAAGTTCCAACATCATTTTCAATATCATATTCAGGGGATGGTCCACACCTAGTTTATTCTATGGCTTAACCCTAAATCATTATCAAGAGGTCAACTTGTCATTATCAAGAGTTTTAAGGGCCAGACATTTCTAGGTTATAGTCATGATCATGAAAGGGTAAATCATAAGATTTGAACATGTATAGAATTAAAAACTACAATATTAGGGTTAGATGAAAAAATATCAAAATGATATCAATTTATCAACATATACATCAAATAGTGATTAAGGGTGGGTCTGGGTTTCCAATAATAATCAAGATAGATATCATAACCAGATTTATGGTTCTTGAGTCATAAAATAAAATCATGTCATTGGTTAAGGACTAATCATCAAGAGATCACTAGTTACTAATAAATCGAATAGTTAATGTCATATTTCATGTCCAAGTCATCATTAAGGTCAACAAGAGTCATCAAAGTCATATTTAGGGTTATAACTAATCACAAGGTTACTGATATGATTATTGTAGAAGTTTGGAGTCATAATCTTGAGGTTTGACAATTAAAATGATTTTAAATAATCATAAAGATTCATATTTTAAGACCAAAATAGAAAAAGGGGAAATATTCAGAGCTTGAAAATAGTTCCACAGAATCCTTAGGTTTTGCTTATCAAAATTGATGATTACACTTAATTTTTAGATAAAAGATGCATCTAGATATTTGCAAAGATTAAATTATTTCTAGTATAATTATGTTAGAGGGAGTGAACAAACTTATTCTCAAAAGTTTGATGGTTGGTTAGTTGGTAAAAATTTTGGCCGACATGGATATTTGATGGAGGTGGCATGTCTTCTCCACTGACTCAAATTGTCAGATTGAGAGAGGTTGAGATAACATCAATCGCTGGACTATGTAACCATAGATCTCCTTACGGTTGAATCTTGTCTCACTCAAAAAATCCAACCATGAAAATGTAGCATTAAGGGTCATCAAAGTAGTAGACAAGGAAGAGAATAAGGCATGGGAAACCTCGAGACCTGGCTGACTTCGGCCTAACCTCACAAATTCAACCAGGGCTTGGACAAACCTAAGACGGCCTAGAGAGGAAGTCTCTTCATAGTAGTGCCATAATAGAAACAAGAAGCATGATGAAGAGAAAGGGGGTGTTTGGGGATTATTTAGTGGCAGAAAGATGGGGAATGAGTCATGTTGGTGTTGACGGTGAATATGGATGGGTTATGTAGGAAAAACAAGTAGGTTTGGGGCTTCATGGGGACTTCTTCTCATTGGGTTGAGAGGCATAGGTGGCAGGATATGGTTTCTTGGTATTGAAGTCACCTCTTTCCATCAATATACCCATATTTGGGGTTAGATTTGAGAGACCCGTCAAAAGTAAAGGAAAGTAGGGACAAATTGATTGACATGACCACAAAAAGGGGCAAAGAAGTCACGATACATCATTGTCCATGACTTCTCTTTCATGGCCCCAAGGTTGAAGTCAGTCCAGACCTTGTTGGATTATAATTCAACGATCAAACCATTAGTGCATGATTTAAGGTTTAAAACCCAATTCCAAGGGATAGTGGTTGGGATAGGGGAAAAAGAAGGGGAAATAGAGAAAGAAAAAGGTAATTTTTAGGCAAACACTTTAGAAAGTGATAACTAATTATAGAAAAATGCCAGTGAAATGAAATTTGGCCCGCCACTAGGAATTACCATCTCAAGATTGTGGAAAAACCTTGATATAAATGTGGGCAAGTTAGGTCACAAGTTTAGTCAAAGTGAGAAACGTGTTAATTCAAACTAGCATGTATTAGTTTCCAAATAATTAAATTACAAATAGTTTTTCAAACTAGAAAGTGATAAAAGATCCTTGAACACGTCAATGATGGAGTGAGATTAGGTTGAATAAAATATATTACAGGGAACGGTACAAAATTAATTTGGGTAATTAATTAGTGAGAATCGACATAATCACATCATTCCCTTATTTCAAGAAATTTTTTCCTCAAAATTTAGGTAATCATCAAAACTAACTGGGACCTCATGTTCCATATCAACATGTCTTCATATTGAACTTTATTACTCAATATTATTGTAATCATGATGTAGTATAAATAGTCTTGCATAATGTGGAATTTAATTAATTAAAGATCAAAATATTGTAGCTTATTGATCTCGTTAAAGTTTGATTTTAAGTGATGTCACTTATAAAGTAAAGATCGAGATCAAGGGTCAAGATTAAACATCTTGGAGTAATTTGTTAGGGTTAGGGTTTTAATTCTACTCATGCCCCAGGTGTCATCAATCATCCTATCAAAAATTTAAGATTCAATATCAACATCATTATCAACATTTTCCAAAAGTGATAGCAATCTAGACCTAAGTCATTTTAGGAACTTAACCCTAAGCATCAAATCGAAATTATTCTTATCATGATTCTCATCCAATCATAATTCAAGGTTTATATTCCAACCATATTATAAGCTCTGAGTTTTGGTTTTAAGATTTTAAAATCAATAGGGTTACCACATACCAATTATACATTTAATACTTACATGATCATAATTTGGTCATAACAAAATATATAAGAGTGACATAAAATGAAGTAACTTCGGTTAAGGTTTTGATTTCTTGTATCTTCTTCATTTATGGGTGTGGGCACACAGATGTCTCTATGTCCAAAGTTGTGTTTGGCATCCCATGGAGGAAGTGGGTATGAGAATTCCCTTTTGAAATGCCCTTCCTTCTTGTAGATGTGTGAGAACACCCAAATTTAAGAATTTATGCTAAGTATTTATCTACAATTTTGTGCCATTATATCCTTAATATGCCCTATATATCTCTATTTGTAATTTATATCTTGTTGAATATAAAATTTCTCAACTAGCCAATTTTTGGATATGTAGGTGCCGAACTCGAAAAGACATCAATACTCCAGGTTTTTGGTCGTTCAACCCGATCGGGTTCACCTGAACCAGGTTGGGTTTAGCCCTTGATTTTTGTAGCACTTCACGCCAATGACCACTGAGCCTACATCTCAGCAATCGCTAAAATTCTTCATCATCATCGATTGTTAACTTTTCATCTCAGTGACCGTTGAGCCTCGTCACCAACAACGATCGCCAAGGAAAACACAACAGATACAAAAGATACAGACCCAATGATCGTCGAAGGAAAAGAATCAGTGGTCATTGAGGAGAACCCTACAAATCTTGGATCCACAACTCCAACTTATAGTTCTATTTTAAGGTCAACCATGAAATTAGAGTGTGATCATTTATTTGTAATTTTGGAATCTTGCTTCAGTGTAACCCTTTACACTCAACTCTTCCTTATTACCATAATCAAGGAACTTGTCCTTTTAATGCTTCTCAAGTACTTAAGGATGTTCTTAATGGTAGTGCAATGACTTTTAGTGGGATCTGATAGATACTCTCTCTTCTCTTGTCTAATACATACGAGATTTCTAGATAAGTACATACGGGATTTCTAGATAAGTACATATATCCTCTCATCATGTCCAATACATATGAGATAACAATATGAGTACCTACATGATAGATCCAATGTCAAATGCATGTGACATCTTTTCATGTGTTCCTATTCTTCATAAAAACTATGACATTAGGCCCATGAGAGGCTAACTCCATGGAACATGGAGAACTTCTCTCTCATTGATTTCTACATGTTGAACCCCTTCATCATCTTGCAAATGTATGTGTTCTTTCTTAGGTTAAGAAGCTTTCTAAATCTATATCTATAGATCTTGATTCCTATCACATAGGATGCTTCACCTAAAACCTTCATAGAGATGGTGCTTTCTATGCTAGGTTTAAATACATGCAAGATAAGAAATTCATTCCCCATCATTATGTGGAATGTAACTATACTCCCATTAAATCTTTTGTAATCACATATTTCATCTTCATTCTGACTCAAGTCAAACTCTTAGATTGTCTTGTCAAAATAGAAGATTCCAACTCTAAGAGGATTGCTTCAATCCAAAGATTAACCTTTATAGATTATAGAGTCTATTTGCATTAATGGATTTATAAACCCTTTAGGTTGTGCCACATATACATCCTCATAATTGTTACAGTTAAGGGATGTGGTTTTAACATCCATATGTCAAATATCATTAGTCATAACAAGCTACAACAACAAGCATGATCCTTATGGATCTAACCATGGTAACTGGTGAAATATCTCATCATGTTCAATACCTTGAACTTGTTTGAAACTCTTTGCAACCACACTACCCTTCCATGTTGGTATCCTTTCAAAGACCCAAATGCACCCTATGGGTTTTACTCCTTCAGGTGGATCCCGGTAAGGTCATAGCTTGTTGGTTTACATGGAGTCCATCTTTGATCTCATGACCCTCAAGCCATGCTTCAAATTTTGGTCCCTCAACAACTTCTAGGTAGATTGTTGACTCATCATATATTATCAACTCATCATCGGTGTGAGTTATAAGATATCATATTTTTTCAAACTCAAGGTGTATTCTACTAGATTTATGAGGTTTTGTGTAACATGGGGAACTTGAGATTCAACAACAACTTGTAATTCTCCATGTTCCTATTTTACCTCTTTAGGTTCAATGTTTTCTTGTTTGTTTCAAACATTTTGAGCTCTAATTTTACTCCCACTAATTCCTTTGGATCTAAGTTCCTTTCCAGGAATACAACCATCCAGATCAAAAAACAACTTTGTTGTTGGATTGGAATAAGAGTAGTAATTTAAAAAAATAACAATTACGTGATTTGTGGACAAAGATTTTCAAGAAATTATTTTCTTATATAAGCACTCATCCATAATCACTATAGAGACATATCAGGACACTTCCCAAGCCATATCTCATATGGTGTCTTTTGAACCATTTTAGATGGCACATTGTTTTAGTGTAAAACATGTGCCAAAAAAATTGGAAGATCAGCTAGATTTTATTGATAATCACACCATGACCAACAAGGTATGATTCCTTCATTCTAATACACTCTCATGATACACTATCATTGTGTTTTAGGTGGATTTCAACATGATACATTATCATGATCTTCCATAAGGTGCTCAAACTCTTGGTTTAAAATATCTCAACATCGATCACACTAACATATCTTAATAATTTTACCAAGTTAGTTATATACCTCATCATGACCTCCTTGAACATTTCAAGAGATTCATACTATTATTTCATTAAATACAAATTCCATATCTACTGATAGAATTAGTAAATAATAATGAGGTACTTGTAATTACCTTTAGCATTTATTCTAAAAGGTACGTGTACATCAATATGTACTAGCCCTAATGAAATACTGATCTCCCACTACATCTAGTGAATATGCTCTTGTCATAAACAATTCTTGCATGTCTCTTTTGGTTCAATAACCATAAGATTCTAGATAACCATTACTATGGATTCTAGAAATGCAATTCTCGTATATATGACAATGCTATAGGTATTTTTTGTTTGAGTTATTGATTCATTTAGTATATGTGTCATACACATTTATCTTATAACTATCAAGTATAGGTTATGATATGTAGGACATTTCCATAAAGCATCAATTATTGTACATAGAAGATACATGATGCTTTCATCAATGGCAGGTACATAATAGCAATTCACTAATTTTATTATATGCCAATTGATGACAGCTTCCAACTATAGTGGAAACAACTCTTGCTCTATATAGTTCTAGATTACTTCTCATTGGATCCTGAAGTAGAGATTTCTATCTCTTTCTTCATCCTTTGTTCATTTAAGTGAAAATGACAAATTCCTTTTTTCGCATACCCTTCTCCTAGCCTTGAGTGTAGAAGACTTGGACTTTAGCTCAGCTTCAAAACTCTTTTTGACCTTTCCTTTGCCCTTAGACTCACTTCTACTGATCACCATCACATATTTATCCTTCTTCATTCTGACTTTGGCATCAACATGCCTAGTAATTCTTACAATGGCTATCCAAGTTACTCCAGTAGTAACACTTGATAAAAAGGTTGTAAATTCATGCAACAACTTGTTGATTCATATTTGTGGCCAACTTTTGACCTAAAAGAAATCCCAGTCTCTCCACATGCCCAATCATATGGTGCTTTACTAGATCTCCCATTGTCAGTTTGCACTCAAACAACACCTTCGAGACACTATACCTTACTTGGTTTACATGTTTCTTAAGATGTGTTACCATCTCAAGAATTTCCATGTTTCCATGTTGCTCATGCAACTCATAGTTCATACATCATAGAATAAGGTACTCAAATGTCTATGGCCTCATTGGCATGCTTCCAGTAAGTATCCATTTCAACCTTAGGAACATTCGGAGTAGGTTCCTATGTCTCTTGTCTTTTAAGGACCTAGATCTTTCCCTCATTTATGAGAATGCTTCTCAAAATCCTAAACCAAATATGGAAGTAAATCTTATTTAATTTTTCCTACTCAAGGACTGATCACAGTTTTATTTATTATTAGATTTTACAAAGAAATATTGCATTTTTCTGAAACATTTTTGATTTGTTTTATTTGATAAGCTAATGATATTAATTAGGCCTTTAATTAGTTATTGCTCCCTTTATTTTGTTCAAATTGATAACCCTTATGTATCAATTTGAAAGATGCAATGCACAATATTCTAGTGCGCCAAGATCCAAAATAATTGAATTATTACCCAGCCAACACCCATCGTCCATAACCAATTATTAAGGTAGGAAACTTTTTCCAATTGCATATCATGTAATTCTTAGATAGATGGTATGTCCTTGCCATTGTTCATCTGCATGCTTATTGGTTCTTAATCCCATTAAGATCACCTAGTTAAGCATGACCCAAAAGCCAACACTATAGAAATGCATTCTGCTCTGGTAGAACCTACATATCTACCATCGCACTTCTATGAGATAGATGGCACACCATGCTTAGTCATAACCTACACTTGGCCAATCAAGCTTTTCATATGTGTCACTTATGGAAAGCATCTTAGACTTAATATTATATTGAGGGATTTTATGTGTAAATACTAATACATTTCCAATCACCTCATACTTATAATGTGTATCATATAAATGCTATAACCACAAATGAGAAATATGCAATTATAAAACACATAAGTGATGGTTATGTCCATGCTATTATAATTTCTTGGAGCCACAAGGAATTACTACCACCTAGGATCCACATCATATGCAACATGTTGTTCATGAAGATCTATGCTCGAACCAATCTAGGTTAATCTGTTCAACTCTTGAACTGGACAGCTGGCCTTCTAGTTTCATGGTTGGGCTCTTGAAACAGTTGTTTTCCAAATGATGTTGGTAGGGGCCAGTAGTAATATAAGCTTGTCGCATTTCATCTTGTTCTGAAAGAGGATATTCCCAAATTTGACACATCAAGCCTGGATCACGAACAAAAGAATGTTCTTCCTTATTTTCTTCTTCTATTCTTTTACGCTTAAGAGTAGGATTAGTGTGAATAGAATCTCCCGCTTCACATGAAGGATGATCATCGGATAAAGTATAAGGTTCTGTAGGAGGAACATTAGATATATCATTCTGGCTTGATAGATTTTGTGCTTCATCACTTTTAAACGAGAAAAATGAAGTAATTTTGAGATTGACGAGATACAAAGTTATACTTCATTTTGGTGGGGAAGTCTCTTCATAGTAGTGCCATAATAGAAACAAGAAGCATGATGAAGAGAAAGGGGGTGTTTGGGGATTATTTAGTGGCAGAAAGATGGGGAATGAGTCATGTTGATGTTGACGGTGAATATATATGGGTTATGTAGGAAAAACAAGTAGGTTTGGGGCTTCATGGGGACTTCTTCTCATTGGGTTGAGAGGCATAGGTGGCAGGATATGGTTTCTTGGTATTGAAGTCACCTCTTTCCATCAATATACCCATATTTGGGGTTAGATTTGAGAGACCCGTCAAAAGTAAAGGAAAGTAGGGACAAATTAATTGACATGACCACAAAAGGGGCAAGGAAGTCACGATACATCATTGTCCATGACTTCTCTTTCATGGCCCCAAGGTTGAAGTCAGTCCAGACCTTGTTGGATTCTAATTCAACGATCAAACCATTAGTGCATGATTTAAGGTTTAAAACCCAATTCATAGGGATAGTGGTTGGGATAGGGGAAAAAGAAGGGGAAATATAGAAAGAAAAAGGTAATTTTTAGGCAAACACTATAGAAAGTGATAACTAATTATAGAAAAATGCCAGTGAAATGAAATTTGGCCTGCCACTAGGAATTACCATCTCAAGATTGTGGAAAAACCTTGATATAAATGTGGGCAAGTTAGGTCACAAGTTTAGTCAAAGTGAGAAAGGAGTTAATTCAAACTAGCATGTATTAGTTTCCAAATAATAGATTAAAAATAGTTTTTCAAACTAGAAAGTGATAAAAGATCCTTGAACACGTCAATGATGGAGTGAGATTAGGTTGAATAAAATATATTACAGGGAACGGTACAAAATTAATTTGGGTAATTAATTAGTGAGAATCGACATAATCACATCATTCCCTTATTTCAAGGAATTTTGTCCTCAAAATTTAGGTAATCATCAAAACTAACTGGGACCTCATGTTCCATATCAACATGTCTTCATATTGAACTTTATTACTCAATATTATTGTAATCATGATGTAGTATAAATAGTCTCGCATAATGTGGAATTTAATTAATTAAAGATCAAAATATTGTAGCTTATGGATCTCGTTAAAGTTTGATTTTAAGTGATGTCACTTATAAAGTAAAAATCGAGATCAAGGGTCAAGATTAAACATCCTGGAGTAATTTTTTAGGGTTATGGTTTTACTTCTACTCATGCCCTAGGTGTCATCAATCATCCTATCAAAAATTTATGATTCAATATCAACATCATTATCAACATTTTCCAAAAGTGATAACTAATCTAGACCTAAGTCATTTTAGGAACTTAACCCTAAGCATCAAATTGAAATTATTCTTATCATGATTCTGATCCAATCATAATTCAAGGTTTATATTACAACCATATTATAAGCTCTGAGTTTTGGTTTTAAGATTTTAAAATCAATAGGGTTACTACATACTAATTATACATTCAATACTTACATGATCATAATTTGGTCATAACAAGATATATAAGAGTGACATAAAATGAAGTAACTTCGGTTAAGGTTTTGATTTCTTGGATCTTCTTCATTTATGGGTGTGGGCACACAGATGTTTCTATGTTCAAAGTTGTGTTTGGCATCCCATGGAGGAAGTGGGTACGAGAATTCCCTTTTGAAATGCCCTTCCTTCTTGTAGATGTGTGAGAACACCCAAATTTAAGAATTTATGCTAAGTATTTATCTACAATTTTGTGCCATTATATCCTTAATATGCCCTATCTATCTCTATTTGTAATTTATATCTTGTTGAATATAAAATTTCTCAACTAGCCAATTTTTGGATATGTAGGTGCCGAACTCGAAAAGACATCAATACTCCAGGTTTTTGGTCGTTCAACCCGATCGGGTTAACCTGAACCAGGTTGGGTCTAGCCCTTGATTTTTGTAGCACTTCACATCAATGACCACTGAGCCTACATCTCAGCAATCGCTAAAATTCTTCATCATCAACGATTGTTAACTTTTCATCTCAGTGACCGTTGAGCCTCATCACCAACAACGATCGCCAAGGAAAACACAACAGATGCAAAAGATACAGACCCAATGATCGTCGAAGGCAAAGAATCAATGGTCATTGAGGAGAACCCTACAAATCTTAGATCCACAACTAAAACTTATAGTTCTATTTTAAGGTCAACCATGAAATTAGAGTGTGATCATTTATTTGTAATTTTGGAATCTTACTTCAGTGTAACCCTTTACACTCAACTCTTCCTTATTACCATAATCAAGGAACTTATCCTTTTAATGCTTCTCAAGTACTTAAGGATGTTCTTAATGGTAGTGCAATGACTTTTAGTGGGATCTGACAGATATTCTCTCTTCTCTTGTCTAATACATACGAGATTTCTAGATAAGTACATATATCCTCTCATCATGTCCAATACATATGAGATAACAATATGAGTACCTACATGATAGATCCAATGTCAAATGCATGTGACATCTTTTCATGTGTTCCTGTTCTTCATAAAAACTATGACATTAGGCCCATGAGAGGCTAACTCCATGGAACATGGAGAACTTCTCTCTCATTGATTTCTACATGTTGAACCCCTTCATCATCTTGCAAATGTATGTGCTCTTTCTTAGGTTAAGAAGCTTTCTAAATCTATATCTATAGATCTTGATTCCTATCACATAGGATGCTTCACCTAAAACCTTCATAGAGATGGTGCTTTCTATGCTAGGTTTAAATACATGCAAGATAAGAAATTCATTCCCCATCATTATGTGGAATGTAACTATACTCCCATTAAATCTTTTGTAATCACATATTTCATCTTCATTCTGACTCAAGTCAAACTCTTAGATTGTCATGTCAAAATAGAAGATTCCAACTCTAAGAGGATTGCTTCAATCCAAAGATTAACCTTTATAGAATATAGAGTCTATTTGCATTAATGGATTTATAAAACCTTTAGGTTGTGCCACATATACATCCTCATAATTGTTACAGTTAAGAAATGTGGTTTTAACATCCATATGTCAAATCTCATTAGTCATAACAAGCTACAACAACAAGCATGATCCTTATGGATCTAACCATGGTAACTGGTGAAATATCTCATCATGTTCAATACCTTGAACTTGTCTGAAACTCTTTGCAACCACACTACCCTTCCATGTTGGTATCCTTTCAAAGACCCAAATGCACCCTATGGGTTTTACCCCTTCAGGTGGATCCCGGTAAGGTCATAGCTTGTTGGTTTACATGGAGTCCATCTTTGATCTCATGACCCTCAAGCCATGCTTCAAATTTTGGTCCCTCAACAACTTCTAGGTAGATTGTTGACTCATCATATATGATCAACTCATCTTCGGTGTGAGTTATAAGATATCATATTATTTCAAACTCAAGGTGTATTCTACT
The DNA here is from genome assembly GCA_963693085.1 of Alisma plantago-aquatica. Lineage (NCBI taxonomy): Eukaryota > Viridiplantae > Streptophyta > Magnoliopsida > Alismatales > Alismataceae > Alisma > Alisma plantago-aquatica. The sequence continues at coordinate 1,364,434,033 of OY856412.1, read as the reverse complement.
AGATTTATGAGGTTTTGTGTAACATGGGGAACTTGAGATTCAACAACAACTTGTAATTCTCTATGTTCCTATTGTACCTCTTTAGGTTCAATGTTTTCTTGTTTGTTTCAAACATTTTGAGCTCTAATTTTACTCCCACTAATTCCTTTGGATCTAAGTTCCTCTCCAGGAATACAACCATCCGGATCAAAAAACAACTTTGTTGTTGGATTGGAATAAGAGTAGTAATTTAAAAAAAATAACAATTACGTGATTTGTGGACAAAGATTTTCAAGAAATTATTTTCTTATATAAGCACTCATCCATAATCACTATAGAAGACATATCAGGACACCTCCCAAGCCATATCTCATATGGTGTCTTTTGAACCATTTTAGATGGCACATTGTTTTAGTGTAACACATGTGCCCAAAAAATTGGAAGATCAGCTAGATTTTATTGATAATCACACCAAGACCAAAAAGGTGTGATTCCTTCATTCTAATACACTCTCATGATACACTATCATTGTGTTTTAGGTGGATTTCAACATGATACATCTTCATGATCTTCCATAAGGTGCTCAAACTCTTGGTTTAAAATATCTCAACATCGATCACACTAACATATCTTAATAATTTTACCAAGTTAGTTATATACCTCATCATGACCTCCTTGAACATTTCAAGAGATTCATACTATTATTTCATTACATACAAATTCCATATCTACTGATAGAATTAGTAAATAATAATGAGGTACTTGTAATTACCTTTAGCATTTATTCTAAAAGGTACGTGTACATCAATATGTACTAGCCCTAATGGAATACTGATCTCCCACTACATCTAGTGAATATGCTCTTGTCATAAACAATTCTTGCATGTCTCTATTGGTTCAATAACCATAAGATTCTAGATAACCATTACTATGGATTCTAGAAATGCAATTCTCATATATATGACAATGCTATAGGTATTTTTTGTTTGAGTTATTGAGTCATTTAGTATATGTGTCATACACATTTATCTTATAACTATCAAGTGTAGGTTATGATATGTAGGACATTTCCATAAAGCATCAATTATTGTACATAGAAGATACATGATGCTTTCATCAATGGCAGGTACATAATAGCAATTCACTAATTTTATTATATGCCAATTGATGACAGCTTCCAACTACAGTGGCAACAACTCTTGCTCTATATAGTTCTAGATTACTTCTCATTGGATCCTGAAGTAGAGATTTCTATCTCTTTCTTCATCCTTTGTTCATTTAAGTGAAAATGACAAATTCCTTTTTTCGCATACCCTTCTCCTAGCCTTGAGTGTAGAAGACTTGGACTTTAGCTCAGCTTCAAAACTCTTTTTGACCTTTCCTTTGCCCTTAGACTCACTTCTACTGATCACCATCACATATTTATCCTTCTTCATTCTGACTTTGGCATCAACATGCCTAGTAATTCTGACAATGGCTATCCAAGTTACTCCAGTAGTAACACTTGATAAAAAGGTTGTAAATTCATGCAACAACTTGTTGATTCATATTTGTGGCCAACTTTTGACCTAAAAGAAATCTCAGTCTCTCCACATGCCCAATCATATGGTGCTTTACTGGATCTCCCATTGTCAGTTTGCACTCAAACAACACCTTCGAGACACTATACCTTACTTGGTTTACATGTTTCTTAAGATGTGTTACCATCTCAAGAATGTCCATGTTTCCATGTTGCTCATGCAACTCATAGTTCATACATCATAGAATAAGGTACTCAAATGTCTATGGCCTCATTGGCTTGCTTCCAGTAAGTATCCATTTCAACCTTAGGAACATTTGGGGTAGGTTCCTATGTCTCATTGTCTTTTAAGGACCTAGATATTTCCCTCATTTATGAGAATGCTTCTCAAAATCCTAAACCAAATATGGAAGTAAATCCTATTTAATTTTTCCTACTCAAGGACTGATCGCAGTTTTATTTATTATTAGATTTTACAAAGAAATATTGCATTTTTCTGAAACATTTTTGATTTTTTTTATTTGATAAGATAATGATATTAATTAGGCCTTTAATTAGTTATTGCTCCCTTTATTTTGTACAAATTGATAACCCTTATGTATCAATTTGAAAGATGCAATGCACAATATTCTAGTGAGCCAAGATCCAAAATAATTGAATTATTACCCAGCCAACACCCATCGTCCATAACCAATTATTAAGGTAGGAAACTTTTTCCAATTGCATATCATGTAATTCTTAGATAGATGGTATGTGCAACTCCTTGTCATTGTCCATCTGCATGCTTATTGGTTCTTAATCCCATTAAGATCACCTAGTTAAGCATGACCCAAAAGCCAACACGATAGAAATGCATCCTGCTCTGGTAGAACCTACATATCTACCATCACACTTCTACGAGATAGACGGCACACCATGCTTAGTCATAACCTACACTTGGCCAATCAAGCTTTTCATATGTGTCACTTATGGAAAGCATCTTAGACTTAATATTATATTGAGGGATTTTATGTGTAATCTAATACATTTCCAATCACCTCATACTTATAATGTGTATCATATAAATTCTATAACCACAAATGAGAAAAATGCAATTATAAAACACATAAGTGATGGTTATGTCCATGCTATTATAATTTCTTGGAGCCACAAGGAATTACTACCACCTAGGATCCACATCATATGCAACATGTTGTTCATGAAGATCTATGCTCGAACCAATCTAGGTTAATTTGTTCAACTCTTGAACTGGACAGCTGGCCTGCTAGTTTCATGGTTGGGCTCTTGAAACAATTGTCTTCCAAATGATGTTGGTAGGGGCCAGTAGTAATATAAGCTTGTCGCATTTCATCTTGTTCTGAAAGAGGATATTCCTAAATTTGACACCTCAAGCCTGGATCATGAACAAAAGAATGTTCTTCCTTATTTTCTTCTTCTATTCTTTGACGCTTAAGAGTAAGATTATTGTGAATAGCATCTCCCGCTTCACATGAAGGATGATCATCAGATAAAGTATGAGGTTCTGTAGGAGGAACATTAGATATATCATTCTGGCTTGATAGATTTTGTGCTTCATCACTCTTAAACGAGAAAAATGAAGTAATTGTTTTGCCCATGGTCCCAGACCTAGATGAATAACAAAATTAGTAATCCAATGAATATAACTTACATTCATGACTCACCTAAATGCAATTAATTTTGGTGGGGAGCTAAGAGTAACGAAAGGAAACTGTCTTGGATAAGCTAGTATAACTTGTGCAAACCAAAGAAGGCAGGTGGTCTTGGGTTATGTGATATGCATTGTTATAATCAAGCAATGCTAGCGAAACAGCTGTGGAGATTACTTACAAATATAGAATCTTTGGCATAAAAAGTTCTAAAGGCAAGGTATTTCCCACGGACTTCTGTGCTTCAGGCGACTCAGGGTTTTAATCCCAGCTTTATGTGGCACCGTATATGGGGTGCAAAGTCGGTCCTTCTTGAAAGTATTCAGTGGAGAGTGGGGAACGGGGAAGAAATTAATATATGGACGGACAAGTGGATTGCAGGTAAGCATTCTTCATTGACTGAGTTGGATCTTGCTTCCCCCCAAAACTGTATGTATGTGCAGGAGCTCCTGGACTTAACCAAGGGAGACTGGGATAGTAGTACATTGCAATCCCTCTTTTCACCGGAAACTTCACGTCCAGATCAGCATATTGGCTTTGCTTCCTGGGAAAGAAGGACTTACTGCAGAGCAAGTTAGAGGAGAGGGACAAGTTGTGGAACTTAATATGAAAATTTCATTGGCCTCCGATCCTATCTCACTTTCTATGGCGGATGTGTACCGGGGGACTTGCAATAAAAGGGAGACTATGGGACTGTCACTGCTGCCCGAACAGTAAGTGCCCTCTATGTGAAGCCCCAAAGGAAACGATTACTCATGCAATATTTGATTGCAAACGTCTACAAGAACAACGGTGGAATTCAACAAAGGTGGTGAGAAACAAAGAAAAAAAAGGAAGGAAAGAAATAAAGCTACATACATTTTAAAAGGTAGTGAGAAACAAATGCTAAAGAAAGTCTATACCCCAGAGAAAGGACATTTACAGTTGAAAGAGAAGTGAAAATCGATACAATTTGGCAACATATTCACACCTCTATATTAGGCATAGTTGGAAAATAAATTCCGAAGTGGCACTTTTTCATTTTGTTGTAGAAAATAAAACAAATATATTGGACTCGTGAGAAAGGGAAACATATAAGACTGTTTTAGCCTCACCAAGGAGGTTGATCGTATATGATATGACCATGGTCTCCTTGTTATCATCCTCAACATGGATTTGGAAGAGGATCGAAATCAGCCAGGATTTTATCTATGTGTTAATATTGATGCTTTTTCTCCCCTCAAATATGACTTATCTAGATGAAGATATGCACTATTTTGAACTTATTCAATGGTCCTTATTAATGTTGACCCATTCACCTTTTTATTGAGATCCAAATGCATTTTTTACATGGGATTCTCATAGCCCTCCTTCAAAAAAAGGATCGCTCTTCATTTTCATTACTAGTATCACCAAACTTAGAATGAGAAAATGCTTAAGGTTCATAAATACTAGTTTATAGATTTTAGTCTGAGAATCATTTTTATCATATTTCAATCTTGCTGCCCAGATAGTCGATTTTAAATGAATTCAAGTGTTTGTCTTTGAGCGACCCGAAGATTATACACAAAAAATACATGATACTTAAATTGAACTTCTCTTATATTGATATTTGAAGCAGAAACGTTTACAAAAGACCCATGTTGTCAGCATGATATGGATGATACAAGAAAACGAAACACACCATAATAGTACATAAAACTTCTCTTTTATTGATATTAAACCAAAATTTAATCATCTAGATACTATATGCTAATTAGATTAATATTCCTATGTAGAGTATATGTTTGGTGAAACTATATTAGAGTCATCATACAGTAGAATAGAGAAAGCATGACAGTTGTAAGTGTCATCATATACCTAAAATAAAAAAATCATAAACAATCAATGCAAACACAATGATACACTATAAAATTCAATTAAATTATCATATCTAGAAGAATATGATGGTAGGAAAAAGTAATATTTAAACAACAATCATAACAACATGAATATCAATAACTAGCATCTATTGTTAACAAATTATATCATACTCAAAGTAGAGAATGAAATAGCTCAAACAAGTATCATAACCAAGCATAGAGACTTTGCATTTTCAATAAAACCTAAAATTTTATAATCTAGGTCAACAGGAGGAAAAGTGTATCTCTTTATTTCAAAATATAGATCTCACAAAAGTAAAATCACAAATATCAATGTCATGGCATGTGAAACAATAAACATGAATTAAAATAGGGATTTCTAAGTTTTGGGGTCATAAGGGCCAAATTATAGTTTTTAAATATAACCATAAAACTATAGGTGTGGTATTGAAACCATGATCAAGATTCCATATTTTGAAGTATTCAAGACTAGTATCAAGTTCCAACATCATTTTCAATATCATATTCAGGGGATGGTCCACACCTAGTTTATTCTATGGCTTAACCCTAAATCATTATCAAGAGGTCAACTTGTCATTATCAAGAGTTTTAAGGGCTAGACATTTCCAGGTTATAGTCATGATCATGAAAGGGTAAATCATAAGATTTGAACATTTATAGAATTAAAAACCACAATATTAGGGTTAGATGAAAAAATATCAAAATGATATCAATTTATCAACATAGACATCAAATAGTGAATAAGGGTGGGTCTGGGTTACTATTAAAAATCAAGATAGATAGCATAACCAGATTTACAGTTCTTGAGTCAAAATAAAATCATGTCATTGGTCAAGGACTAATCATCAAGAGATCACTAGTTACTAATAAATCGAACAGTTAATGTCATATTTCATGTCCAAGTCATCATTAAGGTCAACAAGAGTCATCAAAGTCATATTTAGGGTTATAACTAATCAAAAGGTTACTAATACGATTATTCTAGAAGTTTAGAGTCATAATCTTGAGGTTTGACAATTAAAATGATTTTAAATAATCATAAAGATTCATATTTTAAGACCAAATTAGAAAAGGGCAATATTCTGAGCTTGAAAATAGTTCCACGGAATCCTTAGGTTTTGCTGATCAAAATTGATGATTACACTTAATTTTAGATAAAAGATGCATCTATATATTTGCAAAGATTAAATTTATTTTTAGTATAATTATGTTAGAGGGAGTGAACAAACTTATTCTCAAAAGTTTGATGGTTTCTTAGTTGGTAAAAAGTTTGGCCGACATGGATATTTGATGGAGGTGGTATGTCTTCTCCACTGACTCAAAATGTAGGATTCAGAGGCTGAGATAACATCAATCACTGGACTATGGAACCATAGATCTCCTTACGGTTGCATCTTGTCTCACTCAAAAAACCCAACCATGAAAATGTAGCATTAAGGATCATCAAAGTAGTGGACAAGGAAGAGAATGAAGGCATGAGAAACCTTGAGACTTGGCTGACTTCGGCCTGACCTCACAAATTCAACCAGGGCTTGGACAAACCTAAGACGGCCTAGAGACAAAGTCTCTTCATAGTAGTGCCACAAGAGAAACAAGAAGCACGATGAAGAGAAAGGGGGTGTTTGGGGATCATTTGGTGGCAGAAATATGGGGAATAAGTCATGTTGGTGTTGACAGTGAATATGGATGGGTTATGTACGCAAAACTAGTAGGTTTGGGGCTTCATGGGGACTTTTTCTCATTGGGTTGAGAGGCAAAGGTGGAGAGATATGGTTTCTTGGCATTGAAGTCACCTCTTTCCATCAATATACCCATATTTGGGGTTAGATTTGAGAGACACATCAAAAGTAAAGGGAAGTAGGGACAAATTGATTGACATGACCACAAAAGGGGAAAGTTAAGTCATGATACATCATTGTCCATGACTTCTCCTTCATGGCCCAAAGGTTGAAGAAAGTCCATACCATGTTGGATTCTAATTCAAAGATCAAACCATCAGTGCATGATTTAAGGTTTAAAACCCAATTCAAAGGGAAAGTTGTTCGGCCAGGGGAAAAAGAAGGGAAAACTGAGAAGGAAAAAGGTAATTTTTAGGCAAACACTTTAGAAAGGGATAACTAATTCAAGAAAAATGCCAATGAAATGAAATTTGGTCCGCCACTAGGAATTACCATCTCAAGATTGTAGAAAAACCTTGATATAAATGTGGGCAAGTTAGGTCACAAGTTTAGTCAAAGTGAGAAAAGAGTTAAAGCAAACTAACATGTATTAGTGTCCAAATAATAAAATTAAAAACTAGTTTTTCAAACTAGAAAATGATAAAAGATCCTTGAACACGTCAATGATGGAGTGAGATTAGGTTGAATAAAATATATTATAGGGAACAGTACAAAATTAATTTGGGTAATTAATGAGTGAGAATCGGCATAATCACATTATTCCCTAATTTCAACGAATTTTGTCCTCAAAATTTAGGTAATCGTCAAAACTAACTGGGACCTCATGTTCCATATCAACATGTCTTCATATTGAACTTTATTACTCAACAATATTGTAATCATGATGTAGTACAAATAGTCTCACATAATGTGGAATTTAATTAATTAAAGGTCAAAATACTGTAGCTTATTGATCCGGTTAAAGTTTGATTTTAAGTGATGTCACTTATAAAGTAAAGATTGAGATCAAGGGTCAAGATTAAACATCATGGAATAATTTGTTAGGGTTAGGGTTTTAATTCTACTCATGCCCTAGGTGTGATCAATCATCCTATCAACAATTTGAGATTCAATATAAACATCATTATCAACATTTTCCAAAAGTGATAGCTAATCTAGACCTAAGTCTTTTTAGGAACTTAACCCTAAGCATCTAATCAAAATTATTCTTATCATGAATCTCATCCAATCACAATTCAAGGTTTATATTACAACCATATTATAAGCTTTGAGTTTTGGTTTAAAGAATTTAAAATCAATAGGGTTACCACATAACAATTATACATTTAATACCTACATGATCATAATTCGTTCATAACAAGATATGTAAGAGTGACATAAAATGAAGTAACTTCAGTTGAGGTTTTGATTTCTTGGATCTTCTTCATTTATGGATGTGGGCACATAGATGTAACTATGTCCAAAGTTGTGTTTACCATCCCATGGAGGAAGTGGGTAGGGGCATTCCCTTTTGAAATGCCCTTCCTTCTTGTAGATGTGTGAGAACACCCAAATTAAGGAATTTATGCTAAGTATTTATCTACAATTTTGTGCCATCATATCCTTAATATTCCCTATATATCTTTATTTGTAATTTATATCTTGTTGAATATAAAAGTTTTCAACTAGACAATTTTTGGATATGTAGGTTCCGAACTCAAAAAGACATCAATACTCCAGGTTTTTAGTCCTTCGACTCGACCGGGTTCACCTGAACCCGATTGGGATTAGTCCTTGATTTTTGTAGCACTTCACATCGGCGACCGTTGAGCCTACATCTCAGCAACCGCTAAAACTCTTCATCATCAGCGATTGCTAATTTTTCATCTCAGTGACTATTGAGCCTTGTCACCAACAATGATCGCCAAGGAAAACACAACAGACGCAAACGATACAGACCCGGTGATCGACGAAGGCAAAGAATCAGTGGTCGCTGAGGAGAACCCTACAAATGTTGGACCCACAACTCCCACTTATAGTTCTATTTTAAGGTCAACCATGAAATTAGACTGTGATCATTTATTTGTAATTTTGGAATCTTGCTTTGGTGTAACCCTTTACACCCAACTCTTCCTTATTACCATAATCAAGGAACTTATCCTTTTAATGCTTCTCATGTACTTAAGGATGTTCTTAATGGTAGTCTAACGACTTTCAGTGGGATCTTACATATACTCTCTCTTCTCTTGTCTAATACATACGAGATTTCTAGATAAGTACATATATCCTCTTCATGGTTGAAATGAGAGATAGGGAGGTGGTGGAAGTGAGAGCCTCACAAGATATACATGTAGGACGAGATCTCTTACAAATATCCTACTCACTCTAATGGATGTAGCAAGTAACTAAGCTTATAAAAAGAGTGGAGGTTGTAGGATCACTCAACTATAGAATAGGGACCTTCATAGTGCTTAGCTAACCATGGGATGAAGCCCAAGGGGTCTATTTATATATGGGGATGCCTCTTAACCTTTGGGAACACTTAAGAATGAAAACTAGCCTTTTTTGGCTTGCAACAGATATATTTTCACTTGTTGCAACTCCACAATTGCTATACATATGAGATAACGATATGAGAACCTACATGATAGATCCAATGGAAAATGCATGTGACATCTTTTCACGTGTTCCTGTTCTTCATAAAAACTAGGACATTAGGCACATGAGAGACTAACTCCATGGAACATGGATAACTTCTCTCTCATTGATTTCTACATGTTTAACCCCTTGATCATCTTGCAAATGTATGTGCTCTTTCTTAGGTTAAGAAACTTTCTAGATCTATATCTATAGATCTTGATTCCTATCACATAAGTTGCTTCACCTAAAACCTTCATAGAGAAGGTGCTTTCTATGCTAGGTTTAAATACATGCAAGATAAGAAATTCATTTTCCATTGTTATGTGGAATGTAACTATACTCCCATAAAATCTTTTGTAATCACATATTTCATCTACAAAATATACTCAAGTCAAACTCTTAGATTGTATTGTCAAAATAGAAGATTCCAACTCTAAGAGGCTTGCTTCAATCCAAAGATTGACCTTTGTAAATTATAGAGTCTATTTGCATTAATGGATTTATAAAACCTTTAACTTGTTCCACGTATACATCCGCATAATTGTTACAATTAAGGAATGTGGTTTTAACATCCATATGTCGAATCTCATTAGTCATAACAAGCTGCAACAATAAGCATTATCCTGATGGATCTAACCATGGTAACTGGTGAAACACCTCATCATGTTCAATACCTTTAAATTGTCTAAAACTCTTTGCAACCACACTACCCTTCCATGTTGGTATCATTTCAAAGACCCAAATGCACCCTATGGATTTTACCCCTTCACGTGGATCCCGATAAGGTCATAGCTTGTTGGTTTACATGGAGTCCATCTTTGATCTCATGACCCTCAAGCCATGCTTCAGATTCTGGTCCCTCAACAACTTCTAGGTAGATTGTTGACTCATCATCTATGATCAACTCATCGTCATTGTGAGTTTTAAGATATCATATTGTTTCAAACTCAAGGTATGTTCTACTAGATTTACGAAGTTTTGTGTAACATGGGGAACTTGAGATTCAACAACAACTTGTGATTCTCCATGTTCCTATTGTATCCCTTTAGGTTCAATGTTTTCTTGTTTGTCTCAAACATTTTGAGCTCTAATTTTACTCCCACTTATTCCTTTGGATCTAAGTTCCTCTTCAGGAATACGTACAACCATCCAGATCAAAAAACAACTTTGTTGTTGGATTGGAATAAGAGTAGTAATTTAACAAAATAACAATTACGTGATTTGTGGACAAAGATTTTCAAGAAACTATTTTTCTTATATAAGCACTCATCCGTAATCACTATAGAAGACATATCAAGACACCTCCCAAGACATATCTCATATGGTGTCTTTTGTATCATTTTAGATGGCATATTGTTTTAGTGTAAAACATGTGCCCAAAAAAATTGGAAGATCAACTAGATTTTATTGATAATCACACCATTACTAACAAGGTGTGATTCCTTCTTTCTAATACACTCTCATGATACACTACCATTGTGTTTTAGGTGGATTTCAACGTGATACATTATCATGATCTCCCATAAGGTGCTCAAATTCTTGGTTTAAAATATCACAACATCAATCACACTGCGTATCTTAATAATTTTACCAAGTTAGTTATATACCTCATCATGACCTCCTTGAACATTTCAAGAGATTCATACTAGTATTTTATTAAATACAAATTCCATATCTACTGATAGAATTAGTAAATAATAATGAGGTACTTGTAATTACCTTTAGTATTTATTCTAAAAGGTACATGTACATCAATATGTACTAGCCCTAATGGAATATTGATCTCCCACTACATCTAGTGAAGATGCTCTTGTCATATTTCCCAATAAATAAGTCTTGCATGTCTCTATTGGTTCAGTAACCATAAGATTCCAGATAACCATCACTATGGATTCTAGAAATGCAATTCTCATTTATATGACAATGCTATAGGTATTTTTTGTTTGAGTTATTGAGTCATTTAGTATATGTGTCATACACATTTATCTTATAACTATCAAGTATTGGTTATGATACATAGGAAATTTCCATAAAACATCAATTCTTGTACATAGAAGATACATGATGCTTTCATCAATGGCAGGTACATAATAGCAATTCACTAATTTTATTATGTGCCCATCAGTGATAGCTTCCAACTACAGTGGCAGCAACTCTTGCTCTGTATAGTTCAAGCTTACTTCTCATTGTATCTTGAAGTATAGATTTATATCTCTTTCTTCATCCTTTGTTCATTTAAGTGAAAATAACAAATTCCTTTTTTCACATACCCTTCTCCTAGTCTTGAGTGTAGAAGACTTGGACTTTAGCTTAGCCTCAAAACTCTTTTTAAATTTGCCTTTTCCCTTAGACTCACTTCTATTGATCACCATCACATATTTGTCCTTCTTCATTCTGACTTTGGCATCAACATGCCTATTGATTGTGACAACGGTTAGCCAAGTTACTCAAGTAGTAACACTTGATAAAAAGGTTGTAAAATTCATACAACAACTTGTTGATTCATATTTGTGGCCAACTTTTGACCTAAAAGAAATCCCAGTCTCTTTACATGCCCAATCATATGGTGCTTTACAAGATCTCCCATTGTCAGTTTGCACTCAAACAACACCTTGGAGACACTATACCTTACTTGGTTTACATGTTTCTTAAGATGTGTTACCATCTCAAGAATTCCCATGTTTTCATGTTTCTCATGCAACTCATAGTTCATACATCATAGCATAAGGTACTCAAATGTCTATGGCCTCATTGGCATGCTTCCAATAAGTATCCATTTCAACCTTAGGAACATTTGGAGTAGGTTCATATGGCTCTTGTAATTTAAGGACCTAGATCTTTCCCTCATTTATGAGAATGCTTTTAAAATTCCTAAACCAAATATGGAAGTAAATCCTATTTAATTTTTCCTACTCAAGGACTGATCGCAGTTGTATTTATTATTAGATTTTACAAAGAAATATTACATTTTTTCCAAAACATTTTTATTTGTTTTATTTGATAATCTAATGATTTTAATTAGGCCTTTAATTAGTTATTGCTCCCTTTATTTAGTTCAAATTGACAACCCTTATGTATCAATTCGAAAGATTGTAATGCACAATCTTCTAGTGAGCCAAGATTCAAAATAATTGAATTATTACCCAGCAACACCCATCGTCCATAACCAATTATTAAGGTAGGAAACTTTTTCCAATTTCATATCATGTAATTCTTGGATATATGGTATGTGCAACTCCTTGCCATTGTCCATTTGCATGCTTCTTGGTGCTTAATCCCATTAAGATCACCTAGTTAAGCATGACCCAAAAGCCAACATGATAGAAATGTATCCTTCTCTGGTAGAACCTACATATCTACCATCACACTTCTACGAGATAGACGGTGCACCATGCTTAGTCATAACCGACACTTGTCCAATCAAGCTTTTCATATGTGTCACTTATGGAAAGCATCTTAGACTTAATATTATATTGAGGGATTTTATATATAAATACTAATACATTTCCAATCACCACATACTTATAATGTGTATCATATAAATGCTATAACCACAAATGAGAAATATGTAATTATAAAACACATAAGTGATGGTTATGTCCATGCTATTGTAATTCCTTGGAGCCACAAGGAATTACTATCACCTAGGAGCTACATCATATACAACTTGTTGTTGATGAAGATCTATGCTTGAACCAATCAAGGTTGATCCGTTCAAGTCTTGAACTGGACAACTGGCCTCCTAGTTTCTTGGTTGGGCTTTTGAAACAGTTGTTTGGTCCCAGGTTCAACTAATGTTTGGATTCCTCCAAACGATCAGTTAGGCCACCAGTTGAATGGTTCCTCCTGTCATATGGCCTCCTCAATCCTCCATTGGATTGGTTCATCTCGTGAGTCATTCAGTTTGTCTAGTGTAGAATGTCTTCTCATGATAAAACATAAATTAAGACTATGTATTTCTTATTACATTATATAAGGGAAAGCCTCAAGTTACATTCGAGGGGAAATAGGATTGAGAGCATTAATCTGCATTTAAAAGGAGCGAGAGGATTGGTATGCAAATCGAGATGTAAATAAGAAAAAAAACCCCAACCATGCACACACAGATCTAGGGTTATTGGCCATAATCATGCTAAACGTTGACCATCAAAACCAATTTTAGGGTGACACATGTAAATTGCATACATATTATATCATATATATATATATATATATATATATATATATATATATATATATATATTAGTTTGTGGAGTCGTATGTGGAATTTATTCAGATATGCACTTCAACTAATTTAATATTCACATCGTATGAGGAAAAAAAATCTGATCATATCAGTTTAAATCTTGATACACTGTAAATTGGTGTGGCTGTGATAACACTATAGAGAAACGGGGGTGGTAGATAAGGCAGTGGAAACATAAAAAAATTAATGCTTGATTCACCTTAACAGCAAGACTGCGCCAATAGCAATGTATCTAGGAAGGAAAGGTGGCAAGAGTTGTACCTGATCCTGGAGCAAGTCTAGCAACAAATCTTGATGTAGTATCATGCTTCTTATCCAAGCATCAACAAACTTCTTCTTCAAGCAGCAACATGCTCCTTCTTCAACAAACTCGAACAGTCGTCATCAAGGACCTCCTAGTTTGGCCGCCATGGACAACATTGATGAAGTTCTCCTAGTGGAAGAAGCCTCCTGCCTCTAGAGACATTTTCACTTACCACTGGGAACTCCACATTATGCTACCGCATCCAACAAAAAGGAGTTGTCCTTTCAAACATCAACCTACTAAAGTTGATACACTCTCCCACAATTGTCTCTCTCTTTCTATCCCTCCCTTGATCGAGTAAGACTTGCTTAGGGTCTCTATTGGTTACCACAACCAGAGAGGAAAACAATGGTCAAAGCAACTGTTGTGTCTTAGAAGCCCCCAATACCCCTCTATTTATAGGAGAGGCAAGGGACATGATTCTCAATCTATGCAGGAGTCAAAGGTTCAGATTCACAAATTTTTCAGCACTTACACATGAAAAATTGGTCATTTAGCATAGCCAACTAGTTATTTCATGAGTGAACTGGTCATTTTGCATAGTGAACTGGTTGTTTTGTATAGTTTCCTATTCTCAATCACATTGGTATTCAATACACGATAAATGCAAAACATGACGTCAACACTAATCCTTGATCCAATTGAATTGACTATTGAATCGGAATGTATATCACATGAACTAGTTAGTTGGGACCAGTGAAATATTTGATTTATTATGTGAACCTATCTTTTCACACCTTGGTTAATCCATTGATTAACCAATGTAGATTCCAATTGACCTGACACTACAATCAATTGGTTCAACACTTGAACCAATTAGTTCAGAGTCTAGTTAGTCAACTTTGAACCTTAGTTGTTTAATTGAACACCTAAACAATTTTAGTAATCAAGTTAAACATCATTCATGAATATACTCCTATTCCAAGTGTATCCTATGTGTGTGACCATATAGGTCCAAAATTATGTTGGTGATAAATATCCATAACCAACTTATGGCATCACAAGCAATGAGCGATATCTAGAAACACATCATTGCTACCCAAGTAATTTGGAAAGTTAGAAAACAACTTTAACTTACAATCTATGATCAACGTTACTTTGATCGTATCGTTCCTTTGTCTCTGATATCCAAATTGAACTTGAGGCATGGAATCGTCATCCTCTAAATGTTCAATCCATGTTCCATGAACTAGAGCAAACTATATGAGATGCATGTGAGCTCAAATATCACATATTGAGTCACATGACTATGGCCATATATTTCTTAGTTTTACTTATCAAGGTGCCCTGAATATCAATCTCCTGTAGGAGGGACAAATCCCATCTACATTACTCACATTCTATCCCCATTTGTCACAGTGCACCCAAGCACCACCTTTATAGAAATCCTTATTCAGGATCACGGTGGATGATGTCAAAGAACATGAAAACATGTGATGAATGCAGTGACTTCAAGTCTAAGAACCACAATCACCACTATCACTATGAGAGAAGATTCTAACTACCATTATATGGTCTCCATGCATCACTCTCATGGTGGGTCTATCTTGTATACTATTCTCTAACATCTAACTCCGTGTTTGACTTGATATTACATATCATGACTAATGAGAATATCTCATCAATTAACACACACTCTAGTCTTATGTATTATTGTTGTCTATTTTTCTTCCATAGTAATATATAACTAGGGACATAACAAGAACGTACATACACTTAACATTAATATGATCTCATTCTACAAGTCACGTACTTTAAGATATATGTCTCGAGTAACATCATTCTTTAGACATCTACTATGTATGTGTCATCATCTCATGACTGAGACAAACATAATAGACAAAATTACATTTATTGTTATCAGACTAGGTATTTAATGCCACATTGCAATCATCATATGATTGGCTCTTTGGGCATACATACCAACGCTACTCACCTTTATCTAAGTATTGTCTTTGTTTTATTAGTAGCTCAGGGAGCAATTAATGCCTTCATGTAGTTTTGTAATGTCGACATAATTTTGGGAACAAATAAGACATTGGCCACATCCTAGTATAGGTTCAAGTTGATGTATATTAGTTAGTTACATGGGCATTATTATGACAAACCGACCACATGTGTTAAGAATTAAATGGATTAAATTATTGGTTTCCTTTTCATTCTTTTGTCCCCCCTAATTGCTTGGTAAAACTCATAGCAAGTCATGATTGTGGGCATTGTTAACAAGGTTAATGTAAGACTCCAGACCTTACTTAGTGGTTGAACACACTTTCTTACCTTAATCAGTTCTTGAGACCTTAATCTATTGTTGTGATATGCTTTTGTATCATGTGGTAAGATTAAGTTTCAAGTTGGGTCTAATTTGGACATTGTTTGAGCAAGTTATGCACTTATGTACTTATTTTGGATTTTCCTACAATTTACCCATATTTGAAGTTTCTCTTGTAGTTTGTCACATTCTTTATGCTCCTTGCATGTTTTTATATCATTCTTGAGTTGGTTGTGGCTTGGGCACCTTGGTTCACCTTGGTTTGATGGCGACACCTCTACATGGTGAGTTAAGGTTTTGCTCTCATGGATGAGCTACTTTGAGAGGCCATCAATTGATGGTTCCCATTGGATGTATGACGACCAATGGTCATCATTATGTGGGGGAAACCAATAGAGATCTCTATAAGTGGTAGTTCAATGGTCTTCTCTCTTGGGGTCCCTTGCACCAATGGTTTGCTTGGAAGGGGTGAACAATCAATGGTTTTCCACCTAGTGAGCTAGGGTTTCATCAATTGATGCTCACCAAGAGATAAAACTCGATGGCCACCCTGGGAGGGTCAAGATCTGATGACCTTGAAGACTACTGAACTGATGGATCTTCTTCTTGCATGGACGTGATGTCACTTGGCTATGGACACTTGGCAAACATGTTAGGACACCTTAGCCATCTCTTCTCTCACCCAAAACTATATAAACCTCCTACCTTCCATGAAAATGAACATTTTGGACTCCTTTCTCTTCCTTTTTGTCTAGATCTTCTTATTTCTTTCTCTAGTGTAGAATAAGGTTCTCAAGGTAGAAGAAGGTGGTCGATATCCTTGCATGTGCAACTAGGGTTCAGACCTACCCTCTCTTGGAGCTTGTGGAGCTTCCTTTGCTTATTTTATTGCCTAAGAAAGTAAGATACGTCTCTTTTCCTTCATTTTATCTACTTCCCTACCTCCTTCCTCCTTCTTCTTGGTGTTGTCCATGGTGTTCCATGTAGAGCTTGATCTAGACCTTAAAGAACCCTTCTTTCTTGCTTACTTGACCTAGGATTTACTCTCTTTCTTAGAGAAGGAGCTTTCTTGGTTGTGTGGAGTACTAAGCTGGGTTTCCTTCATCTTGTGATCAAGACAGATTTCTATTTGGATCTTGTTCTTCTTCCTTTAGGCGAGTTATATAACTTTATCCATGTTATTTCTAAATTGTAGCTTGCTTGTGTTAGATCTTCCTATAAGATCGAGTTCTAAGTAGAAAGATCCTACCTTTGCCAATAGTTTGATCTTAGCTTCTAGTTTCTTGGATGGGTTATCTTCTTGTATGTATTCTAAACCTTGTGCATGACTTTCCTATGATACAGGAAGCTCTAGGGTTGGCTTTCTTGACAAATGATGTCTCTTGGTTTCTCTTCAATGATGGGTTTACTGAGTTATTTTCTCTCCTTCTTCTACACTTGCTGGTTTGGTTCTTTTGTTGTTTTACTTGGTTTTTGTTACCAACAAAAGGGGGTTACTTTGCTACTGTTTTGGGCTCTTTCTCTTGAGCACATCCGATGTACATGTTTTCCACTCAACAAACAATGGTTATGGTTTCCAAATTTGATTGTCTTTGGAACTTATAAGTGGTGGATAAAACGATGGCTTTCTTAGTTTAACAAATGATAGTTTTTCCTTGGTCTTTGGATCAGTTTTTCCCAGTTGTTGATATCAACCGATGGTCTCGCTAAGTCTCACAACCGATGGCTAGCTTGGGTCATCAACAAATGGTTGTTCTAAGCCTCAACCGAGGGCTCATTTGGCCCATGATCTGATGGTTTGAAACTGATGGTGACACTGTCACAACCGATGGGAGTTTTGAACACCACAAACGATGGTGGTCCTAGATTCTACAACCGATATATTTCTTTAAGTGATCAACTGATGGTGGATTGTATCTCCACAATGGATGGCCTTTCTTGAGTCAACAATGCATTCTATTTTGTCAAACGATGTCTTGACTAGGTTTAGTTGGTGACTCATCTAAGTCACAACTTGATGGTTTTCTAAGTGGTTTGTTCAAGGTGTTTGATTGTGTTATAACCAATCATTTTACCTTCATACATATGATTGTTTTAGCGTGATGCTTGTGGTATGTTGGTCTGGTTTGAATGGTGAATAATCTGATGGTGATTTGCCCTTAATCATGTAGTCTTACCTTTGCCCTCGTATGAATGTGAACTTATGATCACCATAATAAAATGATGTGTGATGCCAATCTATCTTATCTTGATACATCAACACTAATACAACTAAGTGATGATAGTTGATCATACTTAATCTAGTTGTTGAACCTAACCCTAAAATGGTCCAATAAGCTTGCTTATGCTAGCTCCCTTGTGTAACTTATGTGGTGATGGAATATCATTTCATTGTGGTTGTAACCCTAAACTACTAGTAGGTGAACATCCTAATGCAAGGTTATGCTAAACATGTATACCACAAGTATGGTGATGGTTTGTTGATCCTTTGGTAAGTCATGGAAAGACAATGATGTCCTGGTAGTGTCTTATGATGTGATGGTCTTAATGACCCTTGGGCATGGTTAAGCCCTATTGGAAGTGTGGTTATCTTTCCTAAGTGAGAGGGAATGGTATCATGTGGTGATGTGACGCGATTCATAACTCATACATTTGATATCTTATGGAGTTTCTATACCTTAATGCTTTCTAGAAATGAATTGGGGTTTGTATGACCACTTGTTTGATGTAGCCTTTATTCACCCAACTGGCAATAACTAATCAAGTGAAACCTTAATCATGTAGTGCAATGTGCCATAGATCCATTCCAGTGTCAGAACT
Organism: Alisma plantago-aquatica; assembly: GCA_963693085.1. Lineage (NCBI taxonomy): Eukaryota > Viridiplantae > Streptophyta > Magnoliopsida > Alismatales > Alismataceae > Alisma > Alisma plantago-aquatica. The sequence continues at coordinate 1,364,415,069 of OY856412.1, read as the reverse complement.
TGTTGGATGGTAAAACAAGTATTCCTAAGGGAAACTCGAAACACATATTGTTGACTATGTGAGGTTCAAGTGATTGTGTGTCCTTATCATCTTGATTCTAGGTATTTTGAGGATGCCCATGGTCATGCCTCGATGTTTGTGAATGGCTGAGGTTGGGTCTCGGTGATTATATATGTGATGTGATTGGAGGAAAATTGTAGTTGTACCTCGGTGATTGAGTTGGTATACCCTTATCTCTAGCATCGTGACTTGTACTAAGGTGGGCTACATGTTTTCAGATTGACTATATGTTGTTGATGGTAGTTGACTAATATGTCACTGTAGTGCAGACTTGAATTGACCAAGTAGTGTGGAGAAGATCTTGGAGTCCGAGTCTTCCTAGATCTTGTATGAAACTGATTACAAACAAGAAGTGGTCAGTTGGAATTTGGGCGGTACGACTCAAATTCCCTAGGATGTAATAGAAGATGTAATATAGTCATGTAGCATATCTATTTAGGGTTAAATACGCTTCACATTGTATGTTTACCCTTGCTTTTTTCCTTATGCTGCTAGTTGCTTATGATAGAATAGAGTTTCTTAAACTGCTCAATTATTATTTATTGTGGCAATAGAAGTTAACTATTATACACGTTCATCATATTCCTTCTAATTACATATGATTCTTTGCTTATTTTTTGTGGCTACTTAACCTGTGTAATTAGTTTAAATAATTTATTTAGTCGAATTTTCTCATCATGTTCAATAGTAGTATATTTTTTGTAACAATAAATGTTGGCAGAGAGTTATATCTCTCGATGGGACATGGGTCTCACTCTCATGATTTCCTAACCTTTTTAGGCAGTCATTAGTGGTGTGGTAGAGATCGTGTTGTTGAGGAAGAGCATCTTGAAGAGTAGTGAACTCGGAAGGTTGTATAGCTACTAGCTAGTGTTGTAGTAGAGTCTTGTGTATCGTACTTGTACTCTTAGGTCCCGGGAGGGATGTGTTTTATAGATGATGTATATCGACACGTGGTTTGACACAGGACGAAATCCCTTTGTAGAGGGTTATAGCTTGTAAGGACCCTGACCTCCATTTAGGGCTTAACCTATTTGATTTGCTTAACCCTGATGCTTAGTTGCTTGCTAATCACCTTTAGTGGTGATTAGGGTTTGTTGGTGCTTCGTTGAGAGCTGGAGGTGCTACTTGCAATTAACCCAAGTTTAGGGTTTGTGGGCACGTTTGTCACCTTGTGAGGTGTTACTCCCTCTCTTTTCTTCCTCTAGTGTTGAGAGGAAGGGTTGGGCTTGTTGCTTGAGTTGCTTTGGGCTTGGTTGATGTTGTTGGGCCTTGTGGTGCGTTGCCTTTGCCTCTTTGGACCTTGTGTCGGGCAGGTGTGCCTTGTGTCGACCTAGGTGTGTCGGCCTGTGGTGTGTCGGCCTATGGCGTGTCGGCCTAGGGAGTGTGTCGGCCATGGTGTGGAGGTGTGTCACCCATGGACCTATTTGACCCTCTTTGACCTCATTTGTGTCACCACTAGTGGACACTTGGTGCTTGATGCTTGCTGATGCAGCCCTATTTTAGGGCTCCATCCTGTGCCATTTTGTACCTAAGTTGCATCTAAATATGTTAAATTACAAGTCTTTTTCCCCAATATGATTATCATTGAAAATATGCTTATGGATGTTCTTTGCACTGTTTTTCAGGTACTTGGACCATGCTTAGATGGAAGAGAGAGAGGGAGGGAGTTCTAGGGTTCCCACACTCAAGGAGGGACCCAAAGTCTCCTTCAACCTACCTCCAGTGGCCAAGAATCATCCCCAAGCAAAAATCCGAAGAGAAAAGCGAGGGATACTTCCTCCTCATCTCTTCCTCAAGCTCCCACGTGGCTTCCTCAATGCCACGATGATGCCAAAGAACCTTAACCAGGATCAGGTCCTTCCTGTTCAGCTTCTTAACTCTTATGTCAAGGATCATCATAGGACCTTCCTCGTAGGTCACATCTTCATCAAGCTCAACTTCGACAGGTTGTATCATTGTTCCTGTATCTGGATGACTTTTCTTCAGCATACTGACATGGAACACTGGGTGCAACTTGTGCAACCTTGGTTGTGTGTGTGTGTGTGTGTGTGTGTGTGTGTGTTTGTGTGTGTGTGTGTGTGTGTGTGTATATATATATAGGACAACGATCTAGTGAGAAACATATCTTGATGAGAGCATGAGAAGAATTTTAATAATTCTTCACACGGGCCAATTTTTCATTATCTAACCATATAGGTTACAAACATAACTTAATATTTACCTACCTATAAAATTTTATCACCATACGATTTGTGCATCATTCACAATAACAAAATACTTTTCAACGCTCTATAGTGAATTTCAGACTGACCGTTGGATGCAAAAAATGTATATTATACATATGGACATGTGAACAATGTCTAATTGCAATGATTTTTTTGTGAGAAGGTAAATGAATTGATGCTTTTCCCATCTATATGGTTGGATTTTAAAAAACAATTCAAAATTTTAGTTATGCAAATGCCTCTCATGCTCTCACTGTAGGATGTTTCTCACTGGATTGCTACCCTATATATATATATATATATATATATATATATATATATATATATATATATATATATATATACACACACACATATATATGGCATGTACATGTGAATATGTTCTTTTGTATATAGGTTATGGCTGTGAATATCTAATATGGTATGTGATATGATATAAGTGGTTGGACCTTGTGGTAATATGTTTCCTCTTATGATGGTTATATGAGATTAGTTTTAATTTTCCTACTTTTTTGGTAATATAGTTGTTTAGTCGTTTCCCAAACGCTTTGGTTTTGAGTTATCTCATTTGTGTGGCATTGAGGCATCACAGTTATGGAGGATTGAAAAGATAGTATAATTATAGTTGAAGATCTAGTCACCTTCTCTGTAGGATACAAGTCTCAACATATGAGTACATGTGATGTTTCTTATTTTGTTCCTTTTTTTGCAACTTGCAGGAAGCACATATGACCTTAAAGCATTCCTTCTCATCCAGAGGAGGAGTCGAGGATGTAGATAGAAACAAGTAGAAAGAATTACCACCACATACTATATTGTGCTAGACAACATGGACATAAAGGGTGGGTATTATAGGGAACTATTTGTAGCTACATGAGTCCAAAAAAGTTTGGTTTTATTGTCGAGCAAACTGAGGTCCACAAAGAATCCATAGTTTTGTTTCTTCTAACTCTTCCTTAATAACCATCTGATCCCGGAGATAGGTTGTGTAATGCCCAGACTATCACACCCCAACTTTTTGTAAGTATCTACATGAATATTATTCCTATAAAGAGAATATCTAATTAGGTGAGATTAGAACAAATGGACCATGTTCTCCATGTTTGAGCCCATTTTGAAGGCCTTTTATGCATATCTAAAACACAAGAAATTTTGGTGAATTGACCCCCATTGGATTCTTTACTGATCACAAGAAAAGTAGCGGTTTATAACTACGATGCGAATAAGGCTTGTTTGAATTTTGATGAAAACCTCATAATTTGAGGACAAGATATGATACTCAAATTATTTTGGATATTTTACTAATCGAATACATGAAGGATGATAAGTAAGATGTGTATTATGTTTTGGTGATATATATACATATACATATGCACACACATATATATATATATATATATATATAAGAAGTCACATGATTTGGTTGATGATTATAATTGAATGATGATTGAATTTGTGAATCTAAGTTGTGGGTACTAGTGAAGTCACATAAACTATCTAGCACATTTTGAGTAGTGGTTTAGGCCCTAACTATTGTCTACAGGAAGTTAATAATTGTATGAAGTGTGGGCTAGATTTTGGGACCAATCAGATGCATGGAGTATCATTTAGAATTTCAAAAAAGATTAGAAAATGAGTAGTGTACAAAGACCTTTTAAAGGCATTGAATCAAGGGATTTGGAGGTTGAACCAGGGGTTCATGCCTAAGTTTCCAGCTCAATTGAGCACTGATTGGTTTAGCTGAGTTGTGCCCACTTACAAAAATAGACTCTAGGAAGCCCTATTTTGGACGGAACATGATTCAAATAGAGCTCAAAGGAAAGTAAGATCTCTCTACAAAATCAAGGATGCAGAGGCTATAAAAGGCTCAATTTTTCAGATGAACAGGGAAGACCATTTCAAATCTAAGGTTTTTCTCATTTTGTAAGGAAAGGAGAAAATGAATACAATGATAAGAAGGGTGGTGATGGTGATAAGGAAAATGGTATGGGTATCCTCATCTTCATCCACCTAATACATTGATATCGAATGCTAGATCCATGGATGATTGAACGCACTCAAAGGAGGGCTTGTGTTATCCAACGATGGCCTGGGTGCAAGATCTTGGTCATCAGAGATGAACTGGTTGGAGTAGAAGGACTAGAGGACTAGTGTGGAGAAGCTAATGGAGTGGGCTAGGAGAGAGGAAAGGATGGATTTTAGGCCATCCCTCAACTTGGCCACATGGAGTCGCCATGCACTATAAGTGCTAGTCAGGGTGGTAGGAGCACTAGCTTTAGGTCATTGGAAGCACCGACATCCAATACTCTATTTTCCCGGGCACATGCAATTAAGAATAAAGTAGGTGTGTGAGAAAGTGAGATGCAATTTAAAAGTATCATCGCTAGGGATTTGCATCCAAGGCTCACAAGGGAGGGATGGGCCCAGAGGAAAATATAAGTACACATTTTTCCTCTGGGTCCATCCCTCCCTTTTAAGCCTTGGACGTGGATCCCTAGCATGATCCATCTAAAGTGTGTCCCACGTTCCTTCCCCTTCTTCGTTTGGAATCACATGTGCCCAAGAAAATAGAGCACTGAGCGGTTGACACTTCTGACGACATGAAGCCAGTGCTCCTGTCACCCTGGCTAGAACTTATAGTGCATGGTTACTCTGCCTTGACCAAGTTGAGGGAAGGCATAAAATCCATCCTTTCCTCTCTCCTATCCCACTCTATCAGCTTCTCCACACCAATCCTCTGGTGTTGTTACTTCCAGTCAGTTCATCTCCCACATCCAAGATCATGGCACCCAGACCATAACTGCCTAACATGAGCCCTCCTCTCTGATCCTTGATGGATCTGGCTATGTTGTTTCCATGTCTAGGATGGATGAAGAAGAGGATACCCATCCCATTTTTGTTGGCATCATCTCCACCACTTTTTCCCATTGTCTTCATTTTCTCCTTTCCTTCCAAAATGAGAAAAACCCTATATTTGAATTGGTCTTTCCTCGTCCATCTTAAAATCGAGGCTTTTATAGCCTCCACATCCTTGAACTCTTAGAGAGATCTTACTTTCCTTTCAACTATGTTCGAGTAATTCTCTTTCCAGTATGGGGCTTGCATGACTTTCTATTTTTTAAGTGGGCACATCTCAGCTGAACCAGTCAGTGCCCAATTGATCCAGAAACTTAGGCATGAACCCATGGTTCAACCTCCAAATCCCTTGATATAATTGTGAAACACTCTACCACACAAAGAGATATTACTCAAAAATAGAAAGTTGAATTAACATTAACAACAAGCGAATTACTAAAAAACACTGAATTGATTCCATAGAATTACACAAGCTTAAAGGTTTCACATGTAAGTTCTTAATAAAACACATGTATGTCATGTCATCAACCTGTTACACATCATATATGTACACCTGTGATAACTATACATCAAAAGGAACTCATGCTAGAAACCTCGGGACAATAACATAACTACAAACACACCAAAAACACCTCTAATACCTGAGTGTACATGGATGACTCTAGGACTCTACACCAAAAGACTTGCAACACTACCAACCTTCTCAGCTACTACTTTGGTGGTTGCTCTGCCTCAGCTGCACAATCACCACCTCATCGTGCATGACCACCTAAAAGATGTGGAGAAACCCACAGGGTGAGATCCAAATCTCAACGGGAGATATAACTCTCCCCCAACGCTATTATTAACACATACAAGGTAATTAAAGAAAAAAAGTAAATTACATATGTTAAGCAGATCCAGCCAAATGATATGTCTGAAGTAGATGATCATTATTAAGCAGTATAAGCAATTGCAATTGGATTGTGGAACATCTTATCATCATAAAAGGAATATGAAGAACATGTATATCTTCTACCAATTAGTAGTTACAAAATCAACGCAAGGCTTCAACTAATGTTTTCATATTTGATCCTAAGCAAGTATAATACACGAGTAGTTACATATTTTATTATGCCCAAAGGATTTGAGTCGTACCACCCAAATCCAACCGACCACTACTAAGTTGAAATTGGTGCCATACAAGGTCTATGGAAGACCAATATTCCACAACCTCACCAAACCTCATGGCCAGTACACGAGTACACAGCAGAGATATACCAGTCAACTACATCTTGTGACATATAGTAAAACAATGAGAGTCCTAGACCACCTTGGTATAGATCACAAAGCTAGTGAAATTGAGTTATGGTCCATAGTCGCACTCCTACCAAGGTATGGCTTGCAACCAATCCTATAAAACCTCATAAACATCAAAGTCACTGAGGTATGACCCGCAACCAAACTCCTACCAGGGTATTTCCCACAACCAATCTTATGGATGCATATACATAACAGTACACAACTCTAAGCTTCCACTAGGGAAAGCCTGTTTCACCATCCAGCAAGTGCTGACACTGAGATGGATCTATGGACAAGGAAAAACTGCATGATTAACTTCTACTTGATTATTTAAGTCAATTATGTTTCTTTTAGCATGAATTAAGTTGCAACATATAAGGTCATAACAAACTCTACAAAGATAAGGGCATATTACACTCTAAAAGATAAAAATGTATAAGGTGTGAACTTATCACACTGTCACCACATAATGCATGTATCACTTCCATTCACCACATCATCAATACGAAAGCCACATGATATGGAATATAAATCTCTCAACTCATTATTGGGAAAAGTCATCTCATAATAGGCAATAAGTCACTATTAAGTCATAGGCCCCATTCACATTATTCTTGTATTACAAGTGCCTCTGCATGCCTCATGAAGGATTATTTAACTTGTATCATATCATAGTCACCATAGTATGTACTAGTTACGATGATCAAATGCATATAACCTGCATGGTTAGGAGTTCATAATTAAGATAAATAACATCACAAGCATAGTCATTCCACGAAAAAGAAATAAGCATGATCATTGCACATTATCAGAGTTAGGGTTCTTTTTTAGCAAATTAGGGTTTACAAGGCTAGGTTCAACCATCAACCCTAGGTTTACCACCTCCCATCGTCTTGGAGTAGTTTTAGGGTTAGATAACATCATGAGATTTGGTTAGATATTATCTAAACACCATTATTTATGGCCTATGCATCACATATACAAGAGTATCATTAAGTGCCCATGTATACCTCTCAACCACCTACCATTACCAAGTTTTGACCACATAATAACTAGGTCACGACCACCCAACCTGATCCATGTCGCGACCACACAACCAGTAGGTGGGGACCACCCAACCTGATCCATGTCATGACCTCTTCCACCTATACCATATTGCGCCTGTGACATCTAGGGTTAGGATTCTAATCTTCCACAAACATCTCGACTTGGAAGTGTCTTGACCGTAGCTAGAAACATGTCGTGACCTCCCACTAGGGTATAACTCGACCAAGACAAAGGCAAGACTAGGATGCAAACACAAGGGTGACCACCCAGCCAAAATAGGGGTTATCTAGTCCACTATTCCTCAAGTTTCGTGACCTAAAGAACACTAGGTCCAACCCATCAACAAGGGGGACATCTTGACCCCAAAACTAACCATAGTTTCAACCATCAAGGGGAAGATGCCTCGACCACCCTAAGGGATAGCATATTGGTTTCAAAATAGAACCAAAACCAATGAGAAAATCATGGTCAGCATGGAGGAAGGGTTCAAGTGAATAATCACCAAAACCCAAAGTCATGGGTTAAGAAACAACCAAGAAGGAACCTCATCCAAGGGATAGAAAACCATGATCAAGGTATCCAAAATGGATCCTAACCTCCCTTCAACATCTAAGTACACGAACTTCATGGAGGAGAGAAATACCAAGGTCAAAAGATAGAGAACAACCTCCAATGCATCTACTACAAAAACAGGTGCATGCATATTAGGGTTTCAGATGTCTACTAAACCAAGCAAGATATATTCACAAAACAAGTTCTAGCACTTATCACTATCTACTAGAATGATAAGGAAGAATTTAGAGAGAGAAGACAGTAGCAATCATGCATAAAATAGTGCAATAATAGAGTAGGCTAAGTGTTATATAACTCGCATCAAGAAGGTCACCACCAAGCTAGGATTCTAAGCTCCAAGATCAAGAGATCCAAGCACACGATCCAAGGGTTGAAGAAGCTCCACCAAAGGCTCCACTCTCAGCCACAACAACACCTTATGAACAAAAAGGTACCAAGGTCAAAGCTAGCCCAGGAAAAGAGAGCAAAAAGCTCTAGGCTTAACCAAAAAGGAAAGAGAGAAAGAGAGGAGAAAACTTCCTCACATGTGTGTCTACCTTTTCAAAACATGGTCTGTGACCTTTGTGATGAAGAGTTTTCCTCAAAAATGACAACCATGGAGAAACCATGGTCTAGGGCTGAGAAAAGAGTAGGAGATGGAAGTAGGATATCAAAATAAACACCATCATAAAAGATAATCACTTACCAAGGTTGAAGATGAGTTCTGGTCACCACAAGCACCACATGCAAGAAGAGGTTGGTCACCTAGAGCTCCAAGGTCGGATCTCCTTGATCCACCAAGCTCCAAGAACAAGAAAAAGTGAAGGAAGAATATCGAGGGACAAAAAGGATTACAAACATGGAGATATAGGGGTTTATATAGGTGGAAGTTGAGAGAGAAGGCAAGAGGTGAGGTTTCGACATTCTAACACACCAAAGGGACACATGTCCACTCAAAAGATAAACATGCAACCACTTAAGCCCAACATGCAAGACACGGTGATACACTAGAGGTTAGATATCAAACACCTAGGCCACCCAACCCTCATGTCATGACCACAACATACCAAGGGAACCACTCATGGTTGTGACACACCACCAAGGACCACTAGGTCGCGACATAAGGTCATCACAACCCTAGGTTGAGACACTCTACACAAGAGCACCCTTCTCGACCCTAGACACCCAAGACCATCTCGGTCACAACAACCATACCTAGGGGAGGTTTCTCAACCAAAAAACCCTCCAACCAGGCCCTAGGTCGCGACCTAGGTCGGAACAAACCAACAAGGGTCACATCGTCAAGGCACACCAAACCCTAATCACCAATAAAGGTACCGACTCTCAACCAAGGATCAAAAAAGGAAAACACCTCAAAATATCTCCTTTAGATGATGTGAAGAAAGATAAGGAACACTCTAGAAGTGACAAATTGCATATCAACCCCCTACTCTGGGTAAATTTCAATTTGCACCAAAACTAGCACATAAAGATCAAATGACATCCAAACAAAACCAAACTTGAAAATTAAGCTCTCCTCAAGCTTATCACATCTCTAGGGATTAGAGAAAGGTTCTAATCACGTAATCAATCCAAAGAAAAAATGGTTACCCCAAAACTGTGGTCAGGGGTCTTACAAGCCATAAACCCCTAACAAGAATTTTTCCCTCAAAATCCTAAGAGAAAAGAGAGGGATACTTCCTCCTCATATCTTCCTTGAGCTTCCACATGGCCTCCTCAACACCACAGTGATGCCACAGAACCTTCACCAACATTATATCTTTCTTCTTCAGTTTCTTCACTCTCCTATCAAGGATCAACACTAGGCCTTCTGCATAGGACATATCCTCAACAAGCTCCACGTCCACTGGTTGTAACACTAACTATGTATCAGGATAGCACTTCCTCAAGATAGACACGTGGAACACTGGATGTAACCCGTGCAACTCAAGTGGAAACTGCAACTTGTAGGCCACCTTTCCAACTCATGCCACCCAATGGTAAGGTCTCATAAACTTGGGAGCCAACTTACCCTTCTTCCCAAGCCTCAGAACTCCTTTCCAAGGAGAGATGTTGAGGTACACTCTACACTCTATCTCCCACTTGGTACTCCAAATGTCTATGGTGGTTGTCTACATATGACTTCTTTCTATCCTGTGCTACCTTCAACTATTGTTGAATCACTTTGATTTTTTCCGTCGTCTGCTACATAGGCTCAGGACCAAGAAGTTGATACTCCCATGTCTCATACCAACACAACGAATACATGCTATGCCTCCCATATAATGATTCATTTGGTGCCATGTTGATGCTACTCTGATAACTATTATTATAGGCAAACTCTATCAGACTGAGGTGTATGTCCCAACTTCCCAAAAAGTGAAGAACACAATCGCTCAAAAAATCCTCCAAGGTGTGAATGGTCCTCTCAAATTGACCATACTCCTGTGGGTGGAAAGCAGTGTTGAACCTCAAACTGCATATTTAAAGTTGTGTGCAGTCGCTCCCAAAAGTGGCTCGTGAACTGGGGACCTCTATCAGACACAATGGTAGCTGGGACACCGTGCAAGCGCACTATCTCATCAACATAGATCTGGGCAAGCTTCTCAGCTGTATAAGTTGTCTTCATAGGAAGGAAATGTGCTGACTTGGTCAACCTATCAACGATTACCCAAATGGAATCATGACCATTGGCTATCCTAGGCAGACCAATGACAAAGTCCATATTCCATTTCCACTGTGGAATAGGCAATGGTTGGAACGTCCCTGCAGGTTTCTCGTGCTTGGCTTTAACCTGTTGACACACAATGCATCTCAAAATGAACTCAGCTACATCCCTCTCTAAGCAGGACACCAATACATGTCTTTTAGATTGTGCTATATCTTGGTGCTACCTAGATGCATAATGTACATAGACAAGTGAGCCTCCTCCAGAACCATCTTACTCATATTATCAGCATCAGGATCCACGACTCTGCTATGGTAAAAAATTGTCACATCCTCTGCCTTATGGAAGACATAATGCTTCTCACTACAAAACTCTGATCTAATATGTTGTATCACAGTATCAACCTGTTGTGCCTCTTTGATCTTCTATCTAAGAATGGGCTTCACCTGAACTGTGCTAACAACCCGGCTAACAATGACACCTCCATCCGTATGTTCATATGACGTAAGGAGACCAACATCTCTCGCTTGTAGAATACCAAGGAACTCAAATGGGCTCTATCCATAGGCGAAGACGAAGACTTCCTTCTTAGCACATCTACCACAACATTAGCCTTCCCTGGATAGTAATTAATCATGCAATCATAGTCTTTAATTAACTCCATCTTGCATTGTTGCCTCATGTTCAACTCCTGTTATGAAAAGATATACTTCAGGTGCTTGTGATCTATGAAGATCTGACACTTCTCTCCATAAAGGTAGTGCCTCTAGATCTTTGAAGCATGGACCATGGTAGTAAACTCCAGGTCATGTGTTGGGTAATTCTCCTCATGTTTCTTAAGTTGTTGAGAAGCAAAAGAAACCACTTGCTTGTCCTGCATCAGCACGCAACCCAAGCCATTCCTAGATGCATCACAAAACATGATATATCCTTTCCCTTGCTCAGGTGATACCATTACTAGTGTACTTGTCAACTTCTCCTTCAACGTCTGAAAAGCATGTTGACTTCTATCATCCCACAAAAATGGCACAAATTTCCTCATCAACTTAGTCAGTGGTAGAGCTATGTCATTGAAGTTCTTGATGAACCCCCTATAGTAGTCTGCCAAACCCAAAAAGTTGTGTACTTATGTCGGCACCCTTGGTTTCTCCCACTCTATCATGGAGTCAACCTTCTTGGTATCCACACGAACACCCTCAATAGAGATAATATGCCCTAGCATAGTGACCTCTTTCAACCAGAACTCACACTTCCTAATCTTGGTGTGCGACTGGTGTTGCCTCAACAGGGTCAATGCCTGACAAAGATTCTACTCATATTATTGGATGTCACAACTATATATCATGATTTCATCTATGAAGACCACTACAAACTGATCAAGGAATGGTCGTAACACCCTATTCATCAAATTCATGAATGTTCTCAATGCATTGGTCAGCCCAAACGGCATAACTACAAACTCATAGTGACCATACTTAGTCCTAAAAACTGACTTAGGTATGTCATCCTCCTTGATCCTCAACTAATGATACCTTGACCTAAGGTCTATCTTTGAGAACACTATCGCATCACACAACTGATCAAACATGTCATCTCTCCTTGGCAAGGGATATTTGTTCTTTATCATCACCTTGTTCAACTATATGTAGTCTATACACAACCTCATGGGCCCATCCTTCTTCTTCACAAATAGCACCAGAGCACCCCATGGCGACGTACTCAGCGTGATAAAACCTTTGTCAAGCAGTTCTTGTAACTATCTTTTCAACTCTTCCATCTTAGCTAGAGCCATCCTGTACAGTGTTTGAGCTATTGATTGCGTGCCTAGAACTAGATTGATTTCGAAATAAATCTCTCAGGGAGGGAGAGCACTTGGGAACTACTCAAGAAACACATCCTCAAACTCTCTGACAATCGGAACCTCCTATATACTAGGACCCTCCACCTTGGTATCCAGCATATGTGCCAAGAAAGCCTCGCAACCATGTCGCAATAGCTTCTTTGCCACCATCTCTGACACCAGACATGTTGGAAGAATCTTCCTATATCCTTGGAAGATCCACATCTTATCACCATCCACAAATATCTCCTTCTTGGAGCTACAATCCAAGACCACTTTATACTTCTCCAAGGTGTCCATTCCAAGGATTACATCGAATCCATGCATATCAAGTGGTATGAGATCCACTTGAATGTTATCCCATGAAAAAGAAAGGACACAGGATGGACACATCTCCTGCAAACATTGCGGAACTAACTAATGGGGTTTCTAAAAAAACTATCTCTCATATGACTAACAGGTAAAAGACAACTATCAAGCACTTCATGAGTGATAAAAGAGTGTGTTTCACCCAGGTCAACCAAAATGGATATGAAGTAAGAAGAAGACAAATCAGAATGAAATAACTCCATCGGACCTATCACTACTCACGGGTTGACCAGGGTTGGCTGACTCATGGCATAGAATCTAGTCATTGTCTGTTGTCGCCCCCGTCCTCTACTTCCTTGAATAGACGATCCGACCTGTGAGACTTGTCCACACCCTTGTCCTACTACACATACAAACTACTACCTCTACGAGCCATGTTGGCTCTGCCTCAGTTCTTGGGTCACCTTACTGTCTCTCACTGGACACTCCCACCCCAAGTGTCCTACTTGCCCACACTTGTTACAAGCTCTGGTCTCAAACTATGGCCTACACGGCCCTGTTACTGACACTAACACTGTTCTATGTTCCCAGTACGTGGAAGGCTACACCCTCTACCTTTACTCAGTCACCACTGTGTCTGCTCATTGGACCTCTGCGGTGCTGGCGGTGTAGAAAACCTCAACTTCTTAAAGCATCCTGACAACTTCCCCTAGAACTGTGCAAACCTCTTCCAGGCACTCATCTCCCACTTTTCTATCACATGTCTCTCTAGACTTCAAACAGACTCCATAAACATGGTAAACCTCTCTTGATTCTCCAAAGAAACCACTGGGGTAGACAACTCAACATTCAACCCCTTCTCAAAATGTTGAATCTGGTCATCGTCTATGGTATCCATGTGAGGACAGAACTAGAGAAGCTCCATAAACTTAGCCTCGTAGTCATTGATAGACATGGATCCTTGCCTGATCTGTGCAAATTAACTGATCTTCTCATCTAGGTAATTCTGAGGGAAGTACCGACTAACGAACTCACGTCAGAGCTCCTCCCATCCAACAACCACTCCTATGGCAACACATCCCGCTATCACACAGACATTGAGGTGTTACGCGAAAACGTGCGGAGAACCCCATAAACCACAAATTACCAAAAACACGGGTTAATTAAAACCGATTGCAGAAAGTGGATAAACCAATAAACTATTACATTCATATCATCATCCTGCAAGAAAATAGGTTATATATAAACATTAACAAGTCTTGATATGTGTCCACGGCTTAGAGGATCAGTTGTCTAGCCATCACATGAGTTCATCACCTGTTTATATGTACATAATGACCCACATCCGGCTAGCAGCAGGATATACAAAATTTTAACAACTAAACATTGTGAAACAACGTCAAAACATCTCCAAGGACCTGAGAGTACAGGGATGACTCTAAGACTCTACTACAAAATGACCAAAATAGAAGCATGTCCATCTCTTGCCTTCTACTGCTTGTCTTGCTGCTCGGCCGCAACTCCGCGACCACCACCACGTCTAGCTCGATCACCTAAAAATGTTGTAAACCAACGGGGTGAGACACACAGTCCCAGCGAGAAACATAACTCCCCGTCGAAACCATAAAACCAAAGGAAGATTAAAGCAATAACAGGAGATAACTGATAAAGCATAGAAATAAGAGCAGTCTATAGAGCAAAGCTATTTATACCATCAAGCTTACCAGAATGTACGGAAGGCATATTACCAAGTATTTCTTTATGGAACATGATTGACAAGATAAGATTTATAAGATCTTACCACATAACATAAGGAACGTATAAGTATCTGCAAGTATATCAAGAGAAACTACACAAGGAAGGCCTCAAACAATGTTCCATGTTTTCCTTAAGCAGTAAATACTATTCGACTGGATTACGAATTGTTATGCCCTGAGGAAGTGAGTCGTACCGCTCAGTTCCAACCGACGGCTACGAAACCCAGAGTCAGTTCCATACAAGGTCAATGGAAGAGTCGGACTCCACGACCTCCCACATCGTGGTCAGTGCATGAGTACAACACAAGCAGCACCGTAGTCCCATGCTTAAGTGGCCTCAGCCAAAGGGTCAGGCTACCGTCTGCCTAGCCTGCCTCGGTACAGGTATCGGCGCCAGTGAAACTGAGCCACGAGCCTGTTCACCGTGCTCTGATCCATGAACGCATTCATGCTCCCATATCACATATCCTGAGCCATGGGCCTGTTCACCATGCTCTTAACATATTGAGCTACGGGCCTGAATCCGCACTCTGGAGTCTACAACCAAAGTTGCACTCTTACCTCCTCATTTTAGGCTAGGAGCAACCTCGCATACTCAACAATATGCGCTCAAGGTTAACCCGCAGGAGAACCCGTTTCACCATCACCAGCTCCTGACGATGATGGATCTATGGCCAAGGCAAACTACATGATATGTTCCACTATGATTAGTTAGTTCATTTTAAGTGAATTATTGAGGCAACCAAGTTGTAACATATGCAAAACATAGAGTTACATTATTGTTACCACCATCATGTTGTTCCGGGATCTCAATCCCTCATCACAAGAAACCACTGCCTCAAAGGCATTCTCATCACTTGGGATAACAATCCCAGGTCATCATCAGAGGATAATACCTCAACTGGGCACTTTAGCCAAACTCAGGTCCTCAGACCAAAATACATATATCATCTCATCATCAAGAATGATCATCAAAGTAGTGTTACTCAAACACATATATATACCTCATAGCCCTTAACCTGGATATGCATCTGTATGAAACACCTGCATGGTTAGTATGCACAATCATCATGGATTGACAGAAGAATCATATTATCCAACATAGGGCAACATTGAAGATTACATGCTTTATCATTCATGCCTCAACCTATGACCATAGGCATAGGTCATATCATCATGCAAAGCATCTTATATGCTTACCATTTACTCAACATTACACAGGTAATCAAGATGATCATAAACACATGAAATGTCATGTCAAGATACATAGATGTAATCTACTATATTAAATACCTCACTATTATCAAACATATCAAGGGTCACCATCATACACCAATGTGATTGCATGAACAAGAACTAGCATATAGGTTTTATAGAAGGAACACGACCCTCACTAGAAGTGCCCACTACCCTCACAAGAAGTGTGACGGGTAGGTCACCCTCACTAAAGGTAGTATCGGGAAGGGTACTCTCCCATATCATCCAATACTCAAACCTCATAACTGCCAAGAAAACCAGCCACATATCGACCAAGCATTTAGCATGGGTACCGAGCTATCGTCTCAGGATGTATCGTGCAACCCTAGGTGTCATTCACCTATGTGTATCGTGCACCATGTGTCGTGCAACCACATGCATCGAGCAACAAAGGCATAACGACCACCAGCATATCATGTAGCTAATCCCAAGAGACATATCGTGCAATAGTGCATTGTGCACCTCGGTGTCGGGAAACGCTGTGTCGTGCAACACAGGGTATCGCGCACCCACAGAACCTATCGTGCAGCTGAGCCCAAGAGACATATCGTGCAACCAACTACTAACGGGTAACCAGGGCTTGCAGCAAAGAAAGAAAACGCTCAGCTATTCACATTCTATCATCCAACACACACAGGGCTAGGGCTAAGGGGTAACACCCAGCACAGAACTAGCTAATAGAGCTTCCACAACATCAAGGTATAACAACACCAAGCCACCTCCTAGGTTATGTGTGTCGGGCAGGGTAATCAGCACAGTGTGACGCCCGACACAACAAGGCAAGAACTAGATGTGTGACGCCCGACACAACCACATCATGTCAACCAAGGCTCCAGGCCAAAGGAGGATATCGGGCAGCATCACCTCCAAGACCATATCGGGCAAGATGCAACCCAACAAGGTCGTCATCAACCTCAAGCACAAGGGCACCAAAACCCTAGTGGATCAATAAGATGGCTCACCTCTCAACAACCAAGAGAGAGGGGTCTTGCACAACTCTTATCACCAATATGGCAACCCAAGGAACAACTCTAAAAAAGGTCTACAACCACCACAAATCTCACCTCTCGAATCCATGGTGAGAGGAGGGTGTTGCTCCAAAAACTAGAACACAAGCTCACCTCTCAACTTAAACGAGAGAGGAGTATTGCCCATATTACTAGAGTTCAAGCTCACTTCTCTAGACCAAAGGAGGGAGAGGGGTGTTGCCCAACAAGAAACCCTAGAACATGGTTCGGCCAACTAGAAGCAACTTAAGCAAGAAACCAAACTAGCAACATACATAGCCGATCCTAAGCAACATACAAACAAGAACCTAGAAGATGGTAATGTAGTTAGGGTTAGGAGTTATGTAACCCACTTTAAGCAAACTCCAAGCTCCTAGCACCAAGATCCAAGCTCCACCACAAGAAGAAGAGCAAGACACTCTAGGGTTCGTCCACCACCAGAGGAAGAAGGAGACTCCAAGACAAGGATCGGCCACCAAACTTGCAAAAGAAGGGGTGTCGTGCACCAAGGGAGAGGGAACTAAGGAACTAAAGGGATCCTAAGCAAGATAAAGGGGACACATATATAGGAGAGGATGGAGGAGAAACCAAGGTAAGACAAGGCACGGTGTCACCCACCTAGGGACACTTGTCCATGGCAATGCCACCACTCTAGCATGTCTTAAACACATGTCCAAGGCCATTGCCACATGCAAGTAATGCGTCCCCGCTAGTGGTGCTTTTTACACCCCACAAGATCGGAGCGCACGGGATGTGGGATCTTATGCTTTTGAAATTTATAGACCTATACTAACTACTTACGTCTACTAAGACACTATGCCCGCAAGTGCACGGGGTTGTGTCGTAGTATAGGTAG
Source organism: Alisma plantago-aquatica (assembly GCA_963693085.1). Lineage (NCBI taxonomy): Eukaryota > Viridiplantae > Streptophyta > Magnoliopsida > Alismatales > Alismataceae > Alisma > Alisma plantago-aquatica. Next base: position 1,364,397,351 of record OY856412.1, on the reverse strand, counting down.
GCAGTAAGTACAGGGTCGATCCACGGAGATAGATGGGGCACTAGAGTTAGACGGGATAAGCTACATTCCTATTGCGGAGAGTAAGGCTTTTAGGGTTGAAAGGTTGGTTGGTTGTTGATTAAGCTAAATGAGCAAGTAGGAAAAGCAATATGAAACTAAGTTATCAAAAGGCTAAGTTAGCAATCTAAGTCAACAAGCTATCTGAACAAGAGCAAGAACAAAGTACACTAGACTAAGCAAGCAACTAGAAATTGAGAGCCTAAGTTAACCACTAATCAAGATCAAAGACCTAAGTTAACACTTAGCTAGCAAAACTAGGCAATTAACTAAGTTAACTGAAGCAATTAAACTACACTAGCGTTAACAAGCAAACAGAGCAATTGAGGTTTTAAGAAATTAGATGAAGGAGGTGGGTCGTTTGGGAATGTGACCTTGACATTAGTTGGGGGATGTCACCATATTAAGCAATTAGCATATTTCATTCTAGATTACCAAACCAAGCAACAAGGTGGGTGCTATGAGAATGTACCCTAAGCTACTAATTGGAGAACAAGGGCTAGGTGTAATTCTCATAGGACGTACCAAGTCTAGGTCTCTAGGATAAGTAGTATTAGTCAATTGAGGACCAAGGGTAAGGATGGGAGTAGAGATGAGGATATTGACCTCATGCCACTAGCCACCTCAGCCTTTAGGAAATCCTAGGCAATTACACTAATCACACTTATACTAGTCACTTAGAACTCACATTTGCATGTAGGAAGAAGGTGATTATGTAGGAAGATAGGGGGCTAGATAGGGATCTGAATTAAGGACCTAGGAGCCAATCCTATGATAGCTACATAGAAACCAAAACATCATAGAGACAAATGTCTTCAAACACCACAAGGCAAGCAATTAATGTAATTAAACAACAACCACATGCACAAGTAATGGGAAATCAGATACAAGCAAAGGCAATCATCATAGAATTGAAATATGTTCATTACAAATTATATTCCCCCAACATGGTATCACAGTCACATTTTTTCCCCAAACAGCCCACCCAAGGGGGCTTAGCTATACATGATCAAACTAGGAACAAAGGAGAAGGGAAAGAGAGTAGGAAACGCCATGGATGTTTGATGAAGCTTGACTTCTTCACCTCCTTGCTGCTCGCCACGATCCTCCTCCTCCAATGGTGCCCAAGAGCATGGAAATGGTGGAATGGATGGATAGAAACCTAGAGAAACTAGGTTTCTATGGTGGAAGTGAGTGGAAAGTGGGTGGAAATGGGATTAAATGCAAGGAAAGTAGGTGGATGGGAGTAATGGATGCAAGGGAGCAGCTAGGTTGCGGCTAAGAAGTGCTCTCTCCCGAGCCCTAGAAGCAACTAGTGCTTATATAGGAGCTAGGTCTAAGTGGGGGTAAAATAGGAAAAGTAGTGAAAAGTTGTATAGGTTAGGTGATCACCACGGTCGTGGTGGGTGTGCCACGGCCGTGGTGAGGGTAGTGGGGAACGGCCGTGGGGTGAAGGAAGTGGTGAGATGGTGGTGGCCACGGTCGTGGCGGAGTGCCACGGTCGTGGTGGGTAACATGCACCACGGCCATGTTGGGTAAGACAGTCGTTTTGGAGGAGTTGGAGGTGACCGCGGGGAGGGGCCACGGGCGTCTTGATCAGCTTCGGCCATGGTCGTGGTGATTTGGCCATGGTCATGGCGGTCCGGGCAAATTCCCTGTTGGCAACTGACTTTTCACAATTAATTCCCACGACTGTGGCAGGGTGCCACGGCCGTGTTCTCTTCAATAGCCACGGTCGTGGCTGGGAGGCCACGGTTGTGGGCGATCTAAGGAATTCCATGTTGCAACCTGTTATATACCCTTCCGGACAAACCTTAGCACACCTTTCCACAGCGAGACTTTAAGATACACTTTGTCTCCTACCTGGAACTCCAAAGGTCGTCGGCGATTGTTTGCGTAAGACTTCTTCCTGTCCTGTGTCACTTTCAACTGTTGTTGTATCACCTTGATCTTTTCTGTTGTCTGTTGTACTAACTCAGGACCCAAAAGCTGATATTCACCAGACTCATACCAACATAACGGAGATCTGCACTTCCTTCCATATAAGGCCTCATAAGGAGCCATGTCAATGCTCCACTGATAACTATTGTTGTAGGCAAACTCTATCAAACTGAGATGTGCATCCCAAGTGCCTAGGAAATGCAAAACACAAGCTCGAAGGAGATCCTCCAAAGTCTGAATAGTCCTCTCAGACTATCCATCTGTCTGCGGGTGGAAGGCGGTGTTGAACCTCAACTGTGTTCCCGATGCTTTGTGCAACTGTTCCCAGAAATGACTCGTGAACTGAGGACCTCTGTCAGAAACTATTGTTGCTGGCACACCGTGCAAATGTACTATCTCATCTACATAAACTCGAGCGAGCTTCTCGGCTGTATACGTCATCTTTACAGGTATGAAATGGGCAGACTTCGTCAATCTGTCCACTATCACCCAAATGGAATCATGATTCCTAGTTGTCCTGGGTAGACCAGCTACAAAATCCATGGTTATATGATCCCATTTCCACTGCGGTATCGGCAGGGATTGTAACGTACCTTCCGGCTTCTGATGCTCAGCCTTGACTTGCTGGCATACCGCACACCTAGCCACAAACTCGGCTACATCTTTCTTCAAGTCGGGCCACCAATATAAGTCCTTCATATTATGATAGATCTTGGTGACTCCTAGATGCATAGAATACATCGACGTGTGTGCTTCCTCGAGCACTAGCTTCCTTAGATCCTCAGCCTTGGGGACCACCATCCTATCATGATAGCAAACTAGTCCATCCTCGGACTAATGGAACCCATCATGCTTTTTGCTGCCGAACTTTGACATGATCAACTATATTGCCTCATCTGTTTGTTGTGTGTCTTTGATCTGCTGTCTCAACGTCGGCTTAACTTGCATATGTGCTAAAAGTCCTGCTAACAAGGAAACTTCCATCTGCACATTCATATGTCATAGGGAAACAAACATATCTCATCTATGGCATACTAAGGAACTCAACTGTGCCTTCTTTGAAGAAAGAGAAGAAGACTTTCGGCTAAGTGCATCAGCTACCACATTCGCCTTACCAGGATGATACTCGATGGTGTAGTCATAGTCATTGATTAGCTCCATCCATCGGCGTTGTCGAATGTTTAGCTCATTCTGTGAAAAGATGTACTTCAGATTCTTATGATCTGTAAAGATTTGGCATACCTATCCGTAAAGATAGTGTCTCCAAATCTTTTATGCATGAACCACTGCTGCCAACTCCAAGTCATGAGTCGGATAGTTCTCCTCGTGTTTCTTAAGCTGTCGAGAAGCAAAAGAAACCACATGATCTTCCTGCATCATCACACACCCTAAACCTTTCTTGGAAGCATCGCAAAAAACAACATAGCCCTTTCTAGGCTCTGGCAGCACTAGAACTGGAGCACTAGTCAGCTTCTCCTTCAAACTTTAGAAATCTTGCTAGAAAAGATCATCCCAGACAAAAGGTACATCCTTTCTAATCAACTTCTTCATCGGCAACGCAATCACACTGAAGTCCTTAATAAACCTCCGGTAGTATCCTGCTAATCCCAGGAAACTATGAACTTCTGTCGGCGTCATCGGTTGTTCCCATTCTGCAACGGACTCTACCTTCTTTGGGTCCACTTTGACTCCTTCAACAGATATCACATGACCCAAGAAAGTTACTTCTCTCCAACTAGAACTCACACTTACTGAACTTGGCATACAACTGATGTTGGCAAAGAAGAGTCAACGCTAGTCGAAGATGTTGCTCATGTTCTTTCCTGTCCCGACTATAGATCAAGATGGCATCTATAAAGACTACAACAAACCGATCTAGAAATGCACGAAAAACTATGTTCCTCAAATCCATGAAAGCATCAGGCGCATTGGTTAGCCCAAACAACATAACCACGAACTCGAAGTGACCATACCTCGTCCTAAAAGCTGACTTTGGTATGTCATCTACCTTAATCCTCAACTGATGATATCCAGACCGTAGATCGATCTTTGAAAACACTGTAGCACCACACAACTGATCGAACAGATCATCTATCCTCGGCAACGGGTACTTGTTCTTGATTGTGACCTTGTTCAACTGTCGGTAGTCTATACACAGCCTCATCGACCCGTCCTTCTTTTTGACAAACAACACTGGAGCACCCCAAGGTGACGTACTCGGTCGGATGAAACCTTTCTCCAACAACTCTTGTAACTACTTCTTTAGCTCTGCCATCTCTACTGGAGCCATCCTATACAGTGTCTGTGCAACTAGCTGCCATCTCATTAGGAAACACATCCGCAAACTCTCGGACAACCGTCACCTCCTCAAGGCTAGGATCTTTCATCTTGGTATCTACAACGTGAGCTAAAAACGCCTTACATACTTGTCGTAGAAACTTCTCTGCCACCAAAGATGATACTAGACATGTCAGAAGAATCTTCCTATCTCCTTGGAAGATCCACTTCTCTCCGTCATCATCAAACACAGCTTGCTTGGAACCACAGTCCAAAACAACCTTATACTTTTCTAAGGTATCCATTCCAAGGATCACATCGAAACCATGCATATCAAGTGGTATAAGATCCACTTGTATACTGTGTCCCAAAAAAGATAAGACACAAGATGGACACTCTTCTCGGAGCATCGAGGAACCATCAAGAGGGGTTTCTAACAACAAGCTATCCTTCTTACAACTAACAGGTAAACGACAGTTTTCAAGCATACTATAGGCGATAAAAGAGTGTGTAGCACCCGGGTCAACCAGAACAGATATAAAGCAAGAAGAAGACATATCAGAATGAAATAACTCCATCTAACATGTCACCACTCGCGGGTTGACTATCGCCTCCAGCTGACTCATAGCATAGAATCGAGTCGTTGCTTGATGTCCACGTCCTCTCCTTCCTTGAGCAGATGATCCCACTTGCTACGCTTGACCGTGTCCTCGCCCCCTGCTACTACTGGGGTGTTGTCTATCTGACCCTCATTGATTCTGTCTCAGTTGCTGCATCACTTCAACATCTCTATTTGGGCAATTCGATCTGAATGCCCGATCTGACCACACAGATGGCATGACCTATCTTCAAACTGTGGCCTAGATAGCTTTGTCATTGCCACTAAAGTTGTACTGTGTGCCTTTGACGGTGAAGAAACATAACATCTTCCCTTACTCGGAGACCACTGTGACGGTACACTGGAACCTCTCATTACAGAAGTTGTTGAAACCTGGGCCTCTTGAAGCCACCAAACCTTTGTCCCTGGAACTGAGCAGGCCTCTTCTTAGACATGGATTCTCTTTTCTCCCTAACTGACCATTCGATTCCTCCAGACAGATTCTACAAACGTAGCAAACCGCTCTCGGTTCTCCAACGCAGAAGCAGGTGTTGTCAGCTCAACACTCAGACCTTTCTCAAAATGTCTGATCCGTTCATCATCTGTCACTGCCATGTGAGGACAAAACCTCAACAAGTCCATGAACTTGGCCTCGTACTCGGTGATATTCATCGTTCCTTGGCGCAGGCGCTCAAACTGACTGATCTTCTCATCCAAATATGTCTTCGGGAAGTATCTGTTGACGAACTTGCATCGGAAAACCTCCCAACCGATCACCTCACCAGGTCGCTTCTCCTCCTCGATGGTCCACTAGTGACCAGCACTACCCTTCAGAAGGTAGACAACGTGCTTGACTTTGTCTTCTTCGGGATGTCGAGGATTCGGAAAGCCTTCTCAAGACTTGTCAGCCACAGATCTGCATCCGCTGGATCAGCCGTCCCAACATAATCTGTAGCTCCAACTCGGTGAAGCCGCTCAAAGGTCTTCCCAATACCTGATGTTTCACCATGGGGAGCCTGCCCTCTTGGTGGAGGCACTGGCAATCTCTCTACCATGAGATTCATCATAGCCATCATCTGCCTCATAAGATGTTGATAGGCACGGTGTTCAAGAATGGTTGGGTCAGGTTGGGGGACCTTAGGCACCCGATCTTCATGTGTCTGCCCTATAGATCCATCAAATGATGCAGCATCGTTGTTCTCAACAACATGTTCTTCATGGTTTCCAGACATCTTGGCTTTTTCTTCTGTTGAGGGCAGAAGATGATTGTAAGAAAATCTGGAAAACTCACAAGAACAGACACAACCTAGTCCTAAATCCCTGTAGACTCGGTGAACCTAGAGCTCTGATACCAAAAACTTGTGGCAACACATCCCGCTATCACACAGACAGTGAGGTGTTACGTGAAAACGTGCGGAAACCCCCATAAACCACAAATTACCAAAAACACAGGTTAATTAAAACCGATTGCAGAAAGTGGATAAACTAAGAAACTATTAAATTATAATCCTCATCATGCAAGAAAATAGGTTATATATAAACATTTACAAGTCTTGATACGTGTCCACAGCTTCGAGGATCAGCTGTCTAGCCATCACATGAGTTCATCACCTGTTTATATATACATAACGACCCACATCCGGCCAGCAGCATGATATACAAAGTTTTAACAACTAAACATCGTGAAACAACGTCAAAACATCTCCAAGGACCTAAGAGTACAGGGATGACTCTAAGACTCTACTACAAAATGACCAAAACAACAGCATGTCCATCTCATGTCTTCTACTGCTCGTCTTGCTGCTCGGCCGCAACTCTGCGACTAGCACCACGTCTAGCTCGATCTTCTAAAAAGGTTGTAAACCAGTGGGGTGAGACACACAGTCCCAGCGAGAAACATAACTCCCAGCCAAAACCATAAAACCAAAGGAAGATTAAAGCAATAATAGGAGATAACTAATAAAGCGTAGAAATAAGAGCAGTCTATAGAGCAAAGCTATTTATACCGTCAAGCTTACCAGAATGTACGGAAGGCATATAACCAAGTATTTCTTTATGGAATATGATTTACAAGATAACATTTATAAGATCTTACCACATAACATAAGGAACGTATAAGTAACTGCAAGTATTTCAAGAGAAACTACACAAGCAAGGCCTCAAACAATGTTCCGTGTTTTGCCTTAAGTAGTAAATACTATTTGGCTGGATTATGGATTGTTATGCCCTGAGGAAGTGAGCCGTACAGCTCAGATCCAACCGACGGCTGCGAAACCTGGAGCCGGTGCCATACAAGGTCAATGGAAGAGTCAGACTCCATGACCTCCCACCTCATGGTCAGTGCACAAGTACAACACAAGTAGGACCGCAGTCTCATGCTTAAGTGGCCTCAGCCACAGGGTCAGGCTACCCTCTGCCTAGCCCGCCTCGGTATAGGTATCAGTGCTAGTGAAACTGAGCCACATGCTTGTTCACCGTGGTCTGAGCCATGAACGCATTCATGCTCCCATATCACATATCCTGAGCCATGGGCCTGTTCACCATGCTCTTAACATATTGAGCTACGGGCCTGAATCCGCACTCTGGAGTCTACAACCGAAGTTGCACTCTTAGCTCCTCATTTTTGGCTAGGAGCAACCTCGCATACTCAACAATATGCGCTCCACGTTAACCCGCAAGAGAACCCGTTTCACCATCACCAGCTCCTGACGACGATGGATCTATGGCCAGGGCAAACTACATGATATGTTCCACTATATTAGTTAGTTCATTTTAAGTGGATCATTGAGGCAACTAAGTTGTAACATATGCAAAACATAGAGTTACATTATTGTTACCACCATCATGTTGTTCCGGGATCTCAATCCCTCATCACAAGAAACCACTGCCTCAAAGGCATTCTCATCACTTGGGATAACAATCTCAGGTCATCATCATAGGATAACACCTCAAATGGGCACTTTAGCCAAACTCAGGTCATCAAACCAAAACACATATATCATCTCATCATCAAGAGTGATCATGTGGCAACACATCCCACTATCACACAGGCAGCGAGGTGTTACGCAAAAATGTGCGGAAATCACCATAACCACAGATTATCGAAAATACAGGTTAATTAAAACCGATTGCGGTAAGCTGATAAACTGAGAAAACTATTACATTCCAGTCCACATCCTGTAAGAAAATAGGTTATATACATTCATACAAGCCATGATACATGTCCACTGCTTAAAGAAACAGCTGTCCTGCCATCTCATGAGTTCATCACCTATTTATACATACATAAAGGCCCACATCTGGCCAGCAGCAGGATATACAAAACATCTACAGTTGTACATCATGAAACAACATCAAAACACCGCCAAGGACCTGAGAGTATAGGGATGACTCTAGACTCTACTACCAAACATCCAAAATAGCAGCACGTCCAACGCTTGCCTCTACTGTTCTTCTTGTTGCTCGGCCGCAACACCATGACCACCACCACCACGTCTAGCTCGTCCACCTAAAAAGGGTTTAAACCAACGGGGTGAGACAATCGAACATTGTCCCAGTGAGAAACATAACTCCCCGCCGAAACTACAAAACCTCAGATATGTATAAAGCAGCTAACTGATAAAAGGTATAAAAGAGCAGTTATGAAATAAACTTGTCTATGCCTAGAAACTTATCAGATGTAATCAAATATTACTTGTGAAACATGATTAACAAGATAAGATATATAAGTTCTACTACATATGAATAACATATAAGCAATTGTAAGATATAATAGAGTTGAATACACAAACAAGGCCTCAACCAATGTTTCGTGTTTGTCTTAAGCAGTAATACTATTCGGTTGAATTACGTATTATTATGCCCTGAGGAAGTGAGTCGTACCGCTTAAATCCAACCTTCGGTTGAGAAACCCAAGCCGGTGCCATACAAGGTCAATGGAAGAGCCGGACTCCACGACCTCACCCCTCGTGGTCAGCGCACGAGTACAACACAAGTAGGACCGCAGTCTCATGCTGAAGTGGTCTTAGCCACAGGGTCAGGCTACCCTCTGCCTAGCCCGCAAGCTCGAAGGAGATCCTCCAAAGTCTGAATAGTCCTCTCAGACTGTCCATCTGTCTGCGGGTGGAAAGTGGTACTAAACCTCAACTGCGTTCCCAACACTTTGTGCAACTGTTCCCAGAAACGACTTGTAAACTGCGGACCTCTGTCAGAAACTATCGTCGCTGGCACACCATGCAAATGTACTATCTCATCCACATATACTCGAGTGAGTTTCTCTGCTGTATATGTCGTCTTCACATGTATGAAATGGGCAGATTTCGTCAATCTGTCCACTACCACCCAAATGGAATCATGATTTCTAGTTGTCCTGGGTAGACCAACTACAAAATCCATGGTTATATGATCCCATTTCCACTGCGGTATTGGCAAGGGCTGCAACGTACCTTCCGGCTTCTGATGTTCAGCCTTCACTTGCTGACAGACCACACATCTAGCCACGAACTCAGCTACATCTTTCTTCAAGCCTGGCCACCAGTACAAGTCCTTCAGACTATGGTACATCTTGGTGACACCTGGATGCATAGCATACATCGACGTGTGTGCTTCCTCGAGCACCAACTTTCTCAGATCATCAACATCGGGAACTACCATCCTATCATGATAGCAGACTAGCCAATCCTCGGACTCATGAAACCCATCACGCTTTTCGTTGTCGAACTCTGATCTGATCAACTGTACCACATCATTTGTCTGCTGTGCATCTTTGATCTGCTGTCTCAACGTAGGCTTGACTTGCAGCTGCGCTAAAAGTCCAGCTAACGAGGAAACTTCCATCTGCACATTCATCCGCTGTAAAGAGACAAACATATCCCACCTCTGGCATACCAGAGAACTCAAATGTGCCTTCTTGGAAGGAGAAGAAGACTTTCGACTAAGCGCATCAGCTACCACATTCGCCTTACCAGGATGATACTCGATAGTGCAGTCATAATTATTGATCAACTCCATCCATCGACGTTGTCGCATGTTCAACTCTTGCTGCGTAAACATGTACTTCAGGTTCTTATGATCCGTAAAGATCTGACACACTTCCCCATAAAGATAGTGTCTCCAAATCTTTAATGCATGAACCACAGCCGCCAGCTCCAAGTCATGAGTCGGATAGTTCTCCTCGTGTTTCTTAAGCTGTCGCGAAGCAAAAGAAACCACATGATCCTCCTGCATGAGCACATAACCTAAGCCTTTCTTGGAAGCATCACAGAAAACCACATAGCCCTTCCCAGGCTCTAGCAGGATTAACACTGGAGCACTAGTCAGCTTCTCCTTCAAACTCTAGAAGGCTTGCTGGCATCAATCATCCCAAACAAAAGGCACATCCTTTCTTGTCAACTTTGTCATCGGCAATGCAATCGCATTGAAGTCCTTGATAAACCTTCGGTAGTATCCTACTAACCCCAGACAACTACGAACTTCCGTCGGCGTCTTCAGTTGTTCCCATTCTGCAATGGATTCCACCTTCTTCGGATCTACTTTGACTCCTTCTGCAGATATCACATGACCTAAGAAAGTCACCTCTTCAAGGCTAAGACCTTTTGCCTTGGTAGCCACAACGGTATCCACCACATGAGCTAAGAATGCCTCACATCCTTGTCGCAACAACTTATCTGCCACCATAGCTGATACCAGACATGTCAGAAGAATCGTCCTATCACCCTGGAAGATCCACTTGAATGCGGTTTCCCGAGAAAAACAAGACACAAGATGGACACTCTTCTCGAAGCAACGAGGAACCATCAAGATGGGTTTCTAACAACAAACTATCCTTCTTACGACTAATAGGTAAACGACAGTCCTCAAGCATACTATAGGCGATAAAAGAGTGTGTAGCACCCGGGTCAACCAGAACAGGTATAAAGCAAGAAGAAGACATATCAGAATGAAATAACTCCATCTGACCTGTCACTACTCGCGGGTTGACTATCGCCTCCAGCTGATTCATGGCATAGAATTGAGCTGTTGCTTGTTGTCCACGACCTCTGCTTCCTTGAGCAGATGATCCAGCCTGAGACGCTTGGCCGCATCCTCGTCCTCTGCTACCACTAGGCTGTTGTCGATCTGATCCTTGATGACTCTGCCTTGGTTGTTGCGTCACTTCAACATCTCTATTCGGGCAGTTGGACCTCCAATGCCCAATCTGACCACACAGATGGCATGCTCTATCATCAACTCGTGGCCTAGATGGCCCTATCACTGTCACAGATTTGTGCCTTAGATGGAGAAGAAAACAAAACCTCTTCCTCTACTCGGAGACCACTAAGATGGTCCACCAGAACCTCTCATCACTGATGGTGCTGCAAACCTTGGCTTTTTGAAGCCACCAAACCTCTGCCCCTGGAACTGAGCAGGTCTCATCTTAGCCATAGACTCTCTCTTCTCCCTAACTGATCGTTCGATTCTTTGGACAGATTCCACAAACGTCACAAACCTCTCTTGATTCTCCAACACATACACCGGGGTTGTCAGCTCAGAACTCAGACCCTTCTCGAAACGTTTGATCTGTTCCCCATCTGTCGCTGCCATGTGAGGACAAAACCTCAACAGATCCATGAACTTGGCCTCATACTCGGTGATGTTCATCGTTCCTTGTCGCAGGCTCTCAAACTGACTGATCTTCTCATCCAGATACGTCTTTGGGAAGTATCTGGTGACGAACTCGTGCCGGAACACCTCCCAACAGATCACCTCACCAGGCCGCTTCTCTTCCTCGATGGTCCACCAGTGACCAGCACTACCTTTCAGAAGGTAAACAGCGTGCTTTACTTTGTCTGCTTTGGGGATGTCGAGGATCCGGAAATCCTTCTCAAGACTTGTCAGCCACAGATCCGCATCCGCTTGATCAGTCGTTCTAGCATAATCCGAAGCTCCGACTCGGCGAAGTCACTCGAAGGTCTTCCCAATACCCAATGTTTCACCATGGGGAGTCTATGCTCTCGGAGGAGGCAATAGCAATCGTTCAACCATGAGATTCATCATAGCCATCATTTGTTCCATCATCTGTTGGTAGGAAGGATGTTCAAGAATGGTTGGGTCAGGTTGGGGGACCTCAGGCACCCGATCTTCATGTGCCTGGCCTACAGCTCCATCAACCGATGCAGCATCGCTGTGCTCAGCAGCGCGTTCTTCATGGTTTCAAGACATCTTGGTTTTCTTCCACTGAGGGCAGAAGATGATTGTGAAAAAAATCTTGAAAACTCATAAGAACAGACTCAAACTAGTCCTAAATCCCTGTAGACTCGGAAAACCTAAAGCTCTGATACTAAAACTTGTGGCAACACATCCCACTATCACACAGACAATGAGGTGTTACGCGAAAACGTGCGGAAATCACCATAACCACAGATTATCGAAAACACGGGTTAATTAAAACCGATTGTGGAAAGCTGATAAACTGAGAAAACTATTACATTCCAGTCCACATCCTGCAAGAAAATAGGTTATATACATTCATACAAGCCATGATACATGTCCACTTCTTAAAGAAACAGCTGTCCTACCATCTCATGAGTTCATCACCTGTTTATACATACATAAAGGCCCACATCTGGCCAGCAGCAGGATATACAAAACATCTACAGCTGTACATCGTGAAACAACGTCAAAACACCTCCAAGGACCTGAGAGTACAGGGATGACTCTATACTCTACTACAAAACATCCAAAACAGCAGCACGTCCAACGCTTGCCTCTACTGTTCTTCTTGCTGATCGGCCGCAACACCGCAACCAGCACCACCACGTCTAGCTCGTCCACCTAAAAAGGGTGTAAACCAGCGGGGTGAGACAATCAAACATTGTCCCAGCGAGAAACATAACTCCCCGCCGAAACTACAAAACCTCAGATATGTATAAAGCAGCTAACTGATAAAAGGTATAAAAGAGCAGTTATGAAATAAAGCTGTCTATGCCTAGCAACTTATCAGATGTAATCAAATATTACTTGTGAAACATGATTAACAAGACAAGATATATATGTTCTACTACATATGAAGAACATATAAGCAATTGCAAGATATAATAGAGTTGAATACACAAATAAGGCCTCAACCAATGTTTCGTGTTTGTCTTAAGCAGTAATACTATTCAGCTGAATTACGTATTATTATGCCCTGAGGAAGTGAGCCGTATCGCTGAAATCCAACCTTCGGTTGAGAAACCCAAGCCGGTGCCATACAAGGTCAATGGAAGAGTCGGACTCCACGACCTCGCCCCTCGTGGTCAGTGCACGAGTACAACACAAGCAAGACCGCAGTCTCATGCTGAAGTGGTCTTAGCCACAGGGTCAGGCTACCCTCTGCCTAGCCCACCTTGGTACAGGTCTCGGCACTAGTGAAACTGAGCCACGGGCATGTTCATCGTGCTCTGAGCCATGAACGCATTCATGCTCCTCATATCACATATCCTGAGTCAGGGGTCTGTTCACCATGCTCTTCATCACATCTGGGCTACGGGCCTGAATCCGCACCCTTGAGTCTACAACCAAAGTTGCACTCTTACCTCCTCACTTTAGGCTAGGAGAAACCTCGCATACTCAACAATATGCGCTCCGGGTCAACCCGCAGGAGAACCCATTTCACCATCACCAATTCCTGACGATGATGGATCTATGGCCATGGCAACTACATGATAGATTTCACTGTGATTAATTCGTATCTTTTAGATGGATTGCAAGATTCAACCAAGTTGTATAACATGCAATAAATACAAAAGTGAAACAACATAAACTCAACATTATGCTTTTATTGCAACCACATCAACCTGATCCACCTCAAGGATCCCACATCACATGTTATCACTTGGCCTCTTTCCAAACATCCAGATCCATCTCAAGGATCATCACATACCATGGGATCTCAATCCCTCAACTCATAGTGCCACTGCCTCTCAAGGCTTACATCATCATCATGGAACAGGAATCACATTATACCTGTCATCTCAGTAGCAAGAGTAACTATCAAAGTAGTGTTACCCATCACATATACCTCATAGCCCTTTTTCTTGGTTGTGTCTCACCTGCATGGTTAGTGCATAATAATCATAGAATGACCAGGCTATCCAAATATTGTGACAAAGATTAGATATATGTTCTTAATCATGCATTGACTTATGATCATATGTATAGGGTACATCTACATTACATGCTCATCCTCATCTCAGTATATATATATAGATAAACAAGGTGATTACTTCGTGCATATAATCATATTGAATATAAGGGACAAGCGTTATCGTTACCACTACCATTACCATCACCATTATATAAGCAGGGGGGTCACCACCGTTTTAAGCAAGGACATATATAACTAGACTGTCTTCATGATACGAGGATCCCTCACAAAAGATACCAAGAATCCTCACTAAAAGGGGTGTATTGGGCAACCCACCCTCACCCAAATCTCATTATCTAACGACCAACCCACAAAGTTGTGTTGCCACCAAGGCAACCAGCGTGCAGCAGCGCAACGTTGCGTCACCAGAGGAGGGTATCGCGCGGGGTGTCGGGAACTCAACACTGTCGGGCAACGCCCATCACAAGATGATGTTATCGGCCGAAACAGGTCAGTGTGACGCCCGTTACAAACCTCTCAGCAACGCCCGTTATAGGCATCTATCGGCCAAGATCAAACCACCAAGGTATTGTTCAAGGTGGGTGGCTCATCCATGCATCGTGCAACCTACTGGACCAAGACCTAATGGTCGTCATAGAACCAGACCCCAACGCCCCATCGATCAAGACATAGCAACATAAGGCAAACATATAACCAAGGTGTATCGGGCATGTCATCTTAGCATGGTGTGACGCCCGTCACACAAGGCAGGAACTAGGTATATGATGCCCGACACAACATCCATCAAGTGTCGTCCAAAACTCAAGATCGAGTGGAGTATCGTTCATCACAGCTACCACCACCTATCGCCCAAAGCATCAAGGTCAAGGGGACTGTCGGGCAGCACCTCCCCACTCTCATGTCGACCAAGGTGTTAATTTACAAGGTCATCTACCTCCTCACACATGGACACCCAAAACCATAGTGGGTCAAGAAGAGGCTCACCTCAATCAACTAAGAAGGAGGGGTCTTGCACATCTTCTATCACCAAACGGGTCACAAGGAGAAACCCTAGAAAGAGTCACCACCAACCGAGCTCACCTTCTGGCCCATAGTGAGAGGAGAGTGTTGCTTAAGCAACTAGAACACAATCTCACCTCAATCGACTAAGAAAGAGGGGTGTTGCTCATGACACTAGAAACTCAAACTCACTCCTCTAGACCAAGGGGAGAAAGGAGTATTGCTTAGCTACAAACCCTAGATCACAAGGATCGGCCAACAAGGATACTAAGCAAAAAACTAAGCTACTAGCATGTAAACAAGATCATAGCAAGAGATAGTGTAATTAGGGTTAGAAGTTATGCAACCCGTCTTAAGCAACTTCAAGCTCCGAGCACCACCAAGCAAGGAAGATGGAGACTCTAAGGCTATCGGCCACCACTTGCTTCTCCAAGGTGTGTCGGCCGACAAGCTTGCTCCTTCCAAGGGGATATCGGCCACCACAAGCAAAGAAGAGGGTTGTGTCGTGCAACAAGGTGGAGAGGAACCAAAGGACCAAAAGGGAACCTAAGCTAAGGAAAGGAACCGCCTATATAGAAGGAAAGGGAGGAGAAAACAAGGTTGGTCCAAGCAAGGTGTCACTTGCCTAGGGACACTTGTCCTAGTGCATGAGCCACCACTCTAGTAAGCTCCACACACATGTCCAAGATATGTTCCAAGTGTCCACTAAACAAGGTCAAGGCTAGGTCAAGCATCATGGGCGACACAACAACTTGCTCCTTGGGCGACATACCTCATCCTCATGGGCGACACACTCCCTTGGCCGACACACATCCACACTTGGCCGATACAAGGCTCAACCAAAGCAAAGCAAGGCACCTCAAGGCCCAACAAGCTCAACTAGGCCCAAAAGAACTCAAGCAACGGGCCCAAGCCTTCCTCACTACACAAGAGGAAGCAAAGAGAGGGAAGAACACCTCACAAGGTGGCAAACTTGCCTACAAAACCCTAGACTTGGGTTATTTGCAAGTAGCACCTCCAACTCTCAACAAAGCACAACCAAACCCTAATCACCACTAAAGGTTATTAGCAAGCACCAAAGCACCAGGGTTAAGCAAAGCAAACAGGGTAAACCCTAAACGAAGGTCAGGGTCCTTACAAATCATCAAAGCAGTGTTACTCAAACACACACACATATATATATACCTCATAACCCTTTACCTGGCTATGCATCTGTATGAAACACATGCATGGTTAGTATGCACAATCATCATGGATTGATAGAAGAATCATATTATCCAACATAGGGCAACATTGAAGATTACATGCTTTATCATTCATGCCTCAACCTGTGACCATAGGCATAGGTCATATCATCATGCAAAGCACCTTATATGCTTACCATTTACTCAGCATTACACATGTAATCAAGATGATCATAAACACATGAAATGTCATATCAAGATACATAGATGTAATCTACTATATTAAATACTTCACTATTATCAAACATATCAAGGTCACCATCATTAATTAACGTGATTGGATGAACAAGATCTAGCATATAGGTTTTATAGAAGGAACACGACCCTCACTAAAGTGCCCACTACCCTCACTAGAAGTGTGACGGGTAGGGTACCTTCACTAAAGGTAGTATCGGGCAGGGTACTCTCCCATACCATCCAACACTCAAACCTCATAACGGCCAAGCAAACCAGCCACATATGGACCAAGCACTTAGCATGGGTACCGAGCTACCATCTCAGGATGTATCATGCAACCCTAGGTGTCGTGCACCTATGTGTATCGTGCACCATGTGTCGTGCAACCACATGCATCGAGCAACCAAGGCATAACGGCCACCAGCATATCGTGCAGCTAAGCCCAAGATACATATCGTGCAATGGTGTGTCATGCACCTCGGTGTCGGGAAATGATGTGTCGTGCAACATAGGGTATCGCGCACCCACAGAACCTATCGTGCAGCTGAGCCCAAGAGACATATCATGCAACCAACTGCTAACGGGCAACCAGGGCATGCAGCAAAGAAAGAATAATGCTCAGCTATTCACATGCTATCGGACAACACACACAGGGCTAGGGCTAAGGGGTAACGCCCACCACAGAACTAACTAACAGAGCTTCCACAACATCAAGGTATAACGACACCAAGCCACTTCCTAGGTTATGTGTGTCGGGCAGGGTACTCAGCATAGTGTGACGCCCGACACAACAAGGCAAGAACCAGATGTGTGACGCCTGACACAACCACATCATGTCAACCAAGGCTCCAGGCCAAAGGAGGATATCAGGAAACATCACCTCCAAGACCATATCGGGCAAGATGCAACCCAACAAGGTCGTCATCAACCTCAAGCACAAGGGCACCAAAACCCTAGTGGATCAAGAAGATGGCTCACCTCTCAACAACTAAGAGAGAGGGGTCTTTCACAACTCTTATCACCAATCGGGCAACCCAAGGAACAACTCTAATAAAGGTCTACAACCACCACAAAGCTCACCTCTCAAATCCATGGTGAGAGGAGGGTGTTGCTCCAACAACTAGAACAAAAGCTCACCTCTCAACTTAAACGAGAGAGGAGTATTGCCCAATTTACTAGAGTTCAAGCTCACTTCTCTAGACCAAAGGAGGGAGAGGGGTGTTGCCCAATAATAAACCCTAGAACATGGTTCGGCCAACTAGAAGGAACTTAAGCAAGAAACCAAACTAGCAACATACATAGTCGATAATAAGCAACATACAAACAAGAACCTAGAAGATGGTAATGTAGTTAGGGTTAGGAGTTATGTAACCTGCCTTAAGCAAGCTCCAAGCTCCTAGCACCAAGCTCCAATCTCCACCACAAGAAGAAAAGCAAGACACTCTAGGGTTCGGCCACCACCAGAGAAAGAAGGAGACTCCAAGATAAGGATCGGCCACCAAGCTTGGAAAAGAAGGGGTGTCGTGCACCAAGGGAGAGGGAACTAAGGAACTAAAGGGATACTTAGTAAGAGAAAGGGGACACATATATAGGAGAGGATGGAGGAGAAACCAAGGTAAGACAAGGCAAGGTGTCGCCCACCTAGGGACACTTGTCCATGGCAATGCCACCACTCTAGCATGTCTTAAACATATGTCCAAGGCCATTGCCACATGCAAGCATCAAGCACCAGGTGTCCACTAGTGGTGACACAAACGAGGTCAAAGAGGGTCAAAGAGGTCCATGGGCGACACACCTCCACACCATGGCCGACACACTCCCTAGGCCTACACGACACAGGCCGACACACCACAGGCCGACACACCTCGGTCGACACAAGGCACACCTGCCCGACACAAGGTCCAAAGAGGCAAAGGCAACACACCACAAGGCCCAACAAGATCAACCAAGCCCAAAGCAACTCAAGCAACGAGCCCAACCCTTCCTCTCAACACTAGAGGAAGAAAAGAGAGGGAGGAACGCCTCACAAGGTGAAAAACTTGCCCACAAACCCTAAACTTGGGTTAATTGCAAGTAGCACCTCCAGCTCTCAATGAAGCACCAACAAACCCTAATCACCACTAAAGGTGATTAGCAAGCAACTAAGCATCAGGGTTAAGCAAAGAAAATAGGTTAAGCCCTAAACGGAGGTTAGGGTCCTTACAACTCCAGGCCTCTTCTCTTCTTTTATGACCCACCAATGGCCAAGACTCCCCTTCATAAGATACATTGCATGCTTCGCCTTATTATCCTCCGAGATGTCAATGATCTTAAAGGCTTTATCAAGCTCGATAAGACACATATTAGTATCTACTGGATCAGCCGTCCCAACATACTCTACTACCCCAACATGAAAAAGCCACTCAAAAGTCTTCCCATTACCCAAAGACTCCACATTGGGAACTGATGCCCTAGGCTGAGGTGTGGGCATCCTGTCTACTATATGTGTCACAGTAGCCATGAACTGCCAAAAAAGAGATGGGAAAGTAGGATTTTCAAGAATGGATAGGTCAAACTAGGGGACCTCAGGTACCCGATCTTCTTGTGCTTGGTTCCTTGCACCACCTCCTAGTGTAGCAATATTGCTTTCATCCACATGTTCTTCATGTTCTCCAAATATCTTTAAGCTCTTATTCTTCTTCTGCATAAGTAGAAGTCACTATAAGAAAAACTGGAGGACACAAGAGCAGACACAAACCCTAGTCCTAGGTCCTTGTAGACTCAACAAACCCAAGGCTCTGTTACCAACCAAATGTGACACCCTCTTCCACACAAAGTGAGATTACTCCAAATTGAAAGAAGAATTAACATTAACAACAAGAGGATTACTGAAATACACTGAAAATTAAAATGGATTCCGTAGAAGAACACAAGCTTAAAGGTTTTACATGTAAGTTCTTAATAGAACACTTGTACATCATGTCATCAACCTGTTATATATCATATATGTTATATATATATATATATATATATATATATATATATATAAATATAAAGTACATCTATATCATAACTATACAGTAAAAGGCACTCATGCCAGAAACCTTGTAATTATAACATAACTACAAACCAATTGAAAACACCCCTAAGATTTGAGTGTACAAGGATGACTCGAAGACTCCACCAAAATACTGGCAACACTTCCAACCTTCTCAGCTGCTACTACTCTAGTTGTTGCTCTGCCTCACCTGGACGATCACCACCTCATCGTGAATGAACACCTTAAAGATGTGGAGAAACCTACGGGGTGAGATCCAAATCTAGCGGGATATATAACTCTCCCTCAACGCTATTATTAACATAGATAAGGTAATTAAAGAATAAAAGTAAACTACATCTGTGATAAGAAGATCCAGCCAAATGATATGCCTAAAGCAGATGATTATTATTAAGCAGTATAAGTAATTCCAATTGGATTGCGGAACATCTTATAATCATAAAAGGAATATGAAGAACATGTATATCTTCTATCCACTAGCAGGTACAAAAGTAAAGTAAGGCTTCAACCAATGTTCTCATATTTGATCTTAAGAAAGTAAAAAAACACAGTTGGTTACATATTTATTATGCCCTGAGGATTTGAGTCATACCACCCAAATCCAATTGACCACTACTAAGTCAAAATCAATTCCATACAAGGTCTATGAAAGAGTCAAAATCCATGACCTCACCAAACCTCATTGTCAGTACACGAGTACACAGTAGAGACATACCAGTCAATTGCATCATGTGACATATAGTCAAATAAGGAGAGTCCTAGCCCACCTTGGTACTTGTCACAATGCTAGTGAAATTGAGCTATGGTGTGTAGTCGTACTCCTACCAGGGTATGGCCCGCAACCAATCCTGTGAAACCTCATAAACATCAAAGTCACTAATATATGACCCGCAACTACACTCCTTCCAGGGTATGGCCCACAGAAAATCATGTGGATGCATATACCTAATAGTAAATGACTCCAAGCTTCCATTAGGGAAAGCCTGTTTCACCATCCAGCAAGTGTTGACACTGAGATAGATCTGTGGCATAGGGAAAAACTACATGATTAAGTTCCACTTGATTAGTTAAGTTAATTAAGTGTCTTTTAGCATCAATCAAGTTACAACTTATAAGGTTATAGCAAACTCTACAAATATAAGGGCATACTACACTCCAAAAGATAAAAATGTATAGGGTGTGAACTTATCACACTGTCAACACATAATGCATGTATCCCTTCCAATCACCACATCATCAATACCAAAGCCACATGCTATGGAATATCAATCCCTCATCTCATTATTGGGAAAAGTCATCTAATAATAGGCAATAAGCCACTATCAAGTGATAGGTCCCATTCACATCATTCCTGTATTACAAGTGCCTCAACATACCTCATGAAGGCACATTTCACATGTATCATATCATAGTCACCATAGAATATACTAGTTATTATTATCAAACTCATATCATCAGCATGGTTACAAGTTCATAAATAAGATAAATAAGATCACAACCATAGCAATTCCATGAAAGAGAAACAAGCATGATCAGTGCACATTATCAGAGTTAGTGTTCCTTTTTAGCCAATTAGGGTTTACAAGACTAGATTCAACCATCTACCCTAGGTTCACCACCTCCCATCATCTTGGCATAGTTTTAGGGTTAGCGAACATCATTAGAGTTGGCTAGTTATACAAGAGTATCGCTAAGTGTCTATGTATACCTCTCAACCACCTACCATCACTAGGTGTTGGCCACATAACAACTAGGTTGTGACCACCCAACCTGATCCATGTCGTGACCACACAACCACTAGGTTGCAACCACCCAACCTGATCCATGTTGCGACCACACAACCACTAGGTTGCAACCACCCAACCTAATCCATGTTGTGACATCTTCCACCTAGACCACATTGTGTCCACGACATCGTAGGGTTAGGGTTCTAACCTTCCACAAACGTCTTGATTGGAAGTGTCTCGACCATAGCTAGCAACATGTTGTGATGCAATCACACCTGGTCATGACCTCCCACTGGGGTATAACTTGACCAAGGCAAAGGCAAGACCAGGATGCAAACACGAGGTCAACCAACCAACTGAAACATGGGTTAAGTAGTCCACTATTCCTCAAGTGTTGCGGCCTAAAGAACACTAGGCCCAACCCATCAACAAGAGGGACATCTTGACCCCAAAACTAACCATGGTTGTGACCATCAAGGGGAAGATGCCTTGACTACCCTAAGGGATAACATCTTAGTCTCAAAACAGAACCAAAACCAAGGAGAAAACCATGGTTATGATGAAGAAACGGTTGAAGAGAACGATCACCAAAACCCTAAGTCATGGGTCAAGAAACCACCAAGAAGGAACCTCATCCAAGGGAGAGAAAACCATGATAAAGGTATATAAAACAAATCCTAACCTCCCTTCAACATCTAGGTACACAAACTTCATGGATGAGAGAAAGACCAAGGTCAAAAGATACAGAAGAACCTCCATAACACATCCACTACAAAATTGGATGCATGCATATAAGGCTTTTAGTTTTCTACTAAACCAAGCAAGATATCTTCACCAAATGAGTTCTAGATATCATTACTATCTACTAGCATGATAAGGAAGCATTTAGAGAGAGAAGATAGTAGAAAGCATGCATAAAAGGGTGCAATAATAGAGTAGGTTAAGTGTTATATAACCCACCTCAAGAAGGTCACCACCAAGGATTCCAAGCTCCAAGATCAAGAGATCCAAGCACATGATCCAAGGGCTGAAGAAGCTCCACCAAAGGCTCCACTCTCGATCACAAGAGAAACATAAGAATAATAAGGTACCAAGGTAAAAACTAGCCCAAGAAAAGAGAACAAAAATCTCTAGGCCGAACCACAAAGGAAAGAGAGAAAGAAAGGAGATAACTTCCTCACACTTGGGTCTACCTTGTCAAAACATGGTATATGACCCTTGTGATGAAGATTTTTCCTCCAAAATGACCACCACAAAGAAACCATGGTCTAGGGTCGAGAAAAGATAAGGAGATGGAGGTAGGAGATCAAAAGAAATGGCATCATACAAGATAAACACTTACCAAGGTTGAAAATGAGCTATGATCACCATAAGAACCCCATGCAAGAAGAGGTTGGTCACCAAGAGCTCCAAGGTCGGATCTCCTTACTACACCACACTCCAAGAACAAGCAAAAGAGAAGGAAGAAGATGGAGGGTCAAAAAGGATTACAAGCATGGAGAGATAGGTATTTATCTAGGTGGAAGATGAGAGAGAAGGTAAGAGGTGAGGTGTCAACATTCTAACACACCAAAGGGACACCTGTCGACTCAAAAGACCAACATGAAACCACTTAAGCCCAACATGCAAGACATGGTGATACATTTGAGGTTGGATCTTGACCACCTAGGCTGCCCAACCCTCATGTCACTACCACAACATACCAAGGGAACCACTCATGGTCGGGACACACCACCAAGGACCACTAGGTCGTGATATAAGGTCATCACAACCCTAGGCCGAGACACTCTACACAAGAGCATCCATCTCGAACCAAGACACCCAAGACCATCTCGGTAGTGACAACCATACCTAGGGGAGGTGTCTCAACCGCGACACCCTCCAACCAGGCCCTAGGTCGCAACCTAGGCTGTAACAAACCAACAATGGTCACATGGTCAAGGCACCCCAAACTCTAGAAAACCCTAATCACCACTATGGCTGCCAACTCTCAAACAAGGTTCAAACTGTTGGATCAATGGGCTCTAGAAGGCGGGGGTTGAATAGAGCTTCACAATTCTCACAAAATTGATTAGACCACCAAATTATATTAATTGCATAAACTTAAACAAGCAGCAATTTGATGACATAATCTAACATGCACAACAAGGATAACAGACAAAGAAGATCAAGCACATGGACATGTGGTTTAGAGTGGTTCCATGTCCTAAACTTAGGAGCAATGTCAGTCCACTACCTAGAGTGGGTTAGTCTCTAGGATTTGTAATCTTGGTACTCTTATATTCCACAATAAGATTACAAGATACAACAACCACACATCCAATGGCTTAGTACCTCAAGCAAATATCTTCAACCTATATAAGGACCTTACCCACTTGAAGCATGGAGTCTTTAGCCATCAACATGGACTTACCCACTCCTTTCTTCAAGTCTTCTTCCTTAAAGGGATTACCTATCTTTCTTGAGCGTTGCCTTGCTTCTCTCCTTCACTTGGAGATCTGGAGCACCTATCTCCTTCACTTGGAGACCTAGAGCAGCTTGCCTTCTTCAACCTTGAAGAACAACACCACCTTCTCCTTCACTTGGAGAGGGATCTTCAACAATCTTCAAAGGAATGGAGGTTGGAAGATGGAGTAGGAGAGCTTTTACATCAACACATGGAGTAGCTCTCTTACACAGGGACCTATCTCACTCATACTCACAAATTTGACTTGAAGGTAGAGAGATAAAGGGGCTCAAAGGGTTAGAACACTCTCAACTATGCTAGCACTAAGTTTGCAATGAATGAGCAGCCTTAGAATGAACTCCAAGAGGGTCTATTTATATTTGAGGGTGCCCCTTTAAGTTGTGGGATACTTGGATACGAAAATAGTTGTTTTTTGTTCAAAGAAATGACTCTATTTTCGCTCAAAACACTCACCAACGATCACATCACTTTTTTCTACAAATTCCGTACAGTGCAATCGAACGAGTTTTAATAAAGGTAACTCGACCGATCAAGTAAATGACAAAGCCGATATTCAAATGATTGGTCGAGTTTGTCCTGACAAAACTCGATCGACCATTTGAAGTCAAAATGGTCAATTACCTGATCGGTCGAGTTCTGTGTAAGCACAACTCGACCGATGCAATCTGCAGAAAATTGACTAAGGATTGATCGGTTGAGTATTAAGGCTGGGAAACTCGACCGACAAAGTGCCTGAAATCAATTTTCTAAATTGCATCAAAAGTGATTTAAACTTGGTGATTTTTGTCCCAATCAATTTTTCTCACTTAAGTTACAAGTCAATTCATTATTACAAGGAATTACATAAAGGTTCTAAGGTCATTTACATAGAAATCCCAAAAGGCACACTTGTAGCTATTTTGACTTGAACTTGACCCATTCTAGGGCTTTGGATATTGGATCCTTTTCATGTACCTAATGCCTGCAAACAATCATAAACACACATAATAGATACATATGAATGGAATGGTTAAGTCATTATCAAAATATAGGCAATGTATAACCTCTAGGTTAGCATTCTCCCCCTTTTTGACAATGACAAACCATTCCTCAAGCATATTCAAAAGGATATGAAAGTTATACCTTTGCCTTGTAAATTTGGGGGATTCATGATACGAACAAAGTGAATTGCTCCCCCTCAATCTGTGCTTCTATTAGCCTGCATGGTTAAACTATCTACATAATGTAGTAGCAATATACATGTAATGTGTAGTCCTTTGCAAGTCCACATAAAGGACAGTGAATTGAACGAGAAAAGGATCTCACAAGCAAAAGCAATATTATAGCAAAGAAAATCAATGTGATTGAGTTTCAATACATGAGCTATCACTTGAAATATCTCTCCCCCTTTGGACATCATCAAAAAGGTAGGGGGGTAGAAGAGCAAAAGCCAGGTCTTCTCCAAAAGCTCAACCAACCATGTAAGCAAAGGATGAAACAACAGTTTAAAGGCAGATATCACACACAGATAAAAGATGACATACAATCCAAGTCATGATCAAAATATAACTCAAGATGGCACCAAAGCATAGGATAAACCATAGGAAATAGCCGTAGTACACATCAAGGATATTACAACTTAGATATACATCCACATATGAGCAACTACAAACACAAAAGTGATAACACAAAGATAAGAAATAGTACAGTCCAGAAGAATGTGCCATGATGTTTCTGATACAAAATAGCCTAGAAAGATATAAATGATAAGCTTACTAGACTAAAAATGAAGACACCACCTAAACGTCTAATATATCTATATCAATAACATCCTCATCGCCAGGTGTGTAGTCCTCATCCCCGTCAGAAGGAGGAGTAGCAGTGGAAGGCCCGGGAGCAGGATAGTAATGCTCATATGCATATGAAGCGTAGGCACTAGTGGGGTATGGCTGGTAGGTAGGGTAGGGTGATGCACATGATAGGTTCATGTGAGACATTATGGAACACAGATCCTGGTGCAAGTGATCCTGAACCTCTTGATTGTATGCTTGTTGATGCATCATATAACCCATAAGGGTTTCATTAGACACATGAAAAGATGCACGGCTGGGATTAGGAGAAGGCTGCGATGGTGGAGCTCGGGTGGAGGAGGATAGGGTAGCTGAAGCAGCTGTAGAGGCGGAAGCACCAGAGGCAGAGGAAAACACAGGAACAGACTTCTGAAGAGTGGTTTCACTAATACAAACACCTTTCTTGGAAATCGGATAATGGAAGTCATAAAAGAGACATTTGTCAGTGGCAAACTTGAAAAAACCACACATCAAAGTCGGGTAGGGTGGGTAGGTGCCTTTGGTGTTCTTACTAGTGTCAAAGCAGGTCATGTGATGTAAGATATACCTGGCCCACTTTACACTGATATTGTTTAACAAACAATACATAATGATTGCAGTGTTTTTGGCAATGTTCGTTTGATTTCTCTTGGGGTGGACATTACACTTAATCACCAAAGCCAGTATGTGCCTCTTTATGTCAAGAGAGGAGGAGGGAAGGGTGGACTTCTTCTTATAGGCCACGTCAGGTTTCTTCAAAAACTGATTAACATTCGGCAAAGTCAATTCATGGTGTTTGTAAAAACCTTTCGGGTCAAGAAGATCGAAATACTCACCATAATCTTTACGCCATGTATCATTTTCCTGATCTCTGACAAAAAAGACATTTAATGTATCCTCGGAGATCTAGAAAGGATGATCGGTGATCATAGATGTAAGAATTACTTGAGTATTTGGTGGCGGGATAAGCATTTCGTGGTTCCAACGCAAGTTCGCATAGAACTCGTGAACTGCTTTAGTGCTAGATAGAGCGTTGTTAAAATAGTCACGTTCGACCACTAGGGTGGACAAATGGTGGGAGGTGAGAAGCCGAGAAACAAAGGCAATAATCGCTTAATACCTAGGGGAAGGATCGATCAAAGCACGAAAAGGAAAAGGGCTTCGGGGAAGAAGGTCCTTGTACCTATTTACAACTTCAACCAACACAAAAGAGGTATTATCAAATAGAATCAAATGATTATTGGATGAGGAAGTTGGGGCACTGCTTGGAGCATGACATTTTTGTCTATGAGAAGCCATGGAAGCGAAAACGAGATGAAAAACGAGCACACAAGCAACAGCAAACCTCGAACGCCAAAGAAACACCACCACTGACTCTCGGGGAGGGTAAGAACAATGATTCTAGGTCGATCTAGGGCTCGGAGCGAGAGGTTTAGGGTAGGGTTTGAGAGATTAGGGCTAAGAGGTGAGGAATCAGTCATCTATTTTCTAGTTGAGAGGGAAAAAGACGGCCGATCCTAACTTTTAAGTTGGCCCAGCCCACAGATCGGTCGAGTTTTGTGTGTGGAAAACTCGACTGAACGATCCATTAAAGACTTGCTCTCGACTCCTGATCGGTCGAGTTTCTGAGGGTGAAAACTCGATCGAAGGTCAACCTAACCTAAAAGTTACATTCTTAGTTTCTATCCATATACATGCCAATTAAATTTATTTTTCCATTCTATTATGTATCATGAACATACTTAGGCACATTTAGCTCATCATTGGGCACTATTTTTCGATAAAACATGGAATTCGATAAAAACCCAAAAACAAGCAAAAACTAAGCATGTTTACAAGTAAGTTAGGCACATTTAAGAATATGTAGGCAAAACAAGGTGAAGAAAGACATGAGCAAGCATATAGGAAAGAGACAAATAGCTAGATCACATGGCAATATCATTCAAATCAACAATAAGAAGTTTAGATCGAATAAATGTAAATTGATCTCTAGCTAGAGGTTTTGTAAAGATATCCGTCAATTGATTTTCTATGTCCACATGCATGATATAAATATCCTTCTTGGCAATGTGATCACGGAGAAAGTGATGACGAACCTCAATATGCTTGGCTCTACTATGCAATATAGGATTTTAAGATAGATTAATTGCACTAGTATTGTCACAAAAGATCGGAGAAGCATCAAAAAATATGTGGAAGTCTTAGAGCATTTGCTTCATCCATAGGACTTGTGCACAGCAGCTCCCGGCTACAATATATTCAGCCTCGATAGTTGATAATGCCACTATTCTTTGTTTCTTGGAGAACCAAGACACTAAGCATGGTCCTAGAATGAAGCAAGTGCCACTTGTGCACTTACCATCAACCAAACACCCTGCGTAATCCGCATCACTATATGCTCTAAGAGTAAAATCCCTTGATTTAGGATACCATAGTCCAAAATTTTGGGTTTTGGCTAAGTACCGCAAAATCCTCTTAACAACAATAAGATGTGACTTCTTAGGGCTAGATTAAAAGTGAGCATGCAAGCCAACACTAAACATAATATCAAGTCTAGAGGCAGTTAAATAGAGTAAACTTCCAATCATAACTCTATAGAGCTTCTCATCTACCTTCTCACCTTCTTCATCTTTGTCAAGTTTGGCGGTGTTGGACATGGGTGCATCCATCGACTTCATGTTCTCCATCCCAAAGCACTTGAGCAGTTCATTTGTGTACTTGCCTTGGTTGATGAAGTTCCCTTCTTTTGTTTTCTTGATTTGAAAGCCGGGGAAGAAAGTCAACTCATCCATCATGCTCATTTCGAACTCACTCTGCATAAGAGAACTAAACTCCTTGCAAAGATCAAGATCAGTCCCGCCAAAAATGATATCATCAACATAGATTTGAATTATAAGAAAATGGTTAGAAGTGTGTTTTAGGAATAAGGTAGAATCAACTTTGCCCATGACATACCTGTTATCTAACAAAAAGTTCTTTAATTTCTCATACCAAGCTCGAGGTGCTTGTTTGAGTCTATAGAGAGATTTTTGCAACAAATAAACATGATTGGGTAACTTGTCATTTTCAAAGCCTGGAGGTTGAGCAACAAATACTTCCTCCTCGGTTGTACCATTCAAAAATGCACTTTTAACATCCATTTGATATAACAAGAAATTTTTGTAACTAGCAAAGGCAAGTAACATACGAATAGATTCTAATCTAGCAACAGGAGCATAAGTTTCATCAAAGTCAATACCTTCATGTTGGTTGTAACCTTGTGCTACTAACCTTGCTTTATTTCTTACCACTTTTCCTTGCTCATCTAACTTGTTGCGGTAGACCCATTTGGTGCCAATGATTTTTCTATCACTAGGTCTTGGCACTAGAGTCCACACATGATTCTTCTCGAATTACTCTAACTCTTCTTGCATGGCAAGGATCCACTCATCATCACCCATGGCTTCTTTGATGTTCTTTGTCTCTAGTTGGGAGATGAAGGCACTATCTGCTTGTTCTTTGCTGTGAGAAGCTCGTGTCCTCACTCTCTCGAAAGGGTTGCCAATGATCAACTCCTTGGGATGATTCTTTGCAAAGTGGGGAATGGGATCCTTCTTTTCTTCTTCTTCTTCTTCTTCTATCACTTGCTTACCTTTATTTTCGATGTTGAGGTCTTTTAAGATAGGAATCAAATCATCTGCAACATCATTATAAACAACATGCTTGCCAACAATAGGGTTAGTTTCAATAAACCTAACATTGATAGATTCTTGAATTTTAGATGAATGTTGAATACTCTATATGCCCTGCTAGTAGTGTTATAGCCTAGGAAGAAAGTCTTATAAGATTTCGGATCAAACTTGTCGAGAGAATCCTTCATGTTTAAAACAAAACAAGGACATCCAAAAAATGAAAGAAATCAATAGACAGCTTTATACCACGCCACAGTTCATAGGGGGTTTTCTTTAAAGAAGGGTTTGTGAAAACTCAGTTTCGCACAAAGCATGAGGTGCTAACAGCTTCAGCCCAAAACTTCTTAGGAGTGTCATACTCAAGAAGCATGGTCCTAGCCATCTCTTGTAGCGACCTTTTCTTCCTCTCCACAACCTCATTTTGTTGAGGCGTACGAGGAGAAGATAAATTGTGTGAATAACCAGATTTTTCACAAAAATTCTCAAAAAGATCATTTTCAAATTCTCCCCCATGATCACTACGGATAGAAACAATTTGGAAAGAAGCTTCATTTTCAGCCCGTTTATAAAAGCTCGAGAAAACATCAAGAGTATCGCTTTTAGAAACGAGAAAGAAGGAACAAATATATCGAGAGAAATCATCAACAATAATAAGACAATACTTGGAACCACGAAGTGTTTGCGTTCTCATTGGTCTGAATAGATCAATATGAAGAAGTTCAAGAACTCTCTTGGTACTCATAACTCCTTTGGATTTGAAGCAGGATTTGGTTTGTTTCCCTTATGTACAAGGTTGGCATTCCTCATCCTTTTCAAAATCCAATTTGGGAAGTCCTTTAACCAAGTCCTTTTTGCTCAATTTCTTCATTTGATGCATATTCACATGACCCAAACGGCGATGCCAAAGAGAAATATCACTTTTATCCACTACCAAGCATCTATTCAGTATGTGCTTAAGAGCATTAAGAACAATAACATAAAGATTACCATTTCTAGTTCCCTTATATAAAATATTGTAGGAGAGAGAATCTAGAAGCAAGCATTCTAAAGAAGTAAACAACACAAGATATCCATTGTCACAAAGTTGACTAACACTAATTAAATTGTGATGTAGGCCATCAACAAGAAACACATTTTTAATACATAGCTCATTGCTCACATCACCCTCACCTATGACCTTACCCTTCTTTTTGTCCCCGAAGGTTACCGATCCTCCTTTCTTTTTCACAAATTTGTTGAAATGGCTGATTTCTCCAGTCATGTGCTTAGAGCAGCCACTATCAATAATCCATCTCTTTTTAACCTGTAAGAAAGAAGGATGTCAGAACCCAACTCAAACTTTGGGATCTGGGGTTAGCTTGGGGACCCATTTCATCTTTGGGTTGGTCCCCTTGGGCTTGTAAGGACAATAAGTGGAGTAATGGTCATCACATTTACAATAAACACAAACCATAGGGTTCTTAGAGCCGGAAGTCTCTCCATGGAAAATGAGAGGTTCCACACTCTTCTTCTTACCCTTGTTCTTGCTCTTTTTCTTACCTTTGGGAGAAGTCCCATCATATCCCAACCCACTAGTACCAACATGTTTGGTAGAGTGTTCTAGGACATCATTGAGGGATTTCTTTCCCGAGAGAGACTTTTACAAAGAAGATCTTAACCTGGCATTATCATCACTAAGGTTAATGACAGTAGTAGAAAGACTAGCAAGATCATCTCTAGCATGCAATAGGTCGACCTCAAGACAGAGGGCTTTAGTATGAAAAGGATCTCTTTCTAAAGCTATGCTAGAAACTTTATTACTTTGCAAAATAGGTCTAGACGAGAAGTCATTTACTTGAGCAAGCAATTTGGCATTTTCATATTTAAGCAAAACAATTTCTCTTTGATAAGCATAGACTTCATCTCTCCTAGCATCATTAATAAGTTTGAGTTCCACATTTTCAGTTTTAAGAACATCAAGATCATCTAGGCACTTTTGGTTTTCTATCTTAAGATTTTCAATATTTTTAAGATATACACCATTCTCGACCTCTATTCAATTATATTGAAGTTCAAGGTCAAGAAATTGCCCTTGCAAGGAATCTATACTCTCAAGATGCAATTTTTCATTTTGATCAAGAATGTCAATTTTAGCATAAAGATCATCAACTATCTTGCCTAACCTTTTCCTCTTAGATTTTCATTTAGTAAAGGATGATTGCAATTCATTTAGCATATCAATGATAGTTTCTTTAGGCATCTCTAGCAAATTTACTTCACTTACC
Source organism: Alisma plantago-aquatica (assembly GCA_963693085.1). Taxonomy (NCBI): domain Eukaryota; kingdom Viridiplantae; phylum Streptophyta; class Magnoliopsida; order Alismatales; family Alismataceae; genus Alisma; species Alisma plantago-aquatica. Next base: position 1,364,365,957 of record OY856412.1, on the reverse strand, counting down.
TTTCTTACCTCACTTACCTCACATACATCTTCACTAGTAGAGGTAATGAGAGCTAGATGACATTCTCCATCTTCATAGCTTGAGGAGCTTGAAGAAGACTCATCCCAAGCTGCATGGGCTGCATCTCTTGATCTTCTTTCTTTCTTGTCCTTCCTCTTATATTTGCCTTCTCTCTTGTGCTCCTTGTCTTTCTTGTGGTTGCTCTTGTGGTGGCTCTTCTTGGCCTTGGGGTAGTCATTCTTGTAGTGGCCTTTTTGACCACACTCATAGAACCTTGGAGTTGAAGAGGAGGGCTTGCTCTTGAAGTGTTTGCCTCATGCTCATTAGAACCTTCATCTTCACTTGACGAAGGGTTGGGGGACTTCAAGGTGAGTTGTTGTTGACGGACCATTTCTTCAATTTGTGCTTTGAATGTTGTATCCTTTATCTTCTTGGACTCTTTTTCTTCTCTCCTCTCTTCCTCTTCTTTCTTGTCAAGCCTAGGTTCATGTGCTTGGAGGTTACCAACCAGCTCCTCTGTTGACAACTCACTTATCTTGTACACCTCTTGAATTGAAGTAACCTTAGGCTCCCATCTCTTAGGAAGAGATCTCAAGATATTAGAGTTGATAGGACCTCTATCCATCACACTCCCAAGGGCTTCCAAACCATTTAAGATAACATTAAGCCTAGTGTACATATCAACCACTCTCTCATTCTTACCCATCTTGAAGTTCTCTAGAATACCACCAAGCATGTAGACCTTGGCTTCCTTCACTTGCTCAGTTCCTTCATAGGTGACACACAATTTGTGCCATATCTCATGTGCAGTGTCCCATGAGGAGATCCGGTTGAACTCAGATGGAGTAAGGGCGGCGTAGATAATGCTCACAGCTTTGGCATTGAGTTGAGCATGCTTTATTTCAACTTCAGTCCATGTGGTGATGTCCCCCTTTGGATCTTCATATTTGAGGTGGACTATCTTCCACATTTCATAGCTCACACCTTGAAGGTAGAACTACATCCTTCTCTTCCAATAGAGGAAGTTGGTCTCGCCAAAGACCGGAGGTCTCATGGAGAAGCTTCCTTCTAGGTTAAGCGAGCTAAGTGTTGAATCGCTCATCTTCTCTAACTTGTTGAAGTAGCTTGGAGAAGACCTGCTCTGATACCACTTGTTGGATCAATGGGCTCTAGAGGGGGGGTTGAATAGAGCCTCACAATTCTCACAAAATTGATTAGACCACCAAATTATATTAATTGTAGAAGATTAAACAAGCAGCAATTTGATGAACTAATCTAACATGCACAACAAGGATAAGAGACAAAGTAGAGCAAGCACATGGATAGGTGGTTTAGAGTGGTTCCATGTCCTAAACTTAGGAGCAATGTTGGTCCACTACCTAGAGTGGGTTAGTCTCTAGGATTTGTAATCTTGGTACTCTTATATTCCACAATAAGATTATAAGATACAACAACCACACATCCAAGGGCTTAGTACCTCAAGTAAAGATCTTCAACCTATAGAAGGAGCTTACCCACTTGAAGCATGGAGTCTTCATCCATCAACATGGACTTACCCACTCCTTTCTTCAAGTCTTCTGCCTTTAAGGGATTACCTATCTTTCTTGAGTGTTGCCTTGCTTCTCTCCTTCACTTGGAGATCTGGAGCACCTATCTCCTTCACTTGGAGACCTGGAGCAGCTTGCCTTCTTCAACCTTAAAGAACAACACCACCTTCTCCTTCACTTGGAGAGGGATCTTCAACAATCTTCAAAGGAATGGAGGTTGGAAGATGGAGGAGGAGAGATTTTACATCAACACATGGTGTATCTCTCTTACACAGGGACCTATCTCACTCATACTCACAAATTTGACTTGAAGGTAGAGAGAGAAAGGGGCTCAAAGGGTTAGAACACTCTCAACTATGCTAGCACCAAGTTTGCAATGAATGAGCAGCCTTGGAATGAACTCTAAGAGGGTCTATTTATAGTTGAGGGTGCGCCTTTAAGTTGTGGGACACTTGGATACAAAAATAGCCATTTTTTGTTCAAAGAAACGACTCTATTTTTGCTCAAAACAGTCACCAACGGTCACATCACTATTTCCTACAAATTATGTACAGTGCAATCGATCGAGTTTTAATAAAGGTAACTCAACCAATCAAGTAAACGAAAAAGCCGATATTCAAATGACCAGTCGAGTTTGTCCTGACAAAATTCGACCGACCATTTGAAGTCGAAATGGTCAATTACCTGATCGGTCGAGTTCTATGTAAACACAACTCGACCGATGCAGTCTATAGAAAATTGACTAAGGATTGATCATTCAAGTTTTAAGGCTGGGAAACTCGACCGACAAAGTGCCTGAAATCAATTTTCTAAATTACATCAAAAGTGATTTAAAATTGGTGATTTTTTTCCCAAACAATTTGTCTCACTTAAGTTATGAGTCAATTCATCATTACAAGTGATTACATAAAGGTTCTAAGGTCATTTACATAGAAATCCCAAAAGGCACACTTGTAGCTATTTTGACTTGAACTTGACCCATTCTAGGGCTTTGGATATTGGATCCTTTTCATGTACCTATTGCCTACAAACAATCTTAAACACACATATTAGATTACATATGAATGAAATGGTTAAGTCATTATCAAAATATAGGCAATGTATAACCTCTAGGTCAACACAAACAAGGTTCCCACCTCTTTCTCTCTCCTCTAGATAATGTCAAGAAAGACAAGGAACACTCTATAGGTGACAAATTGCATACCAACCCCCTACTTTGGGTAAATTGCAACTTGCACCAAAACTAGCACATAAAGCTCAAACGACATCCAAACAAGCCCAAACTTGAAACTTAAGCTCTCCTCAAGCCCTAATCACATCTCAAGGATTAGAGAAAGGTTATAACCACATAATCAAGACAAGGAAAACAATGTTACCCCAAAACTCAGGTCAGGGGTCTTACAATTATACCTCTTAAAAGGTCCTTTATACACTACTTATTTTCTAATTTCTTTTGAAATTATAAATTCTACTCCATGCATCTAATTTGTCCAAATCTGTCCCACACTTCATACAATTGTTATCTTCTTCTAGAAAACAATTAGGGCCTAATTCACTATCTAAAGTGTGCTAGATAGTGTATGTGACTTCACTAGTCCCCAGACCTAGGTTCACAAACTCAATAATCATTTCAATTATAAACTTTGCAAACATTCTTTGACTTCTTATATATATTATCAAAACATAAAACATAATACACATCTGAATAAAATCCTTCATGCATTAGATTAGTGAAATATCTAAAATACCTTTGAGCATCATATCTTGTCCTCAGATTATCAGATTGTCTTCAAACTCAAAACAAGTGTTATTCTCATCATAGTTATAACCCTTTACTTTTGTTGTGACCAGTAAAGCATTCAATGGTGGTCAACTTACCGAAATGCCTTAGGTTCTAAATATGGATAAAAATGCCTTGAACATGGGCTTAAACATGGAGAACACAAGCCAGTTGTCCTAATTTCACCTTTTTAGAATTTCTCTTAGCATGACCAATATTCACGTAGATACTTACAAAAAGTTGGGGCATGACATGGGCCCACTACCTCAGGCTGTAGTCGAGTTTTAAAAATGACGATTGGCCCAACAGATTGCCACTAGTCTGAATCATGCTCTTTGTCTTCACTCACACATAGCTCGGGATCAACTTCGCGACAGATTACCCATCATAATACTACTATGGGCTGAGCATGCTTAACCACAGAGTTCTAAGTAATGAATTCTCTAAAAAGAAGGTGCACCTTGGTGATATGAGTAGTCCTATCATTCCTTTTAAAATCATTTCATCCCAGACATCAAGACATGAGACATTACAATGTCCCCACTTATACTCTTGATGTCATCGTCAAGGCTCAACTATAAGGCCTCATAAGATCATTTTTCACTTCAGTGTAGATGCATAATGACCCATGAACCCAACTCCTCATCTGGCTGTCAGTGTAAGAGTGGCTACATCACTTTGGACAACCCTTTCCAACATGCCTTGACTGCAAGACTCAAACTAGCATACCACAACGTAATTTTGGCCTCACCTATTGGAAGAGTTTTGATTCTGATACCATTTTTAATACCTGACTCTCTGCCCAAAGTTCTAGTCGAGTTTCAAGAATTATGGCTGACCCACATACCACCACCAGCTTGAATTGTACCTTTTGTGTGTAACCAAATAAAATAGCTGTGCAAATTTCTGATATTTGAATTTAATTTTTTTGGTTTACATTGTACCAAACCAGCGCTGAATTGATTTCATATATATATGAAAATAAGAATGTGGATGATTCTCAACTGTTGTGGAAGACGATCAATTTAGCTGCACCGTGCATGGTACGGTCTATTCCCCCACCTGTTACAGAAAAGGATCACTCAATTAATATTTTGATAGTATGTGTGGGTAGGTCCGCGGGTTGAGTGGTGGGGGCACGATAAGTGAAGGAGAGTGGGCCTATATTTATCATACAGATGATACTAACAGATGGAGGCGATTAAAGTAGCAGTTTCAATGAAAATATGTCCTCTATTCGACATGGGTGGTAGGGAACATTTGCGGACTAGTTGACGACCGGTTTATGATCCAAAGGAAAAGATGCCCCCTCGGCCATTTGCAAACAAGAGACGAATATAAAGGATGACAAAATGAGTGGACAGAAGAAACTCCTGATGATCCGCAAGTTGGGGAAGCGGTAGGTGTTGCTTCACATGCCCGGCACGTGCCAGCATGCTGCCTGATCTTGCATTTTTTTTCGTACGAGCGAAACGAAGAGGAAGACATGATGAGAAGGAAGTGCTGGAAGTAAAGCATCAAAATAAAAGAATCTGAGATTTGGATATCAGTTCATGAACATGAATGGATGGTGTCTCGGAGCTACAACCCAAAAAGAGAACCAAACGGGAACCATGGGCATGTGGGGGAGCTGTAGCCGTGAAGGCAGCTTGTCGGGCAAAGCAGAGCCATGGATTTCAAAACGCATATCACATGCGGGAATTCTTGTCCAGCCATCTAAGTTGAGAACTAATGCAAAGTTGACGTACTATTGAGTTGTCGGGTGCATTTGTCAATTGGTTCGATTGGTAAGTCACATATGTCTGTTAGTTCAATTGATAAATTTGATCTAATTGTTCGCCGTAAGTCATAGGATTACTTTTCAATTGATGCTAAAAGAATTTTAATAACAACGACTAAAAGCCCCGCATCAGTCGTGATAGGACTGATAGACCCCTCGACATCATAACATATAATTCCCAATTAGTACTCCGTCTAGAACTGTGACTTGCAAAATACAATGCCAAACCCTTGTTTTATGCTCGAACCGTTTTCTCTTTCCCCTTCTGGATTATGTAAGATTTAAATTCTAATTGGTAGTTCAACTGATAGAATCAGTTGGGCTGGTGCTCCGTGTCGTAGGATCGATTCCTTGATTTTGATGGGTCATTGGAAACCTCTTTATGTGTTGATTAGAGACCGTGACGCCTCCTAAAGAATTAAAAAATATAAAAAAGAAAAGGAGGATGATATATTTGTTCCATTTTAGACCACATCTACCTATTGACGAATTGATAGAGAGATGTAAATAAAAAAAAAGAACGTTTTAATGTGTTACATGAGAAACTATTCACTACATTATATGTAGAACATTTACTACAAAACAAATACTTAAAAAATAATATTATCAGCTACTGTGGTGTTTAGAATAATTGTGTATGGATAGGAAATGTAAAACAACTCAAAATATTAAAAAAAAATCCAAATAATTATTAGTCATGTTTGTATACTTTTTTCACTACAGTCATTTATTGAAATAAAATGACTTCATATCAATACATTGTTCTTTTGTATTTTCTAACTAACGAGAATCTTAATTAGTCAGGTCTATAGTTTCTCTGGTCCCGTCCAGACTAGTTCTTATTTAATCCAATTCTCTGTTTATTTTTTATTCCCTCACTTTGGTCCCGTTCGATTCGAGTTTGAATTGGTGTATAATGCTGAAATTTAATGCAATGATTTATCAAAAAGAGATAGATAGATAGATATAGACAGGAGGCGCCTAGCGGGCAAATGGACGTCTCGAGCATGTGGACTAATCCTTGGTTATTGCCCTTGACAATTGACACACCCGGGTAAGGCTTTGGGGTGGGTGGTGTTCCGTATCCACTTATCCACCATCCAACTCAAAAGGAGCTACGCATCATCCGATTTCTTGATTAGTACCAATTTGACGGCCCAGCCGGTTTCTTAGCCTGCGTTTGGCACGGGACCGAAACCCGGTTTCGTGCTGTCTTTTAGTGCCAACCCTGCCAAACATCTGCCTGTTCAAGGCTGGTTCGCGTTTAGTTCAAAATCCTGAAATTACTCCGTTATGGGATAACGGAACCCCCAAATCGGGGTTGTCCCAGTCCCACGAGGGGCGGGATTCCGGTTCACAACCCGGTTTACGCGATCCTCTCCTCCTCTCGCCCGACACCCATCCCGACATTCGTCTCCTTTCCCCTCTACCTCCTATCTTCTGCTCTTCTGCTCTGTGCCTATCCTGTCTTCCCTCCCGATACCTCCTCTCCCGAGACCTCGAGACGAGCTGTCTGTCCTCGCCATTACTATTCTCTCCAGCAATAAAGCTGAGCCATCGTTTCATCGGTCGTTCCAGCGGCAGCCATGGTAGGTGACTGGCGTGCCCTAAGCCCTGCCCAGTGGAGTAGGCGGAGTAGCAGGTCAATCAAGCGGCAAAGTTGTGGTGGCTCGTCTGCAAGCTCATCTGCAAACGCCGAGCTACTCCCGAGTTGTCTACTCGCATCAAAGCGCCGTGCAGTAAACCCTAGGAAGGGCAACCAGTGTCCCGCCTGCTATATACTTGTGCATTTCATCATCGATCTGGTCGCATTTCACCTTCGAAGCCTCCATACACTCTTTTGTTCCGCCGCTGCCGCCGCTGCCAAGCCGTTGTTGTGGGAAGTCGCCAAGCTGCTTGCAAGGTAGGTATCCGTCGCCCCTTTTCATCGATCTCGTCAGTAACATTGCAAGGTTTTCAATATAAAAAATGGTATGATCTTGCTATTATCCGCCGCCCCTTTCCAATGCTAGCTTGAGCCACGAGTGCTTGGTGGTTGATAGGAAACAAGTTATTGATCGTGGTAATCATGTGATGCCCATTTTCTCAATGTTATAATCATCACTTCAACGTGTTTATTCCTAGATCTTATTACTGGATGGAATGCCCAGTACTTGCTCGATAGAATGTAGGAGAAAGAAATGTATTAGCCACATCCTTGTTGCTCTTTTGAAATGTGTTTTGTACTATGGGCATTATCTATAGATTGTATTAAGTTGTGTCTTCTAACTACTTGTTAGTTGCTGATGATTGTGTAACACTGATTTTAGTAATGATGTTGATTGAATCTGATCTGATCTTGAATCTGATCTGATTGAGTTATTATGTTCTTTATCATCATTCACTAGTTTTACAGTACAATGTGGTTGCTTGTTCACCACAACAAGTTACCTTCTGATATATAGATAAAAGTAACCATAGTTTGAAAGTTGACACCATGACTATAAATTCCAAAGTTACTGGTTAACACCCAATATACATATGCAATCATAACCAATTGAATGGAAGTATGGCTGGCAATGATACCAGGGAATTCCAGAGCATGGCTGGTGTGTGTCCAGTCCACTGATGTTCAACGAAGAGCAGACCATCAGTAAAACCTTCTGCTCTTGTCTTATGTTTCACTTTTAAACCTACTTTCTCAAGGTGAACGATGGTGGCATTTCCTATATATACTTTAATTTCTAAGCAGCCCAGATTTTTCCTTTTTTTGTGTTCTTTATTGAGTGGGGCTGCAGTATGGCTGCTTAACATGTGCTAATGGGGATTTATAATATTTTAAATCCTAAAGAAAGTTATGAAAGATTAAATAACATATTATTGAAGAAATGTCCCATAATAAGAGACAGATGTAAAATATTATTAGATATCTGTTCATGTGTCTAAATGAGAAGCCCCTGAAACTTTCTCAATAAGTATTATGACCTGATGAACCACCAAACAACTACTCAAAATAAAATACAACAAAATCAAACTACTCAACTAATTTTTTCCCTTTTCAGAATTGTTACACACATAATTTTTGCTTTACAATGATGATCTTCTACCCATGAGGGAAATGAGTAGCTTTCAACATTTTTAGAAATACTACATGATATTGTTGCTCCTCAAGTTATTTGAAAAGTTCATTATTTCTTGGTATTGAAGTACTATGTATGTATCTTATTATTTATTGTTAAACCATACTAAAAGCATGATTTGGACATCCTTCACTTGGTAGACATGTAGAATTATGAATCATATTTGACTCATAAATCCTCTTTATTGAATAAGCATTACATTGTCACATTGTCAATGATCTTATATTTAGCAACAATGTGTAAGTTAGTTTTAGTATTCAATAGTTACATTGATGAAATCCTATATATTATTAAGCATTCCTCTAAATTTATACATCCCTAACAATTAAATGTTTGCCTAGTAAAAATGGTCCTTGAGATAAACAAAATGTATTTCTGATGTGGGTGTAATACTTTCCTAATAGTAAATTGTGCCAGAATTTATTCCCATTGAGTAGGATGTCATATCACTTGCAATTTACTATTACATTGTGTGCCTTTACAGAAGTAATCCATGTACCTTAGTACCCTATAAGCAATAAATAGTGCCTCAGACAAGTTTAGAGGTATCAGAAATAACATACTTGACTTGGAACTTTTGTTGTTCTGGTTTGCAACCATGGATTGGGATAAAGTAATTGTCTATCACCTAATATGCTTCATATTCTTCAGGTTTGTAGAAACACAATAAACTTAAACATCATTATGTTAGTTAAAGGTGGCACTCATCTACCTTGTGAGGAAGTTCATTTGTTAGGTGTTGATCATGTTGTTTATATTACTTGTCCCCATTTAATGATTGAATCATAATACCAAAGCAAGCATCTGGCATCTGCTTGCCTAGACAACTTTGTTACTTAAATAGCCACATATTAGATTATTACTGAAAATTTTCTACTGAAATACAAAATTATCTACTGCTGCTATTTAAGCACTGCTATCCTTAATCCCTTACTTAAGTCCAAAACTGATGTGTAGTGGATTAGAGAATTTATATAAATCTGTTGATTTTGTCTTCTGCCTTCTATACAACCATTGCATATTCTTTCGTCTACCACCTATACAGTAAACAAATGGTTGGGAGGTTAAAAGTTCCATTTGTTAAAAGTAAAGAATAAGGTTTTGATAGAAAAATACAAACTGAAATATGATTCATCTTCTTAATCTGAGACATGTTTGGAAACATTAATTTGATACTTCAAATAACTTCTAAGTCTGTCCCTGTATTATTGAAATGTGACAGTGATACATGCTTATGGGGGCATAAAACTTAAAGCAAATATATAAATTTAATAAATTATTGGTTGATAATGTAAAATTGGTTAATTCAATATTTTAATTCTAAATTCTAATTGATATAAACTAAAATAGTTAATTTTTAAATATATCTACAGTTGAAGTTCTTTTCTTAATTCTATCTTACTAGTTTTATTGTTTCATTAATAAAATGAATTTTTATTTTGTTCATTTGAAAGTTTCTGAGCTAAATTCAGAATTCCTATGAATGAAGAAAACTATACAAATGATCAAGATTAAACATTGACAAGAAGTCTTTGGATTAAGAAAAGATTTGACTCAATGAAAAGATCGGTTAATTGCTATTAAAAGACCATACAACTGCAGTAAGGATGCTCTTGAATTGTTGAGAAATGATTTACAATCTTGTGGTAATCCATATCCTAGTTTAGATTATAATGATAACACACAATAACCATGTGATGATTATAAATATTCAGTAGAAGATGGTAGCACACAGTCAAGTTCTATGGTATTGTTTACTGATTAACACATTTTCTATTTGGTTTATTGATTATGCTCCCTATTGCTTGTTTTTATTGAATTTTTATGTTCAGTGATGTATAGGAGAAATATGAATTCATATATAGAGAAGAGTGTAAACTTGAATAAATTGAAAAGGTTGTTGACATGGACCTAAAATTGAAGGACAATCTGTTAAATTTTTCAAAAAGTTGTTGACATGGACCTAAAATTGATACAATGTATTACAATTTCAAAAACAGCCTCCAAAACTGCTGTTGTATAGTGGATTACAAAATTTATATAAATCTGTTTTGTATATTAGTGGAACCTCAAATACCCATTATTGCCACATTTACATCTATGCATACAAGTATAACTTTCAAAATTATGCATATTCCCTTTTCAGAATTGTTACACACATAATTTTTGCTTTACAATGATGATCTTCTACCCATGAGGGAAATGACTAGCTTTCAACATTTTTAGAAATACTACATGATATTGTTGCTCCTCAAGTTATTTGAAAAGTTCATTATTTCTTAGTATTGAAGTACAATGTATGTATCTTATTATTTATTGTTAAACCATACTAAAAGCATGATTTGGACATCCTTCACTTGGTAGACATGTAGAATTCTGAATCATATTTGACTCATAAATCCTCTTTATTCAATAAGCATTACATTGTTACATTGTCAATGATCTTATATTTAGCAACAATGTGTAAGTTAGTTTTAGTATTCAATAGTTACATTGATGAAATCCTATATATTATTAAGCATTCCTCTAAATTTATACCAAAGCAAGCATCTGGCATCTGCTTGCCTAGACAACTTTGTTACTTAAATAGACACATATTAGATTATTACTGAAATAAAAAACTGTTGTATAGTGGAATGTGGATTTCTAGCTACCCAACATATGATGGATATGCCACACTTGCTACTACTGACTCTTTCATTTCCCACTCCACTGTCATCTTGTCAAAGTGGTCAACTAAATGGGCTGACAAATGTGGTTGTATCCCTCTTTCTCCCACTTGAAACTATTCTCTATCCATCATGTTTATATTTTTCCCTTCTTGCTTATTTTAGGAAGCTTCAAGCAGCCATATTAGCTGCAACAGCTCTGTATATAAGCTGAATATAACCCTAAACTAATGAAAATTATCTACTGAAATAAAAAATTATCTACTGCTGCTATTTAAGCACTGCTATCCTTAATCCCTTACTTAAGTCCAAAACTGTTGTATAGTGGATTACAGAATTTATATAAATCTGTTTTGTATATTAGTGGAACCTCTAATACCCATTATTGCCACATTTACATCTATGCATACAAGTATAACTTTCAAAATTATGTATATAACTTTCATTATTGCCACATTTACGTCTATGCCACATGTACATCTGCTGATTATATTGCAAATAATATCACTATTTCGGCTAATCTGTGTTCCCTCTGAATTTCTTGTATGTACCGTCCCTGACCTTGTCGCTGGCCGTGCAACTCTCTTCAACCTTCACTTGGGCTTACCAGGTATATCTCATGAGCAATACGAACACGTTGAATGTGAATGCCATGCTGAATGCTTGCTATTTATGTAGTTTTCCTGTAATGAACCTATTTGATGATGTGTTTGCTACAACCATTTCAAATTTAACTACAATTTAAAATTTGTTGTACACATTTTGGATCTTATGACTGGTCCGGGTAATGGATCTTGTCTTAGCCTACTTCAATACAAGTTATTGCTTTCAACTGCGTAGTCTCATACTAGGTTCGTATGACGGTTTCGTTTAAACACCCACACTAAATTGATATATCGCAGTGTCATTGCTACTATGGCTGCACCCGACCCGAGGTTCCATATTGTATGGTCGAAAGAGTTGGATGAGGCTCTGGTTGCGGCATTGAGGAGACAATATGACATGGGTAGGTGCGTCGATGGAATATTTACTAGGGACGCGTGGAGGGAACGCTACGCGATTGGCATATCAGGATGGGGAGGAACGAGGGTACATTGGATCAGTTAAAAACTCGGTGGAAGAACCTCGGGAGAGACTATGCAAAGATAAAACTGGTAACCAACAAAAGTGGTGTTGGATGGGATGACAACAGGCACAAGCCAATATTGCCTGACACCCCGGAGTGGAGGGAGGCACTTGCGGTATGTCTAATAATATATACTCCCCTGACTATTATATATTAAATTAAACTTGTTACTTTTGACCTAATCAGTAGTTGTCCCCTATTTTAGGCAAACAGGGAACTAGCGAGACTGATCAACAGACCATTCTACCACTACCACGACGTCGAGCTGATGGGGGGGAGGAACATAGCTAGGGGCCATCATGCAATGTCCTCAACTGAAAGACAACCTCCTTCTGATGTTGCATCTGAAGATGATGTTGCTGTTGACCTAGATGCATCTGATTCATTTGTCAGCCCAGAACCAACCGGTCCAGCCGGTTTCACTGAAGACGTGGTTAATTCTGGGACACAAAGTGAGGACACCAATGGCGGATCGTACAACCAAGGTGCTGCTGCAATGACTCCCACCACGATCAGACGTAGGAAGAGAGCATCAAGCTCACAGGACAGTTGTGTCCTGTCTAATGATGTTGTGTCTGAATTCACAAAGGTGTTTTCCAAGGTACATGAGATGGGCAGCGGAATTGCTGCTAGGTGTAATGATAAAGACGAATACCAAACCATTTTGCACCACTTTCATGCAACCTACCCTGACGCCCCTGTCCCAGTTTTTACCACTCTTGTGTATGCCATAAAAGATCCATCTAACCGTAATATTTACCTAAGCCTTATGGACACCCCACACAAAATTACCATTTGGTTGCAAGACTTGTGGGAAATGAAGAACACATCTTCTGCATCACAATCACCCTTCACGCCACAATCTACACCGTACTTTTGAGGTTGACTAATTTAATAAGTAAATCAGTATCCTGCCTTTTATTTGATGAACTTTATCAGAAGTTGTTGTTGTACTATTTTATTCAGTTGTTGTTGTACTATTTTATTCTGTTGGGAACAAGCTCTGAACTATAGTACTATATAATGGTTTTAATGGAACAAGCCATAATTTCATATCTGCAAATCTCAATATTTCCCTAATGCAGATAATTGCTTTTAATTATAGACGTTATGGCTGGTATGCATCAATATGAAACAACTGATGACATTCTACAACTACTGCATGTTATGTCTGCTCCGGCTTATGACATTGGTAACGCAATATCCTACCAAATAGCCGACCAAATTTCCCACAATATCATGGGAAATTCAGACGTCTCAACCACACACCAACCAATACCGAGATCGGTTAGTATTAGGAGCGGCCATCAAAAGGTTTTAGAAATAATAACCGGCCATGAAAGGAGGGCGTACGATCTGTATTGTATGCTACCCAACACGGTTTTAGTGTTTGTTGACAAACTTGAGGGCCGAGGTTTGTTGAAAAGTACAAGAGGTGTGTCATCAGTGGAGGCAGTTTGCTACTTCCTTCAGATGGTTGGCCATGGCCATACCAATCGTGTTCTTGATGAGGACTACATTCACAGTGGTGAGACCATAAGTAGAAAGTTTAACGAGGTGTTGGATGCAGTGTGTGCTTTGTGCAGTGAATATATTGTCATGCCAACTGCATCCACAACTCCGCACCGCCGCATCGGGGAGAGTCCAAGATTTTACCCTTACTTCAAGGTATGACCATCACTTAGTTGACCATTGTCCATTCCATTGTTAATATAACCACTATCGTCATCGTTGAGTTTGGTATTTACTTGCGTTTCTCTTATATACTTGTCTTAGGATGCCATTTGGGCAATTGACGGGGCACACATCCCTGTTTTGGTGAAGCGTGAAAAGCAGAACCGATATAGAAATAGAAAAGGGAATGTTTCCATGAATGTCATGGCTGCAGTTGACTTCTTAATGGAGTTTACATATATCATGACTGGTTGGGAGGGATCTGCTGCTGACCAAAGGGTACTTCAGGCAGCTACAACCACAGGCGGGTTCAAAGTACCCGTTGGGAAGTACTATCTTGTTGATGCAGGGTACGCCAACACCAGGCAATTTCTTGCACCATATCGAAATGTTGCTTACCATATAGCAGAGTATCGGGGTAACATAGGCTCATACACAAGCAAAAAGGAAATGTTCAACCACCGACATGCTCAACTACGTAATGTTGTCGAGCGAGCCTTTGGTGTGTTGAAGAAGAGGTTTTCGTACTTTCGTAAAGGAGCAACTTTTCCCGTGCAGTCTCAGTCTCGGATTGTAATGGCTTGTTGTATCATTCACAATTTTATCCGACACCAAAATGATGGCGATCCTATGATGGACAAAAACTTGGATGACCCTCATACTACCACTGATATCTCGAACGAATTGAGTTCTCTGCAATAAACAAGCCAGGTCGATGCTAGAGAGGGAGATGTCTTGCGCGAAACTGTTGCCAATTCTATGTGGGCAAATTAGTGGTTTATAAATTTCTTTTGTAACTTGCATACATTGAAACATGTTGTACAACATGTTTCACTTACTCCCTTATCTGTGTAACCTAACGACCAACTTTTGTTCTCAAACTGTATTGTTCACCGTTTTATTTGCCTACTTATAAACAATGTGAAATTATGTCTCATTAGGTTTTCTGTCTAAAAATGGACAAAGACATGCCGTCGTGCCCATGTGGTCTGCAGTGCACCGTACGAGTGTACATGGATGCCACAGATGCGGCAAATGGACGGTTTGAAGACAACAATCCCCACAGGCCATATTTTACATGTGGTAGGGGTCTTGTACAAACCAGATGCCATATGAGGTTGCCTGCGCAGCAAGTACCACCTACAGTGGCTACGCTGACTGCAATTAGGGATGCAATGGTATCACAACTCGCATATGCACGTAGCGAACGTAAGTTCTGGTCAGAACATTGTGCCTTTATCTGTTCAACTAGAGCAGACACAGATAGGTTACAAGAAGAAATTTCAAGTATGCGGGAGAGGTGCTGATATCTTCGCCACCGACTTCAAATTACGAGCGATAATGACTCTTTATCAGAAGAAGATGGATACAATACGTCATAGATATACTATATTATGATATGTCTAAATGAACTCCACTTTTCTGTTGCAACAATTAGCTACTCGGTCTTCATATTATCTTTGAAAACTATGTCATCAACCCGATATTTTTCTATTAATCGTCAATTCTGTTTTATTAGATGTCGATGATTCCATCTGAGGTTCCGAGGTGTGATTGTGGGCTAAATGCAGCCTTACGGCTTAACACAGAGGATGCAGGGTTATATGACTTTGCCATTTTGAGTCAAAGGTCGGGCGAAATGTATTACATATGCCCTACTCGTGAGGTGTGATAGTACATCAATAAATAATATACTATCCTTGTCGAGGCTCCGCATTCTTTGCCATTAACTTGTACCTCGTACTACATTTTAGGGAAAAGACCGATGCAGATACTTCCATTGGGCAGTCGATCTCCCCCCAACAATTGATTCATTGAAAGCGGAGATTATGTTACTAACTGTTGAGTGCAAGTCAGTGTGGGGTCAGGCGATGAACATGAAGGACTTTGTTGAAATTCATTACAACTACGATGAATTATACGCTACGAAAAAGTATGAGCATGAGGTTTTAGAACGCAACGTTGCCAGTCTTGAGGAAGATTGTCGTATGCTTCTCGACATCCCTTCACCTCAAATGACTCCATGACGTTGAATGGCAAATGCATTTACATTGTCTTCTCTGTTTAGAATGACTATCAATGGATGTTATGAACATCATACACTTGTTTAATTTAGGCACTTTTATAAACGTCATATTACATTTTTAGCGGTATGAAATTTTTCTTCATGTTGATGAGTGTTTTAGTAATGATGTATATTATTATTCGAATTTTTTCTTCATGTTAGCTCTAAACAAATAATACAATTAATTGTGATATACACCCTTACTTTTTGAAAAATATATTACTTACAGAATCTGTGATATGGCTGGCCAACCTCCGACACCGTCTTTTATCTGGTCGCACGAGCTTGATATGGTTCTCAGGGGTTTGATGAGAACCCAATATCACATGGGTAGATGTGTGAATGGAGTATACTCTACACAGGCTTGGATGGAGGCATGGCACCAGTTCGTATACATAACTGAAAGCCCTTACATTTCATTGCCTGAGTTGCAAATGCGATGGCAATACATCAAGAGAGAGTTTGTAAGAGACAATATGTTCATATTGGCAGATTTACTGCCTCCCCCCACATTGGTCGCGCAACAAGGCATTGAACGCAACTTCTTGACGACGCGTCGCACTTACCCACCAGGGATTTTTTTTAGCACTGACAATTGAAATAAACAAATGAACTTGTAACATTTGTGCTAAATGTAGTTGTGTTTTTGCATCGAAACAATTTACATTGTCTACTTATGTGTTGCATTATTATATGTTGCTACCATAATGCGATCAAATTTCCTACTTCATTATTATCTTATTGCCACAGTTACTTTACGAATTATGTTATTTGTTCATACCTTTGTTTTTATTAATTATAGATGTCGACATCGTGTGCAAAGGCAAAGGCAACGACAAAATTTGAAAAACTTTTGAAGTCACCAGAAAAAATTCATAAATATGTTGAAGATAACCTTTTATGCAAAAAACCATGTTGCAATCACATAAACGAGGAGGGCAAAATTGGGACCGATGATCAAGTCAAGGGCAAAGTCGTCAAGGGTAAAGTCAGTCAGCATGTTCCTCATTTGCCATTGTTGTTTGATTGGCCAAAAGACGACATCAAACAACAAAACAAGCAGCCTGTGCAGGAACCATGCCCAGTGTCATGGGACGAGTACGATGAGGCCATAACGTTGGCCCAATGTGCCTTGTCAAAATCTTAGCTTTGGTTTGCATGTTTATTGCTTCCCTTTTTTGTCCTTCTCCCCTGAGGAATATTATCCGTAAACAATTATGTTAATATCAGTGATCGTTTATGTTTCACTAATGACGACAATATGATTATTATCAGTTGCTTTTACCGACGATAATGTACTTTGTTTATGTTATGAACAAAATATATTAGGCCAATTTCATATTTCATGTAATACACATTCAGCGTACTTGTTCAAACAGTGATGCAAGAACATGACAGTTAATTTGTAATCACAACGTAAAAAATTAGAATCATCATATCTTATTTGCACTATTATAAATATACAAAATAACACCCACACAACACAAATAAAATATATTTTTAATATATTCTAAACTTAGGTTGAAGCGACATCACAAATACACATTCTGCGTAATTGTTCAAATAGTTATGCAAGAACATGACAGAATAAGCTGATACTGACTACGCTGCCAAACAAAATCAGACTTTCAGCCAAACAGATTCAGACTGCAGTCAGACTGAAATCAGACCAGCTGACCAGAATCAGACTGCGTTGCCAAACAAAATCAGACTGCATCCTGACTGCCCCAGCACCGGAATCCTGACTAACCCTGACTAACCCAGTCCAGATTCCAGAATCCCAGTCCTATGCCAAACGCAGGCTTATAGATTCATATCTGACTTGTAAGTACCCGAGAAATATACCCACTTCTCCCTCCCTCTCATCACTCCTCTCTCCCACTATACACGTCTCTCGTCTGCCCAAACCCTCCGAAACCCCAGCGGTTCCTCTGCCCCTCAATCCCTCGCCTCTCCCGCAGCATTCCTCCTCCCTCACCTCTCCCGCAACGGTGCCACAGCCTCTCCCTCTGGTGCTCCCTCCGCTCTCCCTTTCTGCCGCTTCTCCCTTTCCGCCGTGTCTCCCCCTCCAGTGTTCTCCCCACTTCTCTCTTTCCATCGTGTTGCTCCCTCCGCTGCTCTCGCCGCTCCCACCACTTCTCCCTTTCCTTCGAGCTGCTCCCTCCGCTGTCCCCCTCTCTGGCTCCCTACCGCAGTGGATGTCGTAGACACCACAGAGTGAGGGCGCCCCCTTGTAGCATTGGCGAGAAGAGCTTCTTCTTACCGGTTTCACCCCAAATGTAAGTACAGTGCTCCGTTTTTCCCTCATTTGCATTTCCCTCTTGTAGCTGATTCTTGACTGGATGTGCACTGTGTTTTTACGATCTTTATGTATTGTGGTTATGGGTACCGTACTTATGGATGTGGTGCTTATGGATGTATTTTATAGTTGATTCTTTACCAGATGATCATTATACTTTTGAGATCACTAACAAATGGGTACAATGCCTATGTGTGTATTTTGTAAAAAAAATTGTCCAGATGACCCATTTTGTTATGAGATTCCGTAGGTATTGTGTTTATGCTTATGGACCAGTTATACAATTATACTTAATTTTGTAATTTGCTAGATACTTTACTTATGCATTAGTAACTTAGTTAAAATTAACAAGTGGGTACCGTACTTATGGATGCATTTTATAGTTGATTCTTGATCTGATGTGAACTGTACTTTTGAAATCATTAACAAGTGTCATTAATTTTTTTGTCCAGATGACCAATGTTGCTATGGGATTTCGTAGGTACTGTGCTTGTGCTTCTAAACCAGTTATACAATTATAGTTGATTTTGTAATTTGCTACGTATTGTACTTATGCGTCAGTAACCGAGTTTGAAATTAATAAGTTGGTACCGTACTTATGGATGTATTTTATATTGGGTTTTATAATTTGTCCAGATGATCCATTTTGTTGTGGGATTTCGTAGGTATTGTTCTTATACTTCTAGACTAGTTATACAATTATACTTGATTTTGTAATTTGCTAGGTACTGTACTTATGCGTCGGTAACTTAGTTGAAATTAACAAGCGGGTACCGTACTTATGGATGCATTTTATAGTTGATTCCTTATCTGATGTGCATTGTACTTTTGAGATCATTAACAAGTGTTACAACCCTAATTTTTGGGTTCTTTTGGTGAGAAATGTAATTTCTCCTATTAAAGATATTTGAACAAATAACGATATAATTTGTTTTGAATAAAATGATTTTGTTTACAATAGCCTTGTTGGTTGTTTTGTGGGCTTTATTGACTATTGGTCCCAATAACAAGGAAAAGACAAAGGAAACTCCACTATTAAATGAGTAAATAAGAAAATAGAGAAAAGAAAGATGTAGAAACCTCTAGAAGGCAAAGGAATGTTATATAAAGTTGGATTTCGTGCCTCTTGGGTTCCTTGGGTTCTAAAGAGTCTAAAGTTGTAAAGATAATGCAACAAGAAAAGAAAAGATCAATTAAATAGTTCTTTATTAAGAATGAAATTGAAAACAATGATAAAATGTGGGAAATAAGTGGAGGTATGATTGAGTTATCTTTGGTGGATTTTCGTATCCATAAGGTTCCTAATGTTAAAAGGAATTCCAATAAGGAAAATAAAAAGAGAGATAAAGAGAAATCCTCAAAAAGGGATATTTTAATAAAGAAATAAGTAAGATAATGAGAAATCATGGATATAGGTGCATCTAGAAGGATAATGAGTATCCACTAAAAAGGATTTCGAAATATTAGAGTTTCTTGGGGTCCAAGGAGCCCCAATGAATGAAAAGAAAGAGAAAATACAAATAATACAAAATAAGAGGATAGTGTGATACATAATTAAAGAATCTTGTGGCATTGTTAAGAAGGAGGTTTTCTACTAAAAGGAAATACAAATTCATTCCAATGGATTAAAAAGTCAATCATAAAGAGAATAAGAGAGAGGCTTTTTGAATTCTTAAATATCCAATGATCATGGTTTATTAAAAAGATAATTAGGAGAGAGAAGATTGCTTCTCAATGAAGGAATATGTTTCCTTTTGAGAGTTGGACTTGTTTCCTCGTGGGTGAACACCGTAGGGCGTGGATACCCTCCCCTATATATGGGGTAGAGCCCCTGGTTCGAGTTCAAGAGAGATCCCACACAACTCACTCTCTTCTCCTTGTTATTTTTGTACAAACCATAGTCGAGAGTATAGTTCAATCCCGTGGGCACCAGGGAGCGGTGTTGAAGTCTCGTCGGAGGTACGAAGCTCCCACGATGATATGAGATGATTGGCCATCGTCTCGATGACCACAGGCGTCGAGCAGAGCCTGCAGAAGGCCGGTGCCAAGGCTGCAGGTCGCACACTTTCCCATCCCTAACTAGTCGCATTGGTCGCGAGCTGGGTGGTGCCCCAAGTGTGGTGGGATGCAGCAGAGCTAGGGCCATGGTTGGTGGCAGTCGTCAGGCCCTGGGGAAGAAGGGAAACACCCACAATGTGTTGCAGATCGGCGGCGTCGCTAGGTTGCGTGATGAAGACAACCCATTGGCAATTAGACGCTTTTACCCCTCAACGGGCTGAAGGAGCAACGACTTACATGAGGGTAAAAGGTCTTGTCATTATGCTTCTAAAACGGGCCGCGTTGCATGGAAAGTGATGACGTGGCGCTTAGTGATTGGTCCAAGTAAGTGAAATATTGCAAAATTCATATCTTTTTATTGGTAGCTTGGATAGATGCATATAAAATATGAATCTTGCTCATAAAAATACGAGGAATCTATTAAAAATAGATTTAGAAGCTAATTCCTCTTACAATTAGAAAAGTAGTGGAAGTTATCAACTTTAATGCTTTAATGATTAAGAAACCCTAATTTGAGATGATTAATGTATTTAGAAGGGTTGTATGGATGACTAAAGTTGGTATTAGCCTATTAATTATAAAAAGATACATTAAGCTCGAAAAGGATGGAGTTTTTACATAATTTTTTTAATTTAGAATTCTGTGTACATGAATGAGCTTTAATGGGCCTTGAAACCCTAAAGTTAGTAATTGTGACTCTTAATGGCTTTAATTGTTCAAATTAATGAATAAAGCTAAGATATGATGGTTATAAGATATTTTGAGTATAAAAGTTCCTAATTGTGGATAAATACCCTTAATATGGAAATTAGGGTTTAAAAGAGTAAAAATGAAGAGGAACCCTAATTGCGATAGAAACCCTAAAAGTGGACTAGAAACCCTAGGAAGCGAGCTAGGTTTAATAGATCTTGATGGCATGATCAATAATAGGAAATTGTATGCATATTTCAGGATCTCTTTGTGTGCTTGCTTGCCTATTGGATTTCTTGCATTGATTGAATTAATTCTGTCTCAAATCAGCCTAACAGGTATGTGGTTAATTATGGTTAATCGCATTAGTTTCTCGAAGGTTTTTTGGATGATTTGATCGCATTGAATGCAACCTATCAGTTTGGATGTTCATAATTGCAAATCATAAAGTCACTATAATTATCACAATTATAATAGAAGTGTGTATTCTCGCACCTACATGCCACCCTGATGGATGATGCAAAAAGGTCAAGCCTAGGAGGGAAGACCCATGGGCACCATGAGTGGTGACCCCAGGCACCAAGCTCAGGATGGAGAAGGTGGCCTATGATATTGCATGACTAAAGGGCACCATGGAAGGTGACCCCAGGCACCAAGCTCAGGATGGAGAAGGTGGCCTTAAGTCATTGGCAAAAGAGAAACCCTAAAGAGGGTTTGTTAGGGTTAGGGAAAAAGTGGTGGAGAATGTCACACTGAAACATAATTTGGCTTGTTAATTAACTTGATTGTGATATTTATATTGTTAGCCATATTTGCAAAATTTTGGTTGTCCCCACATACCGGCATATTCATTTATGTTGACTGATATTTTGTTTGTTGCCATTTTAGGTACAAGATGGAAAAGGACAAACAGTAAAGTGGCATATGTGGAATTAAATAAGAATTAAAGTATAAAGGAGGATTAGTTGGAATAGACTCCATATGTGGATAGAAGTAGATATCCATGTTTTTGAAAAAGGTATGCAAAGTTTTATTTTATACCAATTTTCAGTTTAGTCTGGTAGAATTTGATAATTGTTATTGATTAATTGTTGAACCTTTGATCTTATTAATTAGGATAATGGCTCTGACCTCTTGGTCTCCCTTAATTAGGGGTTATCGGGAGGCGGGGTCGTTACATTTGGTATCAGAGCATAGGTTCCTCATTTAATCTGTAATAATTATTAAATTTTACAAATTCCATAGAACTGAGGGAGTTATTAGAGGATTTTCTGAAAGACAGAGATGTCTAGAAAAGGATCACGTCTGGGGGCTGACAATATTTTCCTCCACACCACTAGTCGGAATATGAGGACTCCCAGATTGGTGTGACTGCCTGGTCAATGTCTCAGGATTTGACTCAAAATAAGATACCTTTAGGACTCTCTCATCTTGTTCATCCCTTCTCAACTCAAATGTTGTTAATGATTTTAAGAATTAGGGTTTTCTCTCTCCCTCACCCTCTTGAGGTATGGGTAAAGTTGATAAGGTTTAAGGAATCCTCCACTAAATTAATGAAAAGCATGTAAATAAGATGTCATGGACATAAGCTTGACAGTTTAATCGTAAGCTAAAGAATAGATACATGCTTAGGTCGTATGACATATGATGTCATGCCCTCAGGAGAGAACTGAAGCTAGACCTCCTTGTCAGGAGGATGAGTAGAGAAAGTTGGTCTAGGAGACATAGATCTCCATTAAAGGTAGAGACATGATACATACTTGAGGATGATGCTAACCCTAACCCTAAGTTGTGGTTAGAGAGAGATGGCATGATGAGTTAAATGTCATGATAGACCAGGTGTGTGGACATGCTTTTGGATGCCCATAACATTATGAGCCATGTGAGGTTGGATGACCTAGTGACTTTGGCGACCCAACCCTGGGAAGGGTCGTGCATGTTAGGGTGAAGGATAGCTCCTTCAATGATGAGGTTACTGAAGAACCTATAGAAACCCTATGGGCTCTTATGAGCATGGCATAGTATGCACCCAGAGTACGTCAGTAGTGCTGGCAGTAGGTTGAAACCTAGGCCTGAAGGGCATGTTGGATAGCTCATGAGATAAGCATGAGGAGCTCTGGATTATCTTGAGCAAACATAAGTTTGAATATAGGCTTCACCCTTGTAGGGGTATTCTTTTGAGCTTAATCCACCTTCATGGAGAGAGGATCTCTAGTAGTAAGGATGTTTGTAGGGTTAGCTCTAGATAGAGAGAGAGCAGGACCCAAGCAAGAAGGTTGGAAGCTTAGACTCTGAGATATGAGGAACAATGGGGAGTTGAGGATGATGCGACCTAAGTGGATGGTTGCGGTTGCCTCATGCATGCTCCCTGGAGGCTAATGATATCTTGGTTGCCTTTAGAGGAACCAAACCCTAGAAAGAGGATGAGGTTGCTAGTACCTATATGAAAATAGGTGCTTACCTTCTGAGCTAGGAAGAAGAGTTCCTTAGACCTGAAGAGGTTTAGTAACATGTTGGGAGGTCTTATACCTAGTTGGTTGTCCTTGAGAAGGACTCCACTGTGAAGTGTTACTTGAGTAGAAGGATGATAGGAAGTGCATGTCATACCTTGTACATGTTTGTTCCGTGATTAAGAGGCTGAACATGCAGCTGGACACCCAAAAAGTGAACCTAGGGTTCCTAGGCCTAAGAGGGGAAGTGGTGTACCTGATGCTCATTTTTGAGATTTGAGTTTCTATAGATTCAAGAATGTTACTCCTCATGTTTAGAGGAAAGGGAGATCCCTTAAATTCAAGGCATGTTTGATGAACCTCTCACAGCTAAGTTGGTGACATGGGAAGGTATGATCTTGGTCCAATGTTAAGGAATGAGAACAAGTATGACCTAGCATGGTTTAGTAGGTGGTCTGCTTGTTCCTTAGTAGCTTCCTAAGGCTAAGCATGCTCATGTGGATGTAAACCCTAGACATAAGCACGTTTGTGACCTTTGTTATCAAGGTGTAGTTTCCTCCCATCCTGGGAGAGGGACCCTTTTGTAGGGTGTATACCAGTTTTGTTGGTTTGAGGTAACCTAAAGGGGTCTCATAGGATTTTGAGAAGCTAAGTGAAAAGTACATAGTAAGAGAATGAACCTGTAGGCCCATAGATAACCATCTCTAAGTGCATGTGGATGTGTTACCATGGAGGTAATCGGTATGGGGCCTGACCAAGGTAGGAAGGTCGCCATGACCCCTATGAAATGATGAAAGTCAGCCCAAGAATGCAGAGAGAGATGATGAAGGTTTGGGTAAGGTTCTAAGTGGGACATGTACTATATTAGAATCCTAAGTCTATCCTAGGGTCAGATAGGGATAAGACCGATGTAAGTAGGAGTTGCTTAATTCCCTAGTTGCACATGACCATAGGGTCGGGAGGTAGCATCTATCATTGTCTGCGGGCTATGGGTTAGGAGATTGATCACCTTCATGAACCCATGGGACCCAAAGGGCAGATGAGGAGGGCACTCTCTGATGCATAAGGGAAGAGGGATGACCCCAAAAGTGTTGGCACCCTACAGACCTAGAGGAGATGACCAAGGATTTTGTAGTGACCCATGTGGGTTTGAGACCAGTTTTCCATGAAAGTAACTTTAATATAGAGATGTTTGTGATGTAGAGACATAAGTTGCACGTTTCAACTTAGTTTTGAAGGTGTACTGGCAATGTGGGATGTACCATCTCTACTCTTGGAACAGGAATAACTTTGTGTTTGGACGGTCGCCAAATGCTTATTTCCTCTTGTTATGGGAGTGAGAGATAGCACAGTACGCATGCCATACACCAAGGATAAAGATGATGGGAGTTGGAATGTTTCTATGAGGTATGAGGACATAGATTGTAACATACCCTTATGGAGTGAATAATATGTGGACGGTTTACAAACATCAAGATAACTAAGGTGGTCATCTTGTAAGGATGTTTTTATCATGAGCTATGTGGAATTTGCGAGTCATACAAGGTTGAGTTTGATAACCAAGAAGATGAGCTCTAAGTTTTCTTGTTCAAGAAAGACTTAAAGCCCGAGATGAGATGATAAGTGAAATAGATGGAGGTGTATATCTTCAACATTTCCTTACACATAAGTATGTGAAGTGGTTGAGATGCAGCTGCCTAGTTAGTTAGAGGCTAGAAGAAGTTGTTAGGTTAACCCTAAGTTTGAAAAAGGAGATATGTTTGGGCTAACACTCAGATGTAACGAGATATGCTAAACAAGTTAGTAGTTGTTTGGTTAGCCAGCCTAGGCCTTGATGCAATAAAAGGATGGTTGTAGAACCCCAGATGCACTTCTCTGGAAAAGAAGGCAATGAAACCCCGACAAGAGTGGTTTAGGGTTTCCAAGGAATCAATCTTGAGGAAAGATTACATATAGGAGATCATGATTTTAAGTTCATCATACACCATGGTACTACTAAGATAGTAAGTTGTAGTAGTACATTGGAAGCTTAAGATGAAGTTGTACATGGTTTGTCGCCATGCAAGCCAGGAGGTGAAGGACGAACACCAGTAACCCAGTGTATTGACATAAAGGATAAAGAGTCCCCAAGAAGGAATGGGAGTTCATCACTATGGATGTTGTGGTAAGTCTCCCCTCGACCAAGGAAGGTCAAGATGCAAAATGGGTTATGGTAGATAGCCTTACCTAGATGACATGAGAAATAAAGAATATTGTCAAAGGATGGATCCAGTTGAACTACATATGAGAGAGAGATGGTTCAACTACACCATGATGTGAGTTCAAAAGTTCTTGAGTATAACCTAAAGATTCACTTCCATGAGGTGGAAGTAGACGAACTCGATGCTAGTACAGTTTATCAACCCTAACTAATGGTTAGTATGATCCAGACTAGAGGGTCTGATGAGAGAATGTGTGCTTGTTCAGGGTGATACATGGAGATAGTTCTTGTCCTCTGTAAGATGTGATGATAACCACCATAGCCAGTGTTGGGATGTAAAGAATCTCTGTAAGGGAGGTTGTGTCAGTCACCACTTCATTAAGATGATGTTGGTGAAGGGACCTCGCGAAGGTCCAGAAAGAACCACAATGTGTGCAGATGACGTCACTTTGATCGTACAATGGCTGAGAGAGAGCCCAGGGGCGACATGAGTCGTGAGCCGATGCAAAGCAGACTGACATGCAATTCACTATGGGAGAGTATGTGATGTGAAAATCCGTCCCCTCTAAGCTACAGCTGTGAAAGTTGAGTCCCCGATATATGGGTCCATTTGATATGGATTGGTGGAGATGGTTGTGTTTAGCCTTACCCCTCAGGATAACATGATGTATAATGTGTTCCATGAGTCCGATCTAGAGCACTATGTGAGGTACCCAAGCCATGTGTTGAGCCATGAACCTATTTAGCTTTATGGGAGGTTGAAATGTCCTGAGTCACCTATGAGGGTACGATATACCTAGGTGAGAGAGAACTCAGATGGAAGAATATGAGATGATGAAGGTTCTTGGAAAGCAACATGGAAAGGGTGAGGCCACATGGGAGACATGATGGACATAGGAAAGGTTATCCTGTTTGTTTGTGTGCCTGGTGGAATTTTGTGGGCAAAATTCCTATAAGAGGGGAAGGATGTTACAACCCCAATTTTTGGGTTCTTTTGGTGAGAAATGTAATTTCTCCTATTAAAGATATTTGAAAAAATAATGATATAACTTGTTTTGAATAAAAGGATTTCATTTACGATATCCTTGTTGGTTGTTTTGTGGGCTTTACTTGCTATTGGGCCCAATAACAAGGAAAAGACAAAGGAAACTCCATTACTAAATGAGTAAATAAGAAAATGGAGAAAAGAAAGATGTAGAGACCACTAGAAGGCAAAGGAATGTTATCCAAAGTTGGATTTCATGCCTCTTGTGTTCCTTGGGTTCCAAGGAGTCCAAAGTTGCAAAGATAACGCAACAAGAAAAGAAAAGATCAATTAAATATTTCTTTATTAAGAAAGAAATTGAAAACAATGATAAAATGTGGGAAATAAGTGGAAAGAGGTATGATTGAGTTATCTTTGGTGGATTTTCGTATCCATAAGGCTCCTAATGTTAAAAGGAATTCCAATAAGGAAAATAAAAAGAGAGAAAAAGAGAAATCCTCAAAAACAGATATTTTAATAAAGAAATAAGTAAGATAATGAGAATTAATGAATAAAGGTGCATCTAGAAGGAAAATGAGTATCCATTAAAAAGGATTTCAAAATATTAGAGTTTCTTGGGGTCCAAGGAGCCCCAATGAATAAAAAGAAAGAGAAAATACAAATAATACAAAATAAGAGGATAATGTGATACATAATTAAAGAATTTTGTGGCATTGTCAAAAAGGAGGTATTTTCTACTAAAAGAAAATACAAATTCATGCCAATGGATTAAAAAGTCAATCATAAAGAGAATAAGAGAGAGGATTTTTGAATTCTTAAATATCCAATGAACATGGTTTATTAAAAAGATAATTAGGAGAGAGAAGATTGCTTCTCAATGAAGGAATATGTTTCCTTTTGAGAGTTGGACTTGTTTCCTCATGGGTGAACACCGTAGGGTGTGGATACCCTCCCCTATATAAGGGGTAGAGCCCCTGGTTTGAGTTCAAGAGAGATCCCACGCAACTCTCTCTCTCTCTTCTCCTTGTTCTTTTTGTGCAAACCCTAGTCGAGAGTATAGATCAATCCCGAGGGCACTAGGGAGAGGTGTTGAAGTCTCGTCGGAGGCACGAAGCTCCCACAACGATATGAGATGATCAGCCATCGTCTCCATAACCACGGCCGTCGAGCAGAGCCTGCAGAAGGTCGGTGCCAAGGCTGCAGGTCGCACGCTTTCCCATCCCTTACCAGCCACATTGGTCGCAAGCAGGGTGGCACCACAAGTGCGGTGGGATGCAGCGGAGCTAGGGCCATGGTTGGCGGCGGTCGTTGGGCCCTGGGGAAGAAGGGACACACCAGCAATGTGCTAGATTGGCGGCGTCGCTAGGTTGCGCAAGATTGAAGACAACCCATTGGCCATTAGACTCTTTTACACCTCCACGGGCTGAAAGACCAGCGACTTACGCGAGGGTAAAAAGGTCTTTTCATTATGTTTCCAAAATGGGCCGCGTTGCATAGAAAGTGATGACGTGGCGCTCAGTGATTGGTCTAAGTAAGTGAAATATTGCAAAATTCATATCTTTTTATTGGTAGCTCGGATGGATGTGCATAAAATATGAATCTTGCATAGAAAAATACGAGGAATCCATTAAAAATAGATTTAGAAGCTAATTCCTCTTATAATTGGAAAATTAGTGGAAGTTATCAACTTTAATGCTTTAATGATTAAGAAACCCTAATTTGAGATGATTAATGTATTTAGAAGGGTTGTATGGATGATTAAAGTTGATATTAGCCTGTTAATTATAAAAAGATACATTAATATCGAAAAGGATGGACTTTGCACGTAATTAGTTTAATTTAGAATTCGGTGTACATGAATGAGCTTTAATGTGCCTTGAAACCCTAAAGCTAGTAATTGTGATTCTTAATGGCTTTAATTGTTCAAATTCATGAATAAAGCTAAGATATGATGGTTCTAAGCTATTTTGAGTATAAAAGTTCCTAATTGTGGATAAATACCCTTAATGTGGAAATTAGGGTTTAAAAGAGTAAAAATGAAGAGGAACCCTAATTGCAATAGAAACCCTAAAAGTGGACTAGAAACCCTAGGAAGCGAGCTAGGTTTAATAGATCTTGATGGAATGATCAATAATAGGAAATTGTATGCATATTTTAGGATCTCTTTGTGTGTTTTCTTGCCTATTAGATTTCTTGCATTGATTGGATTAATTTTGTCTCAAATCAGCCTGACAGGTATGTGGTTAATTATGGTTAATCGCATTAGTTTCCCGAAGGTTTTCCAGATGATTTGATGACATCAAATGCAACCTATCAGTTTGGATGTTCATAATTGCAAATCATAAAGTCACTGTGATTATCACAATTATAATAGAAGTGTGTATTCTCACACCTACATGCCACCCTGATGGATGATGCAAAAGGTCAAGCCCAGGAGGGAAGACCCATGGGAACCATGAGTGGTGACCCCATGCACCAAGATCAGGATGGAGAAGGTGGCCTATGATATTGCATGACTAAAGGGCACCATGGAAGGTGACCCCAGGCACCAAGCTCAGGATGGAGAAGGTGGCCTTAAGTCATTGGCAAAAGAGAAACCCTAAAGAGGGTATGCCAGGGTTAGGGCAAAAGCGGTGGAGAATGTCACATTGAAAGCGTAATTTGGCTTATTAATTAACTTGATTGTGATATTTAGATTGTTAGCCATATTTGCAAAATTTTGGTTGTCCCCACATACCGGCATATTCATTATGCTGACCGACATTTTATTTGTCGGTGTTTTGGGTACAAGATTGAAAAGGACAAACGGTAAAGTGGCATATGTGGAATTAAATAAGAATTAAAGTACAAATGAGGATTAGTTGGAATAGACTCCAGATGTGGATAGAAGTAGATATCCAAGTTTTTGAAAAAGTTATGCAAAGTTTTATTTTATACCAGTTTTCAATTTAGTCTGGTAGAATTTGATAATTGTTATTGATTAATTGTTGAACCTTTGATCATGTTAATTGGGATAATGACTTTGACCTCTTGGTCTGCCTTAATTGGGGGTTACCGAGAGGCGGGGTCGTTACAACAAGTGTCATTAAAAAAATTGTCCAAATGACCAATGTTGCTATGGGATTCCGTAGGTATTGTGCTTGTGCATCTAGACCAGTTATACAATTATGGTTGATTTTGTAATTTTCTAGGTACTGTACTTATGCATCAGTAACTAAGTTCGAAATTAACAAATGGGTACCGTACTTATGATGCATTTTATAGTTGATTTTGTAATTTTTCCAGATGACCCATTTTGTTATGGGATTTCGTAGGTATTGTACTTATGTTTCTAGACCAGTTATACAATTATGCTTGATTTTGTAATTTGCTAGGTATTGTACTTATGTGTTAGTAACTTAGTTGAAATTAACAAGTGAGTACCGTACTTATGGATGCATTTTATAGTTGATTCTTGATCTTATGTGTGTTGTAATTTTGATATCATTAACAAGTGTCAATAAAAAAAATTGTCCAGATGACCAATGTTGCTATGGGATCACGTAGGTACTGCGCTTGTGCTTCTAGACCAGTTATAAAATTATGGTTGATTTTGTAATTTGGTAGGTACTGTACTTATGCATTAGTAATTGAGTTTGAAATTAACAAGTGGGTACCGTACTTATGGATGCATTTTATAGTTGATTCTTGATCTGATGTGCACTGTACTTTTGAAATCATTATCAATTGGATACTCAACTTATTTCTGCAAATTATAAAATAAATTTCCAGATGACCCATGTTGTTATGGGATTCCGTAGGTACTGTGCTTGTGCTTCTAGACCTGTTATATAATTATGGTTGATTTTGTAATTTTCTAGGTACTGTACTTATGCGTCAGTAACTGAGTTTAAAATTAGCAAGTGGGTACCATACTTATGTTGGTATGTATGCCCTGAGAGCCAATCATGGGATGATTGGTGGGATACATTAAGATTGATTTGATAAATATCAAAGGCAAGCTTCCAATTCTTTCTGGTTCAGTCATAAGAGATAATGATAGAACAGATTGAATGTCTAGAGAATGACAGTACTCAATGACGTATGCTTTCAGGTTAAGAACCTGAACGATGAGATCATACAGACGATAAGAGTTTGTACATTCTTATTATGTCCCCAGTCGTATGTCATTATGGAAGGTAGATAGATAGAAATGATACACAAGACTAGATTGTGGTGTTTGTTGATTACAAAATCTCGTTAGTCATGATATGGAGATATCAAACCAAACACATAGGTACTTGTTAGAGAACAAGCGTACCGAACAGACCCACTGTGAGTTTGACACATGAAACCATGATGTGGTAGTCACAGTCAGTTCTCACAATGATGGTGGTGAGTGTGATTCTTTGACCTGAAATCACTACACTCAACACATGTCGTTGGGTACACTTTGACATCATCAGACGCAGTCCTGAAACATGGGTTGTTATAAAGGTGATGATTGGGTGGATTTGACATAAGGGGCTTTCTAGGGGTGAGTGATAGATATGGGATTTGTCCCTCCTGAGAGAGTTTGATATCTATGGCCACTTGATGAGTAGGATTGAGATAGGCGTGCATGCATGTGTGAGTCAGTATGTGAAATTGATTTCATACATATCTCCTCCAATCTACTATGAGATCAAGAAAGTGAATGAACATTGATAGGATGACTGTTCCATGCCTCGAGTTCATTTAGGATATCTGTGACAAAGGAATTATACATTCAATGTAACACCTTTCACGGATTGTAGGATTGAAAGTTGTTCTCCAACTTTCCTTTTCACTTGGGTAGAACTGATGTGTGACTAGGCACCGCTCTTTGCTTGTGAAGTCATAAGTGTTATGGACTTTCACTACCAACGTGAAATGGACCTGTAGGGTCACACACATAGGATTTAACCTGGAAGAGGAGTTTATCCACAAACGATGTTTAGATTGATTACTAAAGGAGTTTAGTAGTTCAATTAAACACTCAATCAATTGATAGCTCAGTATCATAGTGTTCAAGGTGTTGAACCGATTGACTAGAGTATAAGATTGATTGAAACTGCAATTGATTGATTTGCACAGTCTGCTGCCCCAACCGATCGACTCATAGGGATGAATCGATCGGCTCAGGTTGGTGAACCGGTCGGCTCAAGTTGTGAGTCGATCATCTCATGTTTCATGAAACGATCGGCTCAATTGTTGAACCGGTCGATTCGTGGACCAACCGAGATCATTTGGAAAGTCAGA
This sequence comes from Alisma plantago-aquatica, assembly GCA_963693085.1. NCBI lineage: Eukaryota > Viridiplantae > Streptophyta > Magnoliopsida > Alismatales > Alismataceae > Alisma > Alisma plantago-aquatica. Next base: position 1,364,334,256 of record OY856412.1, on the reverse strand, counting down.
AGACTATTTTGCAAATACAATTTGTTTCACTTGTACAAATTCGATTTGGACAAGGATTAATATGTGATTAGTTGGAAACAAATACGAAAGTCAATTTGAGTTGGACCACGACCATGAACCGATCGGCTCATGCTTGAACCGATCGGCTCAGGTGTCCCAACCGATCAGTTCAGGTATTAACCGATCAGCTCAGGTCCCCAACCAATCGGTTCAACTGACGTAGTTGGTTGTTTTGTGAAAAATCTCGAACCCTTCTACTCATGTTTAATCCCGCATTGCTCCGGGTAGATAACCTTGTTCCATGACCCTCCTATATATATAGGGGTAGTGGGAGCTTCTCAGGAACAAAAACTCAGAACATTAGTTGCTCTGCAAAGTTTTCGTTCTCTCTAGTTGTGGTAACCAAGAGAGCCCGAGCAAGTACTACCCGATAAGGGAAGCACAGCAAGGGAAAGACAACTGCAGAAAGGCAACTGGTTGTAGGAGAGTGTGTTAGTGACTAGTACGCCGACATGAGGGTGTGACTCCTTCCGATTCCTTATGGGACAAGGAGATCGGAGTTTCAGGTGGTCCGTGTAGAATACTTCTGAGGCGTGAGACTTCTACCGCTCGGAGGACAAATGTAAATCCTGACAGTCCCGGTGAGACCAGGAGCTGTACAGACACCGTCCAAGATCAGAGGTGAAGACCACTCAAGCCGTGAGGTAACATCACCGAGCAAGCCTCGGGACAAGGTATGTTTCTACAAACCATCCTTCCTACTGTATAGACATTGACGCGATTCCTTTAGATTGGGTTTGGGAGAAGAACATTTTTGTTTTTGTTGCCTTCTCTGTCTCCCCTAAAACCCAATAGTGGTATCAGAGCCACATCAACTGCTCTATACTTTAGGATTGTCGATATGATTGATTTTTGTTTGTCGCCTTTATTTATTGCATACGATGTGAATAAAATTGGCTTTATGCATGTCCAATCTTAAATCCACAAATTCCAATATACATATATGATATGTAATATGAATGCACTCAATATGTGTCACCCTTAAACAAGTTTTGTGGTGGATGTATAGAGTGGTAATGGCCAATAAACCCTATGTGTGTGTGCTTGGTTTTATGTGGTTGCTTGCATCTCAGTTTGTGCACCGATTCCCTACCTCCTTTTCCTGATGTAACTCGAGATAACTCGAGATTTCTTTCCTACCTTTGCTCCCCCCGAATGTAACTTGGGGTTTCCTAATTTAAATGTAAAATAGGATAGATCTTTTATTTCCTATTATGTCAAAGAACAGAGGATAATCTGACGATGACTGAGACGATTGGTTTAAGGTGTGAACCAATTGGTTGGCGATCCAGACGATCAACTTGAGGAGCGAGACGAGCGGGTGGCGACCTGAGGAGATGCAAACCGATCGGTTAGAGGAGTCAACCGATCGGCTGGTGGCACCCAGACGACCGGCCAGGGAGAGCGGGTCATTCATGTGATGAGTTGATCAACTCGGACGGCTATAACACTTCATCATGGATAGGTTGCATGTGATGTAGACCTAGATTACCGTGATTCCTCTTGGCTCAAGGAATCACATTAGGATAGCCATAATCATCGCTTTTATCGTTTCACATGTTTTCTATGGGATATAGCATGTATATGATACATACTATATATTGTGGTGATTGAATATGTATATGTACCTATAAAACCCAAATCCCTCATTAAATATTAAAGTTTTAGATGCCTTCCAAATGCAACACACGTGAAAAGCTTGATCGACCAAGTGTGATTATGCCCTAGCGTGGTGCACCATCTATCTCGTGGAAGCATGAAGGATGAATATGTGGGTCTGCCCTAGCAGGGTGCATATTCATCGTGTTGTCTTTGGGTCAGACTTAACAAGGTGACCGAGATAGGATCTAGCACCTTGAGGCATGGAGGTGATCATGGAAAAGAGTTGCATATGACATCTTTCAATAGTTTCATATGATGCAATTGGCAAAAGTTGCCTACCTGGAAGATCTGAGTTGTGGGTGATAGCCCTAGCTGGTCCATGACTCAGAGGATTTCAGGATCTTGGCCCACTAGAAGATTATACGCTGCAATCTTCCGAATTGATGGTGAGGGCTATCAATTTGAACAAAAATTGTGGGAGCGATAATTAATTAAAGTTCTAATTATATCATCAACCTTTCAAATCAATCAAATAAGTCAAAATTGAGTTTTGGACTAAATTGCATATATTTCCTCTTTGTAGTACAAATGACAACAAACAACAATCACTTTTCATTGTGATCGGTCCTTGAAAAGGACAAGCTGAATGGGACTAACTTCCACGACTGGTTTAGGACATTGAGAATTGTTATCACTCAAGAGTGAAAGCTCTATGTCCTGGATACTCCAGCTCCAGAGGAACCTGCTCCTACCGCACCAAAAGCAGAAAAGGATGCTTATAAGAAGCATTCTGAAGATGCCATTGATGCAAAGTGCTTGATGTTGTGCTCCATGAACCATGAATTGCAGAGACAACATGAGAACATGGGTTTCATTGAGATGATTCAACATCTCAAGAACATGTATGAAGATCAAGCACGACAAGAGAGATATGATGTCTCCAGGGCGTTGTTCAAGTGTGTCATGATAGAAGGAGATCCAGTTGGTCCTCACACACTCAAGATGATTGGGTATGTGGAGAACCTGACAAGACTGAGATTTCCCCTGAGCCAAGAGTTGGCTACTGACGTTATACTGCAATCGTTGCCAGAATCCTACAGTCAGTCTACAACATGAACAACTTTGACAAGCCGTTGACAGAGTTGTTGGGCATGTTGAGGACAGCCGAGGCACAGATGAAGAAGGACAAGCCTAAGTCTGTGATGATGATCAACAACAAGAAAGGCAAGTCCAAGTGCAAGGGCAAGGGCAAGGCTAAGAAAGGTTTTGATGCTAGCCAGCAGCCCAAGTCGTCTTCAACTCTCAAGGCCAAGGGAGGCATGACCAAGAGAGGCAATTGCCACCATTGTCAAAAGCCAGGACATTGGAAAAGGAATTGTCCACTCTATTTGGAAGAACTAAAGAAGAAGGAGGCGACAGACGTCTCCACCTGAAGGTGTCATGAAATAAACTTATAACACTTTTTTGGTATATGATACCAAGATATATAGTGTAAAGTACCCAATACATGGGGGCAAGTGTTGCCGCCATAAATAGGAGTACTTTAGTTTATTTTCAGCCTTGAAGGTATGTAATAGAGTTATGAACTACTATTTCATATTTTCCAATGAATAGAAACACCTTAATTTTTGCATATTGTATGACAATGATGGCAATTAATAAAGTTGATGTTTCAATCTTTGTGGCAATGCCTTGCTTATCTTGTGGTACTTGGTATGCATAAGATAAAATGATACCTGAAAGTTGTTGATAACTCAAACAATAAAATTAGCATAAATAATGAGAAATTCATTTCTAGTTTCCATATGATGGATAAATCTAGACTCTTTTGGTTAGAGAACCAGTAAGAGACATGAATCTCTAGTACATGATCAATCTTCACTAGTCATAGTGGGAGAATGATTATTAGGTATAATACATGTGATGTATTTACATACCTATTGGAGCAAATGCTAATACTTCAAACGGTGTTTAGAGAAATACCAATATGAATATCTTGAAGTGTTCAAGAATATCATAGATGAAGTATAAAATTTGGTTAAGTGTTAATTATTGATGAGATCAATGAATGAAATACTTAGACCAAATGTTTGAGATCCTTATGAGTGACTATGATAGTGTATCATAGTGAGCTCGTGATTAAGGCATGGTGATGTCTAAATCAAGGAGTCATACTCTAAGGAGTTAGAGGATGATTATCAAATAACTAAATTCTTCTTAAATAAAGAATTCCCCACACTAATAAAGGACATTAAGAATCACAAGGAGTTATGAGTTCTTATATCCTTTACAGATACACCTCGATTATCTATGTGATGAGTTGGTCATGTGATGAGTCAACTATCTAGATGAATATGAGGAACCGGATTTTGAGTTATGGTTTATGACCATTACATCCTAAATGACTTCCATGTGAACCATAAGGAATGACCTTGATGGTAGCACCCATTGGGATAAAATCCATAAGTGAGAATGAGTCTTAAGCGTTAAGACACATGGATAACATTTTGAGAAGGATGATGTTTGTTGATTGCAACTTAATGACTTGGCATACTTATACTAAAACTGCATTCCTGTAAGGAATAAAACAAGGATGTGTACGTGACACAACCTACAAGGTTTATGGATCTATTAATGCAAATGAAGTCTATAAGTTACAATGGACTAATCAATGTGATTGATTAAGTACAAGCAACTCAGAGCTGGATCTTTACTTTGATGATATAGTCAAAGAAGGGATCTGTGATTTAGTGGGAGCGTATTCACATTCCACATTTTGTTGTGAAATGGAAATGTTCTTGACTGGAAATCCAAAGTGGAAATTATCTTTAGGGAAGATAGAGACATTTCCTATGTGATAGGAATAGAGATCTATAGAGATAGTTCTCGAAAAACCTCTTGACCTAATAAGAGAAAGTATACATTGGCAATCTATAATGAAGGGTTCAGTATGTACAAATTCAATGCGAGACAACTTATCCATGTTACATGGAGTTAGTATCCCAAAGCAAAGTGACCAATTCTTATGAAGAATGGAAACACTAAGAATAGATAAGGATCTATCATGTATGCAATCATCCCATTATCTTGAATGTATAGGACATAGCAAGAATAAAATACATTCATCATCTTGTATGTAGGACATGACAATATTATGTGCTCATCCTGATAACTCGTATGTGGGACATGACGAGTGGATGTCTGTCTAGTTCTAGTAAGGGTTACTGGAATACCATAAGAACTTGATAAGTACTTGAGAAAGTACTAGTTCTATGGAAATAAGCAAGGGTTCACTGTAAAGAGTTACACTGATACGAACTTCCGAAAAGGATAGAAAATTAATCGCAAAATATATAAGGGATATATAAAAGTGAATCTTTGTTGATAAATGGAAACATTCCAAGAAAGTCGTTTAAAAGGAAAGGCTGAGTATCCATGTGTTAGAGGACATTAGTGGATGTTATATGCATTTGGAAGTTCATGAGATGAACTTATAGATATTCTGATCTTTGATGACAAGTAAGGAGTACTTGGTCATGCAATGTGGCTAAAGGTTAGCAAAGGAATACTAGATTGCATATTACAACAACTCAATCTCATACGTGTGATGTACAATGAAGAGACGAGAGACATGCAGTTAATACCAAGTTTGACAAAGTGTTGCCATAACCCATTGTGTTAGCACTAGAGTACAGTAACATGTGGGGCATGTTTGCAGATTACTAAGAATATGATTCAAAGGGTGATTGGCTCACAGTGGAAGTGGGAGTCTATTGGTATGTATGCCCTGAGAGCCAATCATGGGATGATTGGTGGGATAGATTAAGATTGATTTGATAAATATCAAAGGCAAGCTTCCAATTCTTTCTGGTTCAGTCATAAGAGATAATGATAGAACAGATTGAATGTCTAGAGAATGACAGTACTCAATGACGTATGCTTTCATATGGATGATAAGAGTTTGTACATTCTTATTATGTCCATAGTCGAATGTCATTGTGGAAGGTAGATAGACAGCAATGACACACAAGACTAGATTGTGGTGTTGGTTGATGATAGAATCTCGTTAGTCATGATATGGAGATATCAAACCAAACACATAGGTACTTGTTAGAGAACAAGCATATCGGACATACCCATCATGAGTTTAACACATGGGACCATGACGTGGTAGTCACAATCAGTTCTTACAGTGATGGTGGTGAGTGTGATTCTTTGACCTGAAATCACTACACTCAACACATGTTGTTGGGTACACTTTGACATCATCAGACGCAGTCCTGAAACATGGGTTGTTATAAAGGTGATGATTGGGTGGCTTTGACACATGGGGCTTTTGAGGGGTGAGTGATAGATATGGGATGTGTCCCTCCTGAGAGAGTTTGATATCCATGGACACTTGATGAGTAGGATTGAGATAGGCGTGCATGCATGTGTGAGTCAGTATGTGATATTGATGCCATACATATCTCCTCCAATCTACTCTGAGATCAAGAAAGTGAATGAACGTTGACAGGATGACTGTTCCATGCCTTGAGTTCATTCGAGACATCTATGACAAAGGAATTATACATCCACTATAACACCTTTCACGGATTGTAAGATTGAAAGTTGTTCTCCAACTTTCCTTTTCACTTGGGTAGCACTGATGTGTGATTAGGCACCGCTCTTTGCTTGTGAAGTCATAAGTGTTATGGACTTTCACTGCCAATGTGAAATGGACCTACAGGGTCACACATATAGGATTTAACCTGGAAGAGGAGTTTATCTACAAACAATGTTTAGATTGATTACTAAAGGAGTTTAGTAGTTCAATTAAACACTCAATCAATTGATAGCTCAGAATCATAGTGTTCAAGGTGTTGAACCGATTGATTAGAGTATCAGATTGATTGAAACTACAATTGACTAATTTGTACAGTCTACTGCCCCCAACCGATCAGCTCATAGGGATGAACTGATCCGCTCAGGTTGGTGAACCGGTCGGCTCAAGTTGTGAGTCGATCGGCTCATGTGTCATGAAACGATCAGCTCAATAGTTGAACCAGTCGATTCATGGACCAACCAAGATCATTTGGAAATTTAGAAGACTATTTTGTAAATACAATTTGTTTCACTAGTACAAATTTGATTTGGACAAGGATTAATATTTTATTATTTGGAAACAAATATGAAAGTCAAATTGAGTTGGACCGGGACCACGAACCAATTGGCTCATTCTTGAACCGATCGGCTCAGGTGTCCCAGCCGATTATTTCAGGTGTTAACCGATCGGCTTAGGTCCCCAACCGACCGGTTCATGCTTGAAATGATCGGTTCAACTGATGCAGTTGGTTGTTTTGTGGAAAATCTCGAACCCTTCTACTCCTATTTAATCCCGCATTGCCCGGGGTAGAGAACCCTATTCCATGAACCTCCTATATATATAGGGGTAGTGGGGGCTTCTCAGGAACAACAACTCAGAACATCAGTTGCTCTGCAAAGTTGTCGTTCTCTCTGGTTATGGTAACCAAGAGAGCCCGAGCAAGTGCTACCCGATAAGGGAGGCACAACAAGGGAAAGACAACTAAAGAAAGGAAACTAGTTGCAGGAGAGTGTGTTGGTCACTAGTATGCCGACAGGAGGGTTCCACGTCTTCCGATTCCTTATGGGACAAGGAGATCAGAGTTCCAGGTGGTCCGTGTTTAGAGGCGGGAGACTTCTGCCGCTCAGAGGACAACTATCAATCCCGACAATCTCGATGAGACCAGGAGCTGCACAGACACCGTCCAAAATCGTAGGTGAAGACCACGCAAGCCGCGAGGTAACGTCGTCGAGCAAGCCTCGGGACAAGGTATGTTTCTACAAACCATCCTTCCTACTGTATAGACGTTTTCATGATTCCTTTAGATTGGGTTTGGGAGAAGAATTTTTTGTTTCTGCTGCCTTCTCTGTCTCCCCTAAAACCCAACAACTTATGGATGCATTTTATAGTTGATTTTGTACTATGTCCAGATGACCCATTTTGTTATGCAATTATGTAGGTACTGTTCTTATGATTCTAGACCAGTTATACAATTATGCCTGATTTTGTAATTTACTAGTACTATACTTATACTTGAGTAAATGAGTTGAAAGTAACAAGTGGGTACCATACTTATTGATTCGTTTTATTGTTGATTTTTGATATGATGTGCACTATACTTTTGAGACCATTATCAATTGGGTACTTAATTTATGTCTACAAATTGTAATTTTTTTCCATATGACCAGTGTTACTATGGAATTCCGTAGGTATTGTGCTTATGCTTCTAGACTTGTTATACAATTATGGTTGATTATGTATTTTGGTAGGTATTGTACTTGTGCTTGAGTAACTGAGCTGGAAATAAGAGGTGGGTACAATGCTTGTAGCTGCATTTTTACTGCAGTATTGTACTTGTGTATAAATTGAGCTTTAAAGTATATTATATATATATATATATATATATATATATGTCTGTGTAGGATGGAGAATGAATGTGGATTTTAGACCAGGTATAGCTTTAGGATATTTAAAAAGGTGTGTGAATTGGTTGGGATGGACCATAAAAAGAAATTCAAGAAGACCAATTTGAGTGGATTTTTGGACATGAAGTGTCTTACTGTATTGAATCTTAGATTAGTAGAAGATCTTGTCTTCTATTATGATGTGCTACAAAGGGGATTTCTCTTTATAAATGTGATGGTGAAGTTGAAGATAGAGAATGTATCTGATATTTTTGGTTTGGTTTCTGAGGGTGATTACTATACTAGATAGATAAGGAATTTGTGCATAAGTATTGTATTAGACAGATGATTGTGTGTGAGTACATTTTTTAAAATATTTGCATTCTTTACTGTGAAGGTGAAGATGTAATCTTTGACTCAACAAATAAGGTTGTGGACAAGAACTCAGTTGTCAGGGGGAGAACTTTGGGTCAGACCCCAAAGTGAAAGATGCAATGGAGACATTGCAGATGTTAAGAAAGAAAAAAGATGAAAAAGCATCACAAATTTTATCAAGATATGGATTTTGGTTCTACTGGCATATTTTTTATTCCCTTATGGGATTTTATGCTTTGACATTGGTGAACTCAGAGTTCACATTGGTGTAGAACAGAATGATCAGTGAACAATATATTTTGAAAAGTGCATTGATGAATAATGGATAACTACTTAATGAAGAACAATGTAGAATGAATTGTATGTTCTAAGATGCAAAACTATTGAACTGATGTTATGTTCAAATATTGTTATAACAGCTTTTTTACTAAAAGAACAATATTTTTGGCTCTATATATGTGATTTGTGTGAGATAAGATTATGCATATATAGGACTGTATGAGATAGTAAATTAAAAATTGTCCCACATTACCAAGTACCGTACATATGCTTCAGTAACTGAGTTGAGATTAACATGTGGGTACAATACTTATGGTTGCATTTTATAGTGAATTCTTGATCTTATGTGCACTGTACTTATGGGACTGTGTAGGTGTTGTGCTTATGCTTCTACACCAGTTATACAATTATGCTTGATTTTGTAATTTGGTAGGTACTGTACTTATGATTGAGTAATTGGGTTGAAATTAACAAGTGGACATAATACTTATCGATGCATTTTATAGTTGATTCTTGATCAGATATGAACTGTACTTTTGGGATCATTAACAAGTGGGTACTCAACTTATGTCCACATTTTGCAAAAAAAAAATTGTCCAGATGGCCAATGTTTCTATGAGATTCCGTAGGTACTGTGCTTATGCTTCTAGACTAGTTATACAATTATGCTTGATTTTGTAATTTGCTATGTACTGTACTTATGCTTGCATTTTGTAAATTTTGTTGTCCAGTTGACCAGTATTGCTACGGGATTCCATATTTTGATGGGTATGACAGCTAGAGTAAACATCATTACTTTTAGGATGTTGGTGTGTGTACACGAAGATGTAATATCATTCTTCTACACATAAAGCTTTGTTTTAAGTGTGGGGTACCGTACTTATGTGTATGCTCAAGTACTGTACTTGATAGTGATGCATAATCAATCTATGTGAATGTCGTTAAACAGTGTGAGTAAAAGGATTTGTAGTATTCGATCGAAAATCAGGGCATATACATAAACTCAAACATAGCTGAAGTAATTTGATTGCATTTCACAAATGGGGTGGATAATTATTAAATCACCCATACAAATATCTATTTATTTCAGGAGAATTGGGACATAAATTAGTTGGGATGATGGCAGGATTTGATAGATTAAGATCCATTTCCATATTAGGGGAGTGAACTTCTTCTGTAGCCTGTGAAATGTAAGGAGATTCATTGAGATCTTGAACAAGTCTGTTTGGAAATGTTTCATAAACTATTGGTTGTGAATCGATTTCATATGCAACCATTGAGCTATGGTCTGGGCTTACTATACAATTATCATTTGTTACTGACTATTGGGAGACTGCATCTTTGGCATTAGTTTGATCTCGATCTAAATGTGATGTGACGTTGTCTGGACATACTATACGAGCATTTGTACTAATGTATTTTGCTGCCTTTTTTATGTGTCATTTTTTTTCTTTAGTGTCGATATCCCTCTCTTTGATTTATTCAACAAAGTTGAAGGTCAACACAAATAACTACAACAGGGTCTTGTATAGCTGGTGTGTTTTCCTATAATACAAACATATACATAAAAAAGTTACATGTAAACGTACTATACGTCAGTTATATATGTGAAATGTATGTACAGGACGTCAATAAAACAATTACCATTATGACTTAACCTTTCTCTTTCAAAATAATATTAATCCTTTGGTATGCATCTGCTAGCTCTCGTTTGACTTGTTCATAATTTTCAACATAAGATCTTTCTAAGTTTGTAAACCCACCACATATACTAAAAGAATGTTCTGCACGTTGCTCAGGATCATCACCCATACTGGCAAGAAGGGTGTGTGAGGTGTTGTACTCCTGATGTATATCTTTCCGCCATCTCTCCAATATATATCTTTGTGGGATCTTATGAAGTTTTAGATGTCTACTAATGACACATAATATATGACTGCATAAAATGCCCTTTGACTCAAAACATAAACATGAACATTTGATCGCTTCCTCATGAATGAAGTACTGTACGTGAAACTCCTTTGTAAATGATTTGCATTCCTATAAATTTATCATCACATATTTATGCTCAAAAATAACAAATGATGACTGCAAAGAATCTCCAGATATGAGTTTGGACTCACAAAACATCATTCCTTAAAGTTTATTTTGGAATTATCTAAATATATTAATAGTATATGTTTCAGTGTATTGTGCCTCGATCTTGGAAGCTGTTTTGAGGTGGGGTTTTTTGTGGAAGGATTCAAAGTCTGATAGCTTCTCTTTTTCATATTTTGATTTAAGGGCAGAATCGTATTGAGAAACAAATTATTTTAGTGATGTATGTGAATTCACATAGCCATCAAAAAAGGCATTCATAGATTCACTTCTTTGTGTTGTGGACATATCGGCCCAGAAAACACTATCAACATAGACAGGAACCCAAAGTTGTTTTAGCTCGTGAAGACTAGAAAGCCAACTCTCTTCTTTCTTACTAGCGAGTTGGATAGCTCTCTGCCAGGTGTTCTCAAATTCAAGTATAGAAGTACTCTCATAAATAGCCTCCTTAACTAGTTTTAACAACCTCCTTAACTAGTTTTGATACAGCTGAGTCCTATCCTAGTTTGTCAGGAAGTTTTTTCATAATATGCCACATACACAGACTGTGACGAGTATTAGGGAAAGCAATTCTAACAACATTCATAATATGTTGGGCTTGATTAGTGACAATTTCCTTCGGTTTCAAACCACCTGAAATTACAAACAAATTAAAATATCACGATGTACAATACTTGAATAAATGTATTATATTTCGTGATGATTTCGTAAAGTATTGTATGTGAGATCATGTATATGTTGACTTACCCATACATTCCAGCCATATTTTGAATAACCATACGTAATTTCTATGGTTTCCTCACATAATAATTCACATCCCAGCAAAATAGAATGGCCATGATAATTAATGCCAACAAATGGGGGAATGGCATTTTGTATCTATTGGTTAAGTAAGTTGTATCAAATGTGATAACATCATTAAAGTATCTTTACGCATGCCTTGATCTTGAGTCCACCCAAAAAACATTTTGTAGAACACCTAGGTTATCTATATAAAGTACATAGATGAAATCACTATTTTGTTTTTGCATTGTAATGAAATATTTCTGAATTTCTTGAGCATCGCCTTTTCCAAGCCGAAGATTTCTAGACATTGCAGCATAGTTTATTAGGTTCTTCTGTGTAAATGGAAGATTATCAAAAGATCCACACTACAACAACAAAACTATACATAGATTTGGTAGGGCAGATACATGTGCAATGGGGAAAGTTATCACTATGTACAAAGTAAATTACAAGAATTATTTGTTGAGAAAGTACAGTACGTGATGTTGATGTAATGTACTTACTACAAGTACTGTACGAGAAGTAAAATATAGTAAATATAGAGTATGTAAAGAGAAGTATGATACATGAGGAAAATAGTAAAACAATTATTTACCCGCAAGGTCGTTTAGGTCTATGTGTCTTTGGATGTCGTGAGGGATCTTCCTTTTAGATGGTAAAAGTCTCACCAAGTGAGGCTCTAGAAGTTCATGGTTATGATATTCTATAAAGTTGCAAATACAATACTTGCCAAGATAATTACGACGAAGTCTAATACAAGTTGGACAATTTGTCTTTGCAGTGGGCTTGTATCTATACAAAGAATCTTTTTTATCTTTGGGGGGTGGACCTGACGTGGCACAAGCAAATGCCACTCTTTTAACAAAGTTGTCACCCGGATCTTTGGCAGAGTGCGTTGTTATAACGCCAAAGCCACATTTGTCGGCATAATTGGTGTAAAAATCTCTAGCTTCATGTATAGAGTCAAATGTTAAACTAATTTCTGGTTTACACGTAATATATATGTCATCAGGTATAAAGAATCATCTTCATTTGGGCTTGAATCGATCTGTACAATTTAGTAAAAATATCAGAAAATACACATAAAGACTGTTATGTACAAAAATATTGTACGTAGTGAAAATTATTACAACCTCAAAGGCATAAGAAACAACCAAATGCAATGGAGTGACAACTTCATTCGGCATACAAAAAGAATTATTGATGTCTTCTGTTGACTCAAGGTCAATTAGGTCGATGTTGACTCACGTCTAAATTGACTAAACTCGTATTTTGATGATGACTAACCATTCCACATATTGGTGTATAATGTCTCTACTTGAGTGATTTCAGATTAGGTATAGACACACTCCAAATGCCCTAACTTGCGCATCTCAAATCAGAGAAAAGACAAGTCAAAGTCATACAAGTGCACGTATTTGTAATATGATGTATATCCATTAGAATCATGTTGTAAATCACTTGTAATGATTGTATGACTTGTAATTAAGCTTAGATAAATATCAGGAACACTTAGATCGAATATTAGAGCACTTTAGATGCAATTTTGAAAATTTATTACAGGCACTTTGTCGGTCGAGTTTCCCAGCCTGAAAACTCGACCGATCACCCTTGATCAATTTTCTGAAGATTGCATCGGTCGAGTTGTGTTTACACAGAACTCGACTGATGGAGTAACTAACCAAATCAATTTTCATTGATCGGTCGAGTTTCCTCAGGATAAACTCGACTGATGGTCAGAATATCGGCTTTGTCTTTTACTCTATCGGTCGAGTTACCCTTATAGAAACTCGACCGATTGCACTATACGGAAAAGTACAGAAAAGTGCTTCTAGCCGTTGTGGAGTTGCAACAAGTGAAAATAGATCCGTTGCAAGCCACAAAATGGCTAGTTTTCATTCTCAAGTGTTCCCAAAGGCTAAGAGGCATCCCCAGCTATAAATAGGACCCCTTGGGCTTCATTCCAAGGTTGAGCATTCATTGCAAAACTCTATGTGAGGTCCCTATTCTATAGTTGAGTGCTTCCTACAGCCTCCTCTCTCTCTCTAAGCTTAATCACTTGCTACATCCATTAGAGTGAGTAGGAAATCTGTAAGAGAGCTATTCCTACATGTACATCTTGTGAGGCTCTCACTTCTACTGCCTCCTTATCTCTCATTTCAATCATGAAGATGAAGGTTCTCTCTCTTTTCCAAGAGCGGTGAAGAATAATAAGGGAAGGAGTCCCTTGGTGAAGATCAAGGCTGAAGACTTGGATCTAGAGTGGGTAAGCCCTTGGTGAAGGCAGAAGACTCCTTGCTCAAGTGGGTAAGACCTTGGTGGAAGCTTCTCCGAGTGAAGGTGAAGTCAAAAGCTGAAGATCCAAAAAGAGTGGGTGATCCCTGTAAGGCTGAAGACTTGTGTAAGAGTGGGTAAGTCCTTGGAGAAGGCCTAAGACTCTTGCAAAGTGGGTAAGTCCTTGGTAAGGTTGAAGACTCTTTGTATTGGATAGGTAAGTCTTTTGTTTGGTCATGCATTGTATGTCTTAAGAATGAATATAAGAGTGCAATAGTTTGGAAGTCCTAGAGGTTGACCTCTCTAGGCAAGTGGACTGACACACTTCTAGTTTGAAGTGTGGAACCACTCTAAATAGCTTGTCTAATTGGTGCATGTTCAATCTCTCTCTCCCTTTCTATGTATGTGTTAGTTGCACTCAAATTACCTTTTTAGCAACCTTATCTTGTCATATATCTTGAAGGTTTAATGAGTTTTGTTTAAGTGCTTTCAGCTCTATTCACCCCCCCCTCTAGAGCACCTAATCACCCATCTAGGATCCAACAATTGGTATCAGAGTGGGTCTTCTCCAAGCATACTTCAACAAGTAAGAGAAGATGGGTGACTACCTAGGAGGGAGATTCTCGACCAGCCTTCCAATCTTTGATGGGAGCAATTTCCTCTATTGGAGAAGAAGGCTTCAATTCTACATCCAAGGATCAAGTCTTCATATGTGGCAAATGGTGAACAACCCATACATGCTACCAAAGACAAAGATTGAAGAATGGGATGAAGCTACCTTGAAGAAAGCAACCTTAAATGCTAGAGCCATGCACATCCTCTATGCCTCCATGACCCCCACCGAGTTCAATCGGATTTCTTCATGTGAAACAGCCTATGAGGTATGGAGAAAGCTTTTCATCACTTATGAAGGGACAGATCAAGTGAAGGAAAGCAAAGTCTACATGCTCAAAGGGCTGCTTGAGAACTTCAAGATGGGAAAGGAGGAGATCATAGCCAACATGTACTCAAGGCTCAACACCATTTTGAATGGTCTTGCTATTCTAGGACATCCTATGTCTAGTGGAGAGATCAACTCAAAGATCCTTAGAACTCTTCCCAAGTGGTGGGAACCCAAGGTGACTTCCATTGAAGAAGAAAGGTCTCTTAGGGATATTCCTATTGAAGAGCTCATTGGAAATCTACAAGCACATGAAGCTACACTTGACAAGAGGGAGGAAGTAGAAAGACAAGAGAAGAAAGAGCTAAAGAGAATGAAGAAGGCTGAAATGAAGGCTCAAATTGAAGCTATCATGGAATAAGTCTCTCCATCCTCTCAAGCTAAAGAAGATTCCATGTACCTTAAGGGTAAACTCTACAAAGGCAAGTCCTCCTCCATCCGGTGCTTCACATGTGGAAAGAAGGGTCACTACAAGGAAGATTGCCCACAAGGCAAAAAGACACATCTTCACAAGAAGACATGGCAATCAAGCTCAAGTGGCTCATCCAACTCAAGCTCAAGTGAAGATTCAAGTGAAGGATCAAGCTCAAGCTCTAGTGATGAAGGAGAATGTCATTTTGCTCTTATAGCATCAACAAGCGAAGACTCAAGTGAGGTAAATCTAAACTCTTTAGATAAAGAATATTTGATTGCTATTATTCATGATATTTGTGCCTCTCTTAAGTCTTCTAAAAGAAAAAAGAAAAAGCTTGCTAAAATTGTTGATAATTTGCATGAAGAACTAGATGATCTTGAACATGATCATTCTTGCTTGATTGATGATAAAAAAGATTGTCTTAGCCAAGTAGACTCTCTTAAACTTGAAAATGCTAGTTTGCTTGACAAGATTAGATTTCTAGAAGCTCAACCTCTCATGCCTAGTTCTAATGAAGAACATACTTTAATTATTGATTCTCTCATGCATGATATTGATGTTCTTAAATCTGAAAACAAGGATAAAGATTTTGTTTTGCAAGAATTAGAAATAGAAAATGCCTCCTTGCTTGCTAAAATCAATGTGCATGAATCTTGTTCTAGTTCTACTAATAGAGAGAATGATGTTTCTTCTCTTCATATCGATAGAGATTCTTATTTAACTAAAGCTCTTTACTTAGAAAATGATCTTTTGCATGCTAGAGATAATATTAATCAATTGTCTTCTACTATTGCTTCTCTTAAGCATGATAATGATAGTTTGAGATCCTCTTTGCAAAGATTCTTAGTTGGTAAAAAGAGTCTTAATGATATCTTACACCATACTACTAAACAAATTGGTAGACATGGTTTAGGGTATGATAGTAGTCAAGGGAACAACAAAGATAAAGGACCTCCAATATTCCATGGAGAATCCTCTAGTTCCAAGACTATGGGCACATGCAACTATTGCAATGATTTTGGTCATTATTCGACTTGTTGTCCTTTTAGGAAAGCACCCAAGAGCAATAGGACTTGGGTTGCTAAACTAACTCCTCCGGACCCAAAAACATGATTGGGGACCATTTCATCTTTCTTCTTGTAGGTACTTGCAAATGGATTGAATTGAGCTATTGAATCGCAAATTTGATTTCTCAATCCACATGAAAGAAGAAAGGTGATATGTGTAGAGGGTGACAAGAGGAAAAAGAAATGGTAAGCACAAAGGTAATGTTTCTCTTGCTTATAACCTATCCTAACTTGCTTTTGTCAAGTTAGTGTGCACTATACATATGGTTTTTGAATCAAAAGTGGTATTTTGTGGTTCTCTTCACACTCTTACTCAAAAACTATTTCTAATGCTTCTATAGTGCATTACTAACTTGCTTAGACATGTTTGGATATGGTTTGTATATTTAGCATGCCTTTAATTATGTTTTTATGAAATATATGTGTTTTTTGACAGCTGCTCTGTCGGTCGAGTTTGTCCTGATAGAAACTCGACCGATAGGCTCCAATGGGTGTTGCCAACAGCTGTCATCGGTCGAGTTGACCATGCACAAAACTCGACTGATAACACTGTGCATAGAATACACAGTTGGCTTATGGAATGAGAATTTCCCTCTCAACTAGATTTTCTCAACCAATAGCCTTATTCTTTGGCACTCTCATTTGGTACCTTTATATATGCATATTGCCATGTTCTAAATTGCCTATCTTTATTACAACTCTATCTCTCTAATTGCTCTAAATTGGTATATCTATATCTTGCAATTACTTACTTTGAGTTGTTTTTGCAGGTTTTGATGATGATCTCTTTGGATCTCTTGGTTGTGTCTAAAAATTGCTTCCGTTGTGCTCTAACTTGCTACATCTATCTAGGTGTATATCTTGTGTTGATACAACCTTGAGGTTCATAAGGGTAATCATCTTATGGTAAGGATGCATATCTAGAGAGTTATATCCTTTCATGCTTCTAAAATTGCATATCTCTTTGTTTGGATATATCTCTACATCTACTCATAGCTTGTTTTATCTTGTGTATCTTTTGGTATCTCTTGCTATGATCTAGATCTTACTAGTAGTCCTAACTTGTGATATCATCTACTAGTAATTCATATACATGTAGTTCTAACCTTGTTTACATTTGGCATCTTTGCTCATCTGTATGTTATGCTTGTATCTTGTCTCATACATGCTCAAGATTGTTCCTTGAATTGCATATCTACTATCTTGAGTTGCTTGCATAACATTGTAATGCAGGGTACATAGATCTACATTATATGTAGAAATTGGAGATTTTTTTTTATTTTGTGCAGATTTTGCTCCAGTTTCAGTTTTTGGTGCAGGAATAGTGTTTTTCATGCAGAAACAACCTTCTGAGCAAGATTCATTACTGTGTGATGAGTTCTGATGATTTTTGGTCAAATTCCGTCATCTTGAGGGTCAAAATTACAATTTATTATTTTTCTGCAGCACTTTATCTTGCTTTTTGGGTTGTTAAAGTATACGCTTTAACTTGCTTTTCTTTCTATGCTTGGACAATCCCCTATCTGTGCTATTCTACTCTCCTTATATATATTTGTGTTATCTCCTTTCTCTTTAAAAAGTGATATTTCATTTTTTTCATAACCCCGTTTTTTTTTAAATGACAAAGGGGGAGAAAGGTATGTCTTCTTTTAAAAGAGGAAGAAGGCATGTCTTACATGAAGAAGAGAAGCATGTTCATGTAAATGGAGTAGGTAAAAGGGGAGAAGACAAATATGTGTAGAACATATATGAGTAGAAGACATAGTATTCTATAAATGTTATGAAAGCTAACCATACAGGAGAAATAACATCAATTGAGGGGGAGTATGAAAACTCCATGTACATCAATTTAGGGGGAGCATATGAACTCCATTCTATTGAAACCCCTAGGTTTCTCCGAAGGTATGATTTTACTTGAAAGCTTTCAATACATTTATGGAATGGTTTGTCATCTTCAAAAAGGGGGAGATTGTTGACTCAAGGTGAATTAGGTCAATGTTGACTCACGTCTAAATTGACTAAACCTGTGTTTTGATGATGACCAACCATTCCACATATTGGTGTATAATGTCTCTACTTGAGTGGTTTCAGATTAGGTATAGACACACTCCAAATGCCCTAACTTGCGCATCTCAAATCGGAGAAAAGACAAGTCAAAGTCATACAAGTGCACATTTTTGTAATATGATGTATATCCATTAGAATCATGCTGCAAATCACTTGTAATGATTGTATGACTTGTAATTAAGCTTAGAAAAATATCAGGAACACTTAGATCGAATATTAGAGCACTTTAGATGCAACTTTGAAAATTGATTACAGGCACTTTGTCGGTCGAGTTTCCCAGCCTGAAAACTCGACCGATCATCCTTAATCAATTTTCTGAAGATTACATTGATCGCGTTGTGTTTACACAGAACTCGACCGATGGAGTAACTGACCAAATCGATTTTCATTGGTCGGTCGAGTTTCCTCAGGACAAACTCGACCGATGGTCTGAATATCGGCTTTGTCTTTTACTCTATCGCTCGAGTTACCCTTATAGAAACTCGACCGATTGCATTGTACGGATAAATGCAGAAAAGTGCTTCTAGCCGTTGGGGAGTTGTAACAAGTGAAAATAGATCCGTTGCAAACCACAAAACGGCTAGTTTTCATTCTCAAGTGTTCCCAAAGGCTAAGAGGCATCCCCAGCTATAAATAGGACCCCTTGGGCTTCATTCCAAGGTTGAGCATTCATTGCAAAACTCTATGTGAGGTTCCTATTCTATAGTTGAGTGCTTCCTACAACCTCCTCTCTCTCTCTAAGCTTAATCACCTGCTACATCCATTAGAGTGAGTAGGAAATCTACAAGAGAGCTAGTCCTACATGTACATCTTGTGAGGCTCTCACTCCCACCACCTCCTTATCTCTCATTTCAATCATGAAGATGAAGGTTCTCTCTCTTGTCCAAGAGAGGTGAAGAAGAACAAGGGAAGGAGTCCCTTGGTGAAGATCAAGGCTGAAGACTTGGAGCTAGAGTGGGTAAGCCCTTGGTGAAGGCAGAAGACTCCTTGCTCAAGTGGGTAAGACCTTGGTGGAAGCTTCTCTGAGTGAAGGTGAAGTCAAAAGCTGAAGATCCAAGAAGAGTGGGTGATCCCTGCAAGGCTAAAGACTTGTGCAAGAGTGGGTAAGTCCTTGGAGAAGGCCGAAGACTTTTGCAAAGTGGGTAAGTCCTTGGTAAGGTTGAAGACTCTTTGTATTGGATAGGTAAGTCTTTTGTTTGGTCATGCATTGTATGTCTTATGAATGAATATAAGAGTGTAATAGTTTAGAAGTCCTAGAGGTTGACCTCTCTAGGCAAGTGGACTGACACACTTCTAGTTTGAAGTGTGGAACCACTCTAAATAGCTTGTCTAATTGGTGCATGTTCAATCTCTCTCTCCCTTGCTATGTATGTGTTAGTTGCACTCAAATTACCTTTTTAGCAACCTTATCTTGTCATATATCTTGAAGGTTTAATAAGTTTTATTTAAGTGCTTTCAGCTCTATTCACCCCCCTCTAGAGCACCTAATCACCCATCTAGGATCCAACATCTTCAACATCCATCTGAATAAAACAATGTATTCATATTGAAAGTTGGATTTGAAGAATAGTTGTGTTGAATCTGAAGAGTGTGTATTGTACTTATGGTTAATATTGTCTAATATTATATGAAAGTATTTATGGGTATTGTATGTATGTCAGATATTGAATAATATTGATTTGTATGATAACTATTGTACGCATGGTTGCTTATATTATTGGTTCTTATGGATGTACGTTGTTGTTGTATGGATGGTTAAATTGATGTGAGTTGTGTATGTACTGTACGTCTTCTTTAATTATCTCTATGAATCTGTTTGAGAACGTACGATACATATGTTTCTTGTATATACTTGAAATACATATTGTATGCGAGAAATGATATTGATCTGTATGTACAAATGGATATTGATGTATTGTATGCGAGTATCATACGGGTAATATAGCTACGTACTGTACGTATGGTTAAATTGACAATCTGGTTGTGATTTCATTTATGTAATATAAAGCATACTTCGTTTGATTTGGGTACTGTACGCGTGAAAATAATGTTATAACTATATAAGTATAGGAAATATGAAGGGTCTTAGTTCTTTTCTTCATTATGAGTGTGTGATGTGCGTGTGAGGGAGTTGTTACGTGGGTGGCCTCACTGTGCGCACAGGCTGTTGCAGCTGCTTTGGAGTTGTCGCTTCCCTCTCAAATCTCGTCGGGGTGATAGCTCTCTGATGTATGCACAAATTGTCATTATTTTGATATCTAATTTGGTTATTTTATGTGTTATTTGTGCTTAATTGGATATCTTTTTAATACATATTTTACCAAATTAATAAAAATCACTTGTGCATCATTTCTTATATTTTTACATATATTTTACATGCATTTTACATGTTTTAATTATTATAATAATTATTTGATTTTATTCATTGATTATTTTATTGCAGATAATTATTATTTACTGGAGCAAAGTCGATACCATCGACTTGCAACTCGATGATATCGACATGGCATCAGAGTACAAATATTCTTTGCTCCAGATTGAAAAGGAAAAGGACTTTTTTTACTGTGAAGAAGTCGATATCATCGACTTCCAACTCGATACCATCGAATCAGACGTTGCGGACCAAATTTTAATGTGTTAAATCTAACACACATTGTATTAAAAATTACATTTTAGGTTTCCTTTTGACCTAAACATGTACGACAGCTATAAAAGGCACCATTAGAACCGTAATTAAAAGATATATCATGTGGGGACGATACGGCAGTCGAATGGAGAGAGAAATGTAGAGGAACCCTACTCAGAAGACCTCGGAGGCATTTTGGCGGCAGAAACGACGGCAAATTCTCTCCATCTTCTCCAGATCCACTCTTTAACCCTTTCTCCAACTTAGTGTATCTCGAAATTCATGTTTTACATCTTTTTTACTTACTATGATACCATGTCGTCTATTTTCGGCTAAAAAATTGTAATTTCTTATGACCCGGGAGTAGCCGGAGGAACTGTTATATTGAATTTTTGTATGAATTAATATAGAATTCTTATTTCTTGGATATATAATTGTGGAGATTGCTTGATTTGCTTATGCTTCATGACCATAGGTAAAGAATTAGACTAATAATTACTCTAAAAAGGAGATTAAAGGTCAGAAAACCCACTTTTATACACTATCTTATGTGTTCCTTAGACTAGGCGAACGTACGGATAGTGGAGAGATACCCAGAGTCATCGATAATGCACCTAATCTAAGATATAAATTGCTACAGAAGTATAATTGGCTTAGATTTAGGTAGTGGATTGTACCGTAAAAGCGGACAATCTTGATTACAGGCTCTCTATCCAAAATTTGATAAAATCTATGTTATTTATGCGAGATATTAGGTATAATGAGACCCCGTAGTGAAATCAACAATCCTAAGGAATCCCATCCTCATTGATTAAACCAACATTTAATCATCGCTCACTTTGTTTTCATTTTATTTTATTTTTTTTCAAAACCAATCAACTTTTCCATCGGTCTAGCTGATCGCAACCAGTTAGTAGTAGTCTACTAAAATTCATGTTTCCTTAAGTTTGACTCGGGCCTCACAAGGCCTATATTACATTGATATGTATACTTGTGTTTGCACACACGGTTTACGCGTGTCAAGTTTTTAGCGTCGTTGCCGGGGAAACTGTGAATTTTAGCACTACGAGTGCTGTGAGCGGCCACACTAGGCCATTTTTAATTCCTGTAATTTTTTTCTTTTCATCTTTTGAACTGAATTGCAAATCTTATTCATTGTTTTAATTATTAGTACCAGTTCATACACTACCATTTGGAATTTCAGGTACTAGTAAAGTAATAATGGGCGACGGAGCGACAAATGAGGAGCAGACCATTTGGGAGAAGATTAAGGCTTCTTCCTCCTCTGCATCTAAGTGGCCAATCAAGAGGCTGGCCATCAACATTCCTAACTACAAAATTAATCCAGGACTAATTAATTTGGTCAAATCTAACACATTCCATGGGCTGAAGAATGAAGATCTGGTGACCCACATCAGCACGTTCGTGGAAAACTATGATATGATAAAGATTGACAGGTTCCCACAAGAGACACTCTACCTGAAACTTTTTCCCAGTTCTTTAGCGGGCAATGCTTGGGAATGGCTGCACAATCTGGACGACGAGTACGTTGAATCTTGGGATCACATGGTAGAGGTCTTCTTAGAGAGATTCTTCCCGCCTGAGAAGACGAATGACATCATGAGAAATATTCATACCTTCAGTCAAAAGGTCGGCGAGAGTTATTCTGAAACTTGGGAGTGCTTCCAGATCATGTTGAGGTAGTGTCCACATCACGGCTTAGACAAGGATAAGCAAGCTAAGATTTTCTACTTCGCCCTGAATGAACATGATAGGAGTAATTTGGACTCAGCAGGTTCTGGTTTCTTTTTGAACAACAAAGGCACAAGGTGTTGGGAGATTCTAAGGAACATGTCCAAAAAGCAATCTTAGGATGAAAGAGATGCACCCAAGTAGGTTGGCGTGACAAATGAAGCAAGGGCCATCAAAGCACTTAATGACAAGATGGATCTCATAGCCAAGAAGCTTTAGAGAAAGAGGAAGAGTTTGATGAGGAGGCCCAAGTTAAATTCATGCCACAACAGGGCTATAGAAACAATGACTACTCTTGGAGAAAGGGTGATAAAAATAACTTCATGCAAGATCTGGATGCAAAGCCACAGCTAAGGGCGGAGGATAAAAGCATCGAGTTTCTCAGCCATGTGGTGAAACAAAATCAAGAATTTATGAGTACGTTCCTCAAGCAGTTACAGTCCCAGGGTGAGATTTTGAATCAATTTGAGCAGATGTTGCAAAGTCATGGATCACACATGAGGGCACTAGAGACAATAGTGACCCAAAATTCCAATGAAGTGGCGGCCATGAAGCATACAAATCAACAAAGACTGACTGGGAATGCAGAGGCTGCTCAAGCACATCATCAAGTGAAGTACATATCTGTGATTAAGGAGACAGAGACCCCAGTGGTGGAGGTCTATGAAAAGGGCAAAATGCATTTTGACACGGAGGCTAAACCCAGTGTGCCATACCCCCGCAGCTTGTATGGATTACCAGGAGGATGTCGCCCGTTCAGAAAATCCCACCAAGATCCCATCACAGCCATGCCTACATCTAGGCAAGAGGAGAAGGTGAAGGCCATACTTCATAGTGGAGCTACTACCACCGAGAAAGAGGAGCAGCCACGAGCCACACCAACTGTGAATGATGTGCCAAAGCCTACGCCAGAGGGTGACATTAAAGCAATCTTAGGGGAAGGGACCCCAAATAGCTCATATGTGCCACCGCACAAGCGCACAAAGGAGCCAAGTGTTCCATTCCCAGATAATCTAAAGCCGAGGAAAGAGCAAAGGCACTTCAAGAAATTTCTTGAGATCTTCCGGAAGCTCCACATTAACATTCCGTTGGTGGAGGCTGTAGAGTAAATTCCTTCATATGGAAGATTCATGAAAGCCATCATCAACAAGAAACGGCGGATCAAAGATATAGATGTTGTGTGTGTTGATGAAACAGTGTGTTCTATAATCCAAGGAAGGCTTCCAAAGAAGAGAAAAGATCCAGGATGTTTCTACATCCCATGTTCAATAGGTGGCCAACATTTTCCACAAGTACAGTGTGACTCAGGGGCAAGCATAAATCTTATGCCACTTGCCACTTTTCAAAAGTTGGGATTGAAGAAGCCAACACAAACTTCCATGATAATCGAGTTGGCGGATGGATCCATTGTGAAGCCACAAGGTATATGCGAGGATGTGCTAGTCAAGGTTGACAAATTCATCTTCCCTTTTGACTTTGTGGTCATGGACATGCATGAGCTGGAAGGAGGTGAGATGCTATTGGGAAGGCCGTTCTAAGCTACAGATGATGTAATCACTTCCATTGGGTGAGGTTACTTGACACTTGGGATTGGTGATGATAGAGTTGAATTTAAATTGCCAAATGAATCATTAGAGACATCCCTTGACAACCCAGGTTAAAGGTATCATTATGTCAAGCCTAGGACATTAAACAAGGGCGCTTGTTGGGAGGCAACCCAACTTTAGGTTTATTTTATGTTTAGTTATGTTCTTTTATGTTTATGTATGTTTTTGCTTAAGTTTTGATAATTTTTGTAAAAATGGTACCCTAACTCATGTTTTGAAGTGTGCAGAATTTTAAGGTCGATACTATCGACACCCCTGTCGATAGTATCGAGTTTGGATCAGTAAACATTGAGTAAGAGTCGATACCATTGACCCTAGTGTCGATAGTATCAACACTTTTGATTTCCCATGCTTTTAGATGCGTCGATACACCAAAATTGCTGATCCTGAGTCGATACCATCGACCTTGGTGTCGATGGTATCGACACCTACAGGACAGCTACATAAAACAGGCCGTATAAGGTGTTGAAACGAGATTTTTTCACCCCGTTTTTTGCAGAGAAAAGAAGGATGAAGCGAATCACATCTTAGAACCACTAAGACACAAAAGTGGGCCACCAAAAAGAGGGAAATAACAAGTATCACTTGGTCCACTTGAGCATCCAACCATCCTTCTTCACCACACTTCAAAACGA
Organism: Alisma plantago-aquatica; assembly: GCA_963693085.1. Lineage (NCBI taxonomy): Eukaryota > Viridiplantae > Streptophyta > Magnoliopsida > Alismatales > Alismataceae > Alisma > Alisma plantago-aquatica. Next base: position 1,364,309,206 of record OY856412.1, on the reverse strand, counting down.
ATGGTACTGCTATTCCACTTCTTAAATGGGAATGTTGACTATGAGGCCATAGTCATATTATGGACGACGGCTATAAAAGGCACCATTAGAATCGTAATTGAAAGATCTATCACGTGGGGACGATACGGCAGCCGAACGGAGAGATAAATGTAGAGGAACCCTACACGGAAGACCTCGGAGGTATTTTGGCGGAGGAAACAACGGCAAATTCTCTCAATCTTCTCCAAATCCACTCTTTAACCCTTTCTCCAACTTACTGTATCTCGAAATTAATGTTTTATATCTTTTTGACTTGCTGTGATACTGTGCCGTCTATTTTCGACTAAAAAAACCATAATTCCTTAGGACCCGGGAGTAGCCCAGGGAACTATTATATTGAATTTTTGTATGAATTAATATAGAATTCTTGTTTCTTGGATATATAATTGTGGAGATTGCTTGATTTGCTTATGCTTCATGACCATAGGTAAAGAATTAGACTAATAATTACTCTGAAAAGGGGATTAAAGGTCAGAAAACCCACTTTTATACACTATCTTATGCGTTCCTTAGACTAAGCGACGTACGAATAATGGAGAGATACCCAGAGTCATCGATAATGCGCCTAATCTAAGATATAAATTGCTACATAAGTGGAATTGGCTTAGACTTAGGTAGTGGATTGTACCGTGAAAGCGGGCAATCTTGATTACAGGCTCTCTATCCAAGATTCGATAAATAATGGTAAATTCTCTCCATCTTCTCCAGATCCACTCTTTAACCATTTCTCCAACTTACTGTATCTCGAAATTTATGTTTTACATCTTTTCGACTTACTGTGATACCTTGCCGTCTATTTTCGACTAAAAAAACCATAATTCCTTAGGACCCGGGAGTAGCCCAGGGAACTGTTATATTGAATTTTTGTATGAATTAATATAAAATTCTTGTTTCTAAGATATATAATTGTGGAGATTGCTTGATTTGCTTATGCTTCATGACCATAGGTAAATAATTAGACTAATAATTACTCTGAAAAGGGGATTAAAGGTCATAAAACCCACTTTTATACACTATCTTATGCGTTCCTTAGACTAAGCGACGTACGGATAGTGAAGAGATACCCAGAGTCATCGATAATGCGTCTAATCTAAGATATAAATTGCTACGGGAGTGGAATTGGCTTAGATTTAGGTAGTGGATTGTACCGTGAAAGCGGGCAATCTTGATTACAGGCTCTCTATCCAAGATTCGATAAAATATATGTTATTTATGTGAGATATTAGGTATAACGAGACTCCATGCTGAAATCGACAATCTTAAAGAATCACATCCTCATTGATTAAACCAACATTTAATCATCGCTCACTTTTTTTTCACTTTATTTTCTTTTCCTTTTTCAAAACCAATCAACTTTTCCATCGGTCTAGCTGATCGCAACCAGTTAGTAGTAGTCTACTCAAATTCACGTTTCCTTGAGTTCGACTCGGGCCTCACCTATATTACATTGATACGTATACTTACGTTTGCACACACGATTTACGCGTGTCACTCTCATCGAGAGGAGGGAGTAGCGGGGAGAACAAAATTTGGGAGAAAGGAATTTAAATGTAGAGGAATAAAATGAAAAAAATCTGATTTGATGGATGGAGAATGATACAATTGGAATCAAGCTGCATTAATGCAACTGCAAAGACAACAACAAAGTATTGTAACAAAATCTCAGATATTAATGAAAATATTATACGTACAGTACTTACTCGTCTGGGACAAAGGTGAACAAGACCGAGAATAAGTGAGGGGAGAGTTGATTAATATCTGAGATTTGAAAAAAAAAAATAGAGGTAATCGTTAGAGGGAAACATTACTAGATTTAGATTTGGTTGGAAATAGCAATTGCTTGCATAGTATTTACATGTTATAGCATATACAATCTGGGCAAAAGTAGGAGGAGATCTCGCTTTACGTATGAAGAATGTGAGAATAAGTGGAAAGATATGTTGCTCCGGTACTCTTTTTGTTATACGGGGATTTCCGATGTCCGGGTGGGCGCGTGGGTGGGGTGCCTCAAAAGAAAGGCTGTCTATTATATCGTCCTAAGGAAAAAACGTAGCGTCCTATCTTTGCCACTCTTGCGACTTGGCGTTTTGTTGTGCGGCTTAACGAGACGAAGCCCACGTCCACATGGGGATGGGGGTGGAAACTGGAGAACGGTGCCCGATTTCTGTTTGTTTGTATCTGGGCCGTAAGTCCGCAGCCACGGCAACACACGCTAGACCTTGACATAATTTATTATGGAGTTATCAAATGCTGTGTAGGCCGTAATTTATTTTGGAGTTTTCAAATGCTGTGTAGGCCGTGTGCGACAAAAGAGCGATCTTGGATCTCGGTCGGCGAGTTGCCGGCTTCAGCGTTATACATGATCAACCACTATCGTTATCGTCGGCAACATAATCGATCATTGAACCCATGGGTGAATATACGACAAGAGGTCCCGACATGCCCATGTCTTTCGCCGTTGAAAGCTATTATTGGGTCCCCATTTCCTTGACTTGCTTTAACAACCAAATGACCACGTGGTCGTTACAGGGTCAACCGATTACTCATGACCTGCAATCAACGAAGAACGTGAGCATATGCTGCATTAGGACGATAAATCAAACGGATGCAGTTTCTTGCGGGCAGAATCGTTCCTGCTTAGCCGGCCGTAAAATTGACATCCCTTTTGACATCAAATTTCTTTTTTACTTATAGTACGGCCGGTACGAGGAGATGTGTGTGTGTGTTGGGGGGGGGGGGGGGGGGGGGGTTATCATAAGGAAAATGATGGACCCCCACCCCAAGACTACCCAAAAAAATCAAGGTAGGTGGGATGCCATCTTGATGAAAGAAATATTAGGGTCGATCAGAGATGAGATATCATTTGAGTGAAAGTCTATAAGTTGAAGGAGAGTACTTGGCGAACCAAAGTTGCATCTCTAGAATGTGGCAAAATTTTAGTACAAAACATTGGACATGTATTTTCTTTCCCCGCGCTGCAAATAGGTGGTTCTCCATTAAACATGGTCGGTGGGTATCATTAAGGTTTTTTTAAAGAAATCTATTGCGTGAAAAATGGAATGCCATCTAAATCTAGTAAATCATACTATGCTCAAAGATTGACAATAGTACATCTAGGTCTAACAATAATTTTCTGTAACATACTGAAATCCATTATGTATCTCTTTGTACTCTTTTTCCATAAGATTTTTCCTTCATTTTTCATTCCATATGTCTTTGGATCTGATTTAGTGGAATTATGATGGTTATTGGATAAATGTTTCCCATATATTCTCAACATGGGGTTGTATGCACACATATCTCAGTTAGATTTTACATAGTGGGCTTAAAATGCAAATTATACACTAAGTAATAAAAATACTAAAATATTTCATCCTAGAACTTTCTAGTGCTTTGTAGAATAAGAAAAAGAAGAGAAAATATGAATTTTATATCAAGGAAAAGACAAATGCAATAATTAGAGGTAATATGAGATTTAATGGATAAAAGAAGATAATGGGAAATATTTTACACCAAAAATTTAATTGGAAACCCACAAGGATAATTTGACACTCAAATTCGTTTTCTTGACCAAAAGGTAACTTAAGGGCCAAGTATCATTTAATTGGGAAGATAAATACATATATTAAAATCATTAATAAAAGAAAATAGTAAATAGGCCAATAAAGTGAGATAAAATACTTAATGCTCTAAAAATAGAAAAAAAACTACAAATTTGTAATCTAGACATAAAAATAAGCCTTTGGGAAAATTTGCAACTAATTTGGATAATGTGTGAATAATGAATAAAATAGGAGAGAGAAAGTGTGTAGAATCTTCTATTTATTTAATAAATAAATAAATAATCTCAACCAGTGAAAATAATAACAAAATTGTGTTCTAAACACTTAGGAAGACTTATGAGTGAAGTTACACAAATTTTAGATAATGTTATCACCTCTTTTAAAGGAGGAAAGAGAAAATGCCATTTTAATTATTTAACCTATCAAACTTTTCCAAAAAGGAAAAATTAACTCCATATTTGGATTCTACGTGTCAAAATAAGTCAGAATATAAAATTTAATAATTTTTAGATAATGTTTGATCCTCCAAACGAGGAGAGAGAAAAGCATTTAAATGAATATGCCCTTTTAGTCGATTTTGTATAGGAATCAAATAAACAAATGTATGTGGGTGCTAAATCTCGGCCATTGGATCGCGATCTGACGATCTGTGGATCTTCTTCTTCCTCGATCCGTTTTGGCAACAAGTTGCTTGACTGCCAAGTTTTTCAAATCCAAATATCTCGAGTTTTACTCAATGAAATACAATAATTTTTTATCCTACGAATTCCTTGCGAGAATCCACACCACATTATCCCAAAATTTTTGGGTTTTGGCAGAGATTCAGGAAACGCCCAACTTGGGTGCCACCTCTCTTTACATCCACCTAGCCAAACCCTAGTCTAGGTCTCCTTGCCTATATATATACCTACCCCAAGGACCGCCATCTCATTTGCAACTCAACCACACTGCCAATTTTGAGTTTTGTGGACGTCTTGACCTCCATCTAGCCGCCGTTTGCCCCTGACCTTGCGGAGCCCCTCGTGTTCTGCTCACTTCGCCTCCGTTCTAATACAAGGTACTACCAGATTCCTCTCTTCTTCTTCTTTCTTTTGAGTACCTAAATATGAAGTTCCGTTGTGTATTGTGGTTTTTCCCAAACCAAGCCCAAGCAAGCTGCTCGCAGCTCAAGACCATGGCACGAGGCAGCGGGAGGAAGATAACCATGTGTTTTTACCAAACTGCCCCCGATCAGTTTGCTTTGCAGTGTTTTTCACATGAGGGCACTCTGGTCTTCTCGCCTCTTTTTTTACCTTGCTTTGACCCCGCGTTGACCCGGATCAACGACCGCCTACTGGGAGGCCGCTGGGTGTCTGTGTGTGCGAGGCCGGCCCCATTGGGCCAGGTTATCAACACGGGGCCCACTCCCCTCTTCTCTTGTTCTTTGCGTGCATGCCTTGCCTACGTGGCAGGCTATGATTGGTCGAGGAAAAATAAATCGTATAAATTGTTTCTGATGTCAAGAATAGAAAATAAATAGTATTTTGCAATCAGGAGAACGAGATCTACTCAATAAAAATACTTTTGTGGATTGATTCTGAGTTTTTTGAATATGTATTTTTCGAGTCGATTTAATTGACTAAAAATCACCAAAAATAACCCTAAAAGTCCATATCTCCAAAATACTTAATATTATATGTTATTTTGATCAGAAAACCCTAACTAAGATGATGGTGATTTTTTCAGAGTCTAATTCGATAGTTTGCACAAAAAGTTAGTAATATTAGGGTTTTCAACCTTTAATGAGCATACTTAATTCTAATTCATAGATCTAATGATGATATTAGGGAAAGTGGGTTCTGATTTCGTGTGAAGGGTTGGAAAGTGGTTTCTAGAACTCTTGAGGATAAGGTATGTGCATCTACCCCCTTCAGTTGGGAAAATTTTGTACCAATATCCATATTCCCTAATGAGGCTTAATATGACTTAATCCATTATTCTTGAAACCTAATTTATTCATGCCTCAAAACCAGTTGTGGTATTATCTTGTTTGACGCCAGCCCTGTTCTGCCACAGGACCACAGGCTCATCGGCCTTCAGGCTCATCGGCCTCACTGCACTACATCGAGTGCTCTGAACTCCTCCTCTAACCTGACTACACAGGCTCAGGAGGTCTGGGTTACCACCGTGACATCGCACACGTTGTTGTTGAATAACCCCTATTTACTCCAGTGCCACCGTGACATCGCACGCGTTGTTGTTGAACACTGTCTTTCCATCCTCGTGCCACCGTGACATCGCACGCGTTGATGTTGGACACGAGTTTCACCCCTAAGAAGCAGACCTGTCAAAGGGGTTCTACGGTGTTCAGGGCACCTAAGTCTAACATTAACATATAACCATTTAAAACAAGAATATCGCATTTACTGATTTCATATCAGATCACAATACACTGTCATTCTAAACCGACAGGGCAATATATTTCAAATCATTGTAATTTCTGAGAAATTCTTCTACCATGCATTCAGACAAATTAGAAATGCATAAATAACCCAACTTATTTCAATCTGGCACATACATAGCGAATTTAAGCAATTGAACATCTTATTGCACAAATTAAATAAATTTACTTCACATACGAGAATCATACTCAACATTTGTCAATTCTCTAAAATTCTCGAAAAAACGTGCACATTAACCCTAATCTTGGTTTGTGCATCACTTAACTCAATTAAAAGTTAATTACCTATCACAACACAATTTAATAACAATACTTGAGAATTTCTGGTAATAATTCATAGAAATGTGCCATTTCATGTAAATATCAATTTACACATATTAACGTCAAAAGATATATGCAATTAGGGTTTTATTGCATATTTTTATTTATTCATACCAACTTTGAAATCGTACATCTGATAATTTATCAGAAATCCCTATTGTCTGGGTTCATACCCAAACCATACCATTTTCAGATATGAATTTCTAATTTCAACATTCAAATGAGCAATTTAGGTTCCAGTGAACCGTATAAATCTACTGATTCAATCCGTACTGTTCAAATGCTAAATTTAATCATATAACAGTGTCTAGAAGCAGTTTATGAAATAAAAAGGTCGTGCGACGCCAAATGCTGCCCGACGCCTGATAACGCATGTTATCAGCGTAATTCGCGCACAAAACAGAAAATATTCAAACGCCTGAGTTTATTAATGATAAATAAATGAAACCCTACTCACATTGATTTGGACTATCCGGATTCGTTCGGAAATGCGTCCAAGGCCGGATTCTGGGCGATTTCGGATCGTCTTCTTCCTTTGAATTTTTTACTGTTTACGATCCTGCTGTATACGGCAGCCGCACGCTCAAGCCAGGTTGACATAAGGAGCTCGATTCATGGCTGGATTTGGCTAGGGACTGCAACTTCGAGCTCTAGCTTCTGAATCGGAGCTCAAGGTAGCTCCTATTGCTGCCACCAGGCGCCCAACGCAGCCTCTTGGCTGCTGCCGTGCGCAGCCGCAGCTGCTGCTGCTGGCCGCCGGCCAAGCAGTTAGGGCGGGCAGCAAGCTAGGTGGGAAAGAGCTGGAGGGAGGAAGGAGAAGAGAGGAGGAAGAAGGAAGAAGGAGAAAGGAGGAAGAAGAGAGGGGCGATAGCTACTGGACGGAGCTCCCATGCTCCTGAGAGTCGCGGCTCTCCTGTGCGCCGCCTCAAGAAGAAAATCGAGCGATTGGGATAAGACCGTAAAGGAAAGAAAAAGAAAAGAATCCTTTATAAAGTGAAAATCTTGGTAAAATTACATTTCCAACCCTAAAACTTGAAATCCTCGTATATTTTGCCTCGAATATCCGATTCAAATGATTTCTTTTGCGAAACTTCAAGAATGAGGTCCACTACAAACCCAAGGTATGAAAACAAGCTAATTACACTGTTTTACTGATTCAAATCTCTAATTGCATCCAATTATCACTTTACTCAAATTAATCACCTTAATTATGCACTAATTGTGTCTTGTGTATTTAATCCAACTTAATCAACTTGATGATGCACTAACCATCACATGAGCACTTAACCTGTCACAATTACTTAATTACGCCCTAATCATTGTACCTACTAGTTAATCACGGAGTGGGTCATAACAATCTCCCTCCCTTATAAGAATTTCGTCCCAAAATTCCTAAAAGAGAAAAGGAAACTTGTTCCACATATCTGACCCAAAAACTCCCACATGGCTTCTTCTAAGTTGTGGTTCCTTCACTAATGGTATCTCGTGATTCTTGAGCTTCTTGATCCACCGATCAATTATCTGAACTGGTCCCTCAACATAGGACATATCTGATCTGAACTGTGCAGGTTCTGGGTCCACTATCTCCTCTGGACCAGGGTAACACTTCTTCAACATCGATACATGGAACACGTCATGTGAATTAAGCAACTCGAATGGCAAATCCAACTTATGGGCTACGAGTCCAATCCTCTCAATGATGGGATATGGGCCCATAAACCTAGGAGTCAATTTGCCTCTCTTACCGAACCTCAATACTCCTTTCCATGGTGGAACTTTCAGATACACTTCATCACCAATCCTGAAACTCAAGATGTCAACGCCTCTTCTCAGCATAACTCTTGTGTCTGTCCTGTGTAGCTTTTAACTGTTCTCTAATTACTGCTATCTTCTCGGTGTTCAAATCCACTATCTTTGGTCCAGGGATCTACTTTTCACCTACCTCATACTGACATATGAATGATCTATACTTTCTGCCATACAGATCTTCATACTGAGCCATACCAAGACTAGAATGGTCCTCTCTGACTGACCATCCATCTGCGGTGAAAAGCTGTACTGAATCTTAATTTTGTGCCCAAAGCACAATGCAACTGATTCCAAACTTGAATGTGAACTTAGGATATCATGCAACCTGACTATCTCATTCACGAATATCTTAGCCAACTTCGAGACATCAAAGGTTGACTTAATATGAAGAAAGTGAGCAGACTTAGTCAGTCTATCCACAATCATTCATATCGAGTCACAACCTCTAGGTGTCAAGGGCAACCCTATCACAAAATTCATTGTGATATGTTCCCATTTCCATTCTGGTATAGGAAGAGATTGTAAGGTACCTTTAGGTTTCTGGTGCTCAGCCTTAACCTGCTGACACACACTGCACCTAGTCATGTACTCATCTATATCCTTTTCATACTAGGCCACCAATACAACTCCTTGAGATCCATGTACATCTTAGTGTTACCTGAATGCATAGCATACATTGATGCATGTGCTTCCTCAAGAATCTTTTCTTTCAAATCATTATCTCGAGGTACATGCAACCTGTCACGCTGATACCACACACCATCATCTGAAAACATGAACTCTGGTCTTTTCCCCATGTCATGTCATGCATGATCTGATGTAACTCACTATCACCCTACTGTAGTTCCTTAATCTAATCATAAAAGATAGGCTTGACTTGCATCTGTGCAATCAAACCACTCTACTTCGTCACTTCTAAGTCTAAGTTTAACTTTCACATTTCTACTAGCATGTCTCTCTCGAAACATGCAATAGAGAATGCATCAACTGTTGAACTTAACATTATGCTCAAAGCATATGCTACCACATTCGTATTTCCAGGGTGATAATCTATCATTATATCATAATCCTTAATCAATTCTAATCATCTCCGCTGTCTAAGATTCAGATCCTTCTGGGTAAAGATATATTTCAAGCTCTTATGATCTATAAACACCTGGAACACCTCACCATAAAGACAGTAACGTCATGTCTTATGAGCATGAACTACAACAACTAATTCCAGATCATGTGACGAGTAATACTCCTCATTCTATGGTACTAACTTCTTATTACTACTGTAAGAATTTATTTCAAAATTATATCTTACTCTTTTCTCCGAGTCATTTTCATATTGTTTATCTACCTTTAAACCCTAGATTTTATTAATACTAGCTTACCTTTCATAGTGCAAATCTCATGATTTTGTTTTATAAAGATGCTAGTATTCAAGGTCAAATCACTAATGATATTCCTTGAACTACTACAATTCTAAACATTCTAGGGTTTGGTCCTTATCAGTAACATAACATTATTGTGGTGTGACTTTGCTTCCTTAGTTTGAAATCAAACTTTAGATCTCATAAGTTTATCCATCTACTTGTAATGAATACAACTGATATGAATAATCATCAATGAACTATAGATATATAACAGAAATGTAACATCAACCAAGTTCTCTAGCATAACTTATTAACACAAATGCTACAAATAAACATGATACTTGTTACCCAAGCATCACACATGGCTCACAGGGCCATTCATATCTTGTCAACTCTCACTAGGCAACAACTTATTCACATGGTTCATAAAATCCGTACACATTATTACTTCTATTAAGCAACAACAACATCAACACACAAAAAGCAAATCAATCATTTATATATAAATGTCACAACCCAACTTGGCTATATTCATCATCTCATCATACCTGCATGGTTATTAGGCATGATAACAGTCATACAAGATATTCATCACATCATGTGATACAATAGTAATACCATCATTCCTTGACCAGGAATTAGGGTTCACTATCAAATAGGGCTTATTATTCCCTTTTCCCCAAATTAGGGTTAGGGTTCCCCATTTCTCATTAATTCAGACCCTCTTGAGTTAACCAACTTTATCTTGTATTAAGGTATTTCTCCTCTTAATGCATTCCATCACAGAATACTCACCCCTAGCATATAATGCATAGGCCACATATTAGAATTGTCCAGCTATCTCACATGATATGGACTTATCTTAGTTTAAGGCAGAACTTTATTATAAGGTTGCCTATAAACAATCGCAATGATACACCCTCAACTAGGGTTTCACAAGGATACACCCTCAACCAGGGTTTATAAGGATACACCCTCAACTAGGGTTTACTAATCATGTATTGGATCCATGCATTTGTTATGCATTATTGATTAGTACCATTAAGGGTATTTCTCACCTAATCATTAAATTTAATCTGACCCTTATTGTGTTCCTTTATTTCTAATTAAGGATTGCTCATATGAGGTCCCAATGTTGGGTCTCCGATATCAGTTCCAACTAATTCTTAGTTGTTCTAATCTTTCTCTTATATCTCAACATCTTAGTGTATATACATATTTCACCATGATTCAGTTCTAAATTATCCAGAATCTACTTTTATTATATTATTAATAGGAGTCATTAGATCTCAGTAACGCATCCTGCCAGCCGGACCAGGCCGAACCTGTAGTCCTGAAGCCAAGAGCTACTTGAGATTAATCAACCCCTATTAATCTTAAACATGTGGAAAAAATATCCACTTAGGGCAAACTTATTTAAACGTAATTTCGGGTCTACTTTAATACAAAGAAAACAAACACTAAACAATTCACTTCATGACACAACAATATAAAAGAATCATATTTGCTTTACAAACTGAAAATTCTAATTTCATGCATATAAAAGCATTTCTAGTGATTTCCAATAAAATAAGCAATAATAGACAAGAGTTGAATCGCATCTTATATGTAATCTCTTATTCCTACATTAATTTCTTATCTCATAACCCTAAGATTTCTAGGGTTTCTCTCTAGCCCCTCCTTCCTCTGCATACCTGGCCAGGGCATCCAGAGAAGAACAGACAGAGTAGCTTGATACTGGTCAATCTAAGTATTCAGACACCTGGCCAGGGTATCTAAACACTCAGACCTCCCAGAGCTAAAGACACATCATTTCTTATCCATCTTAATTATAATACTCTCTTTTGGTCCTAATGATCCCTGATAACTCAGCTTAAACTCTCAACTTGATTCTCGTGACCACGTCCTCTTCCTGCCATCTGCAATAGTATAACATAACACTTCCTGTTAGAAAATTGCAGTTAGAAGGAAGACACTTAAGTCCTAGTCCTATTGGTCTCTTATCGTCCCCTGACCTTGACTTAGAGTATTCATATACTCAACCTATGCTCTGATACCAAGTTGTCACACCCCGATCTCACACTAACCACTAATCACGAGATTAGGGCGCGACGGAGGGATTATCACATAACAAATCACTGAGAACCTTTTCTTTTTAAAACCTCGTAATGATATCCAGATTACTACTGTAAACTAAAACAAAATAAACTATTGCAGAAGCATTTCAATTAAACTGGCTAGAGTACGTAAACAGAGTTTACAACATGTAGCATTGTTTAACAGAAAGTAAACATAACAGTTAATTTACATCTTTATACACATTCCACATACACACTCTCTCTCACCCACACCATGTCCCAAGGACCGAGGGGAAAGGACTAAGAGACCTCTAACTAAACTAACTACATATACCTTTCACTGCCAAAAACTAGGATGGAAAGATCCTTCAGATTCCTGGAACTGTTGCTGACCTGAAAATGTTTGAGTAGAGGAGTGAGCCTACTCGCTCAGTGAATAGTTTTTCATTTAACTATCACTAAACAACTCGTCAAGTTTATTATTCAGATTAATATACAAGAAATACTACACTGAGCAGTTCTAAAATAATATAATTGAAATAACAAAGAATGTAAATGTTGCATCCAAAGAATAACTACTAGAAGACTATGCTCTAGTCTTCCTTAACTCTTTCATTTATAAGGAACTCTGTGAACCTATATGATCATATTTTAGCTTATGCCCTGATCTATGCAGTGTACTCTGCATAGAGACTCGCAGTGCACTACGACCACACCGTACAAGACTTAGCGACACACCCGAGAAATGCTAAGTCTGACGCCAGCCCTGTTCTGCCACAGGACCACAGGCTCATCGACCTCACTGCACTACATCGAGTGCTATGAACTCCTCCTCTAACCTGAGTACACAGGCTCAGGAGGTCTGGGTTACCACCGTGACATCGCACACGTTGTTGTTGAATAAACCCTATTTACTCCAGTGCCACCGTGACATCGCACGTGTTGTTGTTGAACACTGTCTTTCCATCCTCGTGCCACCGTGACATCGCACGCGTTGATGTTGGACACGAGTTTCACCCCTAAGAAGCAGACCTGTCAAAGGGGTTCTACGGTGTTCAGGGCACCTAAGTCTAACATTAACATATAACCATTTAAAACAAGAATATCGCATTTACTTATTTCATATCAGATCACAATGCACTGTCATTCTAAACCGACAGGGCAATATATTTCAAATCATTGTAATTTCTGAGAAATTCTTCTACCATGCATTCAGACAAATTAGAAATGCATAAATAACCCAACTTATTTCAATCTGGCACATACATAGCGAATTTAAGCAATTGAACATCTTATTGCACAAATTAAATAAATTTACTTCACATACGAGAATCATACTCAACATTTGTCAATTCTCTAAAATTCTCGAAAAAACGTGCACATTAACCCTAATCTTGGTTTGTGCATCACTTAACTCAATTAAAAGTTAATTACCTATCACAACACAATTTAATAACAATACTTGAGAATTTCTGGTAATAATTCAGAGAAATGTGCCATTTCATGTAAATATCAATTTACACATATTAACGTCAAAAGATATATGCAATTAGGGTTTTATTGCATATTTTTATTTATTCATATCAACTTTGAAATCGTACATCTGATCATTTATCAGAAATCCCTATTGTCTGGGTTCATACCCAAACCATACCATTTTCAGATATGAATTTCTAATTTCAACATTCAAATGAGCAATTTAGGTTCCAGTGAACCGTATAAATCTACTGATTCAATCCATACTGTTCAAATGCTAAATTTAATCATATAACAGTGTCTAGAAGCAGTTTATGAAATAAAAAGGTCGGGCGACGCCAAACGCTGCCCGACGCCTGATTACGCATGTTATCAGCGTAATTCGCACACAAAACAGAAAATATTCAAACGCCTGAGTTTATTAATGATAAATAAATGAAACCCTACTCACATTGATTTGGACTATCCGGATTCGTTCGGAAATGCGTCCAAGGCCGGATTCTGGGCGATTTCGGATCGTCTTCTTCCTTTGAATTTTTCACTGTTTACGATCCTGCTGTATACAGCAGCCACACGCTCAAGCCAGGTTGACAGAAGGAGCTCGATTCATGGCTGGATTTGGCTAGGGACTGCAACTTCGAGCTCTAGCTTCTGAATCGGAGCTCAAGGTAGCTCCTATTGGTGCCACCAGGCGCCCAACGCAGCCTCTTGGCTGCTGCCGTGCGCAGCCGCAGCTGCTGCTGCTGGCCGTCGGCCAAGCAGTTAGGGCGGGCAGCAAGCTAGGTGGGAAAGAGCTGGAGGGAGGAAGGAGAAGAGAGGAGGAAGAAGGAAGAAGGAGAAAGGAGGAAGAAGAGAGGGGCGATAGCTACTGGACGGAGCTCCCATGCTCCTGAGAGTCGCGGCTCTCCTGTGCGCCGCCTCAAGAAGAAAATCGAGCGATTGGGATAAGACCGTAAAGGAAAGAAAAAGAAAAGAATCCTTTATAAAGTGAAAATCTTGGTAAAATTACATTTCCAACCCTAAAACTTGAAATCCTCGTATATTTTGCCTCGAATATCCGATTCAAATGATTTCTTTTGCGAAACTTCAAGAATGAGGTCCACTACAAACCCAAGGTATGAAAACAAGCTAATTACACTGTTTTACTGATTCAAATCTCTAATTGCATCCAATTATCACTTTACTCAAATTAATCACCTTAATTATGCACTAATTGTGTCTTGTGTATTTAATCCAACTTAATCAACTTAATGATGCACTAACCATCACATGAGCACTTAACCTGTCTCAATTACTTAATTACGCCCTAATCATTGTACCTACTAGTTAATCACGGAGTGGGTCATAACAATAACTCTTTTGCTAGCATGTATTTATATGTTCTATTTAATTGTAAAATAGTGGTACTTATGTACAACCACCCACAGAGGGCATGTATATAATCGCCCTAGGGGAATGTTTATAATGATCCCCATAATATTATAGGTGACTGGGAATGTCTTATTCTCCCCTCACCTAAGGTTAGAGGTCCAGTAGGTGCCTCAACCCTACTTAGTTAGGTAGACATATTAATTTACATGCAAATCCGTTAATTACTTTTGTTATTGACAAGTTTCCTTAATAAAAGCCTCATACTCTTGATATCTCATATTTTGAAGATTTCCTAGCCTGTTTTACTTGTTAAAACTATCTTGTCACTTTTAGAATAATCTTGTAACACATACTTTTTCTTCCTTTTTCTCTTGTTGGGTGTCTTCCCAACCACCCAGGCGTCGATGTTGTGCAAGGAGCAGGACATGCTTGAAGGAGGCTTTCTTCAGGAGTTGATCTTTAGCATTTGGAAAAGGATGGCTAGGTTGCTATAGCTAGATCCCGCTTATCTTATCTTTTCTTTTAGAAATCATTCTTGTAATAAACAATAAAAGCCATGTGAAGGCTTATTATTTCTTTATTTCTGTTGCTATTGACATTTTACTATGTATCTGGAATCATGCTTATTTATTTGGAATATCATGCAATCATCCTCAAAGTCTCTAAATTTTGTTAAAATTGTGGATGTTTGTATTTCCTTTAAATTTTAGTAAAGAGGTGATCTCGCCTCTTTACACTTCCATAGAAGAATTACCAGATTTTTATACATAAATATAACTTAAAGAAAGATTCAATCACCAAACCAAAAAATTGGAACAAACATTTTATAAAAATAACATTTACATGTTGACTAACGTGATTCTCAAGCAATGCAGATTATTTTGTGTTTAATTATGATTAGTCCATTAATCTAAGCTTTGGGTCAAAGAATGAGACCAAGTTGTATTTAAATCTAATTATTCTATTCATTCAATTTGTTTGAAATAAATGTGAGAGCATCTAACCATAGCTAGTTAAGTTTTCCATGATGATGATGATGCATGGCGTTACTACGGAAAGTATCAACAATCATGGCATGATGTTAGCCTAAGAGTTTGATACCTCCTACTAGATTTCAAAGAGTTTTGCTACCCCAACCCCTCATTGGAGGTCACCTACTATGGTTCTATATAGGAATCCTAAGGCTCCATGTTGCATGAAGTAGAAAAGGTGAGCCAACTTGTGCCTATATGTTTCATGTGGAAACTCTCTTTCCATTTGGAACATTGGATATCATATTGTGGAGTGTATCCATGGATCAACAAAATTGCCCCAACGGACATCCCACTGTCAATGGTATTGTTCATACCCATGGGATCATTGTGAAACTTAACCCCTACTCATGTAAAGTAGGAATACAATAAGACTTAAGACATTCATTACACTTTTTAGTAGTTAGTAAATGACCTTGATACCCCCACCCCCATCTTTTCATTTCTTAACCTTTTTCCCTCCTCACTTTCTAATAACACCCCTTTTCCTCCCCCCTCTTTACCTCTCGTACCCAACTTTAATAGAAAGGATGTCAATTGGGTTGTGGTGAGGAGTGGGTTATCCAAGTGTAAGAAAAGACAAGGACATATGCAGGGAGGGGAGGGACAAATGATGGAGTGGGAGTGGGGTGTTTATAAGATCTCTAGAAGTATATTTGATAGACTAGCTTATTTGAGAAAGGGTAAATATGAAAAAATGACATAGAAACCATTAAAGACATGGAAGTGATATGTAAATATTATTCTTGCTCAAGAAATAGGCAAAAGAGATCGCCATTCATAAAATACAACTTAATAATAGGATTGTTGGAGGTCACTAATTGATTACTTGAGAAATTGGGATGATTACATATGTGAGTCATTATGTCTTGTTTGACCATAATTATGGATTTTGCTTATTTATCCAAGGTTTTGTACTTGAAGTAGTTTGTTTTTGATATTTAGATCCTTTCTTGGTCTATGAAAACAATGTGTCAACATGAACATCTATTATCTTATAGAAGGAAATTTCTCAAATAATCTTCATTAAGATGAAATGCATCTTTGTAATGTAAGTCTTATAGGGAAATATAATATCAGATAGGTAGTAGAAATAAAACTTTTACGGACACATTTCCCATTAACCACCGAATCACGTCAATAACTATGCAATGGAAAGAGTGGTTTCACGAAGATATACCTGGTCCTAGACCAAGTCCACGGCAATCCTCATTGATGTAGATGCACACTCTATCTTGGACGGTGTCTGTGCAGCTCCTGATTGCACTAGGACTCGTCTAGCTACTCCTCTACGGACAACAGAGTCAAACGTTGTGGTTTGCATCAGCTCCTCTCGTTATGGACTATTAGTTGATGTCGTCCTCCTTAGAGACGGGTAAATGCCACCTCACCTCTAGAAAAGTCCACACAGACCAACTAGAACTCTTTTCGTCCTTCTAAAATGGACAGGAAGGAGTTGTCCCTCCCATTAGTGTACTAGTCACCAATCAACTCTCCCACAACAATGATCTCAGTTGTTCTCTCCCTTTCTATCCCTTTCTAGTCAGGTAGGACTTGCTTAGGCTCTCTTGATTACCACAACTAGAGAGGAAAAAACTTATTAGAGCAACTGATTCTCAATTGTATGTGTTGTCATCTAGGAAGCCCCTAGTACATCTCTATGTATAGTCGGGGTTCGGGTCAGGGTTCCCAGTCTATGCAGGAGTGGAAGGGACTGGAAGATCTCAAATTTTCACAACAATTCTGGAAACTTCATATCCTACGACAGCCAAAATGGTTGTTTGGCAAACCCATACGGTCATTTAGAACATGAGATGGTCATTTGTAGTTTCCTAGTTTTGTATATATGTTGACAATTCAATTCTAATTGATACATGACATGACATCAACACCAATCATTGATGCAGTCGAATTGCACCCTTGAAATGGTCATTTGGTGCATGTGAGATGGGAGTCTCACAACACCTGAGATGAGCATCTCACGGGTCGGGTCAGGCTAAATTCCAACCAATGTACAATACAATCATCTTGACACTCCAAATGACTGTCTCAACACTTGAACTGATCATTTGACAGTCTAGTCAGTTGATTTGTTGTGTGAAATGAATACCTAAACACTTTAGTAATCAATCCAATCATTATTTAAGATCAAACTTCTCTTCTAGATGAGTTCCTATGTGTGTGACCCTATAGGTCCCATATTACATTGGCAATGCATGTCCATACCAACTTATGACATCACAAGCAATGAGCGGTGTTTCGTCACACATCATTGCTACTCAAATAAAATGGAAAGTTGGAGAACAAATTCAACCTAAAATATGTGTATTGTGTTATAGTTTTTGTATAACTCCTTTTTCACTGATATCCAGATTGAACTCGAGGCATGGATCTTTCATCCTCTTCAACATTCAAACTATGTTTCTTGCTATAGCAGACTGTATGAGATATGTGTAAGCTTAATATCATATATTGACTCACACATACATATCCATGTATCTCTCAGTCTCACTAACTCAAATGTCCTTGGATATCTTACTCTTATAGGAGGGAAAAATCCCATCTCTATCACTCATAGTCAATCCCCATGTGTCACAGTCACACAATCATCACCTTTATGGCAACCCATGTTTCAGGATTGGATTTGGTGATGTTAAAACATATCAAATGACATGCGATGAGTGTAGTGATTTCAGGTCTAAGAACCACAAACACCACCATCACTATAAGATGTGATTCTAACTTACCTAATTAAGGTTTACATGTATCACTTTTATGGTGGGTCTGTCTGATACACTATTCTCTAACATGTATATGTGTGCTTGGTTTGATATCACCATATCATGAATAATGAGATTTTGTCATCAACCAACTCACACTTTGATATTATGTGTTATTGATGTCTATTTACCTTCCACAATAACAACCGATCATGGACATAACATATATTGTTAACATCTGTATGATCTCATCCTTCAGGTCCTCAACTTGAAATCATACGTCATTGAGTAATATCATTCTCTAGAAATTTATTATGTTATTTCATTATCTCAAAACTGAATAAATAGAATAAATTGGAAACTTACATTTATTAATAATCAAATCATTTACAAGTTATGTCATTACAATCATCATATGATTGACTCTCTTGGCATGCATACCAACAACTCAAGAGGTATGATTGGACTATCCATATCACCAAGATTGTTAAAATGATAAAACATCCAACATTGAGTCCTTGGATACAATGATCATCAGAGAAATGATTAGATTATCCATATTACCAAGGTACACTTTCTTTTTAGGTATCCCATCAATAAGTGCTCTACACTTAAGCTAATCAGCTTGCAGTAGTACTAGGATGGGATACCTATCAAGAAGTTGATCATAAGTTGTGCGTGAGTGAGGAAAAAACACACAACAAATGCTAGTAGTGGTTTTTGGGACTAATTTTTATCCTCAAAACTCTACTAGAGTCTTAGCATTCCTGTGCATTACGTATGGTTTCAAATCTTACTCTATTTTTAACGGGTGGGACCCACATGGGCATGTTACATGTCAATATTGAGTCATGTGGTCTAGGCATGTTTGGGAGGGCTATATATGGTGATGGTGTTGGGTTTTAGGGGAGACATAGAAGACAACGGAAACAAAAAATTTCTTCTCCCAAACCCAGAATAAAGGAATCATGTCAACATCTATACAATAGGAAGGATGGTTTGTAGAGGCGTACCTTGTCCCGAGGCTTGCTCGGCGATGTTACCTCGCGGCTTGCGTGGTCTTCACCTCCAGTCTGGGACGGTGTCTGCATAGCTCCTGGTCTCACCGGGACTGTCAGGATTGACAGCTGTCCTCTGAGCGGCAGAAGTCTCCCGCCTCTGCAGTCGTCCACACGGACTGCCTGGAACTTCGATCTCCTTGTCCCACAAGGAATCGGAAGGAGTCATACCCTCCTGTCGGCGTACTAGTCACCGACACACTCACCTGCAACCAGTTGCCTTTTTGTAGTTGTCTTTCCCTTGTTGTGCCTCCCTTATTGGGTAGCACTTGCTCGGGCTCTCTCGGTTACCAAAACCAGAGAGAACAACAACTTTGCAGAGCAACTGGTGTTCTGATTTGTACTTTGAGAAGCCCCCAATACCCCTATATATAGGAGGGTCATGGGACAGGGTTCTCTGCCCCGAGCAATGCGGGACTAAACAGGAGTAGAAGGGTTCGAGATTTTCCACAAAACAACTAACTGCGTCAGCTAAACCAATCGTTTCAACCCTGAAACAGTCATTTCATGACCTCAACCTATCGGTTCAAACCTCAACCGATCGTTTGGGACACCTGAGCCGATCGGTTCACTTCTGAGCTGATTGATTCATGGTCCTGGTCCAACTCAAATTGACTTTCATATTTGTTTCTGATTAATCAAATATTAATCCTTGTCCAAATCGAATTTGTACAAGTGAAACAAATTGTATTTGCAAAATTGACTTTCCAAACGATCTCTGTTGGTCACATAAATCGACCGGTTCGACAATTGAGCCGATCATCTCATTTATACATGAGTCGATCGTCTCACAAGTTGAGACGATCAGTTCACCAACCTGATCCAATTGGTTCATCACATGAGCCGATCGGTTGGAATTGCAAACTGTGCAAAATCAGTCAATTGCAGTTTCAATCAATCTGATACTTTAATCAATTGGTCCAACACCTTGAACACTATGATTTTGAGCTTCAATCAACTGAGTGTTTAATTGAACTACTAAGATCCTTTAGTAATCAATCTAAACATCATTTGTAAAGAAACTCCTTTTCCAGGTTAAATCCTATGTGTGTGACCCTACAGGTCCATTTCACGTTGGCAGTGAAAGTCTATAACACTTATGACTTCACAAGCAAAGAGTGGTGCCTAGTCGCACATCAGTGCTACCCAAGTGAAATAGAAAGTTGGAGAACAAATTTCGATCCTACAATCCAGGAATGGTGTTACAGTGAATGTATAATTACTTTGTCACTAATGTCCTCAATGAACTCAAGGAATGGTACAATCATCCTTTCAACGTTCATCCATTTCCTTGATCTTAGAGCAGACTGGGTGAGATGTCTGTGACATCAATATCACATATTGATTCACACATGCATGTGCATGCCTTTCTCAATCCTACTCATCAAGTGGCCATGGACATCAAACTCCCTTAGGAGGGACAAATCCCATATCTATCACTCACCCCACAAAAGCCCCATGTGTCAAAGTCGCCCAATCATCACCTTTATAACAACCCATGTTTTAGGACTACGTCTGATGATGTCAAAGTGTACTCAATGACATGTATTGAGTGTAGTGATTTCAGGTCAAAGAATCACATTCACCACCATCACTGTGAGAGCTGACTATGACTACCAAATCATGGTTCCATGTGTCACTCTCACGGTGGGTCTGTCCGGTACATTTATTCTCTAACAAGTACCTATGTGCTTGGTTTGATATCTCTATATCATGACTAATGAGATTCTATCATCAACCAACACACAATCTAGTGTTTAATGTTATTGATGTCTATCGTTATATACACAATAACAACCAACTAAGGACTAAACAAGAATGTATACTCTTAACATCCGTATGATCTCATCGTTTAGGTCTTGAACCTAAAAGCATATGTCATTGAGTAAACAATTCTTTAGAAATCTATCATGTTACACTATCATCTCAGATATAGTTAAAACATGTAGATCGGAAATTTCATTTATTATTATTCAAATCATTTACAAAGTATCTCATTACAATCATCACATGACTTGCTCTATGGGCATACATACCAACAGACTCCCACTTGTACTTAGAGCCAGTCACCTAGGAACCTCAGTCTTTGTGACCTAGCATGACCATAATGCTTCTGCTGAGAAAGGGCCTTAGTCAGTGGATCAGCTATGTTGTCTTCAGTTGGTACTTTGCAAATCTTCACATCTCCTCGCTGTACGATCTCTCGTATGAGATGGAAGCGTCACAGTATGTGCTTGGACCGCTGATGTGATCTGAGCTCCTTAGCTTGAGCAATAGCTCCATCATTGTCACAATAAAGCTCAATTGCATCACAACTACTGGGAACTACACCAAGTTCAGAGATGAACTTCTTGATCCACACAGCTTCCCTTGCTGCATTTCAAGCTGCAATATACTCGGCCTCTGTAGTAGAATCAGCAACTGTTTCTTGCTTGGAACTCTTCCAGCTCACAGCTCCATTGTTTAGGCAAAACACAAATCTTGATTGCGATCTGTAATCATCTTTGTCGGTTTGGAAGCTTGCATCGGTGTAACCCTTTATGACCAATTCTTCCTCGCCGCCGTATACAAGGAACTGATCCTTAGTCCTTCGTAAGTACTTGAGGATGTTCTTTATGACTGTCCAGTGAGCAATCCCGAGATCTGAGTGGTACCTGCTCGTCATGCTGTGGGCATACGTGTAACATCCCTAACCTGGGTTATGAGTTAACCCTAGGTGTTTTGCCTAAATATGTAATTAAATCCTTGTGATTATCTTTTGGCATGTAATTAAGTTCCTAAGGAACATATAATCCTTTTTCTGTCCCTTTTGAATAATGTTGAAATATTGTTTTGTAATACATGGACCTTGTACAAATTACCCAGCTAAGGGGTTAACTTGCAAAATACATCATCTAGAACATCTCTTATGACTTTTGACATCATTTATAGTAATAATGGTGAAGGGGGCACTTCCTTTGAATAATCATATAATAAGGAACACCTTTGTAATTAAATCATTAAGATGTAAGTAAGGAGACCCTTATGTACATATGTACCCTAGTGATAACTTGACCTTCATTTCCTTTAGTTCTTGGTTTTAGAAGGAGTTTTACCTTAGAAAAGAAGAGGAGGGACGTGCCTAAAAGAAAGGAAGGACCTAGTTGTGAAAAGGAGAAACTAGTTGTCCTTATGTTGGAAATGACCCCAAGATATATATATACACCCTTCCTTTGTTTGTAAAGGAACGTTTCCTTCACTTCCTTTCTTATTTCCTTGCTTAGACTGACTTAGGATAGAGCTCTGGAGAAGAGGAGAACGGCCAAGCAGCTCTAGGTAATCTTTGATCATCATCTTGCTCAAATTCATGGAGGATATCATGTTACAAGGTTGGTTTGCTAGTTTTCTTACTTAGCTTTCTCGTTCTAGCCATCTTTTCCCAACCTTTCCTTGGAGAAACACCCTTGGCTGACCTGTGGAGCTCAAGACACCATTAAAGACTTGAAGCTTGGAAGCTTGGAGCTCAAGGAACGACCTTAAGGCGGGTTTTATAATTCTAAACCTTTTGCTTTGTTATGCATACTTTTATTCGTGCAAATAATAGTTAGTTCTTCTTCTTCCCCATCCTTCTTTGCACCCTTGCAAGCTTTTTCGTGAAGAACATACCTTGGTTTCAAGGTTGAAGACAAGGGGCGTTAATACCTATGTTGGTCCTTATCCAACTTTACTAAACGATCTTGGACCAATAGGCCAAACGAGTCCACACTCGTTTCAATCCAAACGGGTTCAATAGATCGGTTTGGCCAAACGGGTTCCAACCCATTTGAGGGCGTTGACCAAGCATTGACCGTTTGGGATTTCTGTTCACCATCATGTAGGCTAATGACCCACCAAATTTGAGGGGTTAACTCCAAAGGAATCGTAGGTTGAAGGCCAATCAATTAGGCAATCAAATTGAATTAAGTGCTGTTTTCTAATCTGATTAACTTGAATCTTTGGGCAAACGGGTTCCAACCCGTTTGAAGGAGTTGACCAAGCATTGAACGTTTGGGATTCCTGTTCATAATATATTGAATTTCATTTCTACCAAGAATCATGATCAAATTCCTAACCAATTAAGAGTTGAAGGCATTTCAACACCCTAACCCTAATCGGGTTAAAATTGCTGATTTTCATATAGATTTTGATGAGGGTTGGGTTGAAGGACCCAAACGAGTTCAAACCCATTTGGGGGTTCATCCAAACGATCTCACGCTCGTTTAGTGACACCCCAAGACTGTTTGAAGGTCTAGGGTTAAAGAAATTTGATGGTTTGAGGGTCCAATCACAAGATATTGATAAATTGATGAAAAGTGATAATTTGTAATTCAATTAGGACTCAACCCTTATCAAATCAACTTAATTTTTGGTCAAACTTTGGGCAAACGGTCTCAAGACCGTTTGGAGATCATCCAAACGATCTCAAGACCGTTTGGGCCAAGTTTGAGCCCAATTGGAGTTCAATTGATAGGTTCAACCTTGTTTTGATTCACATTGTTGGAAATTGATGATTAGCCGATTGGAAACCCTAATTGAGTTAGACTTAACCCTAATTGGCTTTCAATTTAGGGTCACATTGGAGTCCATTTGTTTGAGGCTCATCCTAATTGACTCAATTTATAAGTGGTTAGCATGGCTTTGGCCAATTAAAGGCTTCAACATAAGAAACCCTACTCAAACATAACCTATGTGTCACCTTTATGTTTATGCGGTTTGAACCCAAGTTAATCCACACTCGTTTGAGTCCAAACGAGTCCTCACTCGTTTGAGTCCAAACGATTCCACACTCGTTTAAGCCCAAACGAGTCCACACTCGTTTGACCTCAAACGGGTTCACACTCGTTTGAACTCAAACGGGTTCACACTCGTTTGAACTCAAATGGGTTCACACCCGTTTCATCTCAAATGGGTTCACACCCGTTTCATCTTAAATGGGTTCACACCCGTTTCATCTTAAATGGGTTCACACCCGTTTCATCTCAAATGGGTTCACACCCGTTTCATCTTAAATGGGTTCACACCCGTTTCATCTTAAATGGGTTCACACCCATTTCAATCCAAATGGGTTCACACCCGTTTCATCTTAAATGGGTTCACACCCGTTTCAGCTCAAAGGGTTCACACCCGTTTAAGGTTCAAATGGGTTGAAGGTTGAAGGTTAAAACCCTAACCTAATTGAAGACTTTCAAGGATGATTATACTTAACCACTTGAAGGTATAAATGGTTCAATAATGATCCAATCTAAACCATAATCGTAACTTAAGACGTTAAGGAACTAAGTGACTAATGAAATGACCCATGATGATGATCAAAGGGTAATTTAACAAAATGCCCCTGAAAGGTTCAATTGAGTGATACGTTGTTTTAATCAAACCCTAATCACATGATAGTGATGAGTTGACTTGTGTTAATCAATGAGGACTTAACCCAACCTAATCTAGAGTGGTGTAATCACTATCTACTAGTTAGAGGAGAGATAAAGTACCAATTATAATGGAAACTCAAGTAAAATACCTTCAATATACATGGATATGCAAGATTAGGTATGATCCACCTATGTGAGATCATGGAAACCCTAATTATGACAATTGATGAATCTTAATCTTATCTGAGATCTTTAATGATGATGTTTCTCATACATGAGTATGTTATGAGATCATCTCACCATGAGGTGAAAAGTAAACCCTAATTCTAGGGAGATGACATGTAATGTGAATAGTAAACCCTAATTGATGAAAACCAGGGAAACCTAGCTCTTGTATGAGTAGGGAGATACAACTTCTTTAGATGAGTTATTTACTGTTATCAGTTGATTTAACCATGCATGTTCCTTTAAGAGGATGATCATATCCAGGTATGGATGATAATTCTATATTCATTGAAAGCATATTGTTAGCTTTATGAATAGTGATATATCCTGATGCCTTGTTAATAGCATCTTATAAAATTGATAGGCTGTGAGAGCCATGAATACCATCAAGGTAATGCTTTAAGAGATGACTTGTGATGAGAATATTGAGAAATGATAATTGATGAGAGTTAGGCTTGTTACATTTAGTATTCTTCCTTCATAGCTGCTATGCGAATGATTAATGTTTGAAAACATGTATGATGGTAAAAGAATATTGAAATGTACCTAACTAATCAAGTATAATCATACCATGTAGAACCCTGATCATAGATCCATCATTGTCAGGAGTTAAATGATGGTGAAACAGGTTTTCCTAAGGGAACTCCTGGAGCACATACTTTTGAGTATGTGGGGTATATGGATGTGTAAAACCTTACATCCTAGTGAATGAATTGATGTAGATGTATCTTAAATCCATCAACCCTTTAACTATGTGTTTATGCCGGGGTGATATAACACTAATCTCCCGAGGAAATCTTTTATACCGCATCGATGAGAGATAAACAAGAAATCTTTTGATGGTGAAGAGAGTACAGAATGCCACTGTGACTCTAATAGCGAAGTACCAGAATACCCTGGTAAGCTACTGTAGCAGAGACACTAGATGTCCTGCATGTTGATCCTCATACTGACTGAGGAAGATGAGGTCATAAGAATTCGGCTCTTTTGATGACCTATGTATGATACCGATGTGACTTAATAGTGATCAGTTGGAGTATGAGCGGTATACCTCATCTCCGCAGGGCATAATGATGTTTGTAAAACATAATCAACCACGTAGTATATCTGCTTAAGTGGAACCACGAAATACATTGGTTGATGATACATTACTTAGTATACATGTTTTTCATATTCCTTAAATGTTGTTGTTCTAATTGATAACAATCTACTACTGATTACCTTAGAGCTTTTATTGCCTATGTTATTCTTGGTTGCCATAATAAAGCTTCTGGCGGAGAATTATAACTCTCGCTGGGACAATTATTTAAAATTGTCTCACCCCGTAGGTTTCAACTTTTTAGGTGGTCGTCAAGGACGAAGGAACCTATCTGCAGGTGATCAGAATCAGCAGCAGTAGCACCAAGAGTAGCAGTGACTTCAGGTGGAAACATTGTGTTGTCTAGTCTTGTAGTCAAAATAGTCTTATGTCGTCTCTGTACACTCAGGTCCTAGGAGTTTGTTGATCTGAGGATTTTGAAGTCTTGAGATTTTGTATCCGGCTGTATATAATCACTCATGAAGTGATCTAACAGAGATGTAATTTGTTTACCTTGTTTCTTATAAAAGGAGTTTCATGATTTCAAGATCTTGTCTCAAAAAGTTTTAATTTCCGGTGATTTTCGTATTCTGATATTAATCGAATCGCTTCCGCTAAGTTTAATCGTGTTTATCTCGGGTTTTGGAGATCAGAGCCCACAATTAGTGGTATCAGAGCTCTAGGTTCGCTGAGTCTACAGAGACATAGGACTTAGAGTGTCAAGTCTATCCTTAGTACTTCTTTCTTATCTAATAGAGTCTTCTGCTCCTCAGGAGAAGAAGGTAATTAAGGATGTCTGGACCACATGAGGAGTACAAGGCTGAAAGTAGTGTTGCTGCACCTCGAGAAGGTGCAAGGAACCTAGAAATAGAGCAACATGCACCTGAGCCACCCGTGGAGCCACCTCAGTTTGACCCAGCTGACATGGGAAACCCAGCTGTTCAAACTATGTGCGGGCAGTTTATGACTGCTATGACACACATCACTGACAGGATGCCCATGCCTGCACCTAGGGCACCTGCCCAGCCTGAAGGATAAGGTATCGGTAAGACGTTCGAGCGACTTCGTCGTGTCGGAGCAACCAAATACTTTGGAACAGCTGATCCTGCAGATGCCGATCTGTGGTTAACCGAGTTAGAGAAGGCTTTTAGAATCCTCAACATCCCAGAAGCTCAGAAGGTTAGACATGTTGTCTATCTTCTCAAGGGAAGTTTTGGTCACTGGTGGACCATGGAAGAGCAGAAGAGGCCTGGAGTGGAGATCTCGTGGGAAGATTTTCGTCGGGAATTTATCAATAGATATTTTCCAAAGACCTTCCTAGACGAGAAGATCTCTCAATTTGAGAGATTGAGGCAAGGCATGATGAACATTAGCGAGTATGAAGCTAAGTTTATGGAGTTATTGCGATTTTGTTCGCACATGGCTGCCACAGAAGAAGAAAGAATCAGAAGGTTCGAGAAGGGTTTAAATGTCAACTTGACTACTCCCGTGTCTACCCTAGAGAATTGGGAGAGGTTTGCTACCTTCGTTGAGTCAGTCTGAAGGATAGAGAAATCCGTAGTCGAGAAGAGACAAACCCATAAAAGATATCCGCGGTTCCAGGGTTCTTCATCTAGAAACTTTAAGAAGCCTAGATTCTCTACACCTACATCTCCACCACCCAAAACTAGTGCTCAGACACAGTGGACACCGAGTAGAGGCAGGGGACGAAGCCTACCACTACAAGAGACTCACAGTTCAGCATCAATGTCAGTTATAGGACCACCCTGACCACAACAACTGGAAAAGAGTTGTTACAACTGTGGGAAGGTGAGACATTTGATGAAGGACTGCCGATCTAGGCCTGTCAGTGTGACACAGCCTCCGAGACAGAGTCAACAAGGATCACAGAGAAGGCAATCTCAAGGAGCAGCTTGAGGACGTGGACAAGCGTCTCAAGCTGGATCATCAGCACCACCTCAACACCAGGCGACAGCAAGGTTCTATGCTATGAACCCACCAGACGCAGTGGTCAATCCACGGGTAGTGGCAGGTCAGATGGAACTTTTATATTTTGATATGTCTAAATCCTATGTTGTATCTGTTCTGATTGACCCGGGTGCTACACACTCCTTTGTCACTCGGAGAGTGATTCGTATCTACAATATAACAGTTAGACATAGGGCAGATAGTTTGTTGCTTGAGACTCCGTTGAGAGGGTCTGCTGTGTTGCAGGAAGTATGCTCTCCCTGTAACCTCTTCTTTTCTAACCATCGCATTCAAGTGGATCTTATACCACTTGAGATGCAAGGATTTGATATAATTCTTGGGATGGATACCTTAGAAAGGTATAGGGTTGTCTTTGATTGTGAATCCAAGCAGGCTGTGTTTGCTGATGAAAGCAACACATGGATCTTTCAAGGAGAGAGAAAGATTCTACCCACCTGTCTTGTGTCAGCGATGGTTGCTGATAAGTTGATGAGACAAGGATGTTATGCATTCTTGGCCCATGTGGTAGATACTACCATGGAGAGTCCTAACCCTGCTGAAGTTCCTGTAGTCAGGGAATTTGAAGATGTATTTCCTGAAGAACTTCCAGGTGTGCCATCGCCTCGGGAAATTGATTTTGAAATCAATTTGATCCCAGATACACAACCTATAGCCCAGACACCGTATAGGATGGTGCCTGCTGAGATGGCAGAACTCAAGAAGCAGCTTCAAGAGTTGCTTGAGAAGGGTTACATCCGACCGAGCACTTCACCCAGGGGTGCTCCAGTTTTGTTTGTTAAAAAGAAAGACGGGTCAATGCGGTTGTGCATTGATTACAGACAACTAAATAAAGTAACAATAAAGAATAAGTACCCGTTGCCGAGGATTGATGATCTTTTTGACCAGTTGCGTGGTGCAACAGTCTTCTCAAAGATAGACTTGAGGTCTGGATATCATCAACTCCGTATTAAGGATAGTGACATATCCAAGTCTGCCTTTAGGACACGATATGGTCACTATGAGTTCATGGTTATGTCGTTTGGACTAACCAATGCATCGGCTGCATTCATGGAACTCATGAATAGAGTTTTTTTACCTTTCCTTGATCATTGTGTTGTCGTCTTTATAGATGACATTCTGATTTATAGTAAGGATACTCAGAAGCATGAACAGC
This sequence comes from Alisma plantago-aquatica, assembly GCA_963693085.1. Taxonomy (NCBI): domain Eukaryota; kingdom Viridiplantae; phylum Streptophyta; class Magnoliopsida; order Alismatales; family Alismataceae; genus Alisma; species Alisma plantago-aquatica. The sequence continues at coordinate 1,364,280,110 of OY856412.1, read as the reverse complement.
ATCTTCGTCAGGCTCTAACTTTGCTAAGACAACATAAGCTATACGCTAAGTTTAGCAAGTGTGAGTTCTGGATGCCGGAGGTATCTTTTCTTGGACATGTGGTATCTGCCTCGGGAATTCGTGTTGAACCTAAAAAGGTAGAATCTGTTCTACAGTGGGAACAACCAAAAACACCGACGGAGATTCGTAGTTTCTTAGGGTTGGCTGGCTATTATCGAAGGTTCATTAAGAACTTCAGTTCTATAGCCCTACCCTTGACGAAGTTGACTCGGAATGATGTTCCTTATGCCTGGAGTGATAAGTGTCAACAGTCCTTTCAGTTGTTAAAGGAGAGGTTGACAAGTGCACCTGTGCTTGTGTTACCTGAGCAAGGAAAAGGATACATAATTTTCTGTGACGCCTCCAAGAATGGACTCGGATGCGTGTTGATGCAGGATAAGCAAGTGATTTCTTTTGCTTCACGACAGCTTAAGAAACACGAAGAGAATTATCCGACACACGATCTGGAGTTAGCTGTTGTGGTTCATGCCCTGAAAATTTGGAGACATTATCTCTACGGAGAGACATTCCAGATTTTCACAGATCACAAAAATCTTAAGTATATCTTATCTCAGCATGAGCTTAACGTGAGGCAACGTCGCTGGATGGAGTTAATCAAGGATTATGATTGTACAATAGATTACCATCCAGGAAAGGCCAATGTAGTTGCAGATGCCTTGAGTAGGAAATCAGCAACATCATCCTCTGATAGGGCACAATTAAACTCTTTAGTATGCCCTAGGAGAGATATGATTATCTCCTTAAGGCAAGACAATGTACAAATGAAGGTGTCATGGATTGCCGGGTTGTTGGCTGAGATGCATATCAAACCCACCCTAAGAGAACAGATTAGGGAGGCACAGCAAGTTGATATTGCAATTCATCATATCAAATCTGAGTATGGTGATGAGAAGCGAGAAGGTTTTCATGACTCAGATGATCATGTAGCATGTTATCATGGGAGGATGATAGTGCCGGATATGGATAACTTGAGGAAGTTAGTTCTGGAAGAAGCTCATTCTTCAATGTATGCTATGCATCCAGGAAGCACCAAGATGTATCGAAACTTGAAAGATATGTATTGGTGGCCTGGGATGAAGAAGGACGTAGCTGAGTTTATTCTGAGGTGTCCAATGTGTCGGCAAGTTAAGGCTGAACACCAGAAGCCTGCAGGAACAATGCAACCTCTACCCATACCACAGTGGAAGTGGGACCATGTAACCATGGACTTTGTTGTTGGCCTACCTAGGACAAACAAAGGACATGATTCCATTTGGGTAGTTGTTGATAGGTTGACTAAGACAACGCATTTCTTACCTGTCAAAACAACCTATTCTGCGGAGAGGTTATCACAGTTGTATGTTCAAGAAATAGTGCGTTTGCACGGAGTTCCTGTCACTATAGTTTCTGACAGAGGTCCCCAGTTTACAAGTCATTTTTGGGAGCAGTTACACAGAGCCTTAGGCACCAAGCTAAGGTTTAGTACGGCCTTTCATCCACAGACTGATGGACAGTCGGAAAGAACCATACAGACCTTGGAAGACCTGTTGAGAGCATGTGTTCTCCAGTTTACCGGAAGTTGGGATCTACACCTAAGCCTAATAGAGTTTGCCTATAACAATAGCTATCAACATAGTATTGATATGGCACCTTATGAGGCTTTATATGGTAGATGTTGTAGGTCACCCTTGTGTTGGTATGAGACTGGTGAGCATCAGTTATTAGGTCCTGATCTTGTGCAGCAGACTACGGAGAAGATTAAAGTAATACAACAACATATTAAGACTGCACAGGATAGGCAGAAATCTTATGCTGACAAGCGTCGTAGACCTTTAGAGTTCCAGGTTGGAGACAAAGTGTATCTCAAGGTCTCGCCTTGGAAAGGAGTCCTTTGTTTTGGAAGGAAAGGGAAGTTAGCTCCTAGATTTATGGGGCCTTATCCAATCATTGAACAAATTGGAAAAGTAGCATATAAACTAGAGTTGCCACCAGAGTTTCAACGGTTACACCCTGTGTTTCACATTTCTATGTTAAGGAAATGTCATCTTGATACCGAGTCAGTTCTACAACCTATGGAAGTAGAATTGAATGATGATATAACTTATGAGGAAGGACCAGTGTCAATCCTTGACAACATAATTAAAAAGTTAAAGAAGAAAGATATAAACCTTGTGAAAATCCTCTGGAACCACCGTGGTGTTGAAGAAGCCACTTGGGAACTAGAGGACGAGATGAGAAGGAAATACCCTGCTCTTTTCTCCTAATATGTTTTATCGATTTCGAGGACGAAATCTTTGTAAGGGGTGGATAATTTGTTACATCCCTGACCTGGGTTATGAGTTAACCCTAGGTGTTTTGCCTAAATATGTAATTAAATCCTTTTGATTATCTTTTGGCATGTAATTAAGTTCCTAAGGAACATATAATCCTTTTTCTGTCCCTTTTGAATAATGTTGAAATATTGTTTTGTAATACAGGGACCTTGTGCAAATTACCCAGCTAAGGGGTTAACTTGCAAAATACATCATCTAGAACATCTCTTATGACTTTTGACATCATTTAGAGTAATAATGGTGAAGGGTGCACTTCCTTTGAATAATCATATAATAAGGAACACCTTTGTAATTAAATCATTAAGATGTAAGTAAGGAGACCCTTATGTACATATGTGCCCTAGTGATAAGTTGACCTTCCTTGCCTTTAGTTCTTGGTTTTAGAAGGAGTTTTACCTTAGAAAAGAAGAGGAGGGACGTGCCTAAAAGAAAGGAAGGACCTAGTTGTGAAAAGGAGAAACTAGTTGTCCTTATGTTGGAAATGACCCCAAGATATATATACACCCTTCCTTTGTTTGTAAAGGAACGTTTCCTTCACTTCCTTTCTTATTTCCTTGCTTAGACTGACTTAGGACAGAGCTCTGGAGAAGAGGAGAACGGCCAAGCAGCTCTAGGTAATCTTTGATCATCATCTTGCTCAAATTCATGGAGGATATCATGTTACAAGGTTGGTTTGCTAGTTTTCTTACTTAGCTTTCTCGTTCTAGCCATCTTTTCCCAACCTTTCCTTGGAGAAACACCCTTGGCTGACCTGTGGAGCTCAAGACACCATTAAAGACTTGAATCTTGGAAGCTTGGAGCTCAAGGAACGACCTTAAGGCGGGTTTTATAATTCTAAACCTTTTGCTTTGTTATGCATACTTTTATTCGTGCAAATAATAGTTAGTTCTTCTTCTTCCCCATCCTTCTTTGCACCCTTTCAAGCTTTTTCGTGAAGAACATACCTTGGTTTCAAGGTTGAAGACAAGGGGCGTTAATACCTATGTTGGTCCTTATCCAACTTTACTAAACGATCTTGGACCAATAGGCCAAACGAGTCCACACTCGTTTCAATCCAAACGGGTTCAATAGGTCGGTTTGGCCAAACGGGTTCCAACCCATTTGAGGGAGTTGACCAAGCATTGACCGTTTGGGATTTCTGTTCACAATCATGTAGGCTAATGACCCACCAAATTTGAGGGGTTAACTCCAAAGGAATCGTAGGTTGAAGGCCAATCAATTAGGCAATCGAATTGAATTAAGTGTTGTTTTCTAATCTGATTAACTTGAATCTTTGGGCAAATGGGTTCCAACCTGTTTGAAGGAGTTGACCAAGAATTTACCGTTTGGGATTCCTGTTCATAATATATTGAATTTCATTTCTACCAAGAATCATGATCAAATTCCTAACCAATTAAGAGTTGAAGGCATTTCAACACCCTATTGCTGATTTTCATATAGATTTTGATGAGGGTTGGGTTGAAGGACCCAAACGAGTTCAAACCCATTTGGGGGTTCATCCAAACAATCTCACACTCGTTTAGTGACACCTCAAGACTGTTTGAAGGTCTAGGGTTAAAGATATTTGATGGTTTGAGGGTCCAATCACAAGATATTGATAAATTGATGAAAAATGCTAATTTGTAATTCAATTAGGACTCAACCCTTATCAAATCAACTTAATTTTTTGTCAAACTTTGGGCAAACGGTCTCAAGACCGTTTGGAGATCATCCAAACGATCTCAAGACCGTTTGGGCCAAGTTTGAGCCCAATTGGAGTTCAATTGATAGGTTCAACCTTGTTTTGATTCACATTGTTGGAAATTGATGATTAGCCAATTGGAAATCCTAATTGAGTTAGACTTAACCCTAATTGGCTTTCAATTTAGCGTCACATTGGAGTCCATTTGTTTGAGGCTCATCCTAATTGACTCAATTTATAAGTGGTTATCATGGCTTTGGCCAATTAAAGGCTTCAACATAAGAAACCCTACTCAAACATAACCTATGTGTCACCTTTATGTTTATGCGGTTTGAACCCAAGTTAATCCACACTCATTTGAGTCCAAACGAGTCCTCACTCGTTTGAGTCCAAACGAGTCCACACTCGTTTAAGCCCAAACGAGTCCACACTTGTTTGACCTCAAACGGGTTCACACTCGTTTGAACTCAAATGGGTTCACACTCGTTTGAACTCAAACAGGTTCACAACCATTTCATCTCAAATGGGTTCACACCCGTTTCATCTTAAATGGGTTCACACCCGTTTCATCTTAAATGGGTTCACACCCGTTTCATCTCAAATGGGTTCACACCCGTTTCATCTTAAATGGGTTCACACCCGTTTCATCTTAAATGGGTTCACACCCGTTTCAATCCAAATGGGTTCACACCTGTTTCATCTTAAATGGGTTCACACCCGTTTCAGCTCAGAGGGTCCACACCCGTTTAAGGTTCAAATGGGTTGAAGGTTAAAACCCTAACCTAATTGAAGACTTTCAAGGATGATTATACTTAACCACTTGAAGGTATAAATGGTTCAATAATGATCCAATCTAAACCATAATGGTTACTTAAGACATTAAGGAACTAAGTGACTAATGAAATGACCCATGATGATGATCAAAGGGTAATTTACCAAAATGCCCCTGAAAGGTTCAATTGAGTGATACCTTGTTTTAATCAAACCCTAATCACATGATAGTGATGAGTTGACTTGTGTTAATCAATGAGGACTTAACCCAACCTAATCTAGAGTGGTGTAATCACTATCTACTAGTTAGAGGAGAGAGAAAGTACCAATTATAATGGAAACTCAAGTAAAATACCTTCAATATACATGGATATGCAAGATTAGGTATGATCCACCTATGTGAGACCATGGAAACCCTAATTATGATAATTGATGAATCTTAATCTTATCTGAGATCTTTAATGATGATGTTTCTCATACATGAGTATGTTATGAGATCATCTCACCATGAGGTGAAAAGTAAACCCTAATTCTAGGGAGATGACATGTAATGTGAATAGTAAACCCTAATTGATGAAAACCAGGGAAACCTAGCTCTTGTATGAGTAGGGAGATACAACTTCTTTAGATGAGTTATTTGTTGTTATGAGTTGATTTAACCATGCACGTTCCTTTAAGAGGATGATCATATCCAGGTATGGATGATAATTCTATATTCATTGAAAGCATATTGTTAGCTTTATGAATAGTGATATATCCTGATGCCTTGTTAATAGCATCTTATAAAATTGATAGGCTGTGAGAGCCATGAATACCATCAAGGTAATGCTTTAAGAGATGACTTGTGATGAGAATATTGAGAAATGATAATTGATGAGAGTTAGGCTTGTTACATTTAGTATTCTTCCTTCATAGCTGCTATGCGAATGATTAATGTTTGAAAACATGTATGATGATAAAAGAATATTGAAATGTACCTAACTAATCAAGTATAATCATACCATGTAGAACCCTGATCATAGATCCATCATTGTCAGGAGTTAAATGATGGTGAAACAGGTTTTCCTAAGGGAACTCCTGGAGCACATACTTTTGAGTATGTGGGGTATATGGATGTGTAAAACCTTACATCCTAGTGAATGAATTGATGTAGATGTATCTTAAATCCATCAACCCTTTAACTATGTGTTTATGCCGGGGTGATATAACACTAATCTCCCGAGGAAATCTTTTATACCGCATCGATGAGAGATAAACAAGAAATCTTTTGATGGCGAAGAGAGTACAGAATGCCACTGTGACTCTAATAGTGAAGTACCAGAATACCCTGGTAAGCTACTGTAGCAGAGACACTAGATAACCTGCATGTTGATCCTCATACTGACTGAGGAAGATGAGGTCATAAGAATTCGGCTCTTTTGATGACCTATGTATGATACCGATGCGACTTAATAGTGATCGGTTGGAGTATGAGCGGTATACCTCATCTCCGCAGGGCATAATGATGTTTGTAAAACATAATCAACCGCGTAGTATATCTGCTTAAGTGGAACCACGAAATACATTGGTTGATGATACATTACTTAGTATACATGTTTTTCATATTCCTTAAATGTTGTTGTTCTAATTGATAACAATCTGCTGCTGATTACCTTAGAGCTTTTATTGCCTATGTTATTCTTGGTTGCCATAATAAAGCTTCTGGCGGAGAATTATAACTCTCGTTGGGACATTTATTTAAAATTGTCTCACCCCGTAGGTTTCAACTTTTTAGGTGGTCGTCAAGGACGAAGGAACCTATCTGCAGGTGATCAGAATCAACAGCAGTAGCACCAGGAGTAGCAGTGACTTCAGGTGGAAACACTGTGTTGTCTAGTCTTGTAGTCAAAATAGTCTTATGTCGTCTCTGTACACTCAGGTCCTAGGAGTTTGTTGATCTGAGGATTTTGAAGTCTTGAGATTTTGTATCCGGCTGTATATAAACACTCATGAAGTGATCTAACAGAGATGTAATCTGTTTACCTTGTTTCTTATAAAAGGAGTTTCATGATTTCAAGATCTTATCTCAAAAAGTTTTAATTTCCGATGATTTTCGTATTCCGCTGTTAATCGAATCGCTTCCGCTAAGTTTAATCGTGTTTATCTCGGGTTTTGGAGATCAGAGCCCACAATACGAGACATCTAGACGTGTGCATAACATAGCGTACATGATGGATCTGATGGCTGATGCATATGGGATCTTGTTCATACGCTCCCTCTCTTCACAAGATTGGGGACATTGAGCTCTAGAGACGGTGACTCCATGTATCATGGGGATGTTGCCTCTCTTTGAGTTCTCCATGTTGAACTACTTCAACACTTTGTCAATGTACGTGCTTTGACTTAGTCCAAGAAGCCTTTTAGATCTATCTCTATAGATCTTAATTCCTAGAATGTAGGATGCTTCTCCCAAGTCCTTCATTGAGAAAGTATTCCCAAGCCAAGTCTTTACCTTCTCTAAGGCTGAGACATCATTCCCCATCAATAGTATGTCATCCACATACAATATGAGGAATGTGGTCGTGCTCCCACTAACCTTCTTGTACACACAAAGTTCATCTTCATTTTGAATAAAGCCAAACACTTTGACTTCCTCATCAAATCGAAGATTCCAACTCCGAGATGCTTGTTTCAATCCATAGATTGACCTTTGCAGCTTACAGACTTTATTGGCATTCTTTGTCTCTATAAAACATTCAGATTGTGTCATGTACACATCATCATTTATATTCCCATTAAGGAATGTGGTTTTAACATCCATTTTCCAAATCTCATAGTCATAGTAAGCCACAATAGCAAGCATAATCCTGATGGACTTAATCATGGCAACTGGAGAAAAAGTTTTGTCGTAGTCAACACCTTGAACTTGTCAAAAACCCTTTGCAACCAATCTGCCTTTATAAGTTTACACATTTCCATCCATGTCGGTCTTCCTCTTGAAGACCCACTTGCACCCTATGGGTTTTACCCCTTCGGGTGGTTCCTCCAAAGTCCATACTTTGTTGGATTACATGAATTCCATCTCAGATTTCATGGCCTCAAGACATTTCTCAGAATCTGGTCCCTCCATAGCCTCAAGATAGGTAGTTGGATCATCATTTATGATCAACTCACCGTCTTCCTGAGTCACAAGGTATCCAAACCTCTCAGGTTCAAGGCGTGTCCTACTAGATCTACGAGGTCCTTATATTACTTGAGGAGACTGAGATTCCATAACACCTTGTGAATCTCTATGTTCCTCTTATACATCTACCGGTTCAATGTTTTCTTGTTGGGCTTGAACCTCTTCAAGCTCTATTTTCCTCCCACTATTTCTTCTGGAAATAAATTCCTTTTCTAGGAACACAACAGTTCTAGCAACAAACACTTTGTTGTCAGTAGGGTGGTATAAATAGTATCCCCTCGTTTCCTTGGGGTATCCAACAAAATAATATTTATCAGACTTGGGTCCAAGCTTATCAGGAAACATTTTCTTGACGTAAGCCTCATAACCCCAAATCTTAATAAAAGACAAATCGGGACGCTTCCCGTGCCATATCTCATATGGTGTCTTTTGAACCGATTTAGATGGTACTCGATTGAGTGTAAACACGGCGGTTTCAAGAGCATGAAACCAGAAGGAAATTGGAAGATCAGCAAAACTCATCATTGATCACACCATATCCAGTAAAGTGTGATTCCTTCTTTCAGACACACCATTATGTTGTGGTGTTCTAGACAGAGTCCATTGTGATAAGATACCACAGGCTCGCAGAAGGTCCTCAAACTCTTGGCTTAAGTATTCTCCACCTCGATCGGATCGAAGTGCTTTAATACTTTTACCAAGTTGGTTATGTACTTCATTCATGAAATCTTTGAACCTTTCAAGGGTTTCCAAATTATGTTTCATCAGGTACACATAGCCATACCTACTGAAGTCATCAGTGAAGGTAATGAAGTACCGACACCCATTTCTGGCATTAGTTCTAAAAGGCCCACATACATCAGTATGTATGAGTCCTAATAGATCACTAGCTCTCTCACCTTTACATGAAAAGGGAGTCTTGGTCATCTTGCCCAACAAACAAGATTCACATGTCTCTATTGAAAGAGTCTAGATAACCATCTTTATGGAGTCTAGAGATGCACTTCTCATTTATGTGCCCTAGACGACAATGCCAAAGATACATTTTGTTTGAGTTGTTGAGTTTTTGCCTTTTGGTGTTTACGTTGTATACATTTGTCTCTATATCTATCAAGTATAGACCATAAGACATTGGGGCACTGCCATAAAAGATCCCATCTTTTGAAATAGAACACTTTCCATTATTAATAAGAAATTCAAAATCATCCTTGTTCAAACAAGAGACAGAAATGATATTCCTATTTATGGCAGGTACATAATAGCAGTTCTTCAACTCTATTATTAGCCCACTAGGTAGAGTTAACTCATAGGTTCCTACAGCACTAGCGGCAACTCTTACCCCCATTGGCAACACGTAGTTCAACCTCGCCTTTCCCCAAAGGCCTACTTCTTTTAAGATCCTTCACATTTGAACAAATGTGAGATCCACATCTGGTATCAAGTACCCATGACAAAGAAGTAGTAAAGTTAATCTCTATCACGTATACACCAAAAGTAGAGATCTCTATCTCTCACTTCTTCTTCCATCGTTCCTTCCATCCTCTCCATGTTTTGAACGTAGAAGATTCCGACATTGGTTTGGCGAGAAACCCTTCTCTCCCTCACCTTTGTCCTTAGAGTTTGTTCCATTGATCCCCATCAATGAACTATCCTTCTTCCTAATCACACATAGAGTGGATTCAAAGGCTACCGGTACTTCTAGATTGTGAACACTTCTCACAATCCCCAACTAGTTATGGAATTTATTCTCAATTAATTTGCCCATTTTATAAGATCATTCTTTTGCCATTCTACAAGCAAAAATTGCATGTGTCAAAACTCCTTTTGATTTAATTTGAATAAAATTTGACAGTAGTTAATTAGGCCTTTAATTAATTACTGCTCCCACTATTTTGATTCAAATTGACAGCCCTCACCATCAATTCAAAAGATTGCAGCGTACAATCTTCTAGTGGGTCAAGATCCTGAAATCCTCTGAGTCCTAGACCAGCTAGGGTTGTCACCCACAACTTAGATCTTCCAGGTAGGCAACTTTTTCCAATTGCATCATATGCAACTCTTGAAAGATGTCATGTGCAACTCCTTGCCATGATCACCTCCATGCCTCAAGGTGCTAGATCCTATCTAGGTCACCTTGTTAAGTCCGACCCAAAGCCAACACGATGAATATGCACCCTCTAGGGCAGACCCACATATCCATCCTTCACACTTCCACAAGATAGACGGTGTACCACACTAGGGCGTGCCCACACTGGGCCAATCAAGCTTTTCACGTGTGTTGCATTTGGAAGGCATCTAAAATTTTAATATTTAATGAGGGATTTGGTTTTTATAGGTACATATACATATCCAATCACCACAATATAGTAAGTATCATATACATGTTATATCCCATAGAAAACATTCGAAATGATAAAAGCAATGATTATGGCCATCCTAATGTGATTCCTTGAGCCAAGAGGAATCACGATCATCTAGGTCCACATCACATGCAACTTGTACAAGATAAACTCTGTGCTTTGCCTTTCTGGGTTTGATAAACTCATCTCCATGATTGATGCCATCAGGCCAGTCAGTTGGGTGCCACCAGCCGATCGACTGGCGCCTCCAGCCGATCGGTTCACTGGTCGTCGTGCATCTCCTCAGGCCGCCACCCGCTCGTCTCGCTCCTTGAACCGGTCGTCAAAAAGTCCGCCGTTCTTTGACATAACAAGAAATAAAATTCTATCCTATTTTATATTTGAAAAAGGAAACCCCGAGTTACATTCGGGGGGAGCAAAGGTAGGAAATAAATCTTGAGTTATCTCGAGTTACATCAGGAATAGGAGATAGAGAATCAGTGCACAGAGCGAGATGCAAACAACCACATTCAACCAAGAACACATACATAGGGTTTATTGGCCATAACCATGTTATACATCTACCACAAAACTCATTTAAGTGTGACGTGTATTGAGTGCATTCATATTACATATCATATATGTACATTGGGATTTGTGGATTTAGGATTGGACATGCATAAAGCCAATTTTATTCGCATCGTATGCAAAAAATAAAGGCGACAAACCAAAATCGATCACATCGATAATCCTAAAGTATAGAGCAGTTGACGTCGCTTTGATACCACTGTTGGGTTTTAGGGGAGATAGAGAAGGCAGCAGAAACAAAATATTTCTTCTCCCAAACCCAGAATAAAGGAATCACATCAACGTCTATACAATAGAAAGGATGGTTTGTAGAGGCATACCTTGTCCCGAGGCTTTCTTGGCGACGTTACCTCACAGCTTGCGCGGTCTTCACCTCCAGTCTTGGACGGTGTCTGTGCAGCTCCTGGTCTCACCGGGACTGTCAGGATTGACATATGTCCTCTAAGCGGCAGAAGTCTCCTGCCTCTGCAGTCGTCTACATGGACTTCCTGGAACTCTGATCTCCTTGTCCCATAAGGAATCGGAAGGATTCGTACCCTCCTATCGGCGTACTAGTCACTGACACACTCTCCTGCAACTAGTTGCCTTTTGTAGTTGTCTTTCCCTTATTGTGCCTCCCTTATCGGGTAGCACTTGCTCGGGCTCTCTCGGTTACCAAAACCAGAGAGAACGACAACTTTGCAGAGCAACTAGTGTTCTGAGGTATACTTTGAGAAGCCCCCAATACCCCTATATATATAGGAGGGTCATGGGACATGGTTCTCTACCCTGGGTAATGCGGGACTAAATAGGAGTAGAAGGGTTCGAGATTTTCCACAAAACAACCAACTGCGTCAGCTGAACCGATCGTTTCAACCCTAAAACGGTCGTTTGGTGACCTCAACCGATCGGTTCAAACCTGAACCGATCATTTGGGACACCTGAGCCGAGCGGTTCACTTCTGAGCTGATCGGTTCGTGGTCCTGGTCCAACTCAAATTGACTTTCATATTTGTTTCTGATTAATCAAATATTAATCCTTGTCCAAATCGAATTTGTACAAGAGAAACAAATTTTATTTGCAAAATTGAGTTTCCAAACGATCTCCGTTGATCACATGAATCGACCGATTCAACAATTGAGTCGGTCATCTCATTGATACATGAGCCGATCGTCTCACCAGTTGAGCCAATCGGTTCACCAACCTAAGCCGATCGGTTCATCACATGAGCTGATCGGTTGGAAGTGCAAACTGTACAAAATCAATCAATTGCAGTTTCAATCAATCTGATACTCTAATCAATTGGTCCAACACCTTGAACATTATGATTTTGAGCTATCAATCAACTGAGTGCTTAATTGAACTACTAAACTCCTTTAGTAATCAATCTAAACATTATTTGTGGATAAACTCCTTTTCCAGGTTAAATCCTATGTGTGTGACCCTGTAGGTCCATTTCACGTTGGCAGTGAAAGTCTATAACACTTATGACTTCACAAGCCAAGAGCGGTGCCTAGTCGCACATCAGTGCTACCCAAGTGAAATAGAAAGTTGGAGAACAACTTTCAATCCTACAATCCGTGAATGGTGTTACAGTGAATGTATAATTTCTTTGTCACTAATGTCTTGAATGAACTCAAGGCATGGTACAATCATCCTTTCAACGTTCATCCATTTTCTTGATCTCAGAGCAGACTGGGTGATATGTGTGTGACATCAATATCACATATTGATTCACACATGCATGTGCATGCCTTTCTCAATCCTACTCATCAAGTGTCCATGGACATCAAACTCCCTTAGGAGGGACAATCCCATATCTATCACTCACCCCTCAAAAGCCCCATGTGTCAAAGTCACCCAATCATCACCTTTATAACAACCCATGTTTCAGGACTGTGTTTGATGATGTCAAAGTGTACCCAACAACATATGTTGAGTGTAGTGATTTCAGGTCGAAGAATCACATTCACCACCATCACTGTGAGAGCTGACTGTGACTACCAAATCATTGTTCCATGTGTCACTCTCACGGTGGGTCTGTCTAGTACACTTATTCTCTAACAAGTACCTATGTGCTTGGTTTGATATCACTATATCATGACTAATGAGATTTTGTCATCAACCAACAGACAATCTAGTCTTTAGTATTATTGATGTCTATGATTATTTCCACAATAACAACCGACTAGGGACTAAACAATAATGTATACTCTTAACATCCGTATGATCTCATCGTTTAGGTCCTGAACCTAAAAGCATATGTCATTGAGTAAACAATTCTTTAGACATCTATCATGTTACACTATCATCTCGGAAACAGTTAAAACATATAGATCAGAAATTGTCTTTATTATTATTCAAATCATTAATAAAGTATCCCATTAGAATCATCACATGACTTGCTCTATGGGCATACATACCAACAGATGGAGCCGCCCCTGTGATGGTATCTAGTGACCGGGAGCTAAGTGCACATAGGCCATATGGGTTCATGCTAAAATAGAGAATGGTTATGATGTTGTATAGTTGGGTACTCCACTAGTTATGAATGTTGATTTTATTATTTATAAGACAATCAATATGTGATGGCCATGGGGATATTTTTCACTTTTGATTTGATTAATAATAATAATTCCAAGTTATGGATGCACATAATTGGTGAAGTATTAATGTACATAATAAATTTCCCTAGAATGATTGCTTCAAAGTGTGGGACTTCAAGTGGGTGAATTGAACATGAGATCTTAATGGACACTAAAAAGATATTTGTAATTGACCCTAATCAAGTATTATTGTGGATTGGACAACAATAATGCATGTGAGCTAGTATGTGTGGTGAATGATGACCATGTCTCATGGGTTATAGGTATTGGATACCAAGTTAGACACATAAGCACTTGTTGAAGAACAAGTGTACTAGAAAGACTCGCCTTGAGAGTGATTCATGAATTGTTATATGATAGTCATAATCTCAAATGTGACAGTGGTGTTGTGATCCTTCAACCTAAAGTCACTACAATGGTGATAGGACAATCACATGCTTTGATACTACCCAACATTATCTTAAAGAAGATTTCCATAAAGGTAGTGATTGGGTGTAATGACAATCATGCTACACATTGTGAGTGTTGTAGAAGGAATTTTACACTTTGATATAATGATAGTGATATCCAAGGATTCTTGGTAAGTAAAAGTAGAGAAATGAATAACCACGCTCATGTGAGTTAGTATATGATAGTTGGTGTTGGCTAAATGGACATCACTTAAATCCCTTTGTTTTGATAATGACAAACATTTCATTCTTGTTGATCTAACGTGCTACTTGAGTGTTGCAGAAATAAGGTGGATGACAAAGATTATCGAAGATCCATATGTTAGATTATTTTTCATGAATGTAATCAATTGTAAAACTTGTACAAACATATAATGTACAAGTACTTAGACATCATGTATATCAAGCGTTAGATCTTCCCTAGCTAATCACCACACTTAGATAGGTCATCCCCTTCAATAGTGTTACATATGCACACTCATACACACACTAAGCATTTTAATTGAAACATTGAAACATGGTCAATCTCGGTCGACAAAATCCTCGACTGAGACACTCTCGGTCGACAAACTTCTCGACCGAGAAAGATCCAAGTAGCCGTTAGACACATCTGACAAGGTAGTTGGCAGTTGAAGATGAACATTGCATACACTTGCTCTAGACAGTCTATCGGTCGACAAACCATCGACCGAGTAGGACTCTCGGTCGACAATTTCTCGACTGAGATGAGTTCTGACAGCAACTTTCAGAATTAATTAACTAACCGTTGCTAAAGCAACTAAAGTGTACCTAACGGCTAGTTAAGCACTTAGAACCCCCTAGAAAGTGTCTAGAACGTCCTTAAGCACTTTTAGGTCATTCCTATAAATAGGACAAGCCTTAGGACTCCTAAACTCACCAATTCTACACTTGAGCAATCCTTGAGCATACACTTGCATTAGCAATCTGTTTTGAGCAATTGAGCAACACTTGCAATTGGCTATTCTTCTCCTTGCTCTAAATTCGTGTCCTATAGGCTAGTATCTCCTATCCACCAAACCAACACTTCAATATTCATTGGTTAGGAGATCTATACGCTTGATATAGGCAAATCAAGCCTTGTACTTCAAAGGGTAATTGTAATTTCCTTTTTCCTTTCTTGTTCACTCTTATTGCTTGTACTCTCCTTGCTACTCCTAGGGTTGGAGGCTGCAGATTAGAGAGGGTCTTAATCTTCTTGGTGAAGAAGGAGGCTTTGGACTAATTCTAGAAGGTTGCTGCAATGGGAGGCTACTTCAAAGAGGAAGGCTACTTCAAGGGGGAGCTTGAAGTTACTTCAAGAAGGCTGCTTCAAGTTGGTGCAACTACTTCAAGGTGAAGGATGTCCAAAGGGTGTAGAAAGTATTGTATTTTATGTAAATTCCTTGAGAGGTAATAAAATTAATACTTTCAAAATCCCGGTTGGGTAAGCAACCGGGTAGTGGATTGACTGCCTTAGTATTTGCTAAGGTTGGAACCACTCTAAACACCTTGTCTCCTTCTTGTTATTTCAATTGTGGTTGTTTGAGTTAAAATTATATTGAAATTATCATAAAACCCTATTCACCCCCCTCTAGTGGTTTTTTAATTGGTATCAGAGCATGCTTCAAGGAACTCTAACCAAGTCTTGAAGAATGGGTGACAGGTTGCTCAACAACCTCAACCTTGAAGGAACCCTTGTGGCTAGGCCTCCTGCATTTAATGGTACCAACTACACCTACTGGAAGAGAAGGATGCAATTTTACTTCCAAGGGATTAGTTGGGATTTATGGAGGATGGCGTCAACTCCCTACAAACTTCCTCAAGCGGAATACACAGCTTGGGACACCAATACGGTGAAGTCTGCCCAAATGAATGCAAAGGCTGTCAGTATACTTTATTGTTCAATTTCAGTTGGAGAATTTAATAGAATATCATATTGTGAAACAGCTTACAAAATTTGGCATAGACTTTCCATAACTTATGAAGGAACTGTGCAAGTTAAGAATTCCAAAATTGGAATGCTAAAATAGAAATTTAAACAGCTCCGTATGGATCAAAATGAATCTATTAGTGAAATGTATGCAAAATTATCTTCTATTGTAAATGGTTTAAATGCTTTAGGTAAAGTGATTAGTGAGGAAGATCAGGTGTCAAAGATTCTTAGATCACTTCCTCCCAAATACAAGCCCAAAGTGACGACCATTGAAGAAGCAAATGACCTCACCCGACTGAGGATGGAACAACTCATTGGCAACCTAGAAGCTCATGAAGCAACTCTAGAAGAGGAAGAAAGAAGAGAACGTGAACTTCAACAAGGGAAAAAGAAAGATGTGGCTCTAAAAGCTTCAAAAATTATCCCACCGGAAAGTGATGAGTCAAGTGAAGAAGAATGAGAAGAAGCCTTAATTGTCAATGGTAAGAAATATAAAATATTTAGAACTAACAAAATTTCTAGCTCTTCTTCTTCACCTCCTAGGTGTTTTGAGTGTGGAAAGAAAGGACATCTCAAAAATGAATGCCCTAAAGCAAAGAAAGGAAAAAAAAAGCTCACACAAAAAGAAGGGAGAAAAAGCTTATAAAGCTGCATGGGATGAATCAAGTGAGAGTGAAAGTGGAGAAGAGAAGGTGGAATGTCTTATGGCAAAAGAAGATGATGAAGATTCCCAAGAGGTAAGCCTTCTTGATCTCCCTAAAGAAGAGTTCATTGCTAGTCTACAAGAAACTCATGATAAATATGTTGACTGCAAAAAGAAACTAAAGAAGGTTACCAAAACAAATGACGAATTATATGCTAGACTAAATGATCTCTCTTCTGAAAAGAACAACATTGATCTTGAGAACTTGTCTTTGAAAACATCTTTAAATGACTGCAATAGAAAGTTACTCTTGAAATGAATTTTGATCTTCTTTCTCAAGAAAAGGTTGATTTGCTAGCTAAACTAAACGATTTTCAGACCCAACCAATTCTATGTAACCATCTATATTATGACAATGTTGTACAAGAAAGAAACTCTCTATTATCTGATTTAGATCAAGCAAGGAAAGATATAACCAAGAAGATGGATGACATTGCTAAGCTACAAAGAAAAATAAATGATTTAAGAGGTAATGACATCCTTGATAATATTATGAAAATTTCCTCTAGTTACAATGGAAGAAGAGGATTAGGATATGATCCAAAGAAAAATCAACCCAAAAGAACTAAAGCATCCAAGACTAAGACTATGTTTGTACCTAAGAACACAATTCCTAGAAAGAGAAATGAAATTGATTCTATTACTTGTCATTTTTGTCTACGTCTTGGACATTACTCATTTTCATGCCCTTATAAGAACAAGGATTCCGAGTTGGTTTGGGTTCCAAAACCCCAAACTTAGTAGACTTGAATGAAATTCAGTTGAGATATGATCCAATGCTCATTTTGGAAAATTATATTATCTTATCTCAACTTAATATAAAGTCTCAAGCATTATGTTAATTTTCTGAACTGATATACTGAACATAAATATATTCGTTTGAAGTATTGCTCGACCGAGAATATAATCGGTCAAACTTTTGTCGACCGACTAGATGCCTGTGATAAATTAAAACCTACAGCAACAACCTGAGTAAAACAACAACTCCTTCGGTCGAAAAATGTTCGATCGGGGCAAAAATCGGTCGAAAAGTTGTCGACCAAACAGACTTCTGCTTCTATTCAATTTTTAATCTGTAAAATAGCAACTTTCTTGATCGACAAATTGGTCGACCGAGAGAGATTTCGGTCGAACTTTTGTCGACCGAATAAAGTTCTGAATCAAATTTCTCTATTCAATCTGTAATTAAATGTTCCTAACCATACCGGACCATCACATGGGTACCAAAACCTACATTTTAATGTAGGATTGGGTGGTCGACAGTGGATGTTCCAAACACATGACCGGAAACAAGGATGTGTTTCAAACTTTTGAGGAAAAGAAGAGTGGAACAGTCACTTTTGGAGATAATGGTAAAGGTAAAATCGTTGGAATAGGTAACATTGGTACAAATCTCGAAATAAAGAATGTTTTACTCGTTGATGGTTTGCACCATAATTTAATAAGTGTTAGTCAATTATGTGACAGTGGATATGATGTTTTATTCAACAAAAATTGCTGCAAGTTACTAATAGAAAATACTACAAATGTTGTTTATGAAGGAAAAAGAGTTGGAAATCTCTATATTCTTAGACCTAATTCTATGAAATCCGTAGTTGGAAAATGCTTACTTGCAAATGAAAATTCTTTACAACTATGGAATAAAAAATTGGGTCATGCTAGTTCACATGTTATCAAAAAGCTAGTTAAATATGATCTTGTTCGTGGTTTTCCTAATTTATCTTTTGATCAAGTTGAAAATTGTGAACCATGTACCTTGGGTAAGCAAACAAAAACTTCTTTTAAACCCAAAAATGTACTTAGCACCTGTAGATCCCTAGAACTGATTCATATGGATTTATTTAGACCTATGCGGATACAATCTATTGGTGGCAAAAGGTATTGTTTTGTTATTGTTGATGATTATAGTAGATATACTTGAGTACATTTTCTTGCAAACAAGGATGACACTATTCAAGTTTTCATAAAATTTTGTTCCAAGATTGAAAATCTATTACAAAACAAAATATGTACCATTAGGAGTGATCATGGTGGAGAATTTGAGAACCATTCATTTGAAGAATTTTGCACATCTCACGGCTACACTCACAACTTTTCTGCTCCACGCACTCCACAACAAAATGGCATAGTTGAAAGGAAAAATCGATCACTACCAGAAATGGCTAGAACCATGATGCTCAAGCATAATACACCTAAAACTTTTTGGGCTAAAGCAGTAAACACAACATGCTATGTGTTAAATAGAGTAACTGTTCATTCCTATTTGAAGAAAACACCATATGAAATAATATATACTAAGAAACCTAGAGTTGACTATTTCCATACCTTCGGATCAACATGCTATATCTTAAACACTAAAGAGGATAGAGATAAGTTTGACTCTAAATCACATAAAGACTTCTTTTTGGGATATTTTACCTCTAGAAAAGCATTTAGAGTCTAAAACACTATTTCTAGAAAAGTTGAGGAATCGATTCATATTTCCTTTCATGAAGAGCCAAAATCAGAAAATCTTGAGATAGTTGATCTCACTCATCAATTCGAAAAGTTATACATACCAAATTATAGTGATAAAAATACTACAAGTAATGACCAAACTGGGACACAATCTATTCCTAGACTCATTAAGGATCATCCTCAAGAATTAATTATTGGAAATCCTAATGATAAAGTCAAAACTCGTTCTTCTTTTAAAGACGTTGCAAACATGGCCTTTGTTTCTATCAATGAACCTAAAAAGGTGTCTGAAGCTCTTAAAGATGACTATTGGATAATAGAAATGCAAGAAGAATTAAACCAATTCACTAAAAATGATGTATGGAATTTAGTTCCAAAACCACAAGATAAAACCATTATTGGAACTAAATGGGTTTTTAGGAATAAGTTAAATGAGGCAGGGGAAGTAATAAGGAATAAAGCTAGGTTAGTAGCACAAGGATATAATCAACAAGAAGGAATAGACTTTGATGAAACGTATGAACCCGTAGCAAGACTTGAAGCTATTAGAATGCTACCAGCTATAGTTGCACACGAAAACATCAAACTCTACCAAATGGATGTAAAAAGTGCATTTCTAAATGGAATCATTCAAGAAGAAGTGTATGTTGACCAACCACCTAGTTTTGAAATATCGTAAAAAGGTGACTATGTTTACAAACTTAAGAAAGCACTTTATGGATTAAAACAAGCACCTAGGAACTGGTATGAAAGGCTCCAGGCATATCTTTTTTATAATGGTTTTTCTATTGGAAATTCAGATTCTACTTTATTTTTCAAAACATATACATATGATTTTCTAGTTGTTCAAATATATGTTGATGACTTTATTTTTGGAGCTTCAAATAAATCATTGTGCAAACAATTCAGTGACATTATGCAAAAAGAATTTGAAATGAGCCTCATGGGTGAACTAACTTTCTTTCTTGGTTTTCAAATTAAACAAACGCCTGCCGGGATTTTTATAAGCCAAGAAAAGTATACTAAAGAACTCTTAAAACGTTTTGGAATGGATCAGTGCAAACATGCTACTACTCTAATGGCTACCTCCACTAAAATTGATAAGGATGAAAATGGGGAACATATTGATGATTCCTTATATAGAGCCATGATTGGTAGTTTGCTTTACTTAACCGCTTCTAGACCGGACATCATGTTTTCAGTTGGTCTTTGTGCTGGATTTCAATCACAACCCATGCATTCTCATTTTCAAACAGTTAAACGAATTTTCCGATATTTAGCCGGCACTACATGTTATGGTTTATGGTATCCTAAAGGAAAATCCTTAGATTTTAAAGCTTATACTGATGGTGACTATGCTGGTTGTCGACTTGACCACAAGAGCACTAGTGGTGGTTGTTTCTTGTTAGGAAGAGCCTTAGTATCTTGGTTTCGCAAGAAACAAAATACGGTTGCCCTCTCTACAACTGAAGCTGAATATATGGCAGCCGGATCTTGTTGTGCTCAAGTACTCTATATGCAACAAGTGTTAAACGATTACGGTTTTACGTTTTCATGCACGCCTATCTTTTGTGACAAAACAAGCGCTATAAACTTAGCACACAATCCTATTTTACACATCCGAGTTAAACATATTGAAATCCGTCGTCACTTCTTACGGGATCATATCTCTAAGAATCATGTATCCCTTCATCATGTTGATACAGAAGATCAATTGGCTGATATTTTTACAAAACTGCTTCCACTAGACCAATTTAATAAAATAAGGAAGCAACTACTTATCACTCCCTTAGATGATGTTTTCTTTAATATTTGCACTTCTTAACAATGTTTTAATCGTTTCATTTTTTGTTTTTAAATGGACCTCTTTTTCGTAGGATTTGATGGCTACTCTCTTATAGGGGATATCAAATTAAGGGGGAGTTTTTATTTTATTTTAACGGATATCTTTTTGAAATGACAAAGGGGGAGAAATAAAAATAAATCTTAAAATGGTAATTGTGCAAAACTCAATCAATGAGTTTCATAATCTCTTGGCATTACATCAAAAGTTGCTATATTCCCTAAAGAATTGGATTTCATGTTCCATACTTCTTTGGGAATAAAAAGCACACATTTTATAAATGAGAGAAGGAATTCACAAAGTAAATCTCAGGTATGAAACTCAACTCATCTTAAAGACTAGTTGATTTATATTTTAGAAATGTTTGTCATCTTCAAAAAGGGGGAGATTGTTGGCTAAATGGACATCACTTAAATCCCTTTGTTTTGATAATGACAAACATTTCATTCTTGTTGATCTAACGTGCTACTTGAGTGTTGCAGAATTAAGGTGGATGATAAAGATTATGGAAGATCCATATGTTAGATCATTTTTCATGAATGTAATCAATTGTAAAACTTGTACAAACATATAATGTACAAGTACTTAGACATCATGTAAATCAAGCGTTAGATCTTCCCTAGATAATCACCACACTTAGATAGGTCATCCCCTTCAATAGTGTCACATATGCACACTCATACACACACTTAGCATTTTAATAGAAACATTGATACAGGGTCAATCTCGGTCGACAAAATCCTCGACTGAGACACTCTCGGTCGACAAACTTCTCGACCGAGAAAGACCCAAGTAGCCGTTAGACACATCTGACAAGGTAGTTGGCAGTTGAAGATGAACGTTGCATACACTTGCTCCAGACAGTCTATCGGTCAACAAATCATCGACCGAGTAGGACTCTCGGTTGACGATTTCTCGACCGAGATGAGTTCTGACAGCAACTTTCAGAATTAATTAACTAGTTGTTGCTAAAGCAACTAAAGTGTACCTAACGGCTAGTGTACTTAGAACCCCCTAGAAAGTGTCTAGAATGTCCTTAAGCACTTGTAGGTCATTCCTATAAATAGGACATGCCTTAGGACTCCTAAACTCACCAATTCTACACTTGAGCAATCCTTGAGGATACACTTCCATTAGCAATCTGTTTTGAGCAATTGAGCAACACTTGCAATTGGATATTCTTCTCCTTGCTCTAAATTCGTGTCCTATAGGCTAGTATCTCCTATCCACCAAACCAACACTTCAATATTCATTGGTTAGGAGATCTATACGCTTGATATAGGCAAATCAAGCCTTGTACTTCAAAGGGTAATTGTAATTTCCTTTTTCCTTTCTTGTTCACTCTTATTGATAGTACTCTCCTTGCTACTCCTAGGGTTGGAGGCTATGGATTGAAGAGGGTCTTAATCTTCTTGGTGAAGAAGGAGGCTTTGGACTACTTCTAGAAGGTTGTTGTAACGGGAGGCTACTTCAAAGAGGAAGGCTGCTTCAAGGGGGAGCTTGAAGTTACTTCAAGAAGGCTGCTTCAAGTTGGTGCAACTACTTCAAGGTGAAGGCTGTCCAAAGGGTGTAGAAAGTATTGTATTTTATGTAAATTCCTTGAGAGGTAATAAAATTAATACTTTCAAAATCCCAGTTGGGTAAGCAACCGGGTAGTGGATTGACTGCCTTAGTATTTGCTAAGGTTGGAACCACTCTAAACACCTTGTCTCCTTCTTGTTATTTCAATTGTGGTTGTTTGAGTTAAAATTATATTGAAATTATCATAAAACCCTATTCACCCCCCCCCCTCTAGTGGTTTTTCAGTTGGCTCATATATAACTTGCTAGTCTAGTTGGAGATTGAGGGAACTAGATTGAGTGTAACGAGGACGACATGTCCATGTCTCTAATTTAGTATGGATATCTTTGACAAAAGGATTATACAACATGCTAACATTGGTCATTGATGGTTTAGTCTTTTCTGACTAATCATGCTACTTGCGTAGCAATGATGTGTAGCTAGACACCGCTCAATGTGTATGGATCTTTATATTGACTGGTGAATCCATGCCAATGTAGCATGGTTACTATAGGGTCACACGCATAGAAATAACTTGAAGAAAGGTTGTATTGGACCTTATAGTAATTTCAAAAAAAACTAGGTATCTAAAAGTAAGTTTTGAGGACTTCAATAAAATATAGATTCATACTTAGGAAATAAGTTTCCATAAGAAAAGTAGTTTGCAGCCTGGAAAAATAAGGTTTAGGAAACCCTAGCTTTCTACTCCTTGATATATATATATGATATGAGAGGAGGCCCTTAGGGCAAGACACTCAAATTCTCTTATTATTCTCTCTAAGGTTTGACAAACCCTAAGAACAACTTAGAGAGACAAAGAGGGAGAGTCGAAGACTAGAAACTCTAGCCTTCTTTGTGCACTCATATGGATACCATGGAGACGAGTTCATGTAGTGGATTGATGTTAGACAAGATCTTCATTGATGACACATGAATTGAGGTGACGACAAAATGGCACAATTCACCACAGACGTGAATGGTGGAACGATGTAATCTGACATCCAAGCAAACTGAGGATAATGTCTCCCCAGTAGATTCATGTGATCCACCACCTAGAGCACACAAATCGAGGTGGGAATCTCTATAGTAGAAAAATCGCCACACACGTTCATGTCAAATCAACGAGTTCTTCCATAGTAGACTTTGGAGTTAGATCAAGGGTAGAATAATGTAGTGCACCACACACGTTCATGTCGAATCATCTTTTTGACCATAGGATAATTGCAAATCATAGGAGGATTCCCAGGACCCTCCACTTCCAGTCACTAGTGCTTATCTGATTAGCCACCAAAAATATGAAGCCCCGATCCTCGAGCCATCTCTAATGACCCCAAAGACCGGGGAATCACCCTCGGTAAACCACCCTTAACTTTTTATTTTCTTGATCACTTAAAATTAGCTTAAAGGAAAAATCTTTTAACTTAGAATAATCTGAAATTTTAATAACTGTGGAAGCAAACTTACTATTTATAAATCTTGAAAGATACCACAGAGTTTAAATAACATATTAAAACTTACTTGCAGAATATAAAGTGCAACAGTTAATTGAAAACTAAATTACAGATTACTTTACATTCTCTCTCTTTCTACCACACCATGTCCCAAGGAACAAGGGGAAAGGACTAAGAGTCCTCTAACTAACTATGTACTACCTTCTATGTACTTGGGTGATACGATCATTCAGCTTCCTCATGCTGACGTTGACCTGAAAAATGTTTCAGTAGGTTGGTGAGCTATTGGCTCAGTGAATAGAATTTCACCCAACCATCACAAATAACTCATTTATATTTATTATTTGGAATAATATGCAAGAAATACTACACTGAGTAGGTCTAAGCAATATAATTTAAACAACAAAAGATGTCAACATCACATTATGATAATAATTGATGCAAAGCTGTAGATACAATTAATTAATGAAATTACTAAAATTTCACTTAAAGAACTACTGTTGTGAAGCTAACTCATATCTTTCTTGACTTTTTAAACTTATAAAAACTCTATGAACCTGTATGAACATATTTTATCTTATGCCCTGGTCATATGCAGTGTACTCTACATATGAAGACTCGTAGCGAACTACGATCCCATCGTACAAGACTTAGCCGACACCCTGGGATAACAAAGTGTAACTACTGTCCTGGTCTGCTGCAGGAACTCTGGCTCTCTGGCCTCAACATCCTATGGTGTCGTAAACTGGACTCCTCCTCTAAGCTGAGTACACAGGAGGAGGGTCTGAGACGCTCTATGGGCCTCAATTTGGTACGCTATGTGGGTACCTCTGGGTTACCACCGGGACGTCCGGTTCATGTTGGGTAACCTATTTTCTCTTAGGAGACTTCCTCAACGGTTTCGTCTCCCCGCATGCTCTGTGGGTGTGTTCCGACCCCCGTATATTGGACACACCGTCAGGGTAGTTCGTTTCATCCCTAAGGTGCAAACCTCACATAGGGATTCTACGGTGTCACGACCCTTAATCTAATATTTTATTATTCTAGAAAATCTCTTACTACAATGCATCTGTCTCTTACTTGTTCTTGGTTTTGGTATCTCTATGGTACATCATCTATTTAATTGCGGTTCAAATCACAATATGATATTGTTCTAGAACTGATAGAGCAGTATACTCAAAAGTATTGTAAATATTGAGTAATCCATATACCATGCATGCTGGCAGATTGAAAATTCATAAATAACCCAAACTTATGTCAATTTGGCACATATACACTGAATTCATGCAATTGAACATCTTATTTCACTAATAAGAACAATCACTTCACATATGAAAATTCATTAATAGCATTTGTCAATTATCTGAAATTTCTTAAAAAACGTGCACATTAACCCTAATCCTGGTTTGTGCATCACATAACTCAATTAAGAGTTACTTACATATCATAACACAAATTATTAACAATAATTGAGAATTTCTAATAACATCTCAGAGAAATGTGCCAATTCATGTAAAATTAATCCATTCACATTAAACATAACATGGAGCATGCAACTAGGGTTTCATAGAATATTTTCATGTTATCGTACTCTCTTTGAAATCGCGCGTCTGATAATTTACTAAAATCGTATAACCTGGGTTTATACCCAAACTGTATTGATATTGGTCGCTTGATACTGATTCCGATATTTAAACTGAGCAATTTAGGTTTCGATGAACTATGTAAATTCACTGGTCCAAATCACAATGTTCGGAAAATAAACTAGGTCATATAAAAGTGTAAAGAAGTGATTTGTGAAATAAAATGTCAGGCGTCGAAAAATACTGCACGGCGCCTGATAACTACTTTTATCTGTCAAAAACACATATTTAACCGAAAATTTCCAAACACCAGAGTTAAATCATGGTAGGCGAGTGAATTCGTCCGAAAATGCATCCAGAGCATGTTTTCGGGAAAATTTTAGATTGTCTTCAACCTTGGATTACACTTTTCACGAACTAGCAACCCAATAGAACGGCTCCTTCATGTATTGGTTGAAAACAGGCTCAATTGACGGCTGAATCGTGGCTATTGCTGCAATTTTGAGCATAGAATGTCGGGCCGAGCTCGAGGACACCTTCCCCTATTGCTGGGCACCCCAAGGTGGCCCTTGGTTGCTGCCGTATGTAGGAGCTAGCTGCAGCACAGCGCCTTTGAATCGGCCAAGAAAATCAGGAAATCGCCCGTCGTTCCCTCTACGGGTCACGCTGCTACAGTGCACCGCCCAAATGAAATGATCGCTGGAGGAAGATAAGGGAGAAAGAAAGGAAAAAGGAAATTTAAAGCTAAAACTTGGAAAATTGCAGATCAAACCCCAGAAATTGAAATCATCATATCTTTTGCCTCGTAGGTCCAAATCAATCAATTTCTTTTGCAACTTTTCAAGTGAAAGATCCTCTACAATCTCAAGGTATAAAAACATACCAATTAGCTTGTCTCAGATAATCAAAACTCTAATCACATATTAAGCACTTACTTAACTTAATTAACTTGATGATGCACTAATCACCACATGCGCACTTAACTTATCTCAATTAACTTAATGATGTCATTATCATGATACTTACTAGTTAAATGTGGTGTGGGTCATAACAATCTCCCTCCCTTATAAGAATTTCGTCCCAAAATTCCTAAAAGAGAAAAGGAAACTTGTTACACATCTCTGACTCAAGCTCCCATGTAGCTTCCTCTATGTTGTGATTCTTCCACAAAACTTTCACTAATGGTATCTCACGATTCTTAAGCTTCTTGATCCTCTGATCAACTATCTGTACTGGTCCCTCAACATAGGTCACATCTGGTCTGAGATGTACAGGTTCTGGATCCACTATCTTCTCTGTACCAAGGTAACATTTCTTCAGCATGAATACATGAAACACATCATGTAGATTAGCCAACTCAGATGGCAAATCCAACCTGTAGGCTACAAGTCCAATCCTCTCAATGATAGGATATGGGCCCATAAACTTAGAAGTCAGTTTGCATCTCTTACCAAACATCAACACTCCCTTCCATGGTGAAACCTTCAGATATACTTCATCACCAACCTCAAAATCAAGAGGTCTACGTCTCTTCTCAGCATAACTCTTGTGCCTATCATGTGCAGCTTTCAACTGTTCTCTGATTACTGTAATCTTTTCTATAGTCAAATCAACTATCTCAGGTCCAAGAATCTATTTATCACCCACCTCGTACCAACATATGGGTGATCTACATTTTCTACCATATAGAGCTTCATACAGGGCCATACCAAGACTGGAATGGTGACTATTGTTGTATGCAAACTCTATAAGGCTCAAGTGTTCTTCCCAACTTCCATTGAAATGCAAGACACATGCTCTCAGCATGTCCTCAAGAGTCTAAATGGTCCTTTCTGACTGACCATCTGTTTGCAGGTGAAAAGATGTATTGAATCTTAGCTTTGTGCCTAAAGCACGATGCAACTGATTCCAAAACCTGGATGTGAACTTAGGATCTCTATCAGATATAATTGAAACTGAAATACCATGCAACCTGACAATTTCATCCATATATATCTTAGCCAACTTTGGGACATCAAAGGTTGACTTAATAGGAAGAAAGTGAACAGGCTTAGTCAATCTATCCACAATCACCCATATCGAGTCACAACCTCTAGGTGTCCTGGGCAACCCTACCACAAAATTCATTGTAATATGTTCCCATTTTCACTTTGGTATATGAAGAGATTGCAAGGAGCATGTAGGTCTCTGATGCTCAGCCTTAACCTACTGGCACACACTACTTCTAGCCATGTACTTAGCTACATCCTTTTTCATACCTGACCACCAGTACAACTTTTTTGAGATTCCTGTACATCTTAGTGTTGTCTGGATGCATAACATACATCGATGCATGCGCTTCTTCAAGAATATGTTCTTTCAAATCACTATCTCCAGGTACACATAACCTATCATGCTGATACAACAAACCATCATCTGAGAACTTGAACTCTGGTCTTTTTCTCTTTGCCATATCATGCATGATCTGTTGTAACTCACTGTTATTCTGTTAAAGTTCCTTGATCTGATCATAAAAAGTAGGCTTGACTTGCATTTGTGCAATCAAACCACTCTATTCTGTCACCCCTAAGTCTAAGTTCAACTTCCATATCTCTACTAGCATGTCTCTCTTGTAACATGCCATAGGGAATACATCAGCTGTTAAACTTGAATTCTGCTCAGAGCATTTGCTACCACATTCACCTTACCAGGATGATAATTTATCATCACATCATAATCTTTGATCAATTCTAACCATCTCCGCTGTCTAAGATTCAAATCCTTATGGGTGAAGATATATTTCAAGCTCTTATGATCTATAAACACTTGGCATGCCTCACCATAAAGATAGTGATGCCATGTCTTAAGAGTATGAACTACAAAAGCTAACTCCAAATCATGTGTCAGGTAATTCTCCTCATTCTTCTTAAGCTGTCTAGATGCATAAGATACTACTTTACCTTCCTGCATCAACACGCAACCTAAACCTCTCCTGGAAGCATCACAAAACATTGTATAGCCTTTATCTGCCTCGGGCAGAATCAACATTGGTGTTGTAGTCAACCTCTTCTTCAAGATATGAAAACTCTTCTCACAGTTGTCTGACCAAACAAACGATGCATTTTTCCTCGTTAAACGTGTCAGAGGTGATGCTATAATACTGAAGTTCTGGATGAACCTTCTATAGTAACCTGTCAATCCTAAGAAGCTTTTGATCTCAGTAGGAGTCTTAGGTTGTTCCCACTGTAGAACAGACTCGACTTTCTTAGGGTCAACACTTACTCCTGTTGGATCCTATATGGGTGATTAGATGCTCTACAGGGGGTGTGAATAGAGATGAATGCACTTAAACAAAATTCATTAGACCTTCAAGATATATCAAAAGATAAGGTTGCTAAATAGGACATTTGTGTGCAACTAAAACATGCATAGCAAGGGAGAGAGAGATTGAACATACACCAAGAGACAAGCTATTTAGAGTGGTTCCTCACTTTAAACCAGAAGTGAGTCGGTCCACTTACCTAAAGAGGCCAGCCTCTAGGATTTCTTAATAATTGCATTCTTATATTCATTCATAAGACTTACAATACATGACCAACCAAAGGACTTACCTATCCAATACAAAGAGTCTTCAACCTTACCAAGGACTTACCCACTTTGCAAGGAGTCTTCCACCTTCTTCCAAGGACTTACCTACTCTTGCACAAGTCTTCAGCCTTGTAGGAATTACCCACTCTTCTTGGATCTTCCGCCTTTGAATTCACCTTCACTCGGAGAAGCTTCCACCAAGGACTTATCCACTTGAGCAAGGAGTCTTCTGCCTTCACCAAGGGCTTTCCCACTCTAGGTCCAAGTCCTCATCCTTGATCTTCACCAAGGGACGCCTTCCCTTGTTCTTCTTCACCTCTATTAGCCAAGAGAGAGAACCTTCATCTTCATGATTGAAATGAGAGATGGGGAGGTGGTGGAAGTGAGAGCCTCACAAGATATACATGTAGGACGAGCTCTCTTACAAATCTTCTACTCACTCTAATGGATGTAGCAAGTGATTAAGCTTAGAGAGAGAGAGGAGGTTGTAGGAAGCACTCAACTATAGAATAGGAACCTCACATAGAGTTTGCATTGAATGCTCAACCTTGAAATAAAGATCAAGGGGTCCTATTTATAGTTGGGGATGCCTCTTAGACTTTGGGAACACTTGAGAACGAAAACTAGTCGTTTATGGCTTGCAACGGGTATATTTTCACTTGTTCCAACTCCACAACGGCTAGAAGCACTTTTCTGCACTTTTCCGTACAGTGCAATCGGTCGAGTTTCTATAAGGGTAACTCGACCGATAGAGTAAAAGACAAAGCCGATATTCAGACCATCGGTCGAGTTTGTCCTGGGGAAACTCAACCGACCAATGAAAATAAAATTGGTCAGTTACTCCATCGATCGAGTTCTGTGTAGTGTAAACTCGACCGATCAAAAGTCATTTTCAAGATCCAATCAGGATCGGTCAAGTTTGCAAGTCACAGAACTCGACCGATGAACAACCTGATGTGAATTTTGGAAAATGGTTTTTGAGTGCTTAAACATTCGATCTAAGTGCTCCTGATTTTTTCTAAGCTTAATTACAAGTCATACAATCATTACAAGTGATTTACAACATGATTCTAATGGATTTACATCATATTACAAAAACGTGCACATGTATTGACTTTGACTTGTCTTTTCTCCAATTTGATATGCGCAAGTTAGGGCATTTGGAGTGTGTTTATACCTAATCTAAAATCACTCAAGTAGAGATGTTAGACACCAATATGTGGAATGGTTAGTCATCATCAAAACATGAGTTTAGTCAATTTATACGTGATTCAACATTGACCTAATTGACCTTGAGTCAACAAATCCATCTCTTGAGATGACATGTCCAAGAAAAGACACCTCAGCTAACCAGAACTCATACTTACTGAACTTAGCGTATAACTGGTGTTGTCTCAACAACTATAACTCTATCCTCAGATGTTGCCCATGTTGTTCATCATTTCTAGAATACATCAGAATGTCATCTATGAAAACTACTATGAACTGATCTAAGAATGGTTTGAAAATTCGGTTCATCAGATCCATAAAAGTTGTTGGGGCATTAGTCAGTCCAAATGATATGACCAGAAACTCATAATGCCCATATCTTGTTCTGAAAGCTGACTTAGGAATATCTGAAGCCTTTGTCCTCAACTGATGATATCCAGATCTCAAATCTATCTTAGAAAAGATCGTCGCTCCACGTAACTGATCAAACAGATCATATATCCTTGGCAACAGGTACTTATTCTTGATAGTGATCTTACTCAACTGTCTGTAGTCTATACATAATCTCATAGTACCATCTTTTTTCTTCACAAATAAGACTGGAGCTCCCCATGGTGAAGAAATAGGTCGAATGAAACCCATATCCAGTAATTCTTGTAACTGATCTTGAGTTCCTTCAACTCTGCATGTGCCATTCTGTAAGTTGGCAGCGCTATAGGTTGACTACCTGGAAACACCTAGATCTCAAAATCTATCTCTCTTTCAGGAGGTAGACCTGGAAACTCATCTGGAAAAACATCTGAAAACTCACAGACCACCGGCACATCCCATAAACTGATTGTGCTCTTTTCTTCTCTAGTATCTACCACATGTTCCAAGAACGCCTCACAGCCTTTCTGCAACATCTTATCAGCTACAACAGCTGATATAATACACGTAGGCAAAACTTTCTTGTCTCCAAAAAAGACACAAGAAAAATAACCATGTTGAAAGATAGCCTCCTTCTTCCAACAGTCGAGTTGAACTCAATATGTCTCTAGGCAATCCATACCCAATATAACTTGAAAATAGTTAATATTCAGGGGTATAAGATTAATCGCAATGGTGTAACTACCAAAAGTCAACAAACATCTAGGACAAAACTCTGTCAACATTGTCGGTTCACCTAATGGAACCCTCAACAACAACTCAACTAGTAACTCTTGTGTTAACAGGTTAAGCTCAAAAGCTAAAGAACGTTGTATAAATGAGTCAGTCACACCCCAGATCTATCAAAACTGTGACTGACATGCTATTAAAGAAAAGAATTTCTCCTGTAATTACTCGAGAAGAAACAATACCTTATTGTGGTTTCAGAGAGAAGAAGCGTCTTGAATCTCTTCCTCTCCCACGATGTCCATGTTGTCCTTCCCTAGCACTGGGTGCAACACTACCTCGGGAACCTGAAGCTACAGAAGAACTGGGTCCTTCAGCTGGAGCCTGTCTCGGGATATTCTGGTACTATGACTGGGAAACCTATGATGTTGACTGTTGTAACTGGGGGCAATTCCTCTTGATATGTCCCATCTATCCGCATCGATAACATCCTTGAAGCCCTATTCCCCAACACTGTCCTGAGTGTGGTCTTCCACAGATGTCACATTCTCGCGTCTCTTGCCTCGGTGGACCTTTCACTGACACTGAAGATCCTGAAGGCCTAGTTGGAGGTGCCCATATAGACTGTGTACTCCATCTTCCGGAATTAGGTCTTCCTCCACTTGATGAAAAACTAGATCCTTGTCTACCAAAACAACCAAGTCCTCGTCCTATCTTTGAAAAGAAACCGCCACCACCTCTGTATCTACCACTACTTTGTCCCCTTCTAATAAAGTCTCTAGATCTTTTCTTACTCTCAGTCTGCTTATCAGTGTTAACTGACTCTTCTACACGTCTCGCTGCCTCAAGAAACTCTCCGAATTTCTCTCTTTTTCTTTGTCCAAGAACAGATACAGTATGCCGAATTTCAGGCCTCAATCTCTCCTGGAACCTTCTACACTTTTCCACATCCTTTGGGACGAGCTGTGGATAGAAGTTTACCAACCTGGTGAAGTGTGCCTCATACTCTCCCACTGACATATTGTCTTGTCTGATATTTTGCAGTTGTCTTATCTTCTCACTCAGAAAGGTAGGTGGGTAGTACTTAAGATGGAATTCATCTACAAAATATTTCCAAGTCAGTACTGTGTTTCTCCTTTTATCTTCCACTCCACACCACCAGAATTCTGCATCACCTTTAAGAAAATAAACTGCATGATTGATTTGTCTTTCCTCAGACAGCTCCATCAGACATAACACTTTCTCAATCTGCCTCAGCCATTCATCTGCCACTGCAGGGTCCATAGTTCCTGTGAACTCAATACCTCCAAGCTTCTTAATGAGTTCATAGGATCTCATCAAATCCTTACTGCTTGAGGTAGAAGCTCGTCTATCTGTCGTGTATTTTTCCTTGGTCTCAAAAAACATCATGTACATTCTCGCTACCTCATCCACTTCTTCACCACCACCTGGACCCATCACCTGGGGATCAGGTCCAATGTGGCTCTCATCTTGGTCATCATGACAATGTCCTCATTCTGCCATCTACAATAGTATAACAGAACATTTCCTGTTAGAAAACTATAGTTAGAAGAAAGATACCTAAGTCCTAATCCTATTGGTCTCTTATCGTCCCCTGACCTTGACTTAGAGTAACTACATATTCAACCTATGGTCTGATACCAAAGTTGTTATGACGCCCCGATCCCTGAGCCATCTCTAATGACCCCGAAGAATGGGGAGTCACCCTCGGTAAACCACCATTAACTTTTTCTTTTCTTGGTCACTTAAAATTAGCTTAAAAGAAAAATATTTTAACTTAGAATAATCTAAAACTTTAATAACTGCGGAAGCAAACTTACTGTTTCTAAATCTTGAAAGATACCACAGAGTTTAAACAACATATTACAACTTACTTGCAGAATATAAAGTGCAGCAGTTAATTGAAAACTAAATTACAGATTAATTTACATTCTCTCTCTTTCTATCACACCATGTCCCAAGGACTGAGGGGAAAGGATTAAGAGACCTCTAACTAACTATGTACTACCTTCTATGTACTTGGGTGATACGGTCCTTCAGCTTCCTCATGCCGACATTGACCTGAAAATGTTTCAGTAGGTTGGTGAGCTACTGGCTCAGTGAATAGAATTTCACCCAACCATCGCAGATAACTCATTTATATTTATTATTTGGAATAATATGAAAGAAATACTACACTAAGCAAGTCTAAGAAATATAATTTAAACAACATAAGATGTCAACATCACATTATGATAATAATTGATGCAAAGTTGTAGATACAATTAGTTAACAAAAATTACTAAAATTTCACTTAAAGAACTACTGTTGTGAAGCTAACTCATATCTTTCTTGACTTTTTAAACTTATAAAAACTCTGTGAACCTGTATGAACATATTTTATCTTATGCCCTGATCATATGCAGTGTACTCTACATATGAAGACTAGTAGCGAACTGCGATCCCACCGTACAAGACTTAGCCGACACCCCAGGAAAGCTAAGTCTGACTGTTGTCCTGGTCTGCTGCAGGAACTCTGGCTCTCTGGCCTCGACATCCTATGGTGTCTTAAACTGGACTCCTCCTCTAAGCTGAGCACACAGACGGAGGGTCTGAGACGCTCTATGGGCCTCAACTTGGTACGCTCTGTGGGTACCTCTGGGTTACCACCGGGACGTCCAATTCATGTTGGGTAACCTATTTTCTCTTAGGAGACTTCCTCAAGGGCTTCATCTCCCCACACGCTCTGTGGGTGCATTTTGACCCCCGTATACTGGACGCACCGTCAGGGTAGATCGTTTCATCCCTAAGGTGCAGACCTCACATAAGTATTCTACGGTGTCAGAGCCCTTAATCTAATATTTTATTATTCTAGAAAATCTCTTAATACAATGCATCTCTCTCTAACTTGTTCTTGGTTTTGGTATCTCTATGGTATCTCGTCTATTTAATTATGATTCAAATCACAATACGATATCATTCTAGAATTGACAGAGCAGTATACTCAAGAACATTATAAATACTGAGTAATCCATATACCATACATGCTAACAGATTGAAAATTCATAAATAACCCAAACTTATGTCAATTTGGCACATATACACTGAATTCATGCAACTGAACATCTTACTGCACTGATAAGAGTAATCACTCACATATGAAAATTCATTAATAGTATTTGTCAATTATCTAAAATTTCTCAAAAAACGTGCACATTAACCCTAATCTTGGTTCATGAAATAGAGTTACTTACGTATCATAACACGAATTATTAACAATAATTGAGAATTCCTATTAATATCTCAGAGAAATGTGCCAATTCATGTAAATATTAATCCATTCACATTAAACATAACACGGAGCATGCAACTAGGGTTTCATTGAATATTTTCATGTTATCGTACTCTCTTTGAAATTGTGCATCTGATAATTTACTAAAATTGTATAACCTGGGTTTATACCCAAACTGTACTGATATTGGTCGCTTGATACTGATTGCGGTATTTAAACTGAGCAATTTAGGTTTTAATGAACCATGTAAATTCAATGGTCCAAATCACATTGTTTGGAAAATAAACTAGGTCATATAAAAGTGTCAATAAGTGATTTGTGAAATAAAATATCGGGCGTCACCAAATACTGCATTGTTATCTACAGAAAACGCACATTTAACCCAAAATTTCCAAACACCAGAGTTAAATCATGCTAGGTGAGTGAAATTCTACTCACAGCGGTTCAGGATGTCCGAATTTGTCCGGAAATACGTCCACATCCTGTTCGGGCAAATTTTAGTTTGTCTTCAACCTTGGATTACACTATTCACTAACCAGCAATCTGTTACGGCTCCTTCACGTATTGGTTGAAAACATACTCAATTGACGGTTGAATCGTGGCTATGGCTGCGATTTTGAGCATATAATGTCGGGCCGAGCTCGAGGACACCTTCCCCTAATGCTGGGCTCCCCAAGGTAGCCCTTGGTTGCTGCCGTATGCAGCAGCTAGCTGCAGCAAGCTTGACGTAGACCAAGCAGTAGGGTGGCAAGACTGCTGGCTAAGCTAGCATGGATGGAGTGGAGGAAGGGAGAAGTGAGGAGGAAGAAAGAAAGAAGGAAGAAGACCAGCGCCTTTGAATCGGCCAAGAAAACGGGTCGCGCTGCTACAGTGCACCGCCCAAATGAAACGATCGCTGCTGGAAGAAGATAAGGGAGAAATAAAGGAAAAAGGAAATTTAAAGCTAAAATTTGAAAAAATTGCATATCAAACCCCAGAAATTGAAATCGTCGTATCTTTTACATCGTAGGTCCAAATCAATCAATTTATTTTGCAACTTTTCAAGTGCGAGATCCTCTACAACTCCAAGACCTAAAAACATGCCAATTAGCTTGCCTCAGCTAATCAAAACTCTAATCACATCTTAAGCACTTACTTAACTTAATTAACTTGATGATGCACTAATCACCACATGAGCACTTAACTTATCTCAATTAACTTAATGATGTTGTTACAATGATACTTACTAGTTAACTGTGGTGTGGGTCATAACAAAAATGTAGTTTTCTACACATATTTCGAGGCAACTCCTAGAGTACTAGAGACACCAGAAAAGAGTTTCATTTGATGATTGCAAAATTCAAAGTAGACATAGATTGGAAGGTCTAGATCTACGTTGAGTGTTACAAGTTGAATATTTAGAACTTCTTCCATAATTGGTATAAACTTATAACCCTAATCTAGTTCTCTTGCATTAGACGAATCATGTTTGAAGGATTCTTGGGAAATTTTTTATTTCGCTACAATTTCAAGTCTCGAGATTCCTAAAGTGAAAGTAGAGCTACATCTAATTTTTCTTTATTTGATTTTTATATTATGACTAAATCTTTTGTTATAGGATGACAATAGTGTGTATATTTCATATTATGAAATTGATTAATGTGCAATTCCAATTAATTGGAATGCCCCGACTAATATCACCATGATCATATTATGATATGACGATATACATGTATATATATTCAAATACAAAGTGATTGGGTTTGTTTGGCGTGTAATGCATTACTATGGGCAAACACTAATTGTGATTGCTTTTATTATATGTGGTTGATTGTTTGTAATTTTTAGTATACTTTGCATGTTGTACCTTCTTTGATGATTGCAAATGTATGGATTCCCAACTATTCCCCTAATGTAACTTTGGTCTTCTCTTACATATGTGTAACAGTTTAGGATAGTATATGATATATGATATCCAACATAGTGGACATGAAGAAGGATGAATGCAAAACAATCATCAACAATGATGAATCATCCATAGTGGCCATCCATGATTGAAGAATCTAAGAGGGCTTATTATCTTTTGTGTGTGCATATGATGCATGAATCCTTATATCACCCCAATCTTCCATTAGCTTGGAAAGATTGTGCTAGGAGTCCATAATAGTTGCATTTTAATTATATTGCTCGTGATGATTGGATATGTATAAGTATTATATAAAATCTATTGTTAAATATTAAGCTTAAGAGTCTTTCAACATGAAATAACATCAAGGCCTTGGTCAATTTATGTCGGCTCTCTTGGATCAAAGGGATATAGAAGGGGGTTAATAGATATAAAAACACTCACACAAAAAATGTTAGACCTTCACATTACTTCAACTAGCACAATTGCAAATAGTGAATTTGATGGCAATCTAAACATACATAGCAAGGATGAGAGAGATTGAAACAAGTGCTAGAACAATCTATGTAGAGTGGTTCCAATCTCCAATTAGGAGAACTAAGTCCTCTACCTAGAGAGGTCAAGCTCTAGGATTTTACAACTCATGTATACTTATATTCCATTATAAGACATATAAGATGACCTTCCTTGTAACACCCCAATTTTCTTATCACATGAGCGGAAGCTAAATTTTTTCTTTTCACTGAGGACTGTTACTAACATGATATGCATTACAATAATGACAGATAAGAACCAGTACAGACCAATGTAAAAATGCATTCTCATAAATTCTTAGAAAAGAAACTCTATTAAAAAAACTTTATACCGTGATACTACCTTATACAAATTTCATGTCAAACATGGGACCATTTAGATGATGCCCCACCAAGCAAACCTCCTAAAGTTATAGTTGCATCCTCTTTTCATGACTATCTCCTGAAGTTCTGTACCTATAGACATCTCGTCCATAGCCATGCACAAAGGGAAACCTAGGTTAGAGTAAGTCGCATTGAATTTCAAATAAAATAAATATAAATATGCGATAACTAAAATCTGAATTAACATCTAAAAGTTATAACTTATACTGAATCGATGTGTCTTTTATTATGTCTTTTATCTGATTTGTGGCCACCATTATATGATAAGTCCTCCTTTATTGACACTGAATATCCTCTATGGTGCAACACACCCTCTGTTGGCACGACATGCCCTCTATCAACACCGAAGTGTCCTCTATGGTGCAACACACCCTCTGCTGGAACTGTTTGCCCTCTGTGACACCCGTAGTGTCTGACGCAGTGTGCCCTCCCAATCATCTCAGGATTCTCTGCTGAGGACTTATCCTATAATGTATAAGTAATGTTCTAATGTAATTTTTCTATCTCTATTCTTAATTTCTTATTTTGATTCTTAATCTCTTATCTATGAATCTAATCTTAGTTTCTTATCTCTGAATCTGAATCTCTCATCTCTGCATATGTTCTTAATTTCTATATCTGAATCTGATATATTATCTTTGTATCTATATCTCTATTCTTAAATGCTAAACTAAATCTAACTCTGGATTTATAATATGATGATCTTATTATCTGATAAATCTTAATCTGAAGTATTTTTTTCACATGAGGACTTAACATAATTCTAATATCATATGTTAGACATCTGAGTTTAACGTATTAATAAAATAAACTAAAATGAGCATAATATACTATAAAGGTCAAATATTTGAAATATGGTGATTTGTCAACATAACTTAAACTTGATGAAATCT
Organism: Alisma plantago-aquatica; assembly: GCA_963693085.1. Classification (NCBI taxonomy): domain Eukaryota; kingdom Viridiplantae; phylum Streptophyta; class Magnoliopsida; order Alismatales; family Alismataceae; genus Alisma; species Alisma plantago-aquatica. Next base: position 1,364,241,774 of record OY856412.1, on the reverse strand, counting down.
GATTTCTCAAAACATGATAGGATATGAATTATGATAGTCTAAAAGTAACTTAATCTCTAAGTTACTATATAGGGATGTGTAGGCTAAATCATAATAATAATGAAATTCAAAGGACATGTCATGTTGGGTTTTAGAGGAGGCGAAGAAGGCAGCGGAAACAAAAAAATTATCCCCAAACCCAGTATAAAGGAATCGCGTCAACGTCTATACAATAGGAAGGATGGTTTGTAGAGACATACCTTGTCCTGAGGCTTGCTCGGTGAAGTTACCTCACGGATTGCACGGTCTTCACCTCCAGTCTTGGACGGTGTCTGTGCAGCTCCTGGTCTCACTGGGACTGTCAGGATTGACAATTGTCCTCTGAGCGGCATAAGTCTCCCGCCTTTGTAGTAGTCCACACAGACCACCTAGAACTCTGATCACCTTGTCGCACAAGGAACCAGAAGGAGTCATACCCTTCTGTTGGCGTACTAGTCACTGACACACTCTCTTGCTACCAGTCACTTTTCTGCAATTGTCTTTCCCTTGCTGTGCCTCCCTTGTCGGGTAGCACTTGCTCGGGCTCTCCTGGTTACCACAACCAGAGAGAACGACAACTTTGCAAAGCAACTGGTGTTCTGAGTTGTACTATCTGAGAAGCCCCTAATACCCCTATATATAGGAGGGTCATGGGACAGGGTTCTCTACCCCAGTCAATGCGGGATTAAAGCAGGAGTAGAAGGGTTCGATATTTTCCACAAAATCTGACAAACTGCGCCAGTTGAACCGATTAGTTCATCCCTGAAGTGATCGTCTGGGCCCTTGAGCCGATCGGTTCAAGCACGAGCCAATTGATGCATGGTCCTGGTCCAACTCAAAATCACTTTCCATGTTTGTTTTCAACTGATCAACTATTAGTCCTTGTCCAAATCAAATTTGAACAAGTGAAACAAACTCGGTTGGTCACCCGACCAGTTCAACAATGTGAACCGATCGGTTCATTGACCTGAGCCGGTCGGATCACCGGCATGAGCCGATCGATTCATCTTTATGAGTCGATCAGTTGGGGCAGAAGATCAGTCAATTGCAGTTTCAATCAATCTAATAATCTAATCATCTGATCCAACACCTTGAACACTATGATTTTGAGCTATCAATAGATTGGGTGTTTAATTGAACTACTAAACTCCTTTAGTAATCAATCCAAATAAGATTTATGGAGAAACTCCTCTTCCAGGAACATGTCCTAGTGTGTGTGACCCTGCAGGTCCATTTCACGTTGGCAGTAAAAGTCCATAACACTTATGACTTCACAAGCAAAGAGTGGTGCCTAGTCACACATCAGTGCTACCCAAGTGAAATAGAAAGTTGGAGAACAACTTTCAATCCTACAATCCGTGAATGGTGTTACATTGAATGTATAATTCCTTTGTCACTAATGTCCTGAATGAACTCAAGGCATGGTACAGTCATCCTTTCAACGTTCATCCATTTCCTTGATCTCAGAGCAGACTGGGTGAGATGTGTGTGATATCAATATCACATAATGATTCACATAGGCATGTGCATGCCTTTCTCAATCCTACTCATCAAGTGGTAATGGACATCAAACTCCATTGGGAGGGACAAATCCCATATCTATCACTCACCCCTCAAAATCCCCATGTGTCAAAGTCACCCAATCATCACCTTTATAACAACCCATGTTTTAGGACTGCATTTGATGATGTCAAAGTGTACCCAACGACATGTGTTGAGTGTAGTGATTTCAGGTCGAAGAATCACACTCACCACCATCACTATGAGAGATGACTATGATTACCTAATCATGGTTCCATGTCTCCCTCTCACAGTGGGTCTGTCCGGTACACTTGTTCTCTAACAAGTACCTATGTGCTTGGTTTGATATCACTCTATCATGACTAATGAGATTTTGTCATCAACCAACACACAATCTAGTCTTTAGTGTTATTGATGTCTATGGTTATTTCCACAATAACAACTGACTAGGGACAAAACAAGAATGTATACTCTTAACATCTGTATGATCTCATTGTTTAGGTCCTGAACCTAAAAGCATACGTCATCGAGTAAAACAATTCTTTAGACATCTATCATGTTACACTATCATCTCAGAAATAGTTAAAACATATAGATCAGAAATTGCCTTTATTATTATTCAAATCATCATACGTCATCGAGTAAAACAATTCTTTAGACATCTATCATGCTACACTATCATCTCAAAAATAGTTAAAACATATAGATCAGAAATTGCCTTTATTATTATTCAAATCATTTACAAAGTATCCCATTACAATCATCACATGATTTTCTCTATGGGCATACATACCAACAGACTCCCACTTGTACTTAGAGCCAGTCACCTAGGAACCTCAGTCCTTGTGATCTAGCATGACCATCATGCTTCTGCTGAGAAAGGGCCTTAGTCAGTGGATCATCTATGTTGTCTTCAGTTGGTACTTTGCAAATCTTCAAATATCCTTGCTATACAATCTCTCGTATGAGATGGAAGCGTCGTAGTAAGTGCTTGGATCGTTGATGTGATTTGGGCTCCTTATTTTGAGCAATAGCTCCATTATTGTCACAATAAAGCTCAATTGCATCACAGCTACTGGGAACTACACCAAGTTCAGTGATGAACTTCTAGATCCACACAACCTCCTTTGTTGCATGTGAAGCAGAGATATACTCGGCCTCTGTAGTAGAATCAGCAACTGTTTCTTACTTGGAACTCTTCCAGCTCACAGCTCCATTGTTTAGGTAAAATGCAAATCCTGATTGCGATCTATAATCATCTTTATTGGTTCGGAAGCTTGCATTGGTGTAACCCCTTACTACCAATTCTTCTTCACCGCCGTATACAAGGAACTGATCCTTAGTTCTTTACAAGTACTTGAGGATGTTCTTTACGGCTGTCCAGTGAGCCTCCCCGTGATCTGACTGGTACCTACTCATCATGCAGAGAGCATACGAGACATTTGGGCGTGTGCACAACATAGCATACATGATGGATCCGATGGATGATGCATATGGGATCCCATTCATACACTCTCTCTCTTCATAAGATTGGGGACATTAAGCTCTAGAGATGGTGACTACATGTAGCATGGGAATGTTGCCTCCCTTTGAGTTCTCTATGCTGAACCGCTTCAACACTTCGTCAATGTATGTGCTTTGACTTAGTCTGAGAAGCATTTTAGATCTATCTCTATAGATCTTAATACCTAGAATGTAGGATGCTTCTCCTAAGTCCTTCATTGAGAAAGTATTCCCAATCCAAGTCTTTACCTTCTCTAAGGCTGTGACATCATTCACCATCAATAGTATGTCATCGACATACAATATGAGGAATGTGGTCGTGCTCCCACTATCCTTCTTATACACACAAGGTTCATCTTCATTTTGAATAAAGCCAAGCACTTTGACTTCCTCATCAAATCAAAGATCCCAACTTCGAGACGCTTGCTTCAATCCATAGATTGACCTTTGTAGCTTACAGACTTTATTGGTATTCTTTGGATCTACAAAACCTTCACATTGTGTCATGTACACATCCTCATTTATATTCCTATTAAGGAATGCGGTTTTAACATCCATTTGCCAAATCTCATAGTCATAGTAAGCCGCAATAGCAAGCATGATCCTGATGGACTTAATCATGGCAACTGGAGAAAAAGTTTCGTCATTGTCAACACCTTGAACTTGTCGGAAACCCTTTGCAACTAATCTGCCTTTATAAGTTTTCACATTGCCATCCATGTCGGTCTTCTTCTTGAAGACCCACTTGCACCCTATGGGTTTTACCCCCTCAGGTGGTTCCACCAAAATCCATACTTTGTTGGAATACATGGATTCCATCTCGGATTTCATGGCCTCAAGCCATTTCTCAAAATTTGGTCCCTCCATAGCCTTAAGATAAGTAGTTGTATCATCATCTATGATCAACTCATCGCCTTCCTTAGTCACAAGGTATACAAACCTTTCAAGTTCAAGGCGTGTCCTACTAGATCTACGAAGTCCTTGTGTTACTTGAGGAGACTGAGATTCCACAACACTTTGTGAATCTCTATGTTCCTCTTGTACATCCACTAGTTCAATGTTTTCTTGTTGGGCTTGAACCTCTTCAATCTCTATTTTCCTCCCATTGTTTCCTTTGGAAATAAATTCCTTTTCTAGGAACACAGCATCCCTGGCAACAAACACTTTGTTGTTAGTTGGGTGGAATAATTAATATCCCTTAGTTTCCTTAGGATATCCAATAAAATAACATTTATCAGATCTAGGGCCTAGCTTGTCAGGAAACATTTTCTTGACCTATTCCTCACATCCCCAAATCCTCATAAAAGATATATTGGGACGCTTCCCAGTCCATATCTCATATGGTGTCTTTTGAACCGATTTAGATGGTACTCGATTAAGTGTAAACGCAGTAGTTTCAAGAGCATGACCCCAGAAGAAAATCGGAAGATCAGCAAAACTCATCATTGATCGCACCATGCCCAGTAATGTGTGATTCCTTATTTCATACACACCATTATGATGTGGTGTTCCAGGCAGAGTCCATTGTGATACGATACCACAGGCTTGCAAAAGGTCCTCAAACTCTTGGCTTTAGTATTCTCCACCTCAATCAGATCGAAGTGCTTTAATACTTTTACCAAGTTGGTTTTGTACTTCATTCATGAAATCCTTGAACCTTTCAAGGATTTCTAACTTATGTTTTATCAAGTATACATTGCCATACCTACTGAAGTCATCAGTGAAGGTAATAAAGGACTGACACCCATTTCTGGCATTATTTCTAAAAGGCCCACATACATCAATATGTATGAGTCCTAATAGATCACTAGCTCTCTCACCTTTACCTGAAAAGGGAGTCTTGGTCATCTTGCCCAACAAACAATATTCACATGTCTCTATTGATTCATAATCAAAAGAGTCTAGATAACCATCTTTATGGAGTCTAGAAATGCACTTCTCATTTATGTGCCCTATACGACAATGCCAAAGATACGTTTTGTTTGAGTTGTTGAGTTTTTTCCTTTTGGTGTTTACATTGTATATTCTTATCTCTAGATCTATCAAGTATAGACCATAAGACATTGGGGCACTGCCATAAAGGATCCCATCTTTTGAAATGGAACATTTTCCATTCTTAATGAGAAATTCAAAACCATCCTTGTCTAAACAAGAAACGGAAATGATATTCCTATTTATGGAAGGTACATAATAACAGTTCTATACTCTATTATTAACCCACTAGGAAGAGTTAACTCATAGGTTCCTACGGCACTGACGGCAACCCTTTCCCCATTGGCAACACGTAGTTCAACCTCGCCTTTCCCCAAAACCCTACTCCTTTTAAGATCCTTCACATTTGAACAAATGTGAGATCCACATCCGGTGGCCGAGTGTGACACCTATATCAACTGGAGCCTGAGGAAGAAACACATCAAGGACAACAAGCCCCCCCAACAACCAAGGGTGAGTACCGCCATTGAAGTAAGCAACACCTCCTATCATCCCCACCCAGGTCACCGGACAAACCCTGATCACACCATTGCCAAACCTTCAGGAGATGAAGTCCTAATCAGAACAGATACCCAGGAACACCCATTCATGTCGACATCCTTCAATGTAGGATCCAAAGATAACCCATCTACAAACTATATGAAATATAGAAGCCTGGCCAAGGACTCACCGGACATCTATCTAAGGAACCGGAAGATAACACATGCGGGAGACCCAGGGAGAGCCACAATGAGAAAGCATGGAAAAACATCTCTACTCCAGGATCTCAAGAAGGAGGCACAATCTATGGGGTCGTCTACCCTTGACGAAGGTGATAAATGAACCTCATAAGTTGGAATGTTCAGGGTATCTGTGACGATGATACCCAAAACTCAATCAAGGAACTCGTCAGAAGATATAGCGTTTCGGTCATTAGTTTGTATGAAACCCGATGCAGTGGAGATAAAGCAACGTCTATCATCAAATGACTTGGATTCCCTCATTCCCACTGAGTTGAAGTAGTAGGGTTCACTAGTGGTATATGGGTACTTTGGAAGGCATGCATCAACCTTGAGGTCATTGCTTCCCACAAGCAATTCATCCATTGTATGGTAGAGCATCAGTTCGTTTGCACCTTCGTTTACAGAGGCACAACAAGGAACAACAGGCATTTCTTATGGCATCATCTCCTAGACATGTCCTCTACCATTAATTGCCCTTGGGTGGTAATTGGTGACTTCAATGCAATCATGTACCAATCTGAGAAGTTTGGAAGCCCCTTCTTTGACAAAGCAAGCAGTAAGGAGTTCATCGATGCCATGACCCAATGCAAACTCTCTGACCTCGTGTTCAATGGAGCACGTACCACTTTCAGACGTGGCCTGCTGCATGAAAGGCTTGACAAAGCCATGGGCAATGAGCCTTGGATGGAGAAATCACACACCAATCTGGTCCAGGTACTTGAACGGAACAACTTCGACCATGCACCACTTCTACTCTCTGACACTACATACAAACGTAGAGTTCTATCACACTGTAAGGCCTTTGCAATATGGGAGGAGATTACTGGCTTCAAAATTTTCATTTCTACTAATTGGGACACCTGATCCCCCTTCAACCAAGCCAGCGTTGGTTTCCTAACCAAGGCGGTCGCATGAGACAAACACGAGTTAAGGAAATGCCAAATGAGAGGAGGGGTGGAATCTTACCATCAAAGTGAGATTCAAAGAGTCATCCGTGAAGCAAATTCCTCTCTTGCTACCATCACAGAGACTCGCATCATGAGGGGCAACATTGCCAAGGTGAGAACACTATTCCCAGTTGGTTGTAGTTTTCTCTCTAACCATGAACAGGTGGAAGGTGGATGAATTTGCTGGGGCTATGACCCTAGGGTTTGGGAGGTGGAGGTTATCTTTTCTACTCCCTAGACAATCACTACATGCTGCCACAACAAAGGAGGGGCAGACTTATCTATCACTGTGGTGTATGGACACACAACAACAAGCGAGCGGAGACACCTATGGTCCAACATCAATGACATATCCAACATGGTGAGCGGGCCATGGTTACTGATGGGGGACTTCAACTACACATGATTCACTTGGGAAAAGAAAGGAGGTAGTGAACGTGGCCTACGAGCTATCTTAGATTTCAACGACGCCTTAGCCACTTCTAGCTTGATGGAACTCCCCATGCAAGGGGGGACATCACGTGGACCAACCTACAAGACGAAGACATGAGGGTAGCTTGCAAGCTTGACCGCGTGCTGGCCAATGACCCATTCACACAACTGTTTGTGAATGTTGCGGTAAGCTTGACCTTCTCTGCAGCGATCAGCGATCACGCAGCACTGGTGATACAGCTTCTTGGCACACCGGTGACCACTCGCAAGAAGAAACCATTCTGATCTCTCAACTACTGGTTAGAGTGGGATGGTTATGACCAAGTGCTCAAGGAAGGATGGGACCTCCAAGTATAAGGAAATCGTATGTTCGTTATGGCTAAGAAGCTCCAAAACACAAAGAAATGCATTAAGAGATGGGCTGCAGAAAAGTGCAACGTAGTCAAACTCAAACGGGATGCTCTTCACGAGTTTGAGAATGTTAGCAAAGAACTTCAACATCAACCTATGAACCAAGAGTTGATTGAAGCGGAAAGGGACCTTCGCACCCGGTTGGAGGCGTTGGCTAGAGCAGAAGAAGGCTACTTCTACCAAAGGAGTCACACGAGGTGGATTAATGATGTGTATCACAACACTTCCTTTTACCAAGGTGCGATGAAGAGGAAGATAATCAAAGACACCATCCACAAACTTATCTCTGATGATGGATGGAAAGTGAGTGTGCATGATGACCTATGCACAGAGGCGGTACAATTCTTCACCAACCTATACAATGGATAGGGAGGCACATACAACCAAACCACGATGAAGCCAGTACGCATTCTTACCGAGGCACAAAAGGTGAGTCTTTGTGCCAAGGTTTCACCTCTTGAAGTGAAGGAGGCGTTATGGTCCATAGGAGTGGACAAGTCCCCGGGCCCGGATGGTTTCAACACCAAATGGTACAGAAATGCATGGCCGGTCATATGCAATGATGTATACAATGCAATTCTTTGGCTTGCAAAAGAAGGAAGCACGATGTGTGAATGTAACCATGCATTCCTAGCCCTCATTCCTAAGACAACGATGGCCTCCTCTATGAGGGATTTTCGCCCAATAGCCTGTTGTGGTGTTTTATACAAGATTTGGGCAAAATTCTTGCATCTAGGCTCAAGGTGGTGCTTCCCACACTTGTTTCACAAAACCAAGGAGATTTTATTCTAGGTCGTAACATCAGTGATTGCGCTCAACTTGTTGGGGATTTTCTCCATGGGTTTGAGTTGAAGAGGAACAAACCGAAGGTGTGCATCAAGCTCAACATCTCCAAAGCCTATGATCATGTCGTATGGGCAAGCCTATGGGCACTATTGGAGGACTACGGCTTCCCAGAAACATGGATATGATGGATAAAGGAGTGCACCCAATCTGCCTCCTTCTCGGTGTTGGTCAATGGACAGCCAAGCGGCTTATTCACAAGCAATAGGGGTCTAAGGCAAGGTGATCCGCTATCACCGTTACTCTTCACCCTTGTTATGGAACAGCTCACGCTCATTCTAGAAGATATGGAAAGAAGGGGCAGCCTCAAATCTTATAAAGTGAGACGCACATCGGTGCTTTCCCACTTAATATTCGTCGATGATGTCCTCATGTTCTTAGATGGGACATTTGCGAACCTCCGAGCAGCAAAGGAAGGACTTGAGAAATTTGCTACTATTACTGGGTTACATGCCAACCAAACTAAATCTATGGTGTTTCTTTCAAAGACGGCCAGACACACGAGTGAGCTACTATCTTCAGCCATTGGCATGCCCATCCATGAGCTCCCGTGTACTTATTTGGGGTTTCCTCTCACTGCTGGGACGGTCTATGCTAGACACTATGGTGCATGCACGGACAGATTGAGGGTGATGATTGACAGATGGCCACTCCATCGTATGTCCTTTGCGGGCAGAGTGGCTCTTACGAGAGCCAACATCATGGGACTTATCACCTTTTGGGTCATGCAAGGCCACATACCCAGTGTTGTTTAAGATACACTCCAGACAATTGTTTCCCATTTTCTATGGGGTGGTAAAGCGCATACTATATCTTGGGAGAAGATGGTCTACCCAATCGAAGATGGCGGACTTGGGCTTAAAAATTTCCAAGACTTGGCGAAGTGGGTAATGAGAAAGAAAGTGGACAAGTTTCTCACTAACACCGACTCGGTCTAGACACGATGGATGAGGAGACATTATGGGCACTCGCTAGATGTACAACACCCTATGAGACAAGGCTTCTCATGCACATGGAGGAGAATGGTAGAGGAATATATAAATTGCCAAGCCCTATACTCACTCAATGTCAGAGGTGAACACTTGCGTAGCGAGACATTCCCTGATTTCTGGCAAGCTGTCCGCCCACGCAGGCCCGAGTGTAAGTTTGCCAAAGCACTCTGGCATACGCTTTGCATTCCCCGATGGGCAACTACAGTCCACAAGGCGCGTAACAATGGACTACGCACGGTGGATCGTATTTTGAGATGGAGTGAGGACTATGACACATCGTGCTCGCTATGTAATGGTGGTGAAGAATCATCATCGCACCTATTCTTTCAATGCCCATATACATCTGTTGTATGGTCCACACTCATGAGGGTCCATCAGGGAGTCATGGATCTGAATCCTTGCTCACAACAGGACACCGCCACTCATTAGAGCGATGCACACACGAGGGATCTTGTGTTCCTTGCACTTGTTGCAGCTATTTACTTTGTTTGGATGGAAACAAATAAAAGAAAACATGGAGAACAGGGACAACCTTGTGCTACGCTAGTAGCACAGGTTAGGAGGTCGGTGAGGAACGTACTGTTTGCACACCCAGCATGGAAGGAACAACTACCACGCGGGCTTGCCATTGCATGGGATGTCCACTGAAGTAAAGATGCCGGATGAGGCCAGGTGGGGCGTCACAAATACATCCTAGTCTTGGTATCCGGCTTGAGTTGTTTTGGATGCAAACATGCTCGCGTGCATGAGGGGTATGACTGTGTTCACTTGTGTCCATCTTACCAGTAAGCTCATTCTGTGGATTTTGTGACCGGGCAGCCTCTATAGAAGGACCTGGAAGATTGATTGTGATACAGTTTTATTAGGTACTTTGTACAACTCACCTCCCGTATGTGCTAATTGCCCGGAACAACCCTAGGTTGGATAGGCACAGTTAGTAAACGGGGGTGAGAGTTGGCCTCAGGGCACATTTTTGGGTTTGTTTCCATTTTTTAAACAAGTCTTTGTATGAGCACTTAGTTTTAAGGGTTGGGGGTTTCCCAAGCCCTTCTCGAAATAAAATTCCCCAATATTCGAAGGATCTTTTGAATTTATAATGGCCCCTATACCGGCACATCCACACAGACTAGAATATACTACAAGCACACATGATGAGAGAGAAATAGAGCTATGTTAGGTTAAGTTATGTTCCTAAGGTGGAGATTAGGGTTTTTATGATTTAAAGTTGGTTTTGGTTTTATTACACTAATGTTTCAAGCAAGGCAACAAGAAAGGAAGCTAAACAAGCAAAACCCTAATATAACCTTAAACAAGTTAAGTCTAGTTAACAAATAAAGGCAACTAAGCAAGAGCAAAATACTAAAACTAAGTTATAGTAGTGTTCTGAAAAGCGGTAATCGGTGTACAGGTAGACAGGGTACCGAATAGAGTATATATGATATGCGAGGGTATATGCGGTTTTGAATTTTTTTTATAAATTAATTATATATTTACATAAATTTATATATTGACCATATATAATTTGATATATAAAGGGAACAATCATAAATGGGGATATAACAAAAAATGAAATTTCATTTGAATATTAACTAAGAAATAAGCATGATTGAAGATGAAAATAATTTAAATAACACATCCCAAAAGGTTCATAACAAGTAAACAACAAGCACCAAATAACCAAGAAACTCATGTCCAAATCACAAAGTAGTACATCAACAATCCACACAAGGTTATCAATACAAACCTAATCAATGTAGCCATCTTAATCCTCAAACTTAGTAAAAACATGCTCATCTTCATCATCAGTAGACAACTCCTCCAGAATATCGTTTTCATCAATTTGGGGCAATGATGTAGAAGTAGAAGCTCCTACAGCAGCATGTGTTTGTACACGGGTAGCCCTAGCTTGGAGAACATCAACAACTCCTGTTGTAGCCGCTACATTACCCCGTGTAAGTCCATCTCTGCCAGGGACCTCATCATTTTCTGTTGTATCATCTCCTATCCACTCCATGGCATGTGTTCTACCACTTATTAGAAGAGGATCTTTGTCCTTCCTTTCCCGTTGCTCTTGTAGCTTGGCATTAAACTGGACATAGACCAAGTCATTAAGTCTTTTGACTTCAGGTTTGTTCCTCTTCTTAGTGTGAATCTGCCATTTCAAAGCATGGACTACTTAGAGGGGAATAATATGCATATTTAAAAGTAATCAATTGATCTAATATATAAGTAGTCAAGTACCCCTTCAAAAGTACTCCAATTCCTCGCACATCCAGAGGAGGAGGAAGTTAGGATGAGAATTTCGATGGCCATTTCTTGCAAATGTGGTGATGTTCCACCATGTAGATGCCACCACATAGTTTTATATATATATATATATATATATATATATATATAATAGTTAGTTTAGAATCATTTCACCATTATCCTAATATTCAAAATAAAGTAAGGTTTATATACCTAGTTTGTACTCATCATCATTGACCAAACACTGTCTCAAAGCTAATGGCTTTCCAAATGAGCCTAGCTTCATCATATAGGAACCCAACTCTATCATGGTAATCTTGTCATGAACAACAACATCTGGGAAAAAGGTCTCAATGCACCTAATCAAGCTATCCATCAAATTTGGATGTTTTTCAATCTCATCTTGATGTTTGTAGAAGTAATACGGGTTCAGGTAGTAGGAAGCCTTGTGAAGGGGACTATCTAATCTGTCTTTATTTTTTATGAGAATGACATTGATGAATGGTCTATAGGTGACTTCAACTCCCCTAAAGAGGGTCATGATCTCTTGTTTAGCAGCTTCTAATCCACCATATACAAATCCCATTGAAGGCTTCTTATCACCATCAACAATTCTCAATAAGTGGATCAAAGATGTACACACTTTGATGGCTAATGAAACTTGATTCCAAAAAGTTGGATCCAAGACCGTTGATGTAGCTTTGAGACCTGCTCTTATTTTGGACCACTTTCATTGGCCCCATTCATTAGATGTGAACATAAGCCTCAACTTGTCTTTCTTCTCAGTCAGACTTTGCAATGCCAATAAAGAAGTAGCAAACCTAGTTACTCTAGGTCTTAAAATTTCCCCCTTTTCAGTGAATTCGTGCATCAAACTCAAGGTTTTTGTGTGAGAATAAATGAAGCAAATCAGCTCCCTTGCCTTCTTTATGGCAGCCTTAATTCTTTGCTCTTTGCCAAATTCCTCAAGTATCAAATCAATGACATGAGTCGCACAAGAAGTCCAGAAAATGTGAGGATACTTATCCTCCAACGTTCTACCCGCTGATACATTTGTTGAAGCATTATCTATAACAATTTGAATCACATTCTCTAAGCCAACCTCTTGAATGCATCCATCAACAAAAGACATAATTTATTCCCCTATGTGAGACTCAACAGAGGTGTCAATTGCCTTCAGAAAGGAAGTGCCTAATTCACAATTCACAAGAAGATTCATCAAGCTCCCGCTTCTCCTATCACTCCAAGCATTTGTCATAATTGTGCACCTGTATCTCCTCCACATTTCTCTTTGAGGTTGAAAATCATTTTTTGCCTTATCAACCTCCACTTTCAACAAAGATTCACTCACCTCATAGTAAGAAGGGGGCTTGAGGTTCTTTCCATATTGCCCAATCACCTGGCACATTGATAAAAATGAATTGTTACAAATTGCATTAAAAGAAATTCCACACCTATAGACCCACCTAGCAATATATTGATTCACCTGCTCTCTTTGTTTTTTATCTATAGACTCCTTTATCCCTACTTGGAGCATTGAAGAATCTGAGCTAGGAATAGTGTGATGCCCATCAATATCATTCACCTTAGCCATTGCAATGTTAACTTCTTCTCGCACAACTGTAGCCCTTTTTGACTTTTCATCCTTCTTTTTACGTATTTCCTCCATGTTCTGCCTGATCTTCTATTTGATTTCATTGTCAACTTCAGGGCATGTTGAGACATTGCCCTTTATGTGAGCTAAGTGTTGCTTCAGGCGATTCACACCCCCTTGATGTCCTTCCCGCATAAAGAACAAACAACCCAGCTTGAATTGTTTTTATCGTTGAGGAAGTCGTATTTCCATGCTGGATCAGTTGACCCAGGTGAAATTAGACGCGACTGGGTGTGTTTGATTGGGTGTTAATCCCTATTGAGGCTGACCCAAGACTCTCCATGATTGCTCTAGAGACAATAAACAAAAGACATCAAACAAATAAACAAATTCAAATCATGCAAATAGCCAACAAACAACCAACCAAATACTATACGAACAACAATAAAGAGAACTGGAACTACATAGCATACGAGCATGCTATTATATGAGCATTAAATATTATATGTATAGCAAATCAGAAATTAGGCTTATATGATGAAGAGGAGTTAGAAGAAGAAGAGTTAGAACATGATGTCATGTTTGGTTGTATAAGAAAAATGGAAGAGGAAGAGAGCATTACTGACATGGGAGGGGGAATAAGAGAAGCATTACGGTGAAGAAGAGAAAAAACATGAAACTTGGAAGTTTGTTACTCATTCAAGTTGAAGGAGGTGACAGAATATAAAAGAATAGATGACGGATTAGAGGGTTAGAGATCGGAGAGGAAATAAGGGAAGTGGAAAACGCTATTGATTAACCCAAAAAAAGAACAACGTACCTATGGTTGTAAATGAAGAGTCTTCATCCAAGGTTGAAGAAGGCCCGACCAAGCTTGAAGATGATGCGGTCAAAGTTTGAAGAAGACGCTGCCCAAGCTTAGAGAAGTCATCGTCCAAGCAATCAAGGGAGAGGCACCGCAGTTCTTGAGGGAAGCCGCCACACTGCTTGAGGGAAGCCGTCACACCTTGAGGACAACCACCGCACTACTGGAGGGCAGCCGCCGCACGGAGAGCGTCCTAGCAGTCTAGCACCAGAAGGGGTCACCGCAAGGATCACGACACCTAGAGAGAACGTTGTAGCAGTTAGGGTCTCAGTAGAGGGGAGTCATCGCCTGCGGAAATCGTTAAACCTGTGCGTTGGGGTTTCTTTGGGTATCAGGGGTATTGTGAGGTTTATTTGTCATCTGGGGTATAAGAGCCTGAGACTAGTAAATTAAAAAAATGAGGCTTGTTTGAAAAGTGGTGAATAGTCAGCCGCATATGCGGGTTTTTTACTATTTAATCGGGCTGAGCCCGCTTGGAGGGGCGATTCACTATATGTGCAGTGGCCCATGGACTGAACCGCTTATTCAGCCACATATGCGACCGCACAGGCCGATTTCCTGAACACTGAGTTATAGTAGCTACGAAAATTAGATACCAAAGAAATTAAGAACCTAGATTAGCACTAACTAGAAAGATTAACACTAACAAGTTCAAAAGAGCACTAACTACTCTAGAAAGATGTAACTACCCAAAATAAGAAAATTAACTAACAAAGCAAATAAAGAAATTAACTAAACTAGAACAAACTAGCTAAGAGAGGAAATGAGGGGTTTAATGCAATTTTATGGTGAGGTGGGCCATTTGGGGATGTTACTAGGGTTCCAGTTGGGGGAGTATAAAACATGCAAATCTAATGTATAGAAGTGAGATCACCTCTCTATTAAAAATGGTAAATAAAATCCAATAAATAGCAGTGGAAGTTAAAACTTTAACTATATTCAATTTAGTAAAGAGTGCATCAAAAATTTCCCAATAAGGGTGTACATGCTTTATACAAAAAGAGGATCTAAGTAGAGGGAAACTCAACTACATCAATATGTCTCCAATAAAATAACTTAACAATTACTCAATTATGGAAGGGCAAACTCCTTTCCTAGTCTTAGGTTGGTTCACCATTCTCCTGTTGCACATTCTGATCCTAAACCTGGGTGGTTGGGGTCACCCAGTAAGAGGAGAGAAAATGTATGCATCATTTAAAGGAATAAGGGAAATCAAAAACTAAAGCATGAAATGATAAAGATTTACTATGCTAAGAGCGTCAAGAATATGAGGCAAGTAAATAAATAAGAATTCTGCCAGTTTAAGTAATAATAAGAGTGCATGCATGATTAAATATGACTACATTAAGCTAACATAGGGTTGAGGCACCTACCTAACCTCAACCAAAATGAATAGGCGATGGAGAGTGGTCACATTCCCAAACACCTACAATATATATATATATATAAGTGGGGAGAGTGGTCACATTCCTAGGGCTCATGCCCAAACTATGGGTGGTTTGTACTCATGTACACTACATTAGTTAATTAGTCATTTACATCATCATGCTAAAATTGTTCAATGGCAAGTTTATGCAATTGTTAACTTTAGCAAGTGGGGTCCAAGACCCTAGAATAATTGAAGTAAAAATGCCACAAGAAGGCAATAAAGAGAATAAAAGGCTAAGCAATGCCTCATTGGAAAAATAGGATTGGATATCAAATTCCCAACTGAACGACAAGTGTTCAAACTCATAAATAAATAGGGTTACACATACATACCTTACTTGAGATTCCTATAGAAGACCTTTCATCAATTAAATGTGTCCAATGTCACTTTTGTCCTAGATACAAGTTTATACACATGGATTAGGGTTTATGAATCATATTATGTGAGAAACCCTAATTTTGGACCTTCTATGAAAACCATAGATTTAGGACTCAAAACAAGGACCAATCGATTACTTGAATTCTCCTAATTAAGAAAACATATTTATTTCTTAAATTTGGAGTTAAAATGAATTAGTTATGTATTTTTAAGGTTTTTATATAATTAATATGATATTTATAATAAACTTTGGAATAGGGATGCAAATTGATACTTAAAAACCATAAATTCAGATTCCTTGTGAAAAATCCTTTCCAACGAGTATTTATTTATAGTTTTCAGATAATCCTACGATTACTAAGAATTATACAAAATTGACCAATCAGAAAATAGGAAAATATAGTATGGCAGTCATTTAAGTCAGATTATGAACCGATGTAAATAACTGGAGAATGGACAGTAAAACCTAGATGTGGGTGACACACTAATCAAGCACATGGGGGTAAAATCGTCATTTCACATGAAACATGTATCTGCGCTACTAAATCAAAATTGATGTGTGTGGATTCCCTAAAATGCCCTTGTAAACGAGATTGTTTGATTTATTTTGTGGGGGTACTAAGGTCATTTGATGACCTGGGATCTTCCCCATTTGTGAGCTGCAACTATGGCATGAGCACGCTTACTGGATATAAATCTTATGATCATAGCTCAAGAAATTCATTTGTTCGAGGGAAGCTGAGGGCATAGATGAGTTCGTCTTGATCTTATGAGGTCAGGGATCCCAAGAAAAGGTCGAGAGGACCATGAGTTGCTGGTTAAAAGCAAGGGGGGCGAAGGTGAGACCGGGGTCCAAAACTAAGGAAAACAGCCCGGAACAACTAAGTGGTCGTTAACAAAACATTCGTGGAGGTTCAGTGAGGTAACCGGCGGTTCGGTGGATAGGAGAAGCATCAAAACAGTGAGGTGTTTGGTCTCCGGTGATGGGTCAATCCTATGTTATAGGACACAATGATACAAGTCAAACTAGGGCCAACTAATGATGGGGAAACAAAGTATGGGTGGTAATGATGACTGCAGAATTGAGCCGAGTGAGGTGGAGGACACCAGACAAGGTCCTTGCCATTGGAGAAGATGAGCGACTAAGCCAGGGATCTTCAGGGCATATGAGGGGAAATTGGAAGATGAGGAGTATTGCTTGTGTCTTGAGGGTTCTCTACGTAGCCTTATATAGGAGGGAGGCGAGCCATAGTCTCCTCTACAAAATGGTAAAGAGAGGGTTAAGAGCACCACTTTGGGCATTTCTTCATTCGGGTGAGAGGGGAGGTGAGTTAAGGCTCATTGGAAACGATGGAGAGAGACAAATTCAATGAAGGAAGAATCAAGTAAAATGATGGTCAATTGAGGGAGAAAGAGGTCGGGGAGCAACCTGCCTGTGAAATGGTTGTTTCCTCACACAATAACAGAGGTAGGGGACGACCTATGGGCCATCGGATCGGGTCGAAATTCAAATGATCAAATCTCGGTAGTCGGATCACACGAAGGAGAGGCAAGACGTGTGACAACACCAAAATAACCGAACTTTAGACTTAATTGTTTGCATAAATGAAATTGATTACAAACCTTGTCAAATTATAATCAAAACTTGTAAAATCAATTTGGTGCGTCAAACATGGGTCAAATGACCTCAAATTTGAACCATAGGCTAGTATTAATGCCTTTATTAATGCTATGTAATTATATATTTGTTTTGCAAAAGCTTTGGACCTTAATCACCATATGGGACATTAATATATATATACATATAAATGTATTTTTAAAAGGGTGAACTAACACAAAGCTATTTTCTTAGCAAATCTTTAAATGAAATTCGAGATGGATATCATGAAATCATTCAAGAATCATGTCCCACCTCCTATTCTCATTTTATTGCTTTATTAACATTTAGGAGGAGAGAGAAAAGAAAAGGGTTATTTCTCTCATTAATGGTCATTTTGCATTATTAGACTCTAATCAAACACTATTTGAGATATTTGTGCAAAAACTCATTCCTTGAAATGAATGTGGGTAAAAATAGTTCAAGCCATCAAGTATTCCTAAATTTCAATATTGAGGACAAAGTGGATAGAAAAGATAGGAAAATTTAGGGAAATGTCCAAAAAGAATATGAAGGAAATAAAATCTTGAAAATGGGTTAAATTACAAATAAACCCAGGATTCAGTATGTTACACCTAACCATTCATTATCAATTACCAAGCCAAACAACTAGTCAGATGCAATGGAATCACTATACACTATTAGCCGGTCATGGATAGAATAGCATGTGTAAATGGAACTACAACCTTGCACACCCTATCTAGCCTTATGAGGCTCAATTGAACTAAGGTGTATGTGAGATTCCAATAGGTTTTGACTAATATAGGTTTCTAGGGTGGAAATCCTTAGTGTAATTAGGAGCCAAAGGTAGGGATGGGGAGTAGAGGTGAGGGTATTTCACCTCACATTACTCACCATCTTGCTTTTAGCAAATTCCTAGGCAATTACGCTAAACCCTCCTACACTAGCTACTTAGATCTCACACCTATGAGAAAGATAAGGGATATATGTGTGGGAAGATGGGGTGCTAGCTAGGGATCCACTAGTTGGACGTAGGACCAAATCCCATAATAGTATCACATACGCCATCTTCTCCTAGACATAGGTGGTTTCAAGCATAAAACAACAAATAGTTCATTTTTCAAGCATAAACCACAAGAAACAACATGGGAAATAAGATAGAACTAGAAAACAATCATCATAGAACGAAAATATAGAGTTTACAAGTTATATTCCCCCAACATGGTATCAAAGTATCATTTTAACCCCAAACAGTCCACCACAAAGGCTTAGCTACTCATAGTGCAAAACGGAGTAAAATAAGAGGTAGAAGAAGAAGGAAAAGCCATGGATCTCATGGAAGATCTTATTTTCCTTCACCTCCAGTAGTAGGAGCAGCACCTTCTCCCTCCTTGGTAGAAAGAGGGCATGGAATGGATGGTGGAAGTGGGAAAAACCCTAGAAAATTAGGGTTTTGAGGTGGTGGAAGGTGGAAATGGAGTGCAAGTAGGTGGGAGCTCTTGAATGCACTAATGAAGGTATAAATGAATGTCACGGGGTGTAACCTCATGCTACACCCACCATCTAGGTATATATAGGTGGTAGGGAAGCATTAGGTAAAGTGGGGCATTTTGGGTAAAGTAGTGTAGAAAATATACTAGGTTTGTTGGCCATCACGGTCGTGGTGGAGTGGGTGACCATGGTCATGGTGGATGGGCATGGGTGAGGTGCATATGGGAGAAAATGATAGGTTGAGGGTGGTTTCTGGGAGGCCAATAGCATGATCATGGTGGGCGAAGTGGCCACAACTATTTTCTCCCAGCTAGTTGATGTGAACGTCTCTCACCACGGGTGCAGTGGCTGATATAGACATGGTAGCTCTGGATCAGCATGGTTGTGGTGGCTGAGTTGTTGTAGCCTTGTCGAGTCTATGATTTGGGCACTTTTTCCACAGCTATCACGAAGTAACATGACCCGTTTTGAGGGCCCAACTGTCCTCTTTGGCTCCAAAGTCTAATCAGCTTCTCTTTACCTTGAATCTATTTTTTCCCATTTAGTGGAAGGTTGGGATATGGTCTAGAACTCATCCCTAAGTGTATGAACCCAAGGATCATACCTTCTTACTGCTTTTCATCCATTTCACTGTTCAAAAACACACAAAGAGCAGTAAAAGAAAATTTCATAGGAAAACATTTACTAGGAGACTTAACTTGCATTCTAACATTTCTAGATGTTATTAGATGCAATAAGACATAACATGGAGCCCTAAATTAGGGCTACATCACCACCCAAAAGTTAAAACATACTTGTCTTCAAGTATGCTGCAACTTAATCTCTCTTCAATTTTTTCAACAAATAAGAATGACAAATGCATTACAACAAATGAGTATTGACTAAATGGGCTTAATGGTGACTAAGTACATGTGTCCCTCCTCTTAATTTTCGCAAACCAATCATGAATAAATCATTGAGCATGCAAACTTCACATATAGGGCATAGAATACACAATCAATACATATGGATTCACATAGTTTTGGTAGACCATTTCATGGTGGTTATAATCAAAGATGATTAGGAGTAATGTTTCACTTTCATACACTCAAATTCATACTTCATACCACACTATGTGACCCACATGGCTGCAAAAAAGGTGAAGTGAGCTAGATTTGATGTTTCCTAGCTCAATGGGTATGCAAATAGAAGAAGGAGGTTGTGTAAGATGTTAGAGTGCTATTACATAGGAGCACCCATCTTTTATTTATTTAGATCCTATTAATAGGATCATCTTTTGTTGACTCAAGGTCAATTTAGTCAATATTGACTCAAGTTCTAAATTGACTAAACCCTTGTTTTTCCATTCCATTTCTTTGTATCTAATGCTTCTACTTGAGTGGTTTTAGATTAGGTATAGACACACTCCAAATGCCCTAACTTGTTCATCTCAACTTGGAAAAAAGATAGGTCAAAATCAATGTAAGTGCACCTTTGTGGAATATGATGTAAATCCATTAGAATCATGTTGTAAATCACTTATAATGATTGCATGACTTGTAATTAAGATTAGAAAAAATTAGGAGTACTTAAATCGAATATTTAAGCACTCAAAAGCCATTTTCTAAAATTCACATCAGGTTGTTCGGCGGCCGAGTTGCAAACTCGATCGATCCTTATTAGATTTTGAAAATGACCTTTGATCAGTCGAGTTTCCATTTCACATAACTCAGCCGGTCTCTCTACAAACCAAGACTGATTTAAGTGAATCTATCGAGTTTCCACCAGGACAAACTCGACCAATGGCCTAAATTGGTCTTGTCACAAAGTGGGATCGATCAAGTTATCTTTATTGAAACTCGACCGATCGCACTATATAGAGGAGTGCAGAAAAGTTCTTCTAGACATTGGAATGTTGCAAAACTCAAAAAAATGTCCATTGCAACATCCCAAATGGCTAGTATTCATCTTTAAGTGTTCCCATATGCTTCTAGGCATCCCCAACTAGAAATAGGACTCCTTGGGCTTCATCCCATGGTTAGACAAGCACTATGAAGGTCCCTATTCTATAGTTGAGTGCATCGCATAGCCTCCTCCTCTCTCTCTAAGCTTAATCACTTACATCATCCATTAGAGTGAGTAGGAGATTTGTAAGAGATCTAGTCATGCATGTATATCTTGTGAGGCTCTCACTTACACCAACTCCCAAACTCTCATTTCCACTATGAATATGAAGATGAAGATTCTCTCTCTTAGATAAGAGAGGTGAAGAAGAATAAGGGAAGGCATCCCTTGGTGAAAGCTTCTCCTTGGAGGAGGTGAAGTCAAAGCGGAATATCCAAGAAGAGTGGGTAATTCCTCAAAGGCTGAAGACTTGTGCAAGAGTGGGTAAGTCCTTGGTGAAGTCCAAAGACTCACTACAAAGTGGGTAAGTCCTTAGTGTGGTATAAGACTCTTGGTTGGATAGGTAAGTCCATTGGTAGGTTGTTGGATCCCTTCCCCTCAAAGGGAAAGCTGGGTATCCTTGTCCTAGAAAAGGAAGGTCATATGTTATAACTCTCGTAAGTGAACATAATGAGTAGACATGGTTAAGAAATCCTAGAGGTTGACCTTTCTAGGTAGTGGACTGACATACTTCTAGTTTGAATTATGGAACCACTCTACATAGCTTGTTGATTTGTGCATGTTCAATCTCTCTCATCCTTGCTATGTATGTTATAGTTGCACTCAAAATCCCATATTAAAAACCTTATCTTATGATATATCTTGAAGATCTAATGAATTTTGTTGAAGTGTATTCAGCTCTATTCACCCCCCTAGAGAATCCAATCACCCATCCTAGGATCCAACAATTGGTATCAAAGTGGGTCTTCTCCAAGCATACTTCCACAAGTAGCAGAAGATGGGTGATTACCAAGATGGGAGATACTTCATCAACTTTCAAAAATTTTGATGGGAGTAACTTCCTCTATTGGAAGAGAAGGCTTCAATTCCACATCCAAGGAAATAGTACTGAGCTATGGAAAATGGTGGACCATACAAGATATCGGAAAAAAGGATGGAAGATTGGGATGAAGCTACCATGAATAAAGTCACTTTGAATGCAAGAGCAATCAACATCCTCTATGCCACCATGACCCCCACTGAGTTCAAACGAATTTCTTTGTATGAGATGGCCTATGAGGTATGGAGAAAGCTATGCATCACTTATGAGGGGACTCAACAAGTGAAGGAAAGCAAAGTCTACATGCTCAAGGGCCTTCTTGAGAACTTCAAGATGGGAAAGGAGGAGGAGATAACCAACATGTACTCAAGGCTCAACACCATAGTCAATGTTCTTGTTGTTCTAGGTCATCCTATGAGTAGAGGAGAGATCAACTCAAAGATCCTTAGAACTCTCCCAAAGATATGGGAACACACGGTGACTTTCATTGAAGAAGTTAAGTCTCTTGGTGATATTCCTTTTGAAGATCTCATTGAAAATCTACAAGACCATGAAGTCACACTTGACAAGAGAAAAGAAGTTGAAAGATAAGAGGAGAAAGAGCTTAAGAGAGTGAAGAATGATGAAATGAAAGCTCAAATTGAGGACATTGTTGGTCAAGATTCTCCATCCTCTCAAGTTGAAGAAGTTTCCATGTACTCCTACAAAGGCAAGCCTTCCTCCTCAATCTGGTGCCCCAAGTGTGGAAAGAATGGTCACTACAAGATAGATCTTCTACAAGGAAAAAAGATCCATCATCACAAGAGAAGAGAAGAGAAGTACAAGAATAAGGAGAAATGGCACAAAAGCTCAAGTGGCTCCTCTAACTCAAGCTCAAGTGACTCCTCCAACTCAAGCTCAAGTCAAGAATCAAGTGGAGGATCTAGCTCAAGCTCTATTGATGAAGGAGAATGCCATTTTTCTCTCATGTCTTCAACAAGGGAAGATCCTAATGAGGTAAATATAAACTCTTTATATAAAGAACCTTTAATTGCCATCATTAATGCTACTCGTGCCTCTTTTAAGTCTTCTAAAAAGAAAAGGAAAAGGCATGCTAGAATTGTTGATAATTTGCATGTAGAAATAGATGATCTTGAACATGCTAATACTTGCTTGCTTGATGATAAAAATGCATGTCTTAGACAAGTAGATGCTCTAAAACTTGAAAATGCTAGCTTGCTTGAAAAGATTACATTTCTAGAAGCTCAACCACTTTTTCCTAGTTCTAATGTAGATCATAGTAACATTGTTGATTCTCTCATGCATGATATTGATGGTCTTAGATATAAAAACAAGAACAAAGTTTTTGGTTTGCAAGGTTTAGAATCTGAAAATAGGATCTATCATTCTAAAATTGCTATGTTTGAAAATGAAAATGCTTCCTTGCTTTCCAAAATCAATGTTCTTGAATCTTATTCTAGTTCTACTAATAGAGAGAATAGTGTTGATGCTCTTCACATAGATAGAGATTCTTTTTTACCAAAGATCTTTGCTTAGAAAATGATCTTTTGCATGATAGAGATAATATTAATCATTTGTCTTCTACTATTTATTCTCTTATGCATGATAATCATAGTTTGAGATACTCTTTGCAAAGAATCTTAGATGGTAAATAGAATCTTAATGGTATCATGCACCATACTACTAAAAAATTGGTAGACATGGTTTGGGGAATGATGTTAGCCAAAGGAACAACAAAGGTAAAGGACCTCTAATCTTACATAAGGAATCCTCTAGTTCCAAGGCTATGGGCACATGTAACTATTGCAATTAAATTGGTCATTATTCTACTTGTTGTCCTTGTAGGAAAGCACCCAAGAGAAATGGGAATTGGGTTGCTAAGTTAACCCCTCCGGACCCAAAAACATGATTGGGGACCATTTCATATTTCTTCTTGCAGGTCACTTGCTAATGGATTGACATGAGCTATTTGAATTGAATTGACTTTTCAATACACATGAAAGACGAAAGGTGAGATGTGCATGGGGTGGCAACAAGTGGAAAAGGAATGGCAAGAACAGAGGTAAAGGTTCTTTTGCTCATATCCAATCCTAACTTGTTTCTGTCAAGTTAGTGTGCACTATGCCTATGGTTTTTTAGTCAAGAGTGGTCTTTTGTGATTCTCTTCCCACTCTTACTCAAAAATTATTTCTAATGCTTTCATAGTGCATTACTAACTTGCTTACACATGTTTTGATATGGCTTATAATTTTAGCATACCTCTTAATATGTTTTCATAAATATGTGTGCCTTTTGACAGTAGGTCCGGTCAAGTTTAGCCTGATAGAAACTCGACTGATAGGCACCAATGGGTGATGTCAACAGTTGTTATCAGTTGAGTTTGTCATGTCAGTAACTCGGCCGATGGTATTGTGCACAAGATACATAGTTGGCTTTTTGAAATGAGAATTTCCCTCTCAATTAGATTTTCTCAGTCAATGACCTCATTCTTTGGCACTCCCTTGGTACCTTTATATCCATATTGATATACTTTAAATTGCCTATCTTGCTTATAACTCTTATCTTTCTAATTGCTATAATTTAATATCCCACTAGTGGTATTCCTATATCTTGCAATTACTTGTCTTGAGTTTTATGAAGTTTTGATGATGATCTCTTTGGATCTCTTGGTTGTGTCTTAAATTGCTTTCGTTGTGTTCAAACTTGATTTTCTTTCTATGCTTAGGCAAGCCTCTAGATTTTCTCTTCTACTCTGGTTATAACTTTTTTATCTCCTCTATTTTAACAACTAGTATTTCTTATCTCTTCAAGCCCCCATCTTTTTGAAATGACAAAGGGGGAGCAAGCATGTTTTCTTTTGTAAAGCAGGGGGTGATAGCATGTCTTACATGTGTGTGTTTTAAAAGGTTAAGTTTTTCTTTTCTTTTCAAATCTGAGCGACAAACCAAGCACTGTCTTTTAAAACACAGTGGAGCAATAAACTGGAAAATGTCACTCTGCTAAAAAAAATAAGGTGATCAAGGGATTAAAAAGAGCAAGAAGATTACTAAAGCTTGTTTAATCCTTAATCCATGGGACATTGCTAACAAGAAGGATTCCTTATGGGTTAAATGGGTTAGTGCAAAATATCTGAAATATATCTCTTTTTGGATGATTCAAGAATCATCTACTTATTCATGAATTTTTAAAATATCATCAAAATCAAGGCTCTCCTTCCTCCTTTTGTTAAATTCAAGATTGGTTCATGTACTTTTTTCAAGTTGTGGTAGGATCCATGGTGTGGTTCTAAGTTCTTAAGTGAGTTTGTTGGGAGAAAATGGCTATCATGCCTGGTATCCCTTTTGATTCAAATATGAATGTTTTTATCTCTAACCAGGAATGGCACGTTTAGGTTAGTAGAAGCTCTGATTCTCGGCTTAATTTTCTTAAGAGATTTTGTCCTAAATTGAAGACTATGATCATGTTTTGTTCAGTGGTAAAAAGGTTAACATTAATTTGATTTGGGATAATATCAGATATAAAAAGCCTCAAGATGATGACTTTGAATGGATTTGGGATTATAAGTGTCAAGTGAATGCTCTGGTTCATTTATTGAAGGCCAAACTAATAAGTTTCCTACATCTGATTACATAAGGAGAAGGGGTATTGTAGTGGCCTCAATGTGTTTCTTATGTGGAAATAGTTATGAGGACACTAGACAATTATGTTTTGAATGTCACTTTGTGACTAATCTGTGGAAAATGGCTTTAATGGAGAACTTAGTGTGTTCCACTCCAAGATGTTGGAGTGAGTTTACGAGTATAAACAGTAAGAATGCTAAAATTATTATCCCTCTAATTATGTATCATTCTTGGATGGAGAGGAACATTAGAGTACATCATAATGCCTACAGAGATGAAAAAGCTATTTGGAAAATCATTTGGTTTGATTTACATGCTTTGGATTCTTCGTCTATTTATCCTTTCTACCTCTGATCCTTTTCTAGGGTTCAAAGTTGACCTTCTTGGTTAAAGATGGGAGTTCTTTGTACCAAGAGGTTCCTTCTCTCTTCCTATGAAGTGTCTTGTATTTTGGATGTGTATATGTTTTGTCAGGTTCTGTGATGATCCTTGTCTTTTATCCTGAAAGGATATGAAGCTGCTCGATTTTTTTTAGGCTTGGAGCACCCTTTTCTAGATTTTTTTATTTAGGTTCTGAAGATGTTGCTAAATTTCTAGGATATGTCTTTCTTGTATGAAGATGGATGTTCTCATTGATTTCTTTGTGACTAGAATTTTCCTTCTTTTCTATTGAAGTATCTTCTGATTATGGAGCTTTATTTGATCTAATATGTGTATAAGAAGAGCCTTTCTATTATATTCTGAGAATGACCATTCAATTATTCATTTGGGATTTACTCTATCAGAAGTTTTGATGTTGAAGCTCATGTTGATGTTTGGTTCGGGAGTTCCCCTATTTTGACCTAGTTTTATCTATTGGTGATACTTCTGGCTACATATTATACATAATAGAGGAAAAACTATATAGGATACCTTCTTTTATTTTTTATTACATAGGTATAGTTTGTAATACCTTTTTTAGAAAATACAAAAAAGGGAAAGAGTTTTTACCAACCCAAAAAACAATCTTTTTAGTTGAATTTCACTTCAATAGAAATAAACTTCAGTTGAGTTGTAGTTTTGACTTACAATATGTACAATAAAGTGTCATATGCACAACAACTAAGTATTTAATGTCAATGATGTTTTGATAACCTATCAATCAAGCCTAACCCTATAGTAAAAATAGTGCTTCATAAAACTTTGAGTTTGACCAAGAATTACCTCGAGTCTCTGCAAGTTTTTGATCCACTCATGGATAATATAGAAGTTTAGTGGGCGAACATGTCAATAAAACTATGAGTTTAGCCAAATGTCTTCCTATTGGTTAACTTGCTAGAAAATGAAATCTGGCTCTAGAAATTTATATAGTAAAAATTGTCAATCCCATTGGATCCACAATGTCATAACTATGGAAATTCATGATCAAAATCTTAGATCACTTGTTATTTAAAAAAACAAGGTAGATTTTTACACCATATCATTGTTCTTCTAAATAATTCAATCTGAATATACTTAATAACATAGTTATAACAACAAAGCATGAGCTATTTCACTCATAAAAATAGGTGCATAGTATGTCCTTAGCCGCAATTTCCAGACACTTGTATAGCAATCATTCTATCTCATTATGTAATATTCCAATCAATAAGTATATTTTCTATATTATAGTACAAGCCTACCTAAAGAATTCTAGAATCTTTATGGGATCTAAAGTCCTTCAAGCTACTTGAAAATACTTCACTTTTCATTCACTTTCCAGTCTCCTTGACTTATTCTCGCTGTCATTTTTCATATACCTATATTTTCTCATTCAACACACTTTCATTTTTTAATATGTTTGGGACCTCTTTTTATTTAATGCATTGATTCTCACATAGAAACAATATCCAAGCATAATTATCATGATAAATTACTAGAAAGATCCAATTTAAGTGCAATTGTGGCAACCCATGTAGATTCTGCTATACCTAAGAATGACTTCAACTTCATATATATGATCTAATATTGAATTAAATCACAATACATATAATTTATATCATAGAGTTAAATTTAAGGCAAGAAAATCTTAAATGGGTTATTTTTAGTTTAAGAAACAAGAATAATACATATAACATGGTAGTTCATATTATGATAGAAAATATGATAATTTTGGTATAGAAGATATATACACTCACCAAATGTACATAAATTGTATAGATCAAATCCCAAGATTGACATGTAATCGAGAAGAAATTCTTGAAATCTAGATCAAAATCCTAACTTATTTTCTTCCTATACGTGAATTCTGCTTGTTTTCAAGGAAGAAGGTATAGAAGAGAAAGAAAGAAGGGAATATCTAATCATGTTTGTCTTAGTTTATTACCAATGTCCTCTCACAATGGTTAGCTTGAATTAACTAGATATTTGTCCAAACTCTAGTTGAGTATGACCAACCTATCATTATTGGTTTGGTCTGGGTTGCTAGTAATCATTGCAGGTTGCCAACGGCCCAAGCATGGCTTGCCATTTAGACAGGTTGGTATGAGTTGTTATAAGTTGGGCAAATTGTTGGGCCAAATAGATTATAATTTTCATAAGTGTGGCTATGAGCACTTGACTCACATAAACCAACTGAACTTAAGCATATTAATCAAGTTTAACCACTTATAATGATCTATTAAAATGATTGTGTGATTTCTTTATTGTTGGTAAAACTATAATCTACTGCTTAGCTGAATGTTATTCAACGTTACAAAACAGTACAATATATATATATATATATATATATATATATATATATATCAAATTTTGATTGTGCCTTACAAGTTCTATTATTCTAAATACCCGAGACTCCTAAAAATAAGGTTTCCTAACTAGAAATCATGCATTCAATTGGTAATACACACAATCAACACATAAGATGTTTTTTAAGTTAGAGAATCCATAATTAAAATGATCAATCTGTAAACATTTGACTAGTAAAATCATATATTTACTAGTAAGATGAAAATTGGGCAACACAACAGTTTCAGTAGCATATGGAATGTGATGTTTAGTTTTGGGTTTTCAGAAAAAGGAAGCAATTAGGTGTTTTTCTACTGACAATTTTACCAATACCTTTTATTTTTGTTTTTTTCGTTAGATAGATTGACTTTAGCTTGAGGACTATAGATTGATTATTAATGTTTAACCAAAAAAGTGGTCCTAGATTGACTTTAGCTTGAGGACTATAGATTGATTATTAATGTTTAACCAAAAAAATGGTCCTGATAACAAGCCTATAACGACTAAATAATTCAACAACCATTCAAATGACTAACCAAGATGGACATGAAACATTCTCATCATATACATGCAATATGACTTTATTGAGATTTATGCTAGATTTTTCAGTCAAACGTCATTACATATAACTAAGGAAAACATCACATCTAATATGTTTATGGTCTACTGTGAGCAATGATGTACAAACTATAGTACCTAAACATGACGTATCCCATGAGTAGTTGAATCTTATAGTTGAACATTACATGCAATTGAATATTTAATACACACTATAATATCAAAATATGTATTGGAATAATAGAATCACATATCTAGGATCTTGGGTGTTGCAACAATCATGTATGTTGATGATATGGAACAATGTGTTATAGATATATATGAGTTCCCTTGAGTCTGTTGGCTAAATTGGACATTAGCATACCCTTTGTTTTGATAATGAAAAACATTTCATTCATGTGGATCTAACTTTCTACTTGAGTGTTTTAGGATTCAAGAAAATGAGGAGATCATACTAAGTGGATAGTTCAAGATCAATGGGCTTAAATGTTTAATATTTTAATGATTGCACGCAATGTAAAAGTACTTAGATATCATGTAAATGAATCGTTAGATCTTCCATATCCACCCAAAACCCTACCTTACACTCACATGAAGACTTTTGGGTTGATAGGTTTCATATGAGTCATCAATAGGACCTCACATACATTGCAAAAAGTCTATCTCGGTTGATAATATTGTCAATCGAGATATAGTTGTTGTAATAGGTTAAAACAAGAGAGAAATATACATACATCCAATAGAGCCACCTAAACCCAGACAATCATTTGGTCAACAATATTGTGGACCGAGAGTCATCTGATCGACAATATTGTGGACCGAGAGTCATCCGATCGACAATACTGTGGACCGAGAAAAGTTTTGCAAACTTCACATTTAACAAACATTTTGGTCATTGCAACCCAACTACTTTCTATCTAACGGCTAGTTAAGCACTAAGAACACTCTAGATACTCCCTAAAATGTCTCTAAAGACTTGCAAACCATTTTATAAATAGGAGAGGCCTTAGGATACCTAAAGCACATAAGCTACACTTGAGCATCCATTCTAGAGAGCAACAAAGTTGAGCACTTGCTATCTTCTTCCTTGTGCTCTAAAGTTGTGTCCTATATCTACAATCTCCTAGTGACCACATACAGCCATGTCCATCTTAAGTGGATAGGAGTTCTATACGCTTGATATAGGATCAAAGCATTGTACTTCATTGGTTAAGTATTTTCTTTCTTCCTGTCTATTCCTTTTATATTGCACTTTGTTCTTCTTAACTACTCCTAGGATTGGAGGTTGTTGAATGAGGTTACTTTGTGCTACTTCAACAAAGTGAAGGCTGCTCCAAGGTTTGCTTGAGGTTACTTCAAGAAGGCTGATTAAAAGGAGGTTGGAGCTACTTCTAGGTGAAGGCTATCTCAAAGTGGTGAAGCTACTTCAAGGAAGTGAAGGCTGCTCTAAGGTTGCTTGATGTTACTTCAAGAAGTCTACTTCAAAGGAGGTTGGAGCTACTTCTAGGGAATGCTATCTCAAGGTGGAGGAGCTACTTCAACATGGTGAAGGTTGCTCCAAGGTTGCTTGAGGTTACTATAAGATGGTTGCTTCAATAAGGTTGAGGTTACTTTAAGGTGAAGACTACTTCAAGTGGAAGGTGATTGTATTATGTTGTAACATCCTTGCGAGGTAAATAAAACAAATCACTTTCAAAATCCCAATTCAAAACAATTGGGTAGTGGACTAACAACCTTTGATTCAAAGTTTGGAACCACTCTGAATCAAAGTGTCTTCCTTGTTTCCTCCTCCTCCTTCTTTTCTTTAAGTTTTCAATTAAATTTTAAAGTACCAAAAACTCTATTCACCCCCTCTATATCTTTCAGAGTCATTATACAAATTTCCACAATATGGTATCTATGTTTAGTACATAAAATCCTAAAATCAACATCATATCCTCATTACGAAAAAGAATATCAGTGAAATAACTAGTGTAAAGTATGACCAAGAGAAATCACAATCTAAATCTAGGGTAAGAGACGAATAGTATTGCAATAAAAATTTGTGCCAAGAATAACAATATAAACACAATTATACACACACACATATATATATGTACATATATATATTACGTAATAGAACAGTTTGTGAGTTCAATATTGTCCACAATTAGAATCATGGACCTCCATAGTATATAGATAGTTATGACTTTACTTTATGTATTGTTTTAGAATGATAACATTTTATTCAAAACGAAAATTATAGGGGAAGCAGATGTATAACAACCACTTTCAAAGAAATTCCACCATTACATTGGACATATGGCGATAACATGGAAACATCACACCATATGGTGCACTACATATGTGCATGTTAGGATTATTTTTTATAATACAACAAGAAGGTAAAATTAGCTTTGCCCATATATATAACCAAATATAAGACACAAAAAGGAAAGAAAATCTAGACCTTCAAACCCCTTCACCACATGCATGCTTTTAAATGTATTAATTCTCAATTTTTCTGATTCATTTCATATATCAAAAGTGGTTGAGACTACAAGCTCATGCTTAGGATCGATAAATGAGGTTTGGTAGACAAGTAGGAACCTAAGAGGAAATTTTTGCCTATTACTACTACTTTGTGATGTTGATTATCACTATTGATTTAAAAGGAAGATATATCAACTTGTTAGCTTTATTAACTTTAGCTACTCATTGCCATGGGTTAAGACCATTGTGGGTGCAACTTGTACATATAGAGCATGAAGGAAAAGGTAGTTCTTGTCTTTTTTGCAAATGGGGAGAAGGTTTAGTCCCACATTACCCACTTCTAAAATTGTGTACTCCTAATATGTAGGAATGCATGTAACACTAGTGTCCAAAAGCTCTAAGGGGTGGTAGGCTTACCTTTGTAATGGGTATGATGACAACACATGCACACACACGCCTTGCCTCACTAAAGTTGGGCACGTGTTCCTTGGGAATTGTATTTCATCTCCTTTTTCCCAAGAGGATAATTACTTAATTAATTATTTATTTTTCAAAATAGTTTAATCAAATCAAACAAGAAGATGACTCCTTGTATTTTTTACATATACAAGATTGACCATGTGATTGTGTCTAAATGGGAATATGAAGGAGTGTAGGAGTGATATAAATGAGTCCTCTGGTATTAGAGTTAGTCACAAATCACCACATCTGTCGTTCACAATTGGAACTGTACAATCGTACATTGCATGTAGTATTTTTCGCTTCCGGCAACACTTCCATTATGGAGTTCATATCTTGTGCGAGATAAAGTACCTCCATCTACTCTCTTCTGAAGGCATGGTTTATTGGGTGGTGGTACCTAACGGTTCCTAAGTCGCATTGGTATTGTTGTTATTCATTATAAATGTGTAAGTGACACTACTCCTTTCTATAGGTTTGTAATCAGATAAAGACTAAAGGAACGATGTGCATATGATGCATATTGGGAGTGCTAATTTCCTTAAGAAACACCCTTCAAAATAAGTGGGTGATTTAGTTTAAATTTTCTAACTCTTTTTAACTATTTATCTCTATTAGATCTTATTTTTATCTAAATCTTAAATTGTTCCGCTAAATATGCTAGTTAAATTGCAATTGATTTCTACTATCTTTAACGACAATATAAAATCCAAAAATCATAATAAAATCATTAATGTAATTAGTTTACATGTTTGGCCATGGTTCTTATCATCCTAACAATGATACCTCAGATTTCCCTTAAAAATGGATGATGTCGACTTCACACGTTGACATATCCAAATAGAAAGTTTGCTATGAAAAATAGGGTCTATTGACTATCTTAAAAATAATGAACTAAAACAATGAAATTGATCCTAAGAGTGTTTAACCCATTATTTTAAGGAGAATGGCCACTTATTTACATGATGTATTGTCTTATTACTTTCAAACAAATTGTATGATCATACTTCAAACCTCCTATCACGACAACCAAAATTCTATAGGGTACGTTAGATAAGAAAAATAAAATAGAGAATTGGAGCGTTGATAATATCTTGTCTCTAAATTTTTTAGATTTTTGTTGGTAGAGAGTAAACATGAATTTTATCAGCAATTTCCAAATATTGTGTCATAAACTCCATGAAGTGAGTAGGAAGTTACCTAAAAAGGTCATTTTTATGTCTATTATTGAAAAGTTTTCTAATTCTTGGGAGGCGTTTTTCCTAAATCTCAAGCATATGAAGGGAGACATATCCATAGGATAAACTTATGCTAGATATTTTAGTAAGGGAGGTGCACGTGAAAGAGTCAGAGGTTAAGGCGTCTGTTGTTGTCAAACCTACTACAAATATTATGAATGTTAAGGACAAAGATATGAAAATAATAATATATATAAATCAAAGATCAAGATCCATAAGAAACCAAAGAGCAAACTGTGTTGGAGTTAGATGGCTCGTGGGCGAGGAGGGCGAGGGAGGGGGCGTGGCGGAAGCAAAATCCCTAGCGGACGAGGAGGGCGAAGCAACGGGAAGGCAGCTGATGAGTCGACGACGACTCCTCCTAGAGGTTCAAGGGTGGATGAAGAGAAGGGAGCATGCAAGGGATCCCCCATTCTCCTCAAATCCCAGAGATCTCGGCGACCCTGGATACCTCTCCTTCAACTAAACCCAAATCCCCACAAGCAGGGCTCTCGAAGGGCGATATTGGAATAGAAGTAACATCCTCCCTCATGGACTGGCTCTGTGCTAGTCGTCAAGGTAGGCCCATAGCGGACATCTCGGTCATTGACTTCATTGAGCCAATTACTAGGGATGGATCCAAGTGTGGCTCTATTTATTGCCAGGAAGGAGCGTCCTCGAACTGGAACCTCTACTTGTCGGTTCGATTCTCCAGTAGTAAGTCGTTTAAAGGTCAGCTTAGTGGTTGGATCAGAAGATAGTGGAAACCCAACGGGACCTTCGACATCATTGATGAAGAGAATGAAGGCTTTATCATAAAGCTACCGTCGGCCACAGAGAGGGATTGTATTCTTGATGAGGCACCTTGGACGATGGATGGAGCCCTCGTCATTGCTCAAGAATGGGAGTCAGGTTCTGCTCTGCAGCCCCTTTCCTTTTCTTAGGTCCCAATCTGGCTGGAGGTGGAGAACCCTGGAGTCCCATGGACTGCCGATGGGAGTGCTAGTGTTGCCAGCACCATTGGAAGGTCATTGGATTTCGTGGAGTCTTCACTCACAGTAGGTTGTTTGTATTCCTCCACCCTTTGTGTGGAGATCTCGAGCTCTAATAGGATCCCCAAATCTACCTTGGTGGAGGTTGATGGAGCTACCAAGCAGCTGAAGGTCAACGCTCTGTCAAAGCCCCTCTTTTGCTCTGGTTGCAAATGTTTTGGTCAAAACAGGGTTCGTGTCCCCTGGTTAGAAGACGTGTGTTTCCTACCAAGGAAGTTCAATTTCGTTTTGGGAAGCAAGGTGCTCAACGTTTTGCCAAAGACACTCAAGTTCCTAATGTTGAACAAAACGCAGTGGATGCTGACAAGGAGAAGGATGACGCGGCTATGGCTAAGATTGCGTTGCTGGTGTCGAACACAGTTCTTGATGCTGCTTTGGAGAATCATCAATCGACCCTCCCTCCCTCCTATAAGGAACCTGATATGTTTGGTTCCTCTCCAACCTTTAATGCAGGTAGTCTTAACTTAGATTGGGAGTTGGAACTCTACAGGAGAAGTGCAGGGGAGGCCTCGAATTCCTGGAAGGTCAATAAGATATGACAAAGTTACGGGTTTTCGGTTGATTATAAATAGAGGAAGCTCAATTTGTTTGATGAGATTTCTCAGGGAGACTCAAACTCAGATGTTGAGTTTGATCACTGGGGTTCTGAATCAGATATCCTTGGTCACCCAAGATCAAGGAAAAAGAAGAAGTCGGGAAGGAAAAAGAGGGAGGACTAATCTAGTCCTTTAGTTGCGTGCCTGCTATCTAATATGCGACCCTTCTGTTCTTGTTTCTTGGGATGGTTAAAACATTTTCTTTGTTTTGTTTCCTTTCCACATCTTGAAGGTGATCTTATTGCTAGCGGCGAAGTGGATGGAATGAAGTTGGCATGATGGTGATTCTGGTTGACTGGAATAGGGGTCTTGTTGTTGGTTAGCGACATTGCTTGCTACAGTAGCTGGGAGTTGATGGATTCTTTCTGAGGTCTGGCGTCTTGGGTCTGATATATTCAAGTTTTCTTTTTATTCCTAATCTTGGCTTAGCTTTGTCTAGTGGCTTCTTAGGAGGCAGTTTGTATATCACTCCAATTGGGACACCTGAGATTGTTGTGTTGTTGTTATCCTGCTTGACAACTCTCATTCTTTGTGGGTGATGTTAATGTATATGAGGTGGTTGTAAAGTTGGATGGCTCTTGTACCCAGTCTTGGGCGTCTATAATTGTTTTTTATGCTTCCTGCTACTCTTAGGTTTTGCTTCCCGTGTGAATCCTGGTAACAGTTTGTAAGTGTTGTTAGCATAGGTTGAGGGGGTGCAACTTTTCTATACCCAAAGTTTTGGCAAATGATATAGAAATAGAGTTTTTTACCGACCAAAAAAAAAATCGTGTTGGAGTTGTGGAGAGGTTGTCCACTAGTACAAGGTCCTACAAAGAAGACGGACATAATTTCTACATCTATAGTTAAGGAGGAGGTGATCAACAAAATGGCTACTTACTTGAACCTCAATGATGGGTATGCTTCTATCAAACATGAAATGCTTCCTATATTTGAACCACTTCACTAAACTATAGATGATGGGGCCATTGTGCATATTTGTGTGAATAAATCTATATTTATGTTATAGCATGCCTCTTTCAATGAATCCATGAATTTGAGCAATGCAATCTTTGTATAAGTCAAAGGAAAAGGATGAGAGGTTTTTTTGTTTCCTTTGGGAAAGATTCTGACACTTTGCATAGTTAGACATATTCCATATATTTGGTGCAATATAATAGTTGTGCAATTTCATATAGAGATGGTTTAAGAATATATTGCAAATATAATAATAAAATAATTATTCATGTTCAAGATGGATTATTGTCTGATAAGGGTACTAATGTGATTTAATAACTTGTTTAGGATTCATGCAAAACCTACTATTTAAATATTTGAATAGAAATTTGGTTTTCTTGAATATTATTGTATCTCATGCATGACATTGGCATTTGGTTCATGTGAATGTTAGCTTAATAAAATGTATGATGAATATGGATTCAATACCTAAATATGATATTAATCATAGTAGATGTGAAACTTGTGTGTAAACTTAGTTATGTAGAAAATATTTTCATCATCTTGATAGGAATTCTAATATTTTAGACTTCATGCATTCATATATATGTGAGTTGAATGAGATTGCAAATAGGGACCATACATGTTACTTTATAACCTTCACTAATGATGCTAGTGAATAACAATTATGTCTACTAACTAGAAGTAAAGATGAGACATTAGAAAATTTCAAACTATTTAAGAAGAAGCAGAAACACAAACTAGTAAAATAGTGAAAAGATTAAAGTCTGGTAGGAAAGGAGAGTATACCTCAAGCTTGTTATTTGAATTTTTTCAATTATCATAGTACAATTCATGAGTTCAGTGCTATTTATTGACCACAATTGAGTTGGATTTTAGAAGGTAAGAATTGAACCATGATACATGGTAAATACTATGCTACAAACTTCACTTCTGCCCAACTTTACGTAGGGAAGCCTTTGAATACAACTTGCCATATTCTAAATAGAGTTACCCATTAACATAAATAGAGTAGTCCATTCAAGTTACAAAAATGCCAAATGGCAAGTCTCAAACATCTTTGAGTGCGGGGATACCTCACAATAATACTTGTCCTTGAGTACAAAAGAAAGAAATCGAGACTAAAAATAATAGATGTCATTTTCTTGGGTCATGTAGATACAAGTTATGCCTATAGATTCTTAATTGTGAAATCTAAAACCTCAAACATTGATATCAATACTATAGTGGAACTTCTTGATGCAACACTTTTAGAGGTTGTTTTTCACATGAAATATGGTATTCGCAAGGAAGATTCTCCATAATATTCAATAACCACATGTTCCATATATGAGCACGTGGAAAGGATGTCAAATTCAAGGAAGATTCAAAATATACTATTTCTGAATCTGAAGGTTATGAGGAATTGGTTGAACCAAGGAGAAATAAACAATTAGGGCATCCAATGACTATGGAAATTAGTTCCTCACTTACAGTGTTGAGGATGATCATGTATCCTTCAAATAAGTTGTGGCTTCTTTAGAGTCTAAGTTTTGGAAGGAAATCCATTAAAAATGATATTCAACCAATTCTCTCAAATGGAATTTGGGAATTAGTGGATTTGCCTCTTGATTGGCATGTAGTTGGTGTTGGGTTTTGTGGGACAGAATAGGCAGAGGAAACAAAATTTTTATCTGAACACAAACCCATAACCAGCAGATCGCATCAACAACTATGCAATAGGAAAGATGGTTTAGCGAGTTATACGTGGTCCTGAGGCTTGCTTAGCAACAATACCTCACAACTAGTGTAGCCTTCGACCACTTAGTCTTCGATGACATCTATGCAGCTCCTGGTGTTGACCCAGATTGTGATTGACAATCATCCTCCTGAGCGACAGAAATCTCCCACCTCTATAGATAGTCTGCACGGACCACCGGGAACTCTAGTCATCCTAAAGGACAGACTAGAAGGAGTTGTCCCCTTCTTTCAGCGTACTAGTCACTGAAACACTCTCCCACCACCATTCATTTTTTTCAGTTGTCCTTCCCTCGCCGTTCCTCCCTGGATGGGTAGAACTTACTTGGGCTCTCTCAGTTACCACAACCAGAGAGGACAACAACTTTGTAGAGCAATTGATGTTATGATTTGTGTGTTCGGAGAAGCCCATGTACCCCTCTATTTATAGTAGAGGGCAGGGTTAGGGTTCCCAGTCTGTGTAGGAGTAGAAGGGTTTGGATTTTCTACGAGTTGATTGCATTGTGGCAGGCGAACCGATCGGTTCACAACTGAACCGATCGTTTGGGTGGGTGAGCCGATCAGTTCATAACTGAATCGGTCATTTGTCATTTCACTTCCCAGAATTATCCACAATTGACTTTCCTTATTCATTTCTAATTAATGCAAAGATTAATCCTTGTCCCAATCGAACTGAACAAGTGAAACAAGGATCTTTTCTCACAAACTGGGAAACCCAACACTTGCTCATTTGGTCCACATGAACCGATCAGTTCACTAGAGTGAACCGGTCATCTCACTGACCATGAGTCGATCGATTTGCCCAATGAACTGGTCGGTTGGTGGTCCCAAGTTGTGCAGAACTCAATCAATGCAGTTATCAATCAATTTGACACTCTAATCAGTTGGTTCAACTCTTTAACTTGATGATTCTGAGTCAAGTCTATTGATTTAATGTTTAGTTGAGTACCTTAACACTTTATTAATCAATCTAAACATTGCTCATGGATAAACTCCTCTTCCAAGTTAATCTTATGTGTGTGACCCTATAGGTTCCATTTCACATTTGCAGTGAATGTCCATAACTAACTTATGACATCACAAGAAAAGAGTGGTGCCTAGTCATACATCAGTACTACCCAAGTGAAAAGGAAAGTTGGAGAACAACTTTCAACCTAAAATCTGTTATTGGTGTTACAGTGAATGTGTAGTTCCTTTTTCACTGATATCCAAATTGAACTCGAAGCATGGATTTGTCATCCTCTACAGATGTTCAATCCATGTTTCTTAATTCAGAGGAGACTGTCTGAGATATATGTAAGCTCAATATCATATATTGACTTACATGTTCATGGCCATGCATTTCTCAGTCTCACTCCTTAAGTGGTCAAGATATCACACTCCATTAGGAGGGACAAATTCCATATTTATCACTCGCAATCAAGTCCCCGTGTGTCAAAGTCACCCAATCATCTATGTTATAACAACCCATTTTCAGGACTGCATTTGATGATGTCCAAGTGTACCCAATGACATGTGATGAGTGCAGTGATTTTAGGTCTAAGAACCACAGTCACCACCAATACAATAAGAGATGATCCAGACTAACCAAGTATGGTTACCATGCATCACTCTTATGGTGGGTCTGTCTGATACACTGTTCTCTAGCATGTGTCTGTGTACTTGGTTTTATATCATATATCATGACTGATGAGGTTTTGTCATTAACCAACACACACTGTAGTCTTTTGTGTTATTGATGTCTATGGTTATTTCCACAATAACAATTGATGA
Organism: Alisma plantago-aquatica; assembly: GCA_963693085.1. Lineage (NCBI taxonomy): Eukaryota > Viridiplantae > Streptophyta > Magnoliopsida > Alismatales > Alismataceae > Alisma > Alisma plantago-aquatica. Next base: position 1,364,202,662 of record OY856412.1, on the reverse strand, counting down.
GGGATGATAGTGAGAATGTACATACTCTTAACATATGTATGATCTCATTGTTCAAGTCATATACTTGAAGACATATGTCATTGAGTATTGTCACTCTCTAGACATCTAACATGTTATACTATTATCTTAAAAATAGTTAAAACATATAGACAAAAATTGTCTTTATTATTATCAAATCAAGTTTCACATGCCTCATTGCAATCATCATATGATTGGCTCTTTGGGCATACTATACCAACAGACTCCCACTTGCACTTAGAGCCAATCACCCATGAATCATATTCCAAGTGATTTTAATATGTCCATCACATTTCTGCTATACAAGTGCTTTTATAGCTGGTAAGCAACATTTGCTTCAAATCAAATATTTTGCATGTTTCACATCCCCTCATTGTACGACAGCTCGTATGAGATGGAAGTTCCATAGTATGCTATCTAAAATTCCTTTGCCTAACAAGTAGCTCCATTATTGTCACAATATTACTACTGAGTCACCAATGGTCAGAACCTCCCATAAGTTCATCCATATGAACTTCTAGATCCATACAGTATCCTTTACAGTGTTCGTAACACTAAGGTACTTGGCTTCTTACTGTAGAATTAATCAATTGTCTTATGTTTGGAACATTTCCAACTGACACTTCTTATTCTAAGGTCAAACACAATTTTTTCATTTCAGAAACTTACATCGGTGTAACTCTTTTACACCCAACTCTTCCTTATTACCATAACTAAAGAACTAATCCTTTTAGTACTTCACAAGTGCATAAAGATGCCCTTCATGGTATTCCAATAACTCTTACTGGAGTTCAAAAAATATCTATTCGTCATGTCCAATACATACAAAATAATTGGATTCCATATCTTCTTGTCATGTCCAATACATACAAGATGATGAGTTTGTATGTACTTGTCATGTCCAATACATACAAGATAATTAGTTCATATTTTTCTTGTCATGTCCAATACATACAAGATAACGAGATGGGTTCATATGTGATAGATCCAATTGCGAATGAAAATGGCATCTATCCATGTGTTCCTTATTCTTCATAAGAATTTGGACACTTGGCTCTTGAGAGACTAACTCCATGGAACATGGACAAGTTTTCTCTCATCATGTTGAACCCTTTCAACATCTTGCTAATGTATGTTCTCTTTCTTAGGTTAAGAAATTTTCTTGATCTGTCTCTGTAGATCTTGATTTCTATCACATGGGATGCTTCTGTAAAACTTTCGAATGTACTTTGTTGCCAGGTTTTAATATTTGTAGTATAAGGATGTTATTCCTCATCAATATGTGGAATATACATATGCTCCCACTAAATTCTTGTAATCACACATTACTTCTTTATTTTGACTCAAGTAAAACTCTTTGACTATCTTGTCAAATAGAAGATCCCAGTTCTAAGGTGCTCACTTCAATCCAAAGATTGATCTATGCAGTTTCATGGACTTTATTTCCATTAAGCTACAATAGCAAGCATTATCCTAATGGATTTATCCTTGGTAACTGTTGAAAAGATCTCATCATGTTCAACACCTTGAACTTATTAGAAACTCTTTGTAACCAAATTACCCTCCAAGTTATTGTTCTTCTAGAAGACCCAAAAGCACCCTATGGGTTTTACCCCTTTAGGTTGATCAACTAAGATCATACCTTGTTGATGTACATGGAGTCCATCTTGGATTTCATAGTTTCAAGCCATATCTCAATTTATGGCTCTCATTAGCTTCTAGGTAGATTGTTGACTCATCATATGATCAACTCATTGCATTCTTATCCATAAGATATCATATAAATTCAAGCTCTAGGCATGTTCTACCATAACCACGAGCTCTCTGTGTTACTTAAGGAACTTTGAGAATCCACAACATTTTGTGATTCTCTTTATTCCCATTGTACCTCTTTAAGTTCAATGTTTTTCTTGTTTATATCAAACATTTCGAGTTCTACTTTACTCTCCCACTGATTCCTTTAGAACTAGGTTCTCCTCTATGAATGCATCCATCCAAAAACCTTTGTTGTTGGATTTGGATATCAAAGTAGTATTCAACAAAGTAGCATTTATGTGATTTGTGGACAAAACCTTTAAGAAACATTTTTCTTATTTAGGCTTTTGATCCTAATGTTTATAAAGACATATCGGGACACTTCCCATTCCATATCTCATATGGTGTCTTTTGAACTAATTAGATGGTACATTGTTTTAGTATTAAGCATGTGCCCAAAAGGAAATTTGAAGTTTAGCTGGTAATCACACTCTGACTTATAAAGGTGTGATTCCTTCTTTCTAATACACTTCTCATGATACACTATCATTGTGTTTTAGGTGGATTCCATCAGGATACATTATCATGATCTTCTAGAAGGTTCTCAAACTCTTGGTTCATATTTCCATATCAATCATATCAAAATTTAATATTTATACCAAGTTCGTTATGTACTTCATTTATGATCTCCTTGAACACTTCAAGAGATTCATGTTTGTATTTTATTAAACACAAACTACCATATCTACTGAGGTCATCAGTAAATATATTGAAATACTATTGAATACCTTTAGAATTTATTCTAAAAGGTCGATATACATCAATATGTATAATCCTTAATAGAATAATCGTTCTCCCACTACATCTAGTGAAGAACCTTTGTCATATTGCACAATGAATGAGATTAGCATGTCTCTATTGGTTCAATAACTAAAATGAGTCTAGATAACCATCATATGGATTTCTAGAAAAGCAATTCTCATTTATGCACTACAAATGACTATGCTATAGGTATTCAAGTTTGAGTTATCATGTCATTCATTACATGTGTCATACACATTTGTCTCTGTAACTATCAAGTATAGTTGATGATACATATGCATTGCCATCAAAGATCATTAGTTCATTATACTCTTGTCCATACAAGATGTATGACGAATTCATTGATGGCAGATGTATAATAGCAATTCACTAATTCTATTATATGCCCATGAATGTCATATTGTAAATGTAATGGTAGCAACTCTTGCTCCGCACAGTTTCTAGCTTACTTTTTTTAGGTCTTGAAGTAGAGATCTTGTCTCTCTTTCATCTTCCTGAGATCCTCTATAAAGAGGTTATTTCCCTTTCCAACTTACTCCTCTCCATATCTTGAGTGATGAAGACTTGGACCTAAGCTTGTCTTTAGAACATTTCTTGACCTTGCTTTAGTCTATGGACTTCACTCAATTATCATAGGTTTTGTCCTTTCTTCATTCATGCTTTGTCATCAATATGCCAAGTACTTCAGACAATGGTTTGGCCAAGTTCTCAACATTTGATAAACTGGCTATATGATTCCCACAACAATTTGTAGAATCATATGTTTGGTCAACTCTTGACCTATAAGAAATCACAGTTCATCTATATGCACAATCATATTGAGTATATGAGATTATACTTGATCTCCATTTGTCTAATTATACTCAAATATTGCTTTGAAGGCATTATACCTTTCATGCTTTACATGATTCTTAAGATGTATAACCATATCAAGAATGTCTATGCTTCAAACAACTCGTAGTTCATATAGCTCAGCATAAGGTTCTTGATGTCTTAGGCATCATTGGCATACTTCAAGTAAGCATCCAATTTTAGCCTTAGGCACATTTGGAGTGGTTCTACTGGCTCTAGTCTTTCAAGGACTTTAGAGTTTACACTCACTATTGAGAACACTTCTCAAAGGTCCCAAACCAGATTTAAAGTTTATCCCGTTTATGAACTGATCACAACGATAATGTATTTATGTTTGTCATTAGGATTCTAAAAAAGAATTTTGCAACATTTCAAAACATTTTTGATTTGTTTGATTTGATAAAGTTGATGATATTAATTAGGTCTTTAATTAACTATTGCTCCCACTATTTTGATCAAATTGATAACCCTCACCATCAATTCAAAAGATTGTAGCGTACAACCTTCAGGTGAGCAAGATCCTGATTTCCTCTAAGTCATAGGCCAACTAGGGTTGACACCTACAACTAGATTCTTTCAGGTAGGCAACTTTTCCCAATTGCATCTTATACAACTCTTGATAGATGTCATGCACATGTGTACATATCCATGCCTCAAGATGCTTGATCCGATCAAGGCTGCCTAGTTAAGTCCAACCCAAATGCCAACACAATGGATATGCACCCTGCTAGGGAAGACCCACATATTCACCATCACACTTCCACAAGATAGACAGTGCACCACGCTAGGGTGTGTCCACACTTAGTCGATCAAGTTTTTCATGTGTGATGCTTTTGGAAGGCAACTTAAACTTAATATTTTATTGAGGGGTTTGGTATTTGTATACATATACATATCCAATCACCACATATATAGTATGTATCATATACATGCTATATCCCACAAGAAAACATGTGGAGTGATAAAGCAATGATTATGTCCATCCTATGTGTAATTCCTTGAGCCACAAGATATTACGGTCATCTAGGTTTACATCACATGCAACAACCCGTTGTTGATGAAGATCTGTGCTTGGGTTGTTCCAGGTTGATCAGCTCATCCTATGACTGATCAGCTCGCCTCCTGGCCAGTCAATTGGTTATCACCAAATCGATCATTTGGCACCTCCAGACGGTTGGTTCTCGGGTTGTCATGCTCCTCGTTAGTCCACCAGCTGCTCGTCTTGCACCATTAGCTAATTATCTCGGTCCTTTAACTGCTCGTCTGGGCGCCCACCACTCTTCTACATAATACGAAATAAAACTATCCTACTTTTACATATTTATTTGGGAAACCCCGAGTTACATTCGGGGGGGAAAGGTAGAAGAGAATGCTCGAGTTATCTCGAGTTACATCTGGAATAGAAGAAAGGACTCGGTACGCAGACTGAGATGCAAACAACCACAACCAACCAAGCACACACATAGGGGTTTATAGGCCATAACCACGCTATGCATCCACCATCAAAACCATTTTAGGGTGACGTGTATCGATTGGATATATATACCATATCATATATGTATATAGGGATATGTGGCATTTAATCAGATATGCACATTAGCTAATTAAAGTATTTGCATCACATGCAATAAATAAATGGCGAAAAACCAAAATCCAATCATATCATTTAATCCTAAAACATAGTATGTTGATGTGGCTCTGATACCACTGTTGGGTTTTGTGGGACAGAACAGGCAGCGAAAACAAAAATTTTATCTAACCACAAACCCATAACCAGCAGATCGCATCAACAACTATGCAATGGGAAAGATGGTTTAGCAAGATATACCTAGTCTTGAGGCTTTCTCAGTGATAATACCTCGTAGCTAGTGTGGTCTTCAACCACCTAGTCTTTTATGGCGTCTGTACAACTCCTGGTCTTGACCCGAACTTCGGTTCATGGTCGTCCTCCTAATTGGAAGAAATATCCTACCTCTATAGATAGTCCACATGGACCATCGAAAACTCTAGTCATCCTGAAGGACAAACTAGAAGGAGTCGTCCCCTTCTATCAATGTACGAGTCACTGACACACTCTCCCACACAGTTGATGTTCTACATTTGTCTTTCCCTCATTGTTCCTCCCTAGATGGGTAGAACTTGTTGGGGCTCTCTCGGTTACCAAAACCAGAGAGGACAACAACTTTGCATAGCAACTGATGTTCTGAGTTTTGTGTTCTGAGAACCCCCCTCTACCCTTATATTTATAGTAGAGGGCAGGGTCAGGGTTCCCAGTCTGGGCGGGAGTAGAAGGGTCTGGATTTTCCACAAACTGATTATGTTGCGGCAGCCGAACCGGTCAGTTCATAATTGAACTGGTCATTTGGGCAGGTGAGCCAATCGGTTCACCCAGTGAACCAGTCATTTCACTTCCCAGACTTGCCTACAATTGACTTTCCTTATTCCTTACTAATTAATGCAAAGATTAATTCTTGTCCCAATAGAATTAAACAAGTGAAACGAGAATCTATTCTCATGAACCGCAAACCCAACACCTGCTCGTTTGGTCCATGTGAACCGATCATTTCACTAGAGTGAACCAATCGTCTCACTAACCATGAGCTGATCGGTTCACCCAGTAAACCGGTCAGTTGGTGGTCTAGGTTGTGCATAACTCAGTCAATGCAGTTCTCAATCAATCTGACACTCTAATCAGTTGGTTCAACACTTGAACTTGGTGATTCTGAGTCAAGTCTATTGATTGAATGTTTAATTGAGTACCTAAATACTTTAGTAATCAATCTAAACTTCATTCATGGATAAACTCCTCTTCCAGGTTACACCTATGTGTGTGATCCTATAGGTCCCATTTCATGTTGACAGTGAACGTCCATAACTAGCTTATGACATCACAAGTAAAGAGTAGTGTCTATCGCACATCAGTGCTACCCAAGTGAAGAGGAAAGTTGGAGAACAACTTTCAACCTACAATCTATTATTGGTGTTATAGTGAATGTATAGTTCCTTTGTCATTGATATCCAGATTGAACTTGAGTCATGGACTTGTCATCATCTACAAATGTTCAATCTATGTTTCTTGATTCAGTGTAGACTTTCTGATATATATGTAAGCTCAATATCATATATTGACTTACATGTGCATGGCCATGCATTTCTCAGTCTCACTCCTCAAGTGGTCAGAATATAAGACTCCCTTAGGAGGTATAAATTCCATATCTATCACTTATAGTCAATTTCCCATGTGTCAAAGTCACCCAATCATCACCGTTATAATAGCTCATGTTTTAGGACTGCATTTGATGATGTCAAAGTGTACCCAATCACATGTGATGAGTGCAGTGATTTCAAGTCTAAGAACCATATTCACCACCAATACTATAAGAGATGATCCTGACTAACTAAGTGTGGTTTCCATGCATCACTCTTATGGTGGGTCTATCTAATACTCTATTCTCTAAGATGTATCTATGTGCTTGGTTTGATATCATATATCATGACTGATGAGGTTTTGTCATCAACCAACACACACTCTAGTCTTTTGTGTTATTAATGTCTATGGTTATTTCCACAATAACAACTGACTAGGGATGATAGTGAGAATGTACATACTCTTAACATATGTATGATCTCATTGTTCAAGTCACACACTTGAAGACATATGTCATTGAGTATTTTTACTCTCTAGACATCTAACATGTTATACTATTATCTCAAAAATAGTTAAAACATATAGACAAAAATTGCCTTTATTATTATCAAATCAAGTATCACATGCCTCATTGCAATCATCATATGATTGGCTCTCTGGGCATACTATATCAACAGTTGATGCACTTCACATTGATAGAGATTCTTTTTGTACCAAAGATCTTTGCTTAGAAAATGATCTTTTGCATGTTAGAGATAATATCAATCATTTGTCTTGTACTATTTCTTCTCTTATGCATGATAATCATACTTCGATATCCTCTTTGTAATGATTCTTAGATGGTAAAAAGAATCTTAATGATATCCCACACCATACTACTAAACAAATTGGTAGACATGGTTTGGCGTATGATGGTAGCCAAAGGAACAACAAAGGTAAAGAACCTCCAATATTTCATGGAGAATCCTCTAATTCCAAGGCTATGGGCACATGAAACTATTACAATGAAATTGGTCACTATTCTACTTTTTGTCCTTGTAGGAAAGCACCCAAGAGTAATAGGACTTGGGTTTCTAAGTTAACCCCTCCAAACCCAAAAACATGATTGGGGACCATTTCATATTTACACACTTGGAGAAAAGATAAGTTAAAGTCAATACAAGTGCATGTTTTTGGAATATGATGTAAATCAATTAGAATCATGTTGTAAATCACTTGTAATGATTGTATGACTTGTAATTAAGCTTAGAAAAAATTAGGAGAACTTAGATCGAATGTTTAAGCACTCAAAACCCATTTTCCAAAATTCACATCATGTTGTTCATCGGTCGAGTTGCAAACTTGACCAATCCTGATTGGATCTTGAAAATGACTTTTGATCGGTTGAGTTTACACTTCATAGAACTCGACCGATTGATCTACTAACCAAAACTGATTTAAGTGAATCAGTCGAGTTATCCCAGGACAAACTTGACCGATGGCCTAAATTAGTCTTGTCTTTTAGTGGGATCGGTCAAGTTACCTTTATAAGAACTCGACCGATTGCATTGTATAGAAAAGTGTAGAAAAGTGTTTCTAGCCATTGTGGAGTTGTAAAAAGTGAAAATATATCTGTTGCAAGACACAAAATGGCTAGTTTTAGTTCTCAAGTGTTCCCAAAGGCGTCTAGGCATCCTTAACTATAAATAGGACCCCTTTGGCTTCATCCCATGGTTAGCCAAGCACTATGAAGGTCCTATTCTATAGTTGAGTGATCCTACAGCCTCATCTCTCTCTCTCTAAGCTTAATCACTTGCTACATCCATTTGAGTGAGTAGGAGATTTGTAAGAGAGATCGTACTACATGTATATCTTATGAGGTTCTCACTTCCACCACCTCCTATCTCTCATTTCAATCATGAAGATGAAGGTTCTCTCTCTTGGCTAAGAGAGGTGAAGAAGAATAAGGGAATGAGTCCCTTGGTGAAGATCAAGTCTGAAGACTTAGAGAAGGAGTGGGTAAGACCTTGGTGAAGGCAGAAGACTCCTTGCTCAAGTGGGTAAGTCCTTGGTGGAAGCTTCTCTGAGTGAAGGTGAAGTCAAAGACTGAAGATCCAAGAAGAGTGGCAAAGTCCTTGGAGGTGGAAGACTTGTGCTTGAGTGGGTAAGACCTTGGTGAAGGCTGAAGACTCTTATAAAGTGGGTAGTCCATGGTAAGGCGGATACTCTTTGTATTGGATAGGTAAGCCCTTTGGTTGGTCATGTATTGTAAGTCTTTTGAATGAATATAAGAGTACAATGGTTAAGAAATCCTAGAGGTTGACCTCTCTAGGTAGTTGACTGACTAACTTCTAGTTTGAAGTGTGGAACCACTCTACATAGCTTGTTACTTGGTGTATGTTTAATCTCTCTCCTTTGTTATGCATGTTTTAGTTTCACTCAAACTTCCTATTTAGCAACCTTATCTTTTGATATATCTCGAAGGTCTAATGAATGTTGTTTTAGTGCATTCAGCTCTATTCACCCCCTCTAGAACATCCAATCACCCATCTAGGATCCAACAATTGGTATCATAGTGGGTTTCTCCAAGCATACTTCAACAAGTAGGAGAATATGGGTGACTACCAAGGTGGGAGATACTTCATCAACCTTCCAATCTTTGATGGGAGTAACTTCCTCTATTAGAAAAGAAGGCTACAATTCTACATCCAAGGATCAAATCTTTAGCTATGGCAAATGGTGGACCATCCATACAAGCTACCGGTGACAAAGATAGAAGAATGGGATGAAACTACCATGAAGAAAGCCACCTTGAATGCAAGAGAAATCAACATCCTCTATTCCACCATGACCTCCACCAAGTTCAACTAGATTTCTTCTTGTGGGACGGCCTATGAGGTATGGAGAAAGCTATGCATCACCTATGAGGGGACAGCTCAAGTGAAGGAAAGCAAAGTCTACATGCTCAAAGGGCTGCTTGAGAACTTCAAGATGGGACAGGTGGAGAAGATAGCCAACATGTACTCAAGGCTCAATGTCATTGTGAATGGTCTTGCTATTCTAGGACATCCTATGTGTAGAGGAGAGATCAACTCAAAGATCCTTAGAACTCTCCCCAAGAGATGGGAACCCAAGATGACTTCCATTGAAGAAGTAAGGTCTCTTGATGATATCCCTATTGAAGAGCTCATTGGAAATCTACAAGCCCATGAAGCCACACTTGACAAAAGAGAAGAAGTTGAAAGACAAGAGGAGAAAGAGCTCAAGAGAATGAAGAAGTCTGAAATGAAGGCTCAAATTGAAGCTATTAGGAGACAAGCCTCTCTGTCCTCTCATGTTGGAGAAGATGCTATGTATTCCAAGGGTAGATTCGACAAAGGAAAGAATCACTCCTCCATCTGGTGCCTCAAGTGTGAAAAGAAGGGTCACTTCAAGATATATTTTCTACAAGGCAAGAAGACCCATCATCACAAGAAAAGAAAAGAGAAGTACAAGATGAAGGATAATTGGCACTCAAGCTCAAGTGACTCCTCCAACTCAAGCTCAAGTGAAGAATCAAGTGGAGGATCTAACTCAAGCTTTAGTGAAGAAGGAGAATGTCATTTTTCTCTTATGGCTTCTACAAGAAAAGACTAAAATGAGGTAAATCTAAACTCTTTAGATAAAAGAACCCTTAATTTCTATCATCAATGCTACTCATGTCTCTCTTAAGTCTTCTAAAAAGAAAAGAAAAAAAATTCTAGAATTGTTGATAATATGCATGTAGAAATAGATGATCTTGAACATACTAATACTTGCTTTCTTGGTGATAAAAATGCTTGTCTTAGGCAAGTAGATTCTCTTAAACTTGGAAATGCTAGCTTGCTTGACAAGATTAGATTTCTAGAAGCTCAACCTCTTATGCCTAGTTCTAATGAAGCGCATATTTTAATTGTTGATTTTCTCATGCATGATATTGATGTTCTTAAATCTGAAAACAAGGACAATGATTTTGTTTTGTAAGGATTAGAATCTGAAAATGGTGTTTATCTTTCTAAGATTGCTTTGCTTGAAACAGGAAATGCCTCCTTGCTTGCTAAAAGCAATGTGCTTGAATCTTGTTCTTGTTCTACTAGTAGAGAGAATAATGTCGTTGCTATTCATATTGATAGAGATTCTTATTTAACTAAAGCTCTTTGCTTAGAAAATGATCTTTAGCATGCTAGAGATAATATCAATCATTTGTCTTCTACTGTTGCCTCTATTATGCATGATAATGACAGTTTGAGTTCTTCTTTGCAAAGATTCTTAGTTGGTAAAAAGAGTCTTAATGACATCCTACACCATACTACTAAACAAATTGGTAGACATGGTTTAGGATATGATAGTAGTCAAAGGAACAACAAAGGTAAAGGACCTCCAATATTCCGTGGAGAATCCTCTAGTTCCAAACCTATGGGCACATGCAACTATTGTAATGAAATTGGTCATTATTCTACGTGTTGTCCTTTTAGGAAAGCACCCAAGAGCAATAGGATTTGGATTGCTAAACTAACCCCTCCGGACCCAAAAACATGAATGGGGACCATTTCATCTTTCTTCTTGTAGGTACTTACAAATAGGTTGACTTGAGCTATTGAATTGCAGATTGACTTCTCAATCCACATGAAAGAAGAAAGGTGAGATGTATAGAGGGTGACAACAAGTGGAAAAAGGAATGGTAAGCACAAAGGTAATGCTTTTCTTACTTATAACCAATCGTAACTAGTTTTTTCAAGAGAGTGTGCATTATACATATGGTTTTTGAGTCAAAGTGGTTTTTGTGTTTCTCTTCACACTCTTGCTCAAAACTTGTTTCAAAATGCTTTTATAGTGCATTACTAACTTGCTTACACATGATTGGATATGGTTTGTATATTTAGCATGCCTTTAAATATGTTTTAATGAAATATATGTGTTTTTTTACAGCAACTCTGTCAGTCGAGTTTGTCCAGTTTGAAACTCGACTTGTAGGCACCAATGGGTGTTGCCCACAGTTGTCATCAGTCGAGTTGTCAACACACGAAACTCGATCGACAACACTGTGCACAGAATACACAATTGGCTTATTGGATGAGAATTTCCCTCTCAACTAGATTTTCTCAACCAAATAGCCTTATTCTTTGGAAATCCCTTGGTACCTTTATATATGAATATTTCCATGTCCTCCATTTCCTATCTTGCTTACAACTCTATCTTTCAAATTTCTATAAATTGGTATGTCTATATCTTGCAATTACTTGCCTTGAGTTGTTTTGCAGGTCTTGATGATGATATCTTTGGATCTCTTGGTTGTGTCTTAAATTGCTTCCGTTATGCTCAAACTTTTTACATATATATAGTTGTATATCTTGTTTGGATACAACCTTGAGGTTCTTAGTGGTAATCATCTTTTGGTAATGATGCATACTTGTCAGTGAGTTATATCCTTTCATGCTTATAAAATTGCATATCTCTTTGTTTGGATATATCTCTATATCTACCCATAGCTTGCTCTATCTTGTGTATCTCTTGGTATCTCTTTCTATGATCTAGATCCTACTAGTAGTCTTAATTTGTGATATCATCTACTAGTAGTTCATATACATGTAGTTCTAGCCTTGTTCATCAAGTGGTATTTCACTATATGCTATACTTGTATCTTGTCTCATACATGCTCAAGCTTGTTCCTTGAATTGCAAATCTACTATCTTGAGTTGCTTGCATAAAATTTTGATGCAGGGTACATAGAGCTATATTGTATGTAGAAATTGGAGCATTTTTTGTTTTCATGCAGATTTTTCTCTAGTTTCAATTTTTGGTGCAAGACTAGTGTTATTTATGCATAAACAACCTTCTAAGAAAGACTCATCAATTTTCCATGAGCCCTGACACTTTTTGGGCAAATTTTATCATCTTGAGGGTCAAAATTGTGATTTATTGTTTTTCTACATCACTTTATCATGCATTTTGGGTTGTTCAAGTGCATGCTTTAACTTGTTTTTCTTTCTATGCTTGGACAAGCCCCTATATGTGCTCTTCTACTCTCCTTATATAACTCTCTTAACAAGTGATGTTTGTTATTTCTTCATGCCCCCACTTATTGAAATGACAAAGGGGGAGAAAGGTATGTCATCTTTTGGCAAAAAGAGGGAAAAGGCATGTCTTATATGAAGAGGAGAAACATATTCATATAAAGGGGAGAAGGTAAACGGGAGAAGACAATTATGTGTAGAACATATATGAGTAGAAGACATAGTATTCTATAAATGTTATGAAGGATAACCATGCAGAAGAAATAGCATCAATTGAAGGGGAGTATGAGAACTCCACTAGCATCAATTGAGGGGGAGCATATGAACTCTATTCTATTGAAACCCCTAGGTTTCTCCAAAGTTATGACCCTACTTAAATGCTTTCAATACATGTATGGAATGGTTCGTCGTCTTCAAAAAGGGGGAGAATGTTGACTCAAGGTCTAAATTGACTAAACCCTTGTTTTGATGATGATTAAACCATTCCAATTAATTGTGTCTAATATCTCTACTTGAGTGATTTCAGATTTTGCATAGACACACTCCAAATGCCCTAACTTACGCATCTCAACTTGGAGAAAATACAAGTCAAAGTCAATACAAGTGCATGTTTTTGGAATATGATGTAAATCCATTAGAATCATGTTGTAAATCACTTGTAATGATTGTATGACTTGTAATTAAGCTTAGAAAAAATCAAGAGCACTTATATCGAATGTTTAAGCACTCAAAAGCCATTTTCTAAAATTCACATCAGGTTGTTCATCGGTCGAGTTGCAAACTCAATCGATCATGATTGGATCTTGAAAATGACTTTTGATCGGTCGAGTTTACACTTCACAAAACTCGAATGATCCCTGTACTGACCAAAACTAATTTAAGTGAATCGGTCGAGTTACCCCAGGACAAACTCGATCGATGGCCTAAATTGGTCTTGTCTTTTAGTGGGATTGGTCGAGTTACCTTTATAGAAACTCGACCGATTGCACGGTACGAAAAAGTGTAGAAAGTGTTTCTAGCCATTGTGAAGTTGCAACAATCAAAAATATATCAGTTGCAAGCCACAAAATGGTTAGTTTTTGTTCTAAGTGTTCCCAAAGGCTTCTAGGCATCCTCAACTATAAATAGGACCCCTTGGACTTCATTTTATGGTTAGCCAAACACTATGAAGGTCCCTATTCTATAGTTGAGTGATCCTACAGCCTTCTCTCTCTCTAAGCTTAATCACTTGCTACATCCATTAGAGTGAGTAGGAGATTTGTAAGAGAGCTCATCCTACATGTATATCTTGTGAGGCTTTCACTTCCACCACCTCCCTATCTCTCATTTCAACCATGAGGATGAAGGTTCTCTCTCTTGGCTAAGAGAGATGAAGAAGAACAAGGGAAGGAGTCTATTGGTGAAGATCAAGGCTGAAGACTTGGAGCAAGAGTGGGTAAGACCTGATGAAGGCAGAAGACTCCTTGCTCAAGTGGGTAAGTCTTTGGTGGAAGCTTTTCCGAGTGAAGGTGAAGTCAAAGGCTGAAGATCCAAGAAGAGTGGCAAAGTCCTTGAAGGCGGATGACTTGTGTTTGAGTGGAAAAGACCTTAGTGAAGGCTGAAGACTCTTGTAAAGTGGGTAAGTCCTTGGTAAGGTGGATACTCTTTGTATTAGATAGGTAAGCCCTTTGGTTGGTCATGTATTATAAGTCTTATTAATGAATATAAGAGTGCAATGGTTAAGAAATCTTAGAGGTTGACCTCTCTAGGTAGTGGACTAACTCACTTCTAGTTTGAAGTGTGGAACCACTCTACATAACTTGTCACTTCGTGTATGTTCAATCTCTCTCTCCCTTTCTATGCATGTTTTAGTTGCACTCAAACTTCCTATTTAACAACCTTATTTGTTGATATATCTTGAAGGTCTAATGAGTTTTGTTTAAGTGCATTCAGCTCTATTCACCCCCCCTCTAGAGCATCCAATCACCCATCTAGGATCCAACAATTGGTATTAGAGCGGGTTTCTCCAAGCACACTTCAACAGATAGGAGAAGATGGGTGACTAACAAGGTGGGAGATACTTCATCGACCTTCCAATCTTTGATGGGAGTAACTTCTTCTATTGGAAAAGAAGGCTACAATTCTACATCTGAGGATCAGGTCTTGAGCTATGGCAAATGGTGGACCATCCATACAAGCTATCGGTGACAAAGATAGAAGAATGGGATGAAGCTATCGTGAAGAAAGCCACCTTGAATGCAAGAGCAATCAAAATCCTCTATGCCACCATGACCTCCACCGAGTTCAACCATATTTCTTCTTGTGAGATGACCTATGAGGTATGGAGAAAGCTATGCATCACCTATGAGGGGACAGCTCAAGTGAAGGAAAGCAAAGTCTACATGCTCAAAGAGCTGCTTGAGAACTTCAAGATGGGAAAGGAGGAGAAGATAGCCAACATGTACTCAAGGCTCAACACCATTGTGAATGGTCTTGCTATTCTAGGACATCCTTTGAGTAGAGGAGAGATCAACTCAAAGATCCTTAGAAATCTCCCCAAGAGATGGGAACCCAAGGTGACTTCCATTGAAGAAGTAACGTCTCTTGATGATATCCCTATTGAAGAGCTCTTTGGAAATCTACAAGCCCATGAAGCCATACTTGAAAAAAGAGAAGAAGTTGAAAGACAAGAGGATAAAGATCTCAAGAGAATGAAGAAGGCTGAAATGAAGGCTCAAATTGAAGCTATTATGGGACAAGCCTCTCCATCCTCTCATGTTGAAGAAGATGCCATGTATTCCAAGGGTAGATTCTACAAAGGCAAGAATTACTCCTCTGTTCGGTGCCTCAAGTGTGGAAAGAAGAGTCACTATAAGATAGAGTTTCTATAAGGCAAGAAGAACCATCATCACAAGAAAAGATAAGAGAAGTACAAAATCAAGGAGAATTGGCACTCAAGCTCAAGTGACTCCTTCAACCCAAGCTCAAGTGAAGAACCAAGTAGAGGATCTAGCTCAAGCTCTAGTCAAGAAGGAGAATGTAATTTTGCTCTTATGGCTTCTACAAGAAAAGACTCAAATGAGGTAAATCTAAACTCTTTAGATAAAGAACCCTTAATTGCTATCATCAATGCTACTCGTGCCTCTTTTAAGTCTTCTAAAAATAAAAGAAAAAAGCTTGCTAGAATTTTTGATAATATGCATGTAGAACTTGATGATCTTGAACATACTAATACTTTCTTTCTTGATGATAAAAATGCTTGTCTTAATCAAGTAGATTCTCTTAAATTTGAAAATACTAGCTTGCTTCACAAGATTAGATTTCTAGAAGCTCAACCTCTTATGCCTAGTTCTAATGAAGAGCATATTTTAATTGTTAATTCTCTCATTCATGATATTGATGTTCTTAAATCTGTAAATAAGGACAAAGATTTTTCTTTGGAAGGATTAGAATCTGAAAATGGTGTTTATCTTTCTTAGATTTCTTTGCTTGAAACAGAAAATGCCTCCTTGCTTGCTAAAAGCAATGTGCTTGAATCTTATTCTTGTTCTACTAGTAGAGAGAATAATGTCACTGGTCTTCATATTGATAGAGATTCTTATTTAAGTAAATCTCTTTGCTTAGAAAATGATCTTTTGCATGCTAGAGATAATATCAATCATTTGTCTTCTACTATTTCTTCCCTTATGCATTATAATGAGAGTTTGAGATCTTCTTTGTAAAGATTCTTAATTGGTAAAAAGAATCTTAATGACATCCTACACCATACTACTAAACAAATTGGTAGACATGGTTTAGGATATGATAGTAGTCAAAGGAACAACAAAAGTAAAGGACCTCCAATATTCCATGGAGAATCCTCTAGTTCCAAAGCTATGGGCACATGTGATGCATGGGTTTTGAGTCACTTTTATAGGCTTATTTTATATCTGTTTTATGCATGTATTTGTCGTTTTCTTGATTATATTTGCATAATTCACTATAGTTTGCCTTTAAACTCTTTTTGCATCAAATTATACTTCTTTTATCACATTTATATGATTTTATATAATCTCCAGACTTATACACATGTTTTGACACTTTTTCAGGCACTTTTGCATTGTCCATAGTTGATACTATCGACCCCGGTGTCGATAGTATCGACATTTCATCAGAGAGCAACCCCAAAACGTGATTTTGGAAGGAAATACATGTATCATGGTCGATACCATCGACCTGGGGTCAATACTATCGACAGCGTCGGGATCTGGCAAATTTCAGCACTAAAACGGAGCGTTTTAATCCGACGGTTGAGCTTTTTCGGAGCCGTAAAGTGGTCCTATGACCTAAGAAGAGCACGGACGGCCCTGGGGGGTCTCATATTGTGTTGCACAACATCCAAGAAGGAGAGGGAGAGATATGTGACAAGAGACGAAGGCCATCAACCGGGCGATCCGGGCACCTCTAACGGGCGATTTTGCTGTCGGAAGACTGCAAAACGCATGTTTCTCGAGGAGGATCTCCAGGAAAACCTTTGTATCAGGGGTTATACGAGTTTTCTCTATGTTTCCCATGTTTTTCTTCTCTACTCCTATTTATTTTCCATTGTCAACCATGCGGGGCTAACCCCCTTTGTCTTTAGGACCGGGAGTAGCCCGGGTAATCGTTGTATGACGTTTTTATCATAGTAATTCATATTTTGTCTCTTAAATCTGTGGTATGATTTCGTTTTCTCCATCATATCATTATGATTGATCACCCTAATGATAATCTAATGCCTTTAATTGCTTTGAAAGAAGAATTAATGGTTGAAAAGAGACGAAATTCACATTAATTAATAAATCCCTTGAACAAGGTGGTGTACGGTTAATGGTGGAAATCCAGAGTTTGGTCTCCATGTACCTAGTTTAGGGTATAGGTTACTACGACCGTAGAACCGACCTAGATTTAGGTAGTGAATTGTATCACAACAGTAAACAATTCTGACTACAGGCCACTACCTGTAATGAGAGACGAATTTGATTAACTATATAGAAATAAATATAACGAGAACTCACGGTGAAACTGCAATCCTAAAGACTCCCATTTAAATTGATTAAACTAAACATTTAATCGATTGCTTTGTTTTATTTTATTTTATTTTATTTTCAATCAAATCTCAAACTCTTTTAATTGGTTTAGCTGATCGCAACCAGTTAGTATTAGTCTACTAAAATTCACGTTTCCCTGAGTTCGACTCGGGCCACACAAGGCCTATATTACATTGATATGTATACTTGCGTTTACATGCACGGTTTACACGTGTCAAGTTTTTGGCGCCGTTGCCTGGGAAACGGTGAATTTTAGCACTACGAGTGCTGCGAGCGGCCACACTAGGCCACTTTTAATTCCTGTAATTTTTTTTTCTTTTCATCTTTTGAACTGAATTGCAAATCTTATTCATTTTTTTAATTATTAGTACTGGTTCATACACTACCATTTGAAATTTTAGGTACTAGTAAAGTAATAATGGGTGACGGAGCGGAAAATGAGGAGCAGACGATCTGGGAAAGGATTAAGGTTTCTTCTTCTTCTGCGCAGAAGGGGCCAATCAAGAAACAAGCTATCAACATACCTAGTTACAAGATTGATCCAGGGCGTATTCAGTTGGTTAAATCACAGGCTTTCCATGGATTTAAAAATGAGGATCCGGTGACCCACATCAGTACGTTCGTGGAAAATTGTGATATGATAAAGATTGACAGGTTCCCGCAAGAGACACTCTACCTGAAACTTTTTCCCAGTTCTTTAGCGGGCAGTGCTTGGGAATGGTTGCACAATCATGATGAGTACATTGAATCTTGGGATCACATGGTTGAGGTGTTCTTTGAGAGGTTCTTCTCGCCTGAGAAGACCAACGATCTGGTACGGAAGATCCATAATTTCAGCCAGAAATCCGAAGAGACATATTCGGAGACTTGGGAACGTTTCCAAATAATGTTGAGGAGGTGTCCGCATCATGGGCTTGACAAGGAGAAGCATGTCAAAATTTTCTACTTTGCCCTAAATGAGCATGAAAGGAGCAATCTGGACTCAGCAGGTTCCGGTTTCTTTTTGAACAACACTGGTGCTAGGTGTTGGGAAATCCTGAAAAACATGGCCAGGAAGCAACCATGGGGTGAAAGAGATGCACCGGAGCAGGTTGGCATGACACATGAAGCAAAGGCCATTAAAGCGCTTAATGACAAGATGGATCTTATAGCCAAGAAGCTCCTAGAGAAAGAGGACAATGGGTCTGATGATGAAGCACATGCAAAGTATATGCATCAACAGGGATATAGAAATAACAATTATGATTGGAGGATGGAATAAAATTTTCATAAGCTGCAGCCTAGCCTAGAGGAAAAGAACAATGAATTGCTTAGTCGGGTGGTGAAACAAAATCAAGAAATGATGAGTATGTTTGCCAAGCAGCTGCAGTCCCAGGGTGATATTTTGACTAAGTTTGGACAAACACTGCAAAGTCATGGAGCACAAATGAGGGCACTAGAGATGACTGTGACCCAAATTTCTAATGAAGCGGCGACCATGAAGCATGCCAATCAACAGAGACAGGAAGGGAATGTAGAAGTTTCTCAAGCACATCACCAAGTGAAATATATATCTGTGATTACTGAGGCAGAACCCCCGGTGGTGGAGGTCCAGGACAAAAGCAAAATGATTTTTGATATGGAGGCTACACCAAAGATATCGTATCCTCGCAGTCATTATGCACTACCGGGCAGATGTTGTCCATTCAGAAAAATCCGCCAAGAGCACATTGCGGTCGCGCCCGCACCTAGGAAAGAGGAGCAGGTGAAGGCCATGTGTCATGGTGAAGCTACAGTCACTGAGAGAGGGGAGCAGCCACAAGTCATGCCATCCACGGATGATGTGTCAAATCCTATCCTAGAAGGTGGTGTTGAAGCAAGCTTAGGGGAGGAGACCCCTAAAGTTCCATATGCACCACCACACAAGAGAGCAAAGGACCCAAACGTGCCTTTCCCGGATAGTCTGAGGCCGAAGAAAAAGCATAGGCACTACAATAAGTTCTTGGAGATGTTTCGGAAGCTCCACATTAACATTCCACTAGTGGAGGCGATAGAGAAAATTCCTTCATATGGAAGATTCATGAAAGACATCATCAACAAGAAATAATGGATCAAAGATATAGATGTTGTGTGTGTTGATGAAAATGTGAGTCCTATAATCCAAGGACGGATACCAAGGAAGAGGAAAGATCCAGGATGTTTTTACATCCCATGTTCCATAGGCGGCCAACATTTTCCACAAGCACAGTGTGACTCAGGGGCCAGCATTAATCTTATGCCATTGTCCACGTTTCAAAAGCTTGGATTGAAGACACTAAAGAAATCTTCCATGACAATTGAGTTGGCGGATGGATCCATGGTGAAGCCACAAGATATATGCGAGGATGTGCTAGTCAAGGTCGACAAATTCATATTCCATGTTGACTTTGTGGTCATGGACATGCATGAGTTGAAAGGAGGTGAGATGCTATTGGGAAGGCCGTTCCAAGCTACGGCTGATGTAATCGTTGCCATTGGGCGAGGTTACTTGACACTTGGGATTGGTGATGATAGAGTTAAATTCAAATTACCACATGACGCATTGGAGACATATCCTGACAACCCAAGTTAAAGGTATCCTTATGTCAAGCCTAGGACATTAAACAAGGGCGCTTGTTGGGAGGTAACCCAACTTTAGGTTCATTTTTATGCTTGGTTATGTTCTTTAGGCAACCCAACTTTAGGTTACCATCGACCCTAGGGTCGATAGTATCGACACTTTTGAGTTCCCAGGCTTTTAGATGCGTCGATTCAACAAAATCACTGAGTCTGGGTTGATACCATCGACCTTGTGTCGATAGTATCGACACCTGCAGGACAGCTACATAAAACAGGTCATAAAAGGTATCGAAACGAGATTTTTTCGAACCGTTTTTTGCAGAGGAAATATGGATGAAGCAAGTCACATCTTAGAATCACTAAGACACAAAAATGGGCTACCAAAAAGAGGGATATAGAAAGCATCACTTGGTCCACTTGAGCATCTAACCATCCTTCTTCACCACACTTCAAAGTGAATGGTACCGCTGTTCAACCTCTTAAGTGAGAATGTTGACTATGAGGCCATAGTCATATTAAAGCTTAGGGGGGTGTTGGAATAGCCCTCTATCTTAGTTTTTACTTACTTATTCATGTTGCTTTTATTTTTGAAATATTAGTTATTTTTATTTCTAGGTTTACTGCTTTTGTAGGATCCACATCTATCTAGTGTAATTTGTGGAGTAATAAATGCATGGTTTCAATTGGGAGTTTTACTCTTGGGTTGTGGGAACATGAAAATATGAGAATATTGAAAACTTTTTGAGCTTATTCTTGTAAGTAATTGAGTTGCATAACTGAGGAAGTGCTTGGGTGAGTCAGCTTCAGGACATGGGGACATGAATGACCATCTTTATTGTCCAAGGAAAAGTGATTGACAAGGATGTTTGAGCCCAAATCGACCAAACGCTAACGTGACCTTAGACTAAAGTTTAAGAGAGAAATCCTTCAGTTACCCTGTACACAAGTCTTTAGAGAGGGACATATGATATTTTTGGAAGGTTCTGTCAATTAGTCTTGTGATTTGATCCACCGCAATTTCATTCACACTCCACCATAAGAAATGGGAGCACATTACTATCTTTCACTCTTTGATTGCATCCCATGTAGATAGGTCTTGCATTACAACTATTTTCACATATTTTTGCATGAAAATGAAAAGAAAAAAAAGATAGAGTAGTTATACATGCACATTATCCTTAGGTGTGTGTCATTTAATTGCATAACTATCATTTTGTAGCTGCATTCACATCTTTTATGCATATAGTACATCATGCATCTTATGTCTTCTGAAACATTAAAGGTGGTGAACTTGTTCCATATCTTCTAAATGCTTCAAATGTATAAGTTATGTAACAAGAAGTGAGCCCGACAAATAATTCATTGTCATTTATGAAATAAGGGCTTAAAAATTGAAAAAAAAAATTAAAAAATTGAAAAAAAAAGAGAAGAAGAAAAAAGAAAAAAAAAGAATTGAGAAGTAATAAAGAAGAAGAGGGAGAAAGGAACATGTTCTCACCTGAGAATTAAGAAGAATAAGCACATGGTGTAGTTTTCTTAGATATTCCATCTCACCTTGAGACGGAATGATAGTGCATGCATCATTCCACCAAAAATGTAGCATTAGGACATTTTCACTTGCATTTTGTATCATGATAGGTCATTAATTTTTGTATTGCATGATTGACTGTTATGTGCTTCCATCTCCTCCACAACCACCTATCCCATCCACCCGTTGCTCTAATCGGTAGGCCACCCATGATATTCTTCTCAATCATTAATATCAGGAGATCTGCTTCCATTTAGATGGTAGTTAGGAAATGAGCAACGTAGATAGGAGATCACAAGATGCATCAAGTATGGACCATATGAGTTTATCATATTAACTACTTTAATTGATAGTGTCTCATTGATTGGGGGACGAACATCTTTTACATAGGTCTTTGGTCGCCTGGATGGCAGTTAGTATTCAGTGGTCAATGAGGGCCGGTTTGTGGAAAGAAAGTGGGGATGATGTAAGCTTCATTTCATGTATTTATGTCCTTTAGCTGACTTATCTCAACCAGATCCAAAGTTTTGTTGCTCGAGGACGAGCAAGGTTTAAGCTTAGGGGAGTTGGATGCATGGGTTTTGAGTCACTTTTATAGGCTTATTTTATATCTATTTTATGCATGTATTTGTCATTTCTTGATTATATTTGCATAATTCACTATAGTTGGCCTTTAAACTCTTTTTGCATCAAATTATACTTCTTTTATCATATTTATATGATTTTATATAATCTCCAGACTTATACACATGTTTTGGCACTTTTTCAGGCACTTTTGCATTGTCTAGAGTCGATACTATCGACCCCGGTGTCGATAGTATCGAAATTTCATCAGAGAGAAACCCCAAAACGTGATTTTGGAAGGAAATAATTGTATCATGGTCGATACCATCGACCTGGGGTTGATACTATCGACAGCATCGGGATCTGGCGATTTTCAGCACTAAAACAGAGCGTTTTAATCCGACAGTTGAGCTTTTTCTGAACCGTAAAGTGGTCCTATGACCTAAGAAGAGCACGGCCGGCCCTATGGGGGTCTCATATTGTGTTGCACAACATCCAAGAAGGAGAGGGAGAGATAGGAGACAAGAGACGAAGGTCATCAACCGGGCGATCCGGGCACCTCCGACGGGCGATTTTGCTGCCGAAGACTGCAAAATGCACGTTTCTCGAGGAGGATCTCCAGGAACACCTTTGTATCAGGGGTTACACGAGTTTTCTCTATGTTTCCCATGTTTTTCTTCTCTACTCCTATGTATTATCCATTGTCAACCATGCGGGGCTAATCCCCTTTGTCTTTAGGACTGGGAGTAGCCTGGGTAATCGTTGTATGACGTTTTTATCATAGTAATTCATATTTTGTCTCTTAAATCTGTGGTATGATTTTGTTTTCTCCATCATATCATTATGATTGATCACCCTAATGATAATCTAATGCCTTTAATTGCTTTGAAAGAATAATTAACGGTTGAAAAGAGACGAAATTCACATTAATTAATAAATCCCTGGAACAAGGTGATGTACGGTTAATGGTGGAAATCCAGAGTTTGGTCTTCATGTACCTAGTTTAGGGTATAGGTTACTACGACCGTAGAACCGTCCTAGATTTAGGTAGTGAATTGTATCACGACAGTGAACAATTCTAACTACAGGCCACTACCCGGAATGAGAGACGAATTTGATTAACTATATAGAAATAAATATAACGAGAACTCACGATGAAACTGCAATCCTAAAGACTCCCATTTAAATTGTTTAAACTAAACATTTAATCGATTGCTTTGTTTTCTTTTATTTTATTTTCTTTTCCAATCAACTCTCAAACACTTTTAATTGGTTTATCTGATCGCAACCAGTTAGTAGTAGTATACTAAAATTCACGTTTCCCTGAGTTCGACTCGGGCCTCACAAGGCCTATATTACATTGATACGTATACTTGTGTTTTCGCGCACGGTTTATGTGTGTCAACATACAACTATTGTAATGAAATTGGTCATTATTCTACTTGTTGTCCTTTTAGGAAAGCACCCAAGAGAAATAGGACTTGGATCGCTAAAATAAACCCTTCGGGCCCAAAAACATGATTGGGGACCATTTCATCTTTCTTCTTATAGGTACTTGCAAATGGGTTGATCTGAGCTATTGAATTGCAAATTGACTTCTCAATCCACATGAAAGAAGAAAGGTAAGATGTATAGAGGGTGACAACAAGTGGAAAAAGGAATGGTAAGCACAAAGGTAATGTTTTTCTTGTTTATAACCAATCCTAACTTGTTTTTGTTAAGATAATGTGCACCATACATATGGTTTTTGAGTCAAAAGTGATATTTTGAGTTTCTCTTCACACTCTTGCTCAAAAACGGTTTCAAATGCTTTTATAGTGCATTACTGACTTGTTTACACATGATTGGATATGGTTTGTATATTTAGCATGCCTTTAAATATGTTTTTATGAAATATATGTGCTTTTTGACAGCAGCTCTGTCGGTTGAGTTTGTCCTGTTTGAAACTCGAACGATAGGCACCAATGGGTGTTGCCCATAGCTATCATCGGTCGAGTTGTCAATACATAGAACTCGGCCGACAACATTGTGCACAGAATACACAGTTGGCTTATTGGATGAAAATTTCCCTCTCAACTAGATTTTCTCAACCAAATAGTCTTATTTTTTGGCAATCCCTTGGTACCTTTATATATGAATATTTCCATATCCTCTATTTCCTATCTTTCTTACAACTCTATCTTTCAAATTTTTCTAAATTGGTATGTCTATATCTTGCAATTACTTTCCTTGAGTTGTTTTGCAGGTTTTGATGATGATCTTTTTGGATCTCTTGGTTGTGTCTTAAATTGCTTCCGCTATGCTCAAACTTGCTACATATATATAGTTGTATATCTTGTTTGGATACAACCTTGAGATTCTTAGTGGTAATCATCTTTTGGTAATGATGCATACTTGTCAGTGAGTTATATCCTTTCATGCTTATAAAATTGCTTATCTCTTTGTTTGTGTATATCTCTACATCTACTCATAGCTTTCTCTATCTTGTGTATCTCTTGGTATCTCTTTTTATGATCTAGATCCTACTAGTAGTCCTAATTTGTGATATCATGTACTAGTAGTTCATATAGATCTAGTTCTAGCCTTGTTCATCAAGTGGTATTTCACTATATGCTATGCTTGTATCTTGTCTCATACATGCTCAAGCTTGTTCCTTGAATTGTATATCTACTATCTTGAGTTGCTTGCATAACATTATGATATAGGGTACATACAGCTACATTGTATGTAGAAATATGAGCATTTTTAGTTTTCATGCGGATTTTTCTCCAGTTTCAATTTTTGGTGCAAGACTAGTATTTTTTATGCGAAAATGGCCTTCTGAGCAAGACTCATCGCTTGGCCTTGAGCCCTGACACTTTTTGGAAAAATTCGGTCATCTTGAGGGTCAAAATTGCGATTTACTATTTTTCTACAGCACTTTATCTTGCATTTTGGGTTGTTCAAGTGCATGCTTCAACTTGTTTTTCTTTCTATGCTTGTACAAGCCCCTATCTGTGCTCTTATACTCTCCTTATATAACTTTCTCTTAACAAGTGGTGTTTCTTATTTCTTCATACCCCCTTTTTTTGAAATGACAAAGGGGGAGAAAGGTATGTCTTCTTTTGGCAAAAAGAGGAAGAAGGCATGTCTTATATGAAGAGGAGAAGCATATTCATGTAAAGGGGAGAAGGTAAAGGGGGAGAAGACATATATGTAGAACATATATGAGTAGAATACATAGTATTCTATAAATGTTATGAAGGCTAACCATGCAGGAGAAATAGCATCAATTGTGGGGGAGTATGAGAACTCCACTAGCATCAATTGAGGGGGAGCATATGAACTCTATTATATTGAAACCCCTAGGTTTCTCCAAAGGTATGACCTTACTTAAATGCTTTCAATACATTTATGGAGTGGTTTTTCATCTTCAAAAAAGGGGGAGAATGTTGACTCAAGGTCTAAATTGACTAAACCTTTGTTTCGATGATGACTAAACCATTCCAATTAATTGTGTCTAATGTCTCTACTTGAGTGATTTTAGATTATCCATAGACACACTCCAAATGCCCTAACTTGTGCATCTCATCTTAGAGAAAAGATAAGTCAAAGTCAATAAAAGTGCACATTTTTGGAATATGATGTAAATCCATTAGAATCATGTTGTAAATCACTTGTAATGATTGTATGACTTGTAATTAAGATTAGAAAAAAATCAAGATCACTTAGATTGAATTTTTAATCACTCAAAAGCCATTTTCCAAAATTCACATCAGGTTATTCACCGGTCGAGTTGCAAACTCAACCAATCCTGATTGGATCTTGAAAATGACTTTTGATCGGTCGAGTTTACACTTCACAGAACTCGACCGATCCCTCTACTGACCAAAATTGATTTAAGTGAATTAGTCGAGTTACCCCAGGACAAACTCGATTGATGGCCTAAATTGGTCTTGTCTTTTAGTGGGATCGGTCGAGTTACCTTTATAGAAACTCGACTGATTGCATTGTATGAAAAAGTATAGAAAAGAGTTTCTAGCTGTTGTAGAGTTGCAGCAATCAAAATTATATCTGTTGCAAGCCACAAAATGGCTAGTTTTCGTTACCAATTGTTCCCAAAGGCTTCTAGGCATCCTCAACTATAAATAGGACCCCTTGGGATTCAACTCATGGTTAGCCAAGCACTATGAAGGTCCCTATTCTATAGTTGAGTGATCTTACTGCCTCCTCTCTCTCTCTCTCTAATATTAATCACTTGCTACATCCATTAGAGTGAGTAGGACATTTGTAAGTGAGCTCATCCTACATGTATATCTTGTGAGTCTCTCACTTCCACCACCTCCCTATCTCTCATTTCAACCATGAAGATGAAGGTTCTCTCTCTTGGCTAAGAGAGGTGAAGAAGAATAAGGGAAGGAGTCCCTTGGTGAAGATCAAGGATGAAGACTTAAAGCAAGAGTGGGTAAGACCTTGGTGAAGGCAAAAGACTCCTTGTTCAAGTGGGTAAGTCCTTGGTGGAAGCTTCTCTGAGTGAAGGTGAAGTCAAAGGATGAAGATCTAAGAAGAGTGGCAAAGTCCTTGAAGGCAGAAGACTTGTGCTTGAGTGGGTAAGACCTTGGTGAAGGAAGGCTGAAGACTCTTTCAAAGTGGGTAAGTCCTTGGTAATGTGGATACTCTTTGTATTGGATAGGTAAGCCCTTTGGTTGGTCATCTATTGTAAGTCTTATGAATGAATATAAGAGTGTAATGATTGAGAAATCCTAGAGGTTGACCTCTCTAGGTAGTGGATTGGCCCACTTCTATTTTGAAGTGTGGAACCACTCTACATAGCTGGTCACTTGGTGTATGTTCAATCTCTCTCTCCCTTGCTGTGCAAGCTTTAGTTGCACTTAAACTTCCTATTTAGCAACCTTATCTTTTGATATATCTTGAAGGTCTAATGAATTTTTTTAAGTGCACTCATCTCTATTCACCCCCCTCTAGAGCATCCTATCACCCATCTAGGATCCAACAGGTATGACCTTGGTAGTACCACCTAAAGGGGTAAGACCCATAGGGTGCAAGTGGGTTTTCAAGTAGAAGACTGACATGGATAACTTATAAAGAGCATATTGATTGTAAAGGATTTTCAAACACGTTCAAAGTGTTGGAAATGATGAAATCCCTCTATCAGTTGCCACGATTAAATCCATTAGGATCATGCTTACTTTTGCAGTTTATGAAGACTATAGGATTTGGCATATGGATTTTAAAACCACATTACTCAATCGAAACAAATAAGAGGATGTGTGAATGAAACAACCTAAAGGGTTTTACAACTCCATTAATGCCAATAAAGTCTATAAGCTAAAAGGTCAACCGACATGATTGAATCAAGCAAATTAGAATTGGAATATTTGATTTGACAAGATAGTCAAAGAATTTGAATTGAGCCAAGATAAATATGAATCTGTAATTAGAAAAGATTTAGTGGGAGCATATTCACTTACCACATAATGATGGGGAATAACATCCAATACCACAAGTATTACAAAGTGTATTGAAAAGTACCTTCTGTATGAAGGGTTTAGGTGAAGCATCATATGTAATAGGAATTGAGATCCATAGAAATAGTTCTGGAAAACTTCTTAACCGAAATAAGAGCATGTATGTTGGGAAAATGTTGCAGGAGTTAAACATACATGACTCGATAAGAGAAAATATATCCATTATTCATGGGATTAGTCTCTGATGAATCATGTGTTCCAAATTCTTATGAAGAATGGGGAAACATGAGTAAGATGTCGTATGCATCCACAATTGGATCTATCATGTATGTAATATATTGAACTCATCCCATTATCTTGTATGTATTGGACATAACGGGATGGTACTAGTCAGATTCCAATAAAAGGTCATTGGAATACCATAGAGAACATCCATAAGTACTTGAGAAGCACTTAGGATCAGTTCATAAATTATGGTAATTAGGAAGAGTAGGGTATAAAGAGTTACACCTATACAAGCTTCCAAAATGACAAAGAAATTAATGGTCACAGTCCAAATTTTGTGTTTGACCATATAACTTAGATATATAAATTGGAAGAGTTTTGAACTAAACATGTTATTTAAATTCTACGATAGTAGTCGGGTGTCCTGGTGTTATGAACATAGCAAAGGATAATGTATTGATGTAGAAGTTCATATAGATGAACTTATAGGACGTTCCAACCATTAATGACATGGTAGAAATACTATGACAATAATAGAGATATTGGTCTTACAAGGAATATCATATATCATACTACAGAAATCCCATCTCATATGAAATGTTATGCAGCGAAGAGATGTGAAACATGCAACATACTAACTAAAAGCAAAATGTTGCTAACCCATTAGATTAGTACTTCCGCAGCAAAAACATGATGTAAATGTTTGAGATCACAAAGAATGGGACTCTTAAGTTCAAGTGGGAGTATCTTCATATGTATGCGCAGAGAGCCAATCACATGATAATTTTAAAGGTATATCTTCTAAATGATTTTGAATAATAATAAAGGCAATATTCTAATATATTATGTTTCATTCAGTTATGAGATAATGAGGAAACATAATGAATGTCTATAGAATGTCATTACTCAATGACGTATGTCTTTGGGTTGATGACTTGAACAATGAGATTGTACAGATGTCAAGAGTACTTACATTCTTGTTATATCTATAGTAGGATGTTATTTTAGAAGGCCGATAGACAACATTAACACATAAGACTAGAGTGTGTGTTGGTTGATGGCGGAATCTCATCAGTCATGATATGTGATATCAAACTAAACACATAGATACTTGTTGAAGAGCAGTGTATCCAACAAAACCACCTTGAGAGTGATACATGAAAACTATAATTGGTGGTCAGAATCATCTCTCATAGTGAGGGTGGTGATTGTGGTTCTTAGACATGAAATCACTATGCTCATCACATGTTGTTTGATGTACTTTAACATCATCCACTGTGAATTTGAATGGCAGAATCTCTCGATGGTCCATGTGGAATACTATAGAGGCAAGGAGGTTTTGTCTGTCGCTTAGGAGAACAAGATCAACTGTTGTCCATGGTGATCAACTAGGAGTTGATGTTAACATTGTCCGGGTGTGACTTGAAGAAAGGCACATACAACTATAAGTATATAGTTGTCGAACTTTCTCTAGGACCAGGTATGACCTTGCAAAACATTTTTCTCATTATATAGATATTGACGCGGTCGTCTATAATAAGGGAATGTGGCAGATAAATTTCTTATTTCCGCTGCCTATCTATTGCCATATTTCCCAACACTTGGTTCATAATTAAAGTGTGGCTCGAAGTTGATGCAAGGTTTGGAGATCAATTTTTTCTACTCATTGTAGGTTGTACAAACAAAGACAAGAGTCACTGCCCCTACTTGCCCTTCTGTGAGTCTTTTTCTATCTCATGGGTTAGGGGCATAATGGTCTTATCATGTCTAATTTCATCTAATGATTCAAGTTTCTAACCTCCAAGTTATATCTTTTTAACCATGTCACATGTCATGGTTGAAAATACAAGGTGATGTTACACAAATATTTAAATTCACTTTTGTTTATAACTTGTGTATTTAACATAAATCAATTCATAACTAATTATTTACTCATGAACATATGTTAAATATGTTTTGAATCATTGGAATATTCTCTACTTAACAGTATTGATTTTATAACATGTTTGACATTGATGCAACGATGGATTTTTTGATAGTGTATCTATAGTAAATAAGAATCTTATGTCAAAATGTTACTATGATTTTAGAGACATTGTTGGGACCTAGAGTTTGACCTTGCATGTGTTTTGAAAAAAACAATAAGAATGTACATCTTTTATATTTATCGGACATATATTAACCTAAATCTTAGTTTGACATAATGAGGCATCTAAGTTGTTTAAAATCTAACTTTGAAATTGTTTGAAATTCCATATTGAGATATCACATATTATCATTTGATTTCCCTTTGTGGATTACTAAAATTATTGAATTTGATATTTCTGGGTCCTTCAACACCAGTCACCAAGCTTGGACATGTAAACCTTCATTTGCATCCAATCATATATATTGGGTGAACTTGAAATGGGCTAATTGTACTTCTTCCATGCTATATTTTCATTCATGATTGTTGTACTGCTATTATTTAAAATAACACAAGCATACATATTAAATGTTCCTTTCCACACAGTCATATATAGTGGGTATGCCTTCCACCCTACCAGTTACTTATCGCCTAACTTTTATATATTTGGCACATAGGTTCAAGACCTTCTACCTTGGATTAGAATCCTATAGTGTTTTGGACCTACTATAGACAACTCTACTCACCTAAGATCTAGATCAATTAATTTAATTTTATTCTTGTAATGTTATAGAGGTATGAACTTTCATTTCTTTAATTATGCCTCATTACTCCTTGTTATAATTGCTTTTGATCACTTATTATTTCCTACTTGCTTACTACCCCTCCTTTTTGAAAGGGGACGACATTCTTATGCTTTCTCTATTAAAACCTAATTAAATTAAATATTTCAAATACCCATTTTTCAATTGATGTTGTTATAACCCCATTTCTAAAGCATGTAATGAGATTTGTAAATCTATTTTTAAAAGATAAATGAAATCCATGATTGATTTGATGAGTTGATTTGAATGAATTTCATGTAAGACAGCCTGGTGTGTTTTCTTAATGGGCCTTATTGGCCATTAATCCCCATTGAAAGAAAAAGAAAAAGAAATGAAAAAGGAATTCAATTGGATAATGGAATACATAAGAAAATGAATAAAAGATGATTAAAAGGCTAAAAGATATTTTCCCAAAATAGGATTTCGAGTTATAAAGGTTCCTTGGGGTTTAAGGAACTCAGGATAATAAAATAATGATAAAAGAAATAGAAAAGATGTGGAAAATATGAATAATTAGATGATAACTTGCAATCAAAGAAAAGGGATCGTTTTCTTTTGATAATAATCCCAAATTTTGTGGGATGAAAGATAAAAGCATAAAAAAGGTTCCCTTAAAATTTGAATTGAAAAGGAATTACGAGTTGGGAGTTATGAATTTTCCAAGTTATCTTTGAATTAGGAATATAATTCGAATAATAGGAAATTACTTTCCTTTTGATCTAGCGCATGTGATGAGAGCCGTTGGATTGAAATCCAATGGGCACTGCTCATCGTCCAGGTCCCAGTGGGACAAGGACTCCAACCGTAACAAGAGAAATGGCTCCCTCTATTTCTGATCGACATGATGTGTGTGAACTCATGGGAAGAGTCCCATTGAGTTCAGGAGGAAGTAAGGAAGATTTCGGACCCTGGTTTGTTGGGTTTTTATCCTACCTTCACAAAATGCCCAATTGGGCTAGAGAACAGTTAGCGACGGGGTTGAGAAAACCCTAGGGGAGCCCCCTAGTCCTATATAAGGACACTCGCACAAGTTCCCACATCCTAGCGATCTCAGGCGGCCACTCCATGAGCTCTTGCATCATCCCTCCCATTTTTCTGAACCAGCTCCGGCGAGGACCTGTAGCGGCACCGCCGCGAGATCGAGTTAAGACCAAGAGGAGGACGACAAGCGAGAACCCCGGGATCGAGGTCCACAATGAACCCACAGAGGAATCCGACAATCGCAGCCACTGCATGTTTAGTTAGATTGCCGAGTGGAGCCGGTTGGCGAGGAGAGTTAGATCAAAATCCACCCTGGACTCCGCAGCATCCGACGAACGACAGCTAAGGATCGCGTGCGCCACTGAGTTAGTGGAGACCAGTGACGCGGAGCGTCAGATCGAGACACGGTCCATTGGTACACCAATCCAACGATCACAGAAATTCGGTAAAATCCCCTCTCTAATCGAATAATCCACAAAATTGCTTTTCCTTGCAAAATTGATAGAAAGTGCTAGGAATGTCTAATGAAGAAACTGTATATTTGAAAGTTGTGTAGAAAAATACGAGGAACATGATAAAAATACTTTGAGATTCTCGTTCTATATAGTTTGGCAAAAGTTCTTTAATTGGGTAGAAAAGTGTATTGAAAAGTAATTAGAAACCCTATTTGCATATAAAGGATGATTCTTTGTAACTTAATAGGTTAAATTGAGGATTAGCAACTTGTTAAATAATAATATGGAGTTTTCATCTATTTTGAATACAAAGATGGTTAATTTAGAGTTTGTGTTTATAAATGAAAAGGTAATGTATATGGAAACCCTAATTTAGGGTAAAAGAAGAAGAAAACCATGTTATTTTGGATTAAGGAAATAAATTACTAAATAATGATCCTAAAACAGTTAGGAATATTAAAAGGAGAGAATTTAAAGGTTTTAAGTGGATTTGAGGAATTAGGGTTCATAATAACTAAGAATGAAGGAGAAATCCTAGTTTCCAAGAAATCCTAAAATTGGAATAGAAACCCTAATGAATATGATGAAATTGGGTAAATATTAATAAAAGGAAACTTGTACTTTTATTTCAGGGTTTCTATGCAATTTGCTTGATTGATTGGATTTTCTCTCTCTACAAATTAATTCTGTATCTGAATCTGCAATACAGGTATGTGGTTACGCTTATGAATATCTCGAGTTAGTTTTCTGAGATTTACCGAAGTTTTCATCGATGTTATGAATTAATTGTTGGATGATTTTAATTCATGCAAACTATAATGTGGCTATGACTATCACATAAGATATGTGCCTACTAGCTCAGGTCCTGGTCCCCTATGTGGCTTAATAATTGACCTAGTAAATGGCTACCAATGGAGTAGGTCCATTAGGTCATTATATGACTTAGTAAATGGATACCAATGGGGTAGGACCATCAAGTCATCATGAGTTAGATATTGGGCTACCTACGGGTAGTGCCATGCGACTCTATTACCCTAAGTATTGGCTACCTGTAAGGTAGGTCCATGGGGGTAAGAAGCTACCTAAAGAGAGGTGGCATACAAGGGATAGCACAGAGTTAGGGGATAGGTAAGGATTGAGTAGTATGGCTTAAAACGTAATCTTGGTTGTTAAATGATTAATTGAATGATTACATTATTAACATATTTGCATGATTATTATTTCCCCCACATACCAGCTTCGGCTGACCGATGTTTTGTTTGTTGGCGTTTTAGGTACAATGAAAAGAACAAACAGTAAAGTGGTATACGTGGTATTAAATGAGAATAAAAGTGCAAAGGAGGATTAGATAGATTAGTATCTGTGTGGATAGAAGTTTTGAAATCCCAGTTTTAAAAGGTATGCAAAGTTTTTATTTTTACCATATTTTAGTATAGTTGGTAGAATTTAATAATTGTTAATGATTATTTGTTGAACCTTTGATCCGGGTTATTGGTTAACGGCTCTGTCCTGTCGGTCTCCCTTAATTGGGGGTCACCGGGAGGCGGGGTCGTTACAGATGCATAGTCTATTGTTTCTTCCCCTTATCTACATGTCGTTCCCTAAACAACCCATGTGTAGATTATCTAGAGAAGATGTTGATGGAGCCTCCACTTACGTGGAGTTGCATGCACCACTAAAAATCCTAGAGATAGTTAATCTCTAAGTTAAGCCTTGTGTATGCTATAATAAGATCTCCACCCATGTATGCTAAGATACGTGGAAGTCTTATCATAGTATAGTTAAGGGTCGAATTCACGAGACAACGGTCTTGTTAAGAGTTTAACAAGATGGAAAACGTAATAATCCTACGTATCCACTTAAAAGTTGATATTTAGATCAAAGAGTTGATTTGATGGTTAAGCTAATGTGTGGAGAAAGAAAATAACAAGAAAGTAAACTTAAGGTTGTAAATAATATTTAAAAACTACTAGGATGTGATCGGGTTTCACCACCACTATGCATGGATCAAAACATACATTACAATAACTTGGCTTGCAAAGAAAAGAGTCTAAACAGTTAGTATCTTTGTAGACTTAGCTTCCTTTCGGATAACTAACTACGAGAAATGTGGAAGCATTGTAATGCCAGCCATCCCCAGACGAATGGTCACTTACTTTGCATCACTCCCCTCGCAAAGTGTGTTCCTCGACCTGTCAAGGATGTACTTTCATATGTCAAAACTGATTCCATTTCATAGTATGAAAGTACAACAATGGAGGTGAGTTTACTCCACTCCTTGAGAAATGCTCCTAGATACCAAACCAAATGTATAGTGACTACATACAATCTGGAACCAACAAGCAATCGATATTCGAATCTAGAAGTACAAACATAGACAATTTGCACTAACAGATAATAGATAACACAAGTTGGTGATCAAACAACTAGCATTCATTAAACGATTGATGTTGAACTGGAAAGATAGTGTTTTTCTATTGCAAACTCAAGAATTACAATGTACGAAATGAAAACATGGGTAGCGGGGCTACTCCCCGCACCCTAGTGTATGAGACTACTCGCTCATGGCAAGAACAAATAAGGAGACAGGAAGAGAGAGAGAAAGCATCATCTCCACATAGGAGGGAGGAAGGTCGACCCCTTAGAGGAGAGAGCAACTATCTTCATGCCACGTGGTTGTCTTGATGAAGAATCCTCCACTTCCCACCTTCTTATGTTGATGAGAGAGGAAGTAGCTTGATGATGGAGTATGGATCTTGAACTGGCAGCCTTTGGGTGAAGGATGGAGGTGGAACAGCTCCGGAGTGATTGGGGAAGCATCTGGACATCCGAGAAGTAGATGACAAATGAGAATTCCTTAGGTCCTATTTATAGGCTTCCAAGGAATCCCAAACGGTCTTGGGGCCATTTGGCATCAAACGGTCTCGAGACCGTTTGGGTTCATGCGGTTTTGGGACCGTTTGCCTTCATTCAGTTGCCAAACCATTTGCCTTTATTCGGTCTTGGGACCGTTTGAGCTTCATTCGGTCTCCAGACCGTTTGAATTCATTCGGTCTTGGGACCGTTCAGACTTCATTCGGTCTCAGGACCGTTTGAGTTCATTCGATCTTGGGACCGTTTGGACTTCATTCGGTCTCCAGACCGTTTGTCTTTATTCGGTCTCGGGACCATTTGAGTTCATTCGGTCTTGGGACCGTTCGGACTTCATTCGATCTCGGGACCGTTTGAGTTCATTCGGTCTTGGGACCGTTTAGACTTCATTCGGTCTCCAGGTCGTGTGCCTTTATTCGGTCTCAGGACCATTTGAGTTCATTCGGTCTTGGGCCCGTTTGGACTTCATTCGGTCTCCAGACCATTTTCCTTTATTCGGTCTCGGGACCATTTGAGTTCATTCGGTCTCAGGACCGTTTGGACTTCATTCGGTCTCCAGACCGTTTGCTCCTTTTGCAATTTTTTGAGTTTTTCTGTAAGAAGAAGGAGATAAATGTTAGTTTAATGGTGAATTCGTAATAACACAAAAAGTTAAAGGATTATATCTAATTTATCTAAGAAAGAGTATGGAAAATTAAGAAAAACTAGTAAGACAACATCACAAAATGGGAGGTTATCAGATGCCTTAGTAGGAGTATGTACCAGACTTTAGGACTACAAAGATAGCTTTAGATGGCCAAGTTTCCCTCCAAAACTGGTCATTTATATAATTTAGCACGTACCTTTCCATGTATGTATGCCACCCTTGTAGATGAGGAACCACATATGTAAATTTGAATAATGTAGTGTAGTTTTATTTTCTACTTGTACACTTTAATTGTTTAATGTATCACATTTGAGAAATGAAAGCATATCCTTTTTAAGGCATGCTTGGTTACCCGATCTTTGTCATACTGGATTGTCTTATGGAAACCATTTGTACAAATTGTATGTTTTTTATGGGATTTTGGGAAATAAAATAATCTCACAATTTACGGACATAATGGGGATCCAACATTTTAGAAAAATAATGTCTAACATAACAATCTATCTCAGGTTAGTCAGTGGAACAAGAGCAAATATATATCATGCATTTATCACCAAACATATGCAAGTTTGCTGGATTTTGGGAGTTTAAGATTTGACTAATGCATGATGGATAAAATACATGAATTTCACAAATCTTGTGTAATGTCCCTGCATTCCGCCTCCTCATGACCTCATGATGTCAATAAGACAAAAAATGTTACTCATATTGTATGCATAATCATAAGCATACATGAACAAATTACGATAATGCAACACCTAACGATTGCTCAACACTCAACATGTAAAATTATGACAACATGAATTATTAGAACTTGTGGTTACATACTAAATAGATAATTTTACAACTATATGGCCATTTATGCTAACTAGAATCTTATTAGGTAGGCAAAACACGTAGACTTGCTCACTTTCCATATTTTTTCCCATGCTAGATCTAAACCTAAAACATAAGTGAAGTATTGAATCAACACCCAAGGTGTTGTGTACATGGGAAAAAGATACATATAACTGAAGTTGACATAACTTGAAAAGGATATACAAAAGGAAAGATAGAAGATTACATATTGCAATTCTTTAATAATAGAAATACACCAATTTTAATTATTTTTCTCGATGAGTCACATTACTAAGGTGGGCTAGTACCAAAACATGAATATTGGGCCCATCCACGTGTACCATGTATATTAGAAAACTCCTTGTACCCCCTATGCTCTTGGGAGGTGTACTCATCAAGATTGAACCTTCCATCGTAAGGGATATAATGTACGCCTTAATAACTACAAAAAATCTACTTGTCACTTATATTTTGAAGTGACAAAACATCGAGTACTTTTAGTAATACCACTCCAATATATACACAAAGAAGAGCATACATACATATCATGTTTCAACAAAGAAAACAACAGTCATATAATTAAATAAACTAACCTACATTGGCTCAGAGATTCCTAATATCTTAGACCACATAGATCTTTGTTTGATGCCTGATTAATAACAATTAATTATCATTAATAAATGTAAATCAATACTATTGATTTTATATATCTAAATAAGGGTTTAGCCAAACCTAGTTTCACCATTATATTGTGTTGGTCTCTAATACGTTTATTCTGATCCATAGGTCATTATCAAGATCTAGTACATATCTCATTTTTTATGCATGTACCCATTCTAGACTAAATATGAGGCTGAAAGCATCTAATTAGTCATTAATGAGGAAATGTCTAATATTTTTGCATAATAATCATGTTTGAGTTCTTATTTAGATTTCACATGATATCAGGGCTCAAGAGTATCTTTTCATATCAAATATATGAAGTTTGTTGATATTCTAGTTAACTGGCCCTAACAAGAAGCATTATCGTGTATATTAAATGTCATCAATAACAATGCCTCAAAAGTTTCACTAGAAGTTATATAAGTAAGAGGGTATTTGTTTGGGTCCAAGGATATTTATGGGTATTATTTGGAACATGAATCTATTTTCTATGTATTATGAACAATTAGGACATATTCTGGGATTTAGAAGGTATATACCTATATGAGAATTGTTTGGGCCATGACCTGATCATCGGGATTTCCTGGATGCCCACTACATAGCCATCAGAGGGGGTACGGCTCAACAACTTGGCTTAGGCCTAGACCGACCGGTTCATGGATTTAGTACTTGTTCGACCGATCATCTTCCCATCCCCTCTCATGTTCTATTGGATACCCATTCTCTGGAAGCGTGTTACCACAAGCAGAATGTACAATAGGAAACCTTGGCAGTAGATGAAGTATGTTTTTCACAGTGACGTCTCTTAAAAGCTCGATAATGCTTTATTCACTATTAGGTCAAGGTCTTGTTTTCCCCTTAGTCTGGACATGGTGGAATCTTGTCCATTGGCTCACCGCACACGCCTTTGGCCAGTTCATTGAAGCTAGGGAGGGAGGAACAAATGATGGGCGAGCTCACATTTTGGATGTCGTCGTGGTGAGGGAGAGCCTTGCACACAGTCTGAATCGTGTTTGATGTTATACAAAGGATGCATGAACTCAAGGACACCATCCCCCAAGGGATGGGAAACCCCAAACTATGCCACGAGTCGTTCCTCCTTGCCCGCAAACACTGGCTTCATACATCATCCAGACCACTACAACACACCAAATCGATAGTATGAAACTCCATTGACCAAGATCTCTCATTTCTTATCTAATTTTTTTGTCCTCTTTACTCCCATTTGTCTTCCTCGTGGAACCTGCTGCATAAGGCAATGGAAAGGAGAGTCGAGATTTTTGTACCTCTTTGTACTCTACCGACCCTTGCAATGGGTTGATTGGATCCAAGATGTACAAATGGTTTAACCACTCCAACCAACATTCCCAAAAACCTCATTGTGGACTTCGTCATCAGCAATCAGATGAAGGCCCAACTCCTCCTGAGTCAAGATTTTTGTACCTCTTTGTACTCTACCGACCCTTGCAATGGGTTGATTGGATCCAAGATGTATAACTGGTTTAACCACTCCAACCAACATTCCCAAAAACCTCATTGTGGACTTCTTCATCAGCAATCAGATGAAGGCCCAACTCCTCCTGAACTTTCGAAGTGAAGAGACAATGGACCCCCACCCTCTCAACCCTACATGACACACCCCAAAGATACTCCCACTAGATATTTCAGTGACTGTAGGCCTCTATGCATCAATGTATATTCATTTCCAATATGAAACCCAAATAATTTGGTATAGGAGCATTTATTTATCAAATTATAGCCATAAGTTGATCGTTACTTACACTACCTTCTGTCAAAGATTGCTACCGAAACTCCTATGTTTAACCACATGATATTCATCCTTCATAAAGGTTCATGTATAATAGATATAACATGACTTCTAATATCAACAGACACGAAGTCACACTTCAAGCTCCATTATATTGGTTAGGGTTTCAATCTCTATTTGGCCTAGTCACTCGTTATAAGACCATCGACCTAGCTTAACGTTAATCTTTATTTGTGTGCCTTAATTTTATGATTGTATCGAGTTCAAAATGGATTTAGTTGACATATTTAGAATCATCCCTTACATTATTGTACACATGTTTAAGTGACAGGAAAGTTTTACACACATATATTGGTTATGTAAAATTTTGCAGTTCTCCATACTTCAAGAAAATAGTACATTTTGGTGTATGCAACAATCGATCAGGGTGAACGATGCAAGTTAATTAGCCTTTACGCATTGGCATTAATGTTTTGGGCTGGAGCTTGGGGCAATACAACCACCTTGGGCCGAAAGCCCAAGGTGATGCAACCACATCAGACCCAATTGACCGTTAGATGTATGCCCCTCGGGTTAAAGGATATTCAAAAGTTTAGTTTTTGCATCGAAAATATATATATGGACAAAAGTGGAAATATTTTTTTTCAGTCATCTAAAACTCACACTAGACGTGCCTGCTTTGAAATTTTAAATTATAAAATGTTAATTGCGCTCCTACACTGAACATTGCGCATATGCATTCATTAACACTTAGTAAAACTAACAAATGATATTTAATATAACAATCTTTAAGCCCTTTGGGAAGCTTTATCTTAAAACAAATAAGAATCTTTTAGATTTTTCAAACAGATGGATAATTATGCAAATTATATATGTAATAATATGCGTATCCAAGCTTTTGAGTAATGATTTACCTTGACAAAGGCAGAACGCAGACAAAAACCTGTACATCAGCTTGACAACACTATTTTAAACAGATTGACGTGTGAATGTGCATGTCCATTTACTAATAGAACCTAAATTACAATGTCATACTAAACATGAAGATATCAAGCATTGTTTCCTTAAAGCCAAAAGAATGTAATCGACTCAACATGTGAAAACTGGCGTAGTTGGAAGATACAGTGACAGCAATATTGTTGAACAATGTAACTTCATTTGATCCATAAACACGACAATTATTACCAAATAAGGTAATTCAAACATCTCTTAGCTCTACCTGACAACACCTTGTAGCTATCACTACCCCCCTTCCCCCTCGCAATTGACTGTTTATACTACAAGCAAGCGATGAAAACGAATTGGAGACACAATCGAGATAAATGTGATGGAACACATCCGATGACACTGGCAGTGATGACCACAGAAACGGTTGCACATATGATTAGCACCAACACAGTATTGAGGCACCCGACATGTGCAATAGAAAACCATTGAAATTGACAGAATCAGAAGAATCGTTGAAAGTAGTGCTACTCGGGGCATCCTGGAACAAAAACAACTTACACAAAAGGTAACTATTGACAACGTGACTCATGGTGTCGAATGAAACTCCTCTACACTGCATGTACATGATCTTTTACTTCATCTGGCATTACTGAGATAAATAAAACGAAAACCTGCCAGGCACTATGCATTCTCATAAGACATGAAGACAGACACTGGGTAACATCTCAAGCTGCTTGTTTCACTGCATTGACACTGTCATCCGAGTTCAGTTTATCACCACAAGCATCAATTAGAATTCACTCAGAAAACAGCACTAATGTGCTCATCGAGTGGGAAAATATATAACATCTTTCACTAGGGTAATCTCACAACAAGCAGCAGCAGAGGCGTGCCGTAAGGAAAGCCAACATGTTGTCAAGAGCAAGTTAAAAGTAGTTGATACATAAAGACAGTAATATCGGGGGAAATAACAAAACAAAACAAAACTGATGGAAAATATATAATTCCCAGGAGCCCACAATCACATCCACTCAATTCTTGCAGCTAAACTGCCAAATTCAAACCAACTCCGACACATTAACTCAAAGCCAAACCACAGGCCGGTAAATAAGGAGGCTTGCTCTTTTCAACCACTGATGGATGAATGTATCTTTTCATGAAGCCTCCTGATCTACGCAAGTGAATATTTTGTCATCCCGAGCAATCCACCGATGGCACCTGGTTTTTTGTTATCTGCAGAATATAATATAACATAGAATAACTCCCAATTATGCGACATCCATTTCATAGGAGAAGAGACAGCGGCCACCGTATTCAGTCATCAAGATAATAATAAGATCCTGCCAATTTTTGTTCTCTATCCTTTGTTGAATCCAACTTATTGATTCGTGGTCTATAGTTGGTAGGATCGCGTCTGAAAGTAATATTGAGATGCTGCGCCAAACATATCAGAGTTACAACAGGTACAATCAGAAATACAACAAAAGACAATATTAGTCCTAACTTTTGAATATATATTTGTCAATAAATCACCAAGGAAGCAATAATTACATGTACCACGATGCAAGGACCGGTGTGATTGGGGTGCTGGCAAGTATGTACCAGTTGATATATTTAATTTAGGTTAGATATAGACAAATTTAAATAAATTTAAAAATTATAATTTGGTAAATATCGTGAGATATAACTAAATATACTTCAATAACTTCCATCAATTTTGCAACTTGTCGTTGATGTGTGTGTGTGTGTGTGTGTGTGTGGGGGGGGGGGGGGGGCTACATGTACTCAGGTACACATTTCTTTTAGCCTATATATATATATATATATATATATATATATATATATATATATGTGTGTGTGTGTGTGTGTGTGTGTGTGTGTGTTGAGGTTTCACAAATGTCAGCTTGAAATGAATTTTGAAACCGATGCCATTTAGGAGATGTATGCCATATGTACATGGTTTAATTACTTAGTATAGCATTGCAATCATGTTAAATATATCATGGGACACACAGACAAACATATATATAGATAAATACATACACAAATAAATACATACAGATATATGTAGATACACATATTGTGACCTAGAGAGAGATGAAAAATATATTGTCTGTATCATGAAAAATGCTAGCCTTTATATAGGGATAAGGGTGGTTGTCAATAATCCTGAGACTAATCTAAGAATGTAGACAAACTTACTTATCTAAGACTCCCACTCAAACTGGTGGGTAGATATCACAACCTCCAAGTTTGTTGCATTAGAATTTAACTCATCACCATTTAAAGACTTCTACTAGTTGATTTTCTGATCAGACTGAGTTTGATCAACTTCTCTGAGACTTTTTCACGAACAAAGTTGCAATCTTACTCCTATGTATTAAAGTCTTTCATGAAATACATAGTTTGACGTGTTATGAATTGTATCTTCAATATCACATTGCAAGTCTATTGCTTGCATTTGACTGAATCCCAGTTTTTCCATGATGTTCTTCATAGTAGCTCACTCGTTCCCTGTTTGCATGTTGACTTGACCGTGCTTTGTATGCACGTCCACTATTGTTGTTGTGACCCAGCACTCTATGGGAACTGTAATCAAACACTCTTTCGGATGCAACAATAGTGATTGTAATGAAGACCCTAATGCCTACTTGTTGTTGTTTCTTCTGCTCCAGATGCCTCTAGTTTATTTAATTAATTAAGTATTGATCTATTTGTATATGGGCCAAAGTGTGTCTAGGCCCATTGGGGTTTACTCTAAAGTTTGTACACTTCCCCCTTCTCTATATAGGAGAAGAGTTTCTCTAATGCAATACATCTCTTAGTTGCCTAACTACTTTTTGACATTTACTATATAGCAGTACAATAATGATGCTTTATGACAGTCACATAGTTTTACATTACATACCCATGGTATATTTGCTATGATAGACTTAGTGGTACATAGTCATTATAAATGTATAGAAGTAGTGGAATTGTAAGGCCCCCGACCTTGCTAAACCCTTAATCCTGCCTTGCTATCTTTATAACCAATTCAGATGCTTGCTCTAGCACGTGTTTAGTTGGTGAGTGCTACATTTGGGGCTGATGTGCAAATCACCCTTGGTAAGGGGTTTTTTTGCTATTCGTACATAGCATGATTGTATGTAGATGCCCTTAAGTGGTTTAACCTAGCTTGACTGCTTTTCCATCGACTGAGGACCGATGGAAGCAGTCTGATCTTCCATCGGTTTGCTTGGTTTTTTGCCAATTGGAGACCGACCAGGCATTTCTGCTTGTCCATTGGTTTGATTGTTTTTTGGTTTTTGGTTGTTTGAAGACCGACGGCAAGGTTGTGCCTTTCCATCGGTAGACGGTCATGGAAGAGGTTGGTTGTGTGACATGTGGTGTTTTTGTCTCGGTTGTCTACAGATGAAATGACTGGTCGGCAGGGTGGTGGATTTTTGTCAGCAGAGCACCAATGAAAAGTACAAATCTTGGCTATAGACATTTTTATTCGGGCTCTTATCGACAATACTTTGTAGTGTATCTTCCAACTATTTCCCTGAAGAGTTCGAACTGACGAGTTTTAACGGATGGCTTTTCTTGCGCCCACTAACGAGATTCATGGCAACATGTACTGATGCAAGATTGGGGTTCGCCATCTGACGAGTTTTTTAGAAAAAGGTTGCACGGGCGACATAAGCGGCCCACATACACTTGGCCGATTATAATGACAATCAGACGACGGTTTTTAGATGAACATATGTTATCTTGCCCAAAATGAAATTATATTTTTATTGATAACATTCTCTTGATGTACTATTTTGTTGTATGTAGTGTACACAAGTAACATGCTTAATGTTTGTTGTTTTAGACCTCTAGGAAATGTGGGCATCTTTTTGTATGACTTAATTGATCTTCATTACTTGTGTTAAAGTTAAACCCGTTCTTGTGTGCTTCATTGGAGTTTATGCTTAAATGATTCTAAAATGCATTAAATGGTGCTTTACTTTTCATTGAAACTTCATATTTGAATCTATTACAAAATTTTAGGGTCCAAATATGTAATTGTACAAATTAAACATGCACTGTGTGATTAATTTATACATAATTATTACATTATTAAAAATACAAAAGCACATATTTATACTTCCACAAACTCCCACACATCGCATATACTCTATAAGGTGACCTCTCATCACACACAACGCATGCCGCTTTTTAGAACATTGGGTGCGACCAACTGATGAAGGTATAGTTTCTGATCCTTAGCCCTCCTCAGCTCACTTGTGTACCTAAGCAATGAAGTGTTGTTATAGAGTGAGAATCCAT
Source organism: Alisma plantago-aquatica (assembly GCA_963693085.1). Classification (NCBI taxonomy): domain Eukaryota; kingdom Viridiplantae; phylum Streptophyta; class Magnoliopsida; order Alismatales; family Alismataceae; genus Alisma; species Alisma plantago-aquatica. The sequence continues at coordinate 1,364,158,433 of OY856412.1, read as the reverse complement.
CAGTTGGCGACAATCGACGTAGTTCCGAGCTTCATCAATTCGTGACTTCGACATGATCCACACTCATTCTTTTCCCTATTAGTGCGAGGCAAGCCAACTGGTGAGTTTTGAGCTCTAATCGGGGCAAATGAACCTTGATTGTGCGTTTTTTGGTGATCCTTTAGCTTCTTGTCCTTCTTGGGCATTTTCTGGGTGGTTTTTTTAAGTATTGGTTGTAGAGTCTTACACCATGTTTCTACCTTTCTCTCGCGTGTTTCCTTGTTTTCTATGGTGGACCGTTGAGGTTGGGGCTTGGTGAAGGAGAGGAGCCTCAGATCTTAGAAAGTTTTCCTTCAACACCGGAGTTTGTCGTGAAGCTAGGAGCTTCATAGCAGCTATTGTGCGCAGACCTGTTTCTACTTTGTCAAGCGAGTGATAAAACCTTTGACTCGTTTGTTATCTGCTTTGTGCTTGCATTTCGTGGATCTTGTTGTTATATATTACGAGTTTTGTACACCTTGAGCCCTAATCAAAGGGTTATGTGCATAAATGTTAAGAGTTACGTACCGCATGTACCCTTTCGTCGCATAAGAGCTGATTATTTGTTGTTTTTTAGTAAGGAAATAACCAAGCCGGAAAGAGAAGCTAAGGGTTTCTTCCCTAGTGTTGAAATATGACATGCATGTTGAAAAGATGTTATCTTGTGGACTGCTTAGGATTTTTGCACGTTCATAGTGCATGCTTTAAGATAATTCCCCAATACTATGTAGATAAAATGCGTAAAGGTGGTTGGTTCCTTTGAACGAAAAAGGGACTAACTTATGAAAGATGCCTCAATGACTATCGGGCGAAGCATATATGCCTAGTGAGAAGTTAGATCACGTTGTTCAAACATTTTAGATTTTTGGAGTTACTAACTAGTTATAAAATTTGTTATAGTTTTTGAAAGATTTCTTCACTCTATGCTTGATGTAATCATAGGGCAACGTTCCTACTAACAAGAAAAATTTAAGTTGTAGAGCCTTCGTAGGTCATTCACCTAGGTCATGAAGGGGGATGGGAGACGAGTTATTCTTGTAGTACCCTAGAGCTATTGGTGAATATATGGGGACAAATAGGAGCAAATATCTTATCTCCTTTAGATGGTTTTTAACTTGGTGAAGGCAGATGGATCATATGAATTGCACTAATGATGTGAAGAATAATGGCAGGTGGACCATGTTCTTGTGGCGTCTTGACCTACGTACCCAGGACGGGCCTATTTTGGCATAAATGCTTTTAAGCATATATATGCGGTGGGCTAGCTAGAGTGCTCCCTGCCTTTTTGGTACCTCACTTCGACCCAAGGTTGTGAGGAGAGAGATAAGGAACCCGGATAATTCCTAGATATTGTAGGGAATGATGGCTTAACAACACCTAGTTAGTTGGTTGGTGCCCCAATCAGCCAAGGGCATCTAAAAAACACAGCAAAGGTTGTAGTATAACTATTTAGGTTTAGTTTTGTTAAACATAGTTGCGCCTTGTATGGATTACTCTTTATTTATATCTAGTATATCTACTTTTGCAGTGTTCGGCAAAGCGGTGAACGTCAGCCGCTGCCCACTGTGAGAAAATGACCCGGTGAATTTCATCGCTGCGAATCGCGTGAATACCACAGAAAGTAGAAAATATCAGGCGGCAGATCTCATCGGTGTTAGGATGACAGCGTTTTGAATGCCCATCGCTGACCGAAATTGTCCAATCGTTATCGTACGCTTCGGCACGCTTTGCCGAACGGAGCATTTATCTAATACCCTTGCAGGTGATCTTGATACTAGAGCTTATGGGTAAGAGTATGCCTACATATGATCTTGATACCAAAGTTGATGAGTTAGAGTATGCCTACATGTATAAAAATGATTTGTCTGTTTATTCATCCCTTTATTATACTCTTTTTGGCAAGTACTAAAGGTTTTAGATGTTATACCATATCGCTAGGTCTTGGGGGTCCCACCCCTGCAGTTTTTCACGCTTTTCAGGTGAGCAACCCAGCTATCTTGACAATGGCGAAGAAGAACAACAGAGAGGGAGAAGCTCTTAAGATCAAGAGGTTGGAGACGTTTGTGTGAAGGGATCTCGGAGGTGGGTGACGTTTGTTTTGCCTTCTCCAAAGGTAAAGCATATAGGGATAGAGTCATAGTTGTCCATGTACAATTAAATCCGGGCATGGACGTTTTTTGGTATCCTTTTTTCGTCTTAGATTCTGATATGAGTGTATGGCCTTTAGGGCCGGGGTTATGAATGTTGTAATATGTTGTGTGCATGCTCTGTAATAACGTCATGTGTGTAAAACTTAACAAGTTCCTTTGTTTTGATATTGCAGTCATGGCCCTCAACCAATTAGTTGGAGGAAAAGTTGTTCATGGTCGTTTGTGAAAATTTCATTATGAGATCTCTATGTAGCTTATGTGTATGATGATGTGTTTAAGATTCAATTTTCGCTTTTGCTTTGAGTAATCTTGATCTTGTGACGTAGGGCGTCACAAGAATAATTGTAGTTTTACACAATAGTTTACTATTGTACAATATTTAGATACATACTTAGTTGTTTAATGCAATAGTATCATCTTAACATTATAAATAATGTTATATTATATTAATCATCTAATATTGCATACTAAAAACTACATTACATTACCCTTTTGGGCCTAGGAAGTGGGTCGAGCTCCTATTTTTCACTAAGGCTCCTATTGGTTTGGTGTAAGTCATGAGTTCCGTGGAACTCATTTTCTGGGAACTTTAGTTCAGTTTCTGAAACTTAAGTTCCATTGACTTCCATGTGATTGGTTTGTTGTAAGTATAAATATGGAAATCATTAAAAATATTGTTAATTTTTATTGTATAATATAAATAAAAGAGGTTGGCAATGACATAAAAAAATCATATTCGTAAAAAGATAACATTCTTAAATCATAATAACAACAACAAATGATTATGGTGTAGATTTTACTCCTCCAAAATATTTTATTGTGGTACAATTAAAATTTTAATAAAAATATTATGATAAAAATCACATCACAATATTTTTATTTCACTTATGTATACAAAGTATTGTAATAATATCCACATTTCATGTGTTCATAAATATAAATTTTGGTTCATCATTGTTTAGCGCAATGTAAAATATTAATGTTTACATTATTTCTGTAGGAAGCTTTTACTATATTATTCGTGCAATGTTACACTTAATTATCATATTTCACATCATATTTTTAAACATGAAGAATAAAAATATATTACGTAAATCGCATTGTTTTCACATGGTGCGGTGTTTTTTTCTCATGATGTTTATATTTTTTTATTTTGTAGATCGTACTCATTATGGTGGTTATAGTGTAAAATATTTTTCATAGTGCGATTATAGTGTATGATATTTTGTCATATTATGTTGTGGTTTTAGCAATGAACTATATCCACACCGCGAATATTTCTAGTCATAAATATTTTACGTGTCATTTATTACAAATGAAGAATATAATTGTATAAGAAATGTTGTTAGTTGTCCTGGAACTCGTTTTCCGCTCTTTTTAAGAAGGAACTCAGGAACTGTATTTTGTATATAAGTCTGTAACTCACCGAAAGTCACGGAACTCAAGTTCCAACACTTTAAACCAATCATGAAAAACTGCTAAAGGAACTCAAGTTCATAACTTTTTCGGACGAGTTACGACAAACCAATCGGAGCCTTAAGAAGCCTCAGGTTGGGTCTCAAAAGCACTGCTCAAGCAGCCGCTTCAGCAAGCTGAGCAAAGCTGAAGCAACCACATAATGCAGAGTCGACCAATTGTCGCCCAAAGGCCATAATTATCCAGGCTCCGCCTAGGCGCACGTAGGCCCCCTAGCCTCTAGGTGGGCCGCCTTAGAATGGCTATCAAAAGCACTACTCAAGCAGTCGCTTCAGTAGGCTGAACAAACCTGAAGCAACTGCACAATGCAGAGTCGACCAATTGTCGCCCAAAGGCCATCATATCCAAGCTCTGCCTATGCGCACGTAGGCCCCTAGCCTCTAGGTGGGCCACCTTAGAATGGGCACCTAGACTTTCAGAAATTAAGTAAATATCTAAGCGCTTTTAGGCCCAAATTAACACTCTAAAAGACCAAATAGGATTGGATAAGATCTGAAGTTGGCCCAATTAGATCAAGATTGGTTATTTCAGGGAAGAGATAGATCTGATTTGGGCCAAATCAGATCTACTTTGGGCAAATTAAGTCTGATTTGGGGAAAACAGACCTTATTCGGGGAATTGGTCTGATTTTGCCAAAATAGGGACCACATAGAACAATGTAGGACAAATTAGGGGAAGTTATGTTTGATTAGGTCATGTTATGCCAAAATAGGTCCAACTTCGATCATGATAGGTCAAATTAAGGCCAAACGGGTCTAGCTTAGGTCATGACCATGGAACAGGGCATCGACTTTGAGTTAACTTCGACATGTGTGGAAGTGGAAGTTTATGGAAACATCGAGGAAACTTTCAGGATTTTTACAATTAAACTTCGACGCATCTTTGACAAAAATGAAGCTAAAAATAGTGTTTATGATGAAAATTGATATATTTCAATATATCTAGCTTAAAGCAAAATATATTTTTATATCTAGCCATCCCCATACAAGTTACATATGTAGAAAAACACAGTCACGTGCAAATGTAAAAGACGTCTTCGTGTCAACTTCAACAGACATGAAAGTTTACCAAGTTTTGACATTGACATCGAACACTGACAGGTGTGTACATATGTAACATCGAGAAATAATCGCCAGATGTTGGGGATGTTTAGTGCCATGGTCATCACATGTGTGATGTAGGTGAAGTTATGATTAAGCTTAGGGATAACCAATACAAATGTCTATAGTGATGTATATATTTGGGTATAGCTAAATCTATATGCAAAATCATTTATATATACGTAAAATATAAACAAATATGAAGAACGTCTAAAAACGCCTAGGCCCCCTAGGCTTCCCTTGGGTGGGAAGGACCACCTAGCCGCCTAGACAAGTATGCTAAAGGCTAATCGGAGTGGCCATTGGTCTGAGCCGCTTAGGCCACTTTTTAAAATACTATCAAGGATTTACAAGCTCCTCCACAGCAGGTATTTCTCGGCAAGTTGGTGTTAGTGTCACGGCTAGCACCAAGATCAAGGCTCACATGTTTGCTGGGCAATTTCCGTCCATAAAGGCGGGGAAAAACACATGAGATGCCCTCTCCACCATCTCCATTGAAGAAGGGGTTCTAACATTGCCAAGTTGTCTACAAACCGGACTCCCCCTATTATGAGATAGAAGAAGAGCCTCCATTGCATATCGAAAGAGCAGTCTGGCATGCAGAATCAAAGGACATTTAATAGCTTGTCCGGGGCCTTTACGAGTCACACCACAACCTCACTTGAAGGAGAGAGATCCATGCTCTTCTTAAATCTCCATAGTGCACAAAAGCCTAACATGTGAGTCATCTAAGAAATTGCTAGTCAACCCTCAATAGCACATAAAAACCATCATGTTTAGTCTTGCCATTGGCTCCACTGATAAAATGAAGGTCAACCCAACAATGCTCATTACAATCACCATTTGGATAAAAAAACATAAAACAACATAGAAAGTAAATTGTTTCAAACCCCTACATCATCCCACCAGTATTGCTTGAACCCCCTCAATGCTTTGGCCAAGGTCTTTGGTGCCCAAATTACAAACTGTGTTTTTTCAGTGGAACCCAGCTTTGAATGCTAATATACTCTGATCACCATCCTCTTCTTGGAAACAGATCAAGCAAACAACAATATATATTCGGGATGGAGAAAAGTGTCTTTAACACCTCCATCCTAAAACAGATTCCATCACAGCAAATCCATAACTTGCCACATCTTCAACAAAGTTTGGGCCAAGAAAAAATGCAAAACCTGACAAGGGAGAATCTCAATGAAAGCTTCCTTGCCCTACTCATCCCAAATGTCATTGTGGATCCCCTTGCTACCATGTCCTGCCACAGGCCACAATAAATCCTTATGGTGTAATCCCAATACCAAGCCTCTAGAAGAAAATACCTTCTGTAGAAGTTTCATAGTTATTACGCCATGCACTCGATAGGTCCCCAAACCTAGGCACCTCGGAGTTAAAGGTGAGTTTGGCAAACTAGGCAGATTGGACGCTTGCCTAGGCAAAGAGGGCGGACGGCCTAGGAGCTCCTGCTACAACTGTTTTTTGTTAATTCCCTTTTTTTCTTCCTGCTATGTCTCCTATTCTTGCTTTTTTCTTTTCTATTTTTGATCTTTTCTCCTGTGTTTCCTATTCCTAAACCCTGCTACTGCGTTATTTTAATTTTTTTGCTCCAACTGCTATGTCTTTGCATCTTATTTCAGACATGTCTCTGTCTCATGCTTCCACACTAGTACTACTATCTGCATATAGTTTTTTCTTCTTTTCCTGACTTCTTCCTTCTGCTCCTCTTACAGCTACTGTTGTTTACATGTTTCTATTTATTCTTCCTGACCTCTTCTTCCCCACCTACATATCCTCCTCCCGACAGCTCCTGCTACTGCTTTTCTTAATTATGTTTGCAAACTTCTTCCTTTGTTCGCGTCTCCTATTGAAGTGGTGTTTCTTTTTCTGACTTCCACCTGCCTTCTTTCTTCAATTCCTGCCCATCTTCCTCCTGTTATTTCTTTTTTCTTCCTCTTTATTCTCTCACATGATCCTCCTACAGTTATCAAATTACATTTTTAAACATTAATGGGAAAATAAGTATAGGTTTACATATAGTATCAGTGTCATATCTACATGTTTATAGATATGTAATTGAAAAATTAAAGAAAAACACCCAGAAAAGCTAGGCGGGGCTAGATGCCCCTCGGGTGAGATCCGCCGCCTAGCCACCTTGACAACTTACAGCAGTTCATGAACCCTTGTAATGGCAACCGTTGTGGTGGAAACAGTCATGACGAGTGACAAAAAAGTCTCCTTTTGGACACTCAGGTCCCGTTTGGGTGACACATTCAAGATCACATCAGTATTTTCAAGTGTTAGGAGTCTAAGTACGTCAGAGTCGAATGCTGCCGTTCGGAAATTTTTTGTTTGGGGTTCTGCTTTCTTCTAACGCCGCACTGCTCTCAAACCTGTGAACTGCTCCATTCACCAAGCTATTTGCAACAGACGATGTGGCGATTATGGGGAAGCTCAGCCATGTCAGCATGTATACAGAGAGCATCGGGGAAGTCGGGAGGAGGAGTGACCAGTTTCAATATAGCATAGTCTATACATTGTGCGGGAAGGAGCAGAAAGCAGCGACCAAAAGGCTCTATTGCTGGCAATAGATCCATAGGCAGAGGAAGGATGGAGAGGAATAGTGGAGTGAGGAACGAAGGTAGAGGATGGATTGGAGGCGGCACAGCACGAGAGACGGAGGGCGTAGGAGAATGCGGGTGCAAGGAGAGAGCATGGACGAATGGGGAACCGGTCCCGGGTAGCGTGGCTGTTGTGGAATTTCTGAATTATGCCGATCCTGGTGTGATTCTGAAAGCCGCATTTGATCGCATGAGAATACCAGTCCAAAAATATAGGTGATCACAGACTTCATCACTATATATCCAAACAACGTCTTTATAATCACCGGTACTTAGAATACTGAATTTCGCTACAATCCCCTCGTGAAATACAATACCCAAACGGCCCCTCAAGGTTTTCTGGGTAGCAGATTTCAAGTTCTCACAACCCGTGTTTGTAGCAATAGTACTGCAAGTAGAGTGTGGAGAAATGTGAGAGATCTATTCACAAAAATTAATACCGAGGTACTGGCCAACAAAGTCAGCAGCCCCATGGAGAGACATCTCTGCGTATACAGACTCTAATGAACGGGTTTGAAGTAGAGTCAGTTATCATGCAGATATTTTTAATGACAATTTTATGACTAACTTCTGGCGTGCACACTCTAAACTCACTTGCGTCTACAGATTCTTATAGAAGGGTTTGAAGCAATGCCAGTTACCATGCAGATATTTTAATTTACAACTTTATTATTAACTTCTGATGTGCACACATTTAAACAGTGATCCACTTGCTGTCTGTCATGGGAAGTTGAGAATGAATACCACTTGTTCCCAGATTTGACAAAGTTCTAATGTCGAATCAGAAGAATTTTCTTTTCCACATGTTTATTTTGGTCCTGCAGCTCAAGAATTGTTCCACTTTTCCTAATCTAAGAAATATCAGCTAGGGAGAATATAGAGCCTACAGTTTTGCCCAATTATATACAGTAGCAGAACTTCATATTTCAACGGCTAAGCCCCTAAACAGCTTACTCAATACTTCACCTAACAGGATATTTCATGTGTATTAACAAAAATATCCGACAATATAATAAAACAATTCAATGGCTTTGCCCCTAATCAGTAAATTAAATGCTCTGAACTGCAAAAGATGTTAGGCAGTATTCACACAGTATATTCTACTATTAAATGTACTTCCAACAACTCCACTTCTCATCCTTTGCCTCCACCACCGGGAGGCTCACTTCATTTAAGAGTACAATAATTGGTATATCGACCAGTAAGCAGATGAGACAGAAGTAAAATTTCATCAAAATGAGGGAACTCCGACTTACAGATAAAAACAAGTTCATTCCAGACACCAAGGACTGAGGAGCATTGGCTGTACAATCGATTGAAGCTTTTCCCTCATAAACTACTACTTTATCAGCCAGGTAAGTTGCCATGATAAAGTCATGTTCTACAACGAATGCAGTTTTCTTTGCATGAAGGATAAACCTTTTAATAACCTTTGAAGCCACAATACGCTGCTCAGAATCAAGGTATGCACTGGGCTCATCAATTAAATATATATCTGCAGGCTGCATATCATCCACACAGATGTCAGCAAAATACAGAAGCTAACACTAAAGGAGTAGGGCAATAACTGTTCGACCAGTAGTTCAAAAACTCTGAAACAGATCATGACTAGGGCAAACTAAATCACTGAAATAGAAACAATGATTTGCCAGTTTCAGAAAAAAGTTATTCCATATGATCAATTAATCCTGAAGTACTGAGATACTAAAAAATTATTTGAAATAAACACTTTTACAGCAATGACCCCAAATAAGTGTAAATGAACCTTGAATATGTAAATTTCTAAAACCTTGTTGAAAACAATACGAATTCTTAATCGTTTGTTATGTAAATAGGTGTATGTTTCGTGTAAAGATAGTGGTAGATTTATTAGAATAACAATGGAAGTTTTACATATGAAGTGATTAGGATGTCGGGATATACATATGCACTGAATCATCGCCAAAGCCGATCGGCCATGACATTAAAGGTGATTTGTTTTATATGAAGCATTCTTATTCATTACAACGTTTCTCTATTAATATTTTACATGTGATATATTGTGGATGAGAAAGTAATTCTTATATTTCTAATGAGGTAATGGCTCTTCTATATATAGGACTCCATAAATATATGATTATATCTAAGTGAGTAAACCGATTCACACTATAGTACACAAATAACAAACATAGAAATACATATGTACTGAATGATCGCCAAACCCGATCAGCCATGACATTTATAGGCGATTTGTTTTATAGGAAGCATTCTTATTCTTTTCAAAGTATCTATATTTTACATGTGATATATTGTGGACGAGAAAGTAATTCTTATATTTCGAATGAGGTAGTGGCTCTTCTATATATAACTGCATGGATATATGATTACACTTAAGTGAGTATACGGATTCAAAATAAAGTACACTAATAACAAACATAGAATATAAAGACAACGGACCTAAGCCCACTTAACCAATAACCACCTATATTAACACTCCCCATCAAGGTAGAGAGCAGACATTCTCCAATCCCAGCTTGACACCCATACGCTGAAAAAGAGCTGGAGGAAGTGGTTTGGTCAGGATGCCAGTGATATGATCACCAATTTGTATGTGAGGAGTCACAGTCCTTTTCAAGGAATAAAGTCGCCAATTTTGCCCAAAAATTTCGATTTCGATGGGATCTGGTACTGAAACGTGCGATTGTGTCAATTTCGATGATTTCGATGAGTTTCGCCAAGTTTCGATGATTTCGATGAATTTCGAAGAAAATTTTGATAATTGCAATCCTTGTTTTTATTTTTTTTTCTAAGAGGAGCAAAGGGGGATTGGAGTTATTTCACCATTTTGTACCCATAATTGCATTGCATTTCCCTAATATTTGCTATTCAAATTATTAAATACTTATGCAATGCATGCTTTTTTAGTTTCTGCAATGTAGACGACATGTATGCTAGTGGTGGTTTACTAGACAATGAGGGTGCTACAAAGCCAACCACACCAACAAATAATGATTTAGCTTGGAAACATTGCACTAGTGTTCGGGACAAATGAAATAATGGACTATTGAGTCAATATCAACAACAAACTATCAACCCAAGTAAAATATGTGGGGATGCCCTACATATCCAAAACTTTATATTATAACACAAATAAGAAAATGCATGTAAATAGCTCATACTTGCAAAATTGCATAACTTAATTCCTACATTTTCTCATTGAAACCCTTTATCGAAATCCTCTAGAAACAAGACATTTCCCTTACCTCCGACATGAAGGACCACCCCCTTACCTACCCCCACATAAAATTTTATTGCATAAAACGATGCATTTAGGTGTAGAGATCACGCCTGTAAAATTTCGAAAGTCAATTCGTTCATTTTGGCGTTGAAACGGCCACGATTACATCTATCGAAATTTCCGTCAAAATTTCAAAAAAAAATTGGTTTCCATGCGTGTCGAAACGGCATCGAAATCGAATACCTCGTTCCTTGGTCCTTTTAGCTTTGACCAAGTCTCTTATACAATGGTAATCCACCTCAATGTGTTTTGTATACTCAAGAAATACTAGATTATTGGCAATATGGATGGCAGCTTGACTGACACAGTACATAATAGTTGGGAGTCTGAACAGAATTTCAAACTCAATTAAAATGGCTTGTACCCACTGTAATGTAATTGACACAATACAAAGTAGTTGGAGTCTGAACATAATATCAGACTCAGTCAAAATGAATTGTACCCACAATATAAATCGCAATACACAAGAGCCATAGCTCGATATCCAACTTCAGCAATAGAGCCAACAACCATATATTGTTCCTTGCTTCTCCAAGCCATGGGGTGGTTGCCTAACATGATGCAGATTCCACATATGGATGGTGGTCTTGAGCATTACCTACCCAATCTGCATCTGCATACCCGGATATAATAATAGTCATTTGCTTGAGGCTAGTGTTTTGAAAAAAGATCGCACGGGCCGCATAAGTGGCCCGCATATGCTTCGTCACTTATAAGGCCAGGAGTTTGTTGCATGTTGACTTCCTCTAAGAAATCACCACGCAAACAAATGTTCTTGATCTCCATCTGCAATAGCACCCATTTAAGATGGGCTACTAAGGAGATCAGGATGCAAAAAAAAAAGGAATCCTTGCCACTAGAGAGAAGGCATCAAATAATCCATGCCAAAGGATTGAGTAAAATAAAACCTTTAACAACCAGTTGTTCCCTTCAGTCACTCGACAATGCCATTAAAACGGTGTTTGACCAAGAATAAACACCGCAGCCAACCATGTTCTTGTCAGATGCAGGGTCAACTACGCCGCATATCCAATTATCTCATACAGCTTGCATCTCATCCATCATTGCAGCTTTCCATCCAGGATGTCTGAGAGTATTTGATGGAAGTTTGGGAATAGAGGTGGTATCCAAAGTTGCAGCAAAAGCACAAAGAAAAGGAGAGAGGCGACCTACCACAGGTGTCAGAGATGGGATGGTTGGTGGTGCAAGAATGTATATTTTTGCAAAGCACCACCCAGAAGTTGGATATGGATTAAACAGAGGATGACAGAGGGGTTACTGCTTACAGGTCAAATTTTGTGCGCTGCCGCTAGTAATACACCTGAGAGAAGAACTGAGGTGGTGTAGAAAATGGTGCGGTGAGGGTGAAGGAAAGGGATCCAAAAGTAAGATTATCTCACTAAAATTCACCAGGGAAGGTGTCTAAGAAGAGAAGAAGAATTCGTCCTCGTGAAAAGTGACATTGGCCGAAACATAACTATGAGAGATTTGGGATCAAGGCACTTGTATTTTGAGAGTAAGGGCATCCTAAAAATTATTTTATTTGCTTGGGGGTGGGAGAGATTGTTGGCCTTAGGATCAAAACTATGAACAAAGGCGATAGCCAAGAACCTAAGGAGATAAAGGACATGATTGTTTCTGCAGATAGGGAATCAAAATAGACTTTGCTTTTTTAGAACCGAAGACAGTTGATGATTAATCTATAAACATGTGGTGAGGACAGTGTTTAACCAAAGATCCTTGGGAATATCAGCATGAATAGTAATCGAGCATTTAATGTCAAAAAGATGACAATATCTACGCTCAGCAATACCATTTTGCTGAAGAAAATGAGAGCACAAGTGTGATGAATCCATCCCATAACGCAACAAAAAGAGAAAATGGTCCACTAGAGTAAGAAAGTGGAGAAATAAACTGAAATCATTTTATGAAACATGTGAATAAGGGGAGAAACCTCATCATGAGTTTTAAGAAGATACAACCAACTTATAAGTAAAAGAATCATCTACAAGAGTAAGAAAGCATTTAAAATCATCATAACCTATTCTGAACAGACAACAAGTATCACTATGTATTTAATCAAAAACATTAGAAGATTGTCGTGCAGTGCGAGTTAGAAAAGGCACACGATGGTGATTTCCCAACTAACATACATTACATAAAATAGAAGAATAAGAAGAAACATAATAATTACATAACTATTTGAACTTTTGAGTTTGTCTAGCAAAGTATGGTCAAAGCAAGGAACAAGGTGACCGATACCGACGCTGTTTCGACAGCTTGGAAATAGGTATTTACCGGTATACCGACGGAAATACCGACAGATGCAATCCTGGCCGTTTCGACGCCAAAGTGAACGAATTTATTTATGAAATTTTACAGGTGTAATCTCTACACCTAAATGCATCGTTTTATGCAATAAAATTCTATATTGGGTGTGGGGGAGGGGGGTCCATCATGGGGGAGGTAAGGAATCTGTCATGTTTCGTTGGGATTTCGATGTAGGATTTTGATGACAAAATGTAGGAATTAAGATATGAAATTTTACTAGCACAAACCACACATTTAAATACACACAATTATGCAATAATATACAATTTACAACATATGAATAACATATCTACTTACAACTCACATCAGCTATATGTTGAGTGGCACGCTAGTTCTCCACACAGTAATGAGTTGATATTACTAAGATATTGCGGCCATGACATGCACATCCTATAAAGGTGGTTGTATGTAGTCACATGCTCCTCATACACATCATTATTGGAAAATTGTATGAAGTTCCATGGTGCTCATTCATGTGCGATACTGTATAAGTGTATAATACTCCTTTGTATTATATTCACATTACTCTTTAGTAAAACATCTTCCACTAAACATAAATAAGTAACTAATTATATCAATACTAATTGTAATATGCTTAGATAGATTGTATGATAATAGTAATTAATAGTGTTGTAAGTAGGTAGATCTAGTGATAATATTGTAGATCTATATAATATACTTATAGATGTATGTATAGTTCGCGTAAACATATAAAAATTGGAGTAATACAAGGCTTTGGCGGTAAAAAAACACTTTTCTTAGGTGACAGTGGAAGAAAAAAGTAGGAAAAAGAGACGGAGAGGTTGCTAATGGTAGAAATGAAAGAGATTAGTTACAATTACCTTGATTTGGGTTGGTATTAGCTCCAATCGCCAAAAATCATCCAACTGCACCTTCTTTTCTCTTCCCAATAAGTAACTACAGTCATTCTCGCAAAAAACGGTATACCCATCGGTATATCGCTGGTTTCGGTCGGTACAGTGAAGTTAGTAGTGCATTTTGCACTGAAATCATCGAAACATGGCGGTATTGGCGGTATACATGTCGGTATTATCGATATTTGCGATCCTATCGGTACGCACGCATGTTTCAGTATTGATACGCGTCGGTATCGGTATTTCGGTCGAAATACCGCCGGTACCGGCGAAACTTCATTCCTTCGGTCGAAGATAAAATGCAACTTGAGTGGTGTGACCCTGACAAGGGCACTAGGTGGAGATGGTAAAAAAGCAGAGAAGTAGCAGAGATCGCCAGAGCGCCCCCGCCCAATCAACATCGAATTCCGACAATCCTATATGTTACTTGTGAATTTCATAATTCTGAATTGGAGGTACCCGAAAATCAATTTCTTCTATTGCAAAACATAATTTGGAGCATCGGCTCATTATTTTCTTGAGTCATGATGCTCCTACCACTTCACAACAGGTCAATCTTCCCAAGTTTGTACACAAGGTTTACAATTGCCCAAGCATAGTGACAAAAAAAATCAATTTTCAAATTACTCTGTAATAGGATGAAATGTGACAAATTCTATGCCAAACAGACCAAAATTGTTCAAGTTCATTGTCACTTTGTGAGGGAGGTTGTTCAGAATGAGTTGATCAATGCTCCATTGGCCAAATAAGAGGACCAAATAGCTAATACCACTTCTAAAACACACTTCTTCAGTCTTGTTGACAAGTTGGACATGATTGATTTTTATGCTCCACCTTGAAGGGGAGCACTAGGGCTATGGTGAAGGCTAAGTAAAGTAGCATGAATACAGCTTATTTAGTTTAATTTTGCATTACATTTATATGTAGAGACCTAAGTGCAATTTGTCTAGCATATTGCTTGATTTTAATATATATTTTGTTTTGCAATTTATGCAATTGCACCAGGTATAGGGTTTTGTGTCTTATATTACAAATAGTAATATGAGGAGCTTATCCCAGGCACTTGAAGATGAGTTGAGTAACAGAATTTTTTTTCTTCTTTGGTCTTCTTCCCGATGTGGTTTTGCTTCAAGTGGTATTAGAGCCAAACCTTGTGTCAATAGGGTGTGGTTACTCTTTTCCATTCCTCCTCTTTGTCACCTTCCCCTTCTCTCCCAATTGGTCTTTTGGCAAATACTATACCAATCCTCCATTTCTTTTTTTCGTTGGCATCACCTCCGAATCTGCCAACATATCTCCTTTTCTTTCCTCAAGAAACCGGGCCAATGGTCTAACTTTTCCAAGGGCCCGGTCGAGTCTTTGGGGTCCCCACTTCCATACACGGCATCCGCCCAAATTAGACTAGAACATGCCCACCCCTTCCCTTAATTAATAAATGTATACCGAAATAGAGTCGTGCACCACTTTGTTGTCGAAAACAAGTTACTCAAGTATTTTTATGGGATACAAGTTAATGAAGTTGAATATTGCATGTTAATTTGATGTAATGTTGCATTATTGTCAAGGTGCAAGGTGTACCACTATTCTTGAAAACAAGTTACTCGAGTATGTTTATGGGTATACAAGCTATTGAAGTTGAACATTGCATAGTTGTCTGATGTAACGTTAGCATTATTGTCAAGGTGTAAGGCGGTCCTCCCCATACAAGGGGCACCTAGGCAGAAGCCTAAACTTTTCAAGACATTAATCATTTTTTTCTTTACATATATTTAGTTAGTTTTACATATGTATTTTTTATATTCAAATGTATAACTTACCTATATATAGGGGGTTCATTCGTTGCACGCATGGGTAACTAGTATTCCGCTACATGTGCATCCCGAAAAGTAACTATTTGGTCAGAAAAGTAACATTTTGGACAAAAAAGTAATTGTGTTGTCAAAATAGTAACCATTCAACTAAAAAGGTAAAAACATGCAGAATATACATTTAAAATTCTAAAATAAATATGTAATTGTACATCTGTCACAATTGTAACAACTATGCATGTAATGTAACTATTTGGAAGGTAATGTAACCCCGTACACATGTAAAGATAAAAACTACAAAAAAAAGTAATTATAGAGGTGGCGACGGCGGTTGGTGGAGGTGAAGGTGGAGGTGGGCGGCAGCGGTGGGTACTGGGCAGGGAGGGGGGGTGGCGGCGGCGGCAGGGGGGAGGGGGGTGATTCAGGGCAGGGAGGGAAGAAAAAATGGGGACGAGCCTGCTCTTGATACCATATAGATAAACCAAGGCTTGTTTATTGAGTGAGTAAAACAGTGTACAATGCAGTCTCTTATATAATAGAAGAGAATAGAGACTACAGCAGAGGTGAGCAATATGGGACTAAACTACAGAAGAGAACAGCATAAGTGAGGCACATGCTATGCACATGACACTCAACAAAACATAACTGAACACAAACATATCTCTATAGTAATTATTTCTGGAGTAGCTACCATTGTGGATATTAAAGATAATCCCATGTATATGTATATATATCGAGAGAGAGAGAGTCAGGCTAGAATGCACTCGAGTGTACAGAGTGCACCATACACTCAAGTAGTGTTTATATATCTAGACCATTTTTTTGGCAAATCCAAACCATTGATATTCGTTGGTATAACAAGTATAGGCTACATGTAAAATTTGAGCTCATTTGAATTTTTCGAAGTCACTCTTTCATGACCTACAAAATCGAAGGACAAAACTACTTTGAATTGCATCATTTTTGTCTCCTTTAGATGCATTACCTATAAGTGTCCAAATGGCCTCAAATTTTATGTAGTATGTTCACAAGATATTTAAGAAGATCAATGATTTAGATTTTCAAAATAGATGCATGATGGAAAGCGACTTAAGTGTATCTGGTCTCTGCTACACTCGAGTGCATTCCAACCTGACTCTCTCTCTATATATATATGGGATTAAGTGAGAAAGATTACTTCCCCTCTCCCATGCCCGTAGCAGAGGCCGAACGCCCAGGTAAATCAATATGGGATTGATTAAGAGAGAAAGATTTCTCCCCCCCTCGCACGCCCGTGGCAGAGGCCGAACGCCCGGGAGGGTGGTAAATCAAAGTGGCAAGTGGGATTCGAACACAGGTCCCTTTGTTAGGGGACACCGTGCTTGAACACAATAAATGGGATTAAGAGAGACTTCTCCCCCCCCCACGCCCGGGAGGGTGGTAAATCAAGGCGGCAACTGGGATTCGAACTCGGGTCCCTTTGTTAGGGGACACCAAGCTTGACCACTTGAGCCACTTCTTGTCGGCTCTATGTGTGTGTGTGTGTGTGATGGTTTGTTATAAGCTTCATAGCCCAAATTGACCCAACTTGACCTAAACTAGATGTGTCCAAATTGATCTTACTTACCCAATTCAACATAAATCTAAACTGATTCGTAGTCGCATGACCCTATGAGACATAAGTTCACTAATTCGTTCTAAATGACATAAATCAGACCTATTTCGGCCAAATCAAACATAGGGCCAACAGACATAGTTTGGCCAAGGTCTAATTTGGCCAAACTAGACCTTATTTCACCTAAATCATATCCATTTCAACCCTAAAATGGACCATTTAACCAATATAATGTAAGTTGTCTTATGAGATTAAGAGAGATTTCTCCCCCCTCTCCCACGCCCATGGGGGAGGCCGAACGTCCGGGAGGGTGGAAAACCAAGGCGGCAACTAAGATTCGAACCTGGGTCCCTTTGTTAGGGGGTTGAATTTGGGCATAAAAGGTTCCAGGCAAATACCAAGGTGAACTAAGGACCTCGACACCTAGATTTGGCCACACTGCCAGCACCAACATAGGCGCCTTAGTAATAGTAACTATGACTTTAACTTCTTGTCGTTGATTCATAGCATACTTGTCTAGGCGGCTAGTCGAGCCTTCCCATCCAGGGGAAGCCTAGGCGTCTAGGCGGGAGCCTAGGTATTTCTAGGCATTCTTCATATACACGCCTAGGCGTTCTTCATATTTGTTTATAATTTACATTAATATATATATAAATGATTATTACATATACATTTAGCTATATTCAAATATATACATCACAATGTACATTTGTATTGGTTATCCCTAAGCCTAATCAATCATAACTTCACCTAAATCACATATGTCATGACCTAGGCTGGACCTATTTGACCTTAATTTGACCTATCATGATCTAAATTTGAACCTAATTTAACTTAGTTTGCCCTAATTTGACCTAAATCAGACCTAATTCACCAAATCAGACCTAATTAGATCTGATTTGGCTTAATTGGATCTATTTCTTCGATAAATAACTAAATCGGATCTAATTTGACCGAATTCAGACCTAATACATGCTAATTTGGTCTTTAAGTATCTTAATTTGAGCCTAAAAGGCCTTAGGCATCCACTTCAATTATCTGAAAACCTAGGCACCCAGTTTAAGGCGGCCCGCCTAGAGCCTAGGGGGCCTAGTGTGCCTAGGCGGAGCCCAAGCGGGAGCCTGGATAACTATGTTCATAGATAATTTGGATTTGGTAATATTAACACATTTTTTGAAATCCATATTTTTGTCCAATAGAACACAAATACAGTATAGTGCTTTAAGGTGTGGTTAGGCAAGCAATAGCATTAACTTTCTCATTTTTCCAATCACCCATATGCATTTCATCTACATGACATAATATAAAGTTCATCTACATGAAGATGAACCTATATCAGACAAAAGAAACTAAATCATAAACCCTTCATTTTAAATAGGTTTGGTTGAAGATTTCCTTCCTCATATAAAAGTTCTTAAGAGTTATCCAGTTTGTGCTACATCCAAAACTAGGTTGTCTAGGCTTTGTAAGGCCTGGGCATCTACGCGGAACTATAGGCACTGCTAGCCATTTTATAATTTTCTTGTTTACATCTGTGTTTGTGCATGGGTGGGTGTGTATGTGTGTGTCTGGTTATATGTTGACGTACTATAAGCAATATATGGAACTCTTCTGCTCTCGCTTTCCCCAGGGCCGCTAGGGTTCTTTTCCTACATCAGTGGTTGGCTGGGGGAGGGGGATTTGGCCATCGCAAAGCGGTGTCGCGCTCCCCATTGGCCTCTTTTCGCTCGTCATCGGTTGGGTATCTTCTCTGGGAGGCGTGGTCATTTATTCTGTCTTCCTGGTGTCAACGCCTCTAGATCTTAGGCGTCTTGGAAGTTGTTTGACTTGGGGCACGTTTCGGTGGACTAAGCTTGCTTGGTGGCCTGTATGTGGTGCCTTTGGAGACAGTGGCCTCCTTCCTATCGTTGAGATCGGATGAGACGAGTTTTGTACCCCCTTACTCTTTTAGTGGATTTCTATTTAGACTAGTTTGCTCTCTTATTTTGTCTCGCTCGTTGTTAATCGGCACTACTTCTCTCTTAGTAGATTTTCTTTCTCGATCAATTTTGTTGTGTAGTTGTATGGCAGCAAGTGTGGGGGTGATATCCTTTTGGAACACCGATTTAGTACAGGTACTCTACCACAGATACATGCTCAGGTTGAAGGTATTCCTCATAGAAAGTTGTGTTAGCCGGTGAAGGAGAAGAGGATCTATGCATCAGTGTTTTTATTATATTCTGATATAAATTTTCGTGGTAGTTTGTATCTTCTCTCGGTCTTTGTGTGGTCTTTTAGTTTGTCTTCCTCATGTAGATGTCGTATGGCTCCTCCATAATGAAATTTGTCTGTTTACTATCAAAAAAATACTATAAGCAATATATGAGCTAGTAGGAACTACAAAGACAAAAATTGGGAGGGAATAAAACAATGGATGGGCATGTTGGCCACTCAATTTTGGTGATGTGTGAGTTATGTGTTTCAGGTGATCAAAGAGCTTAGACAAGATTCAATAACAAATAATGTGCAATTATGTGTGTTTGGATGCTTGTACATCAAGACAAACCTAGATGATGTCTTATATAGTTGCAAATTGTACAACTTGATAAATTAATGTAAGAACAAGTGATGATCGGCTCAAAACCATTCTAAACATGGTTTTATACTTGTATACACCCTTTAGGATAGGTAGGTCTCATTGTTAAATCATTTGAGCCATTTTTCTAAAAAATTAGAAAAATGAATTGCATGGACTTTTTTTTCAGTTGAACTCTTTTTCAAATGAGAATTGGCATCGAAACACAACTCGACCGACAGCTACCAATTGCAAAACTTGCACACAGGGTGTTCTGTCTATCAAACTCTTTTTCGACCAAGGTGAAGGTCGATCAAAAAGAAGGTTGACCGACAGGCAGTCTACAAACTTTTCAGCTAGTGCACATTTAATCGTTTTAATCCCACTAGGTATTTTATAACGGCTAGTTTCCCACTAAACTCAACCTTAACACTCCCAATAGCTATCTTAGTTATTCCCAAGTGTTTTCTATACATAGGAGTGCTTTATGGACACTTAAGAGCACACTTGAACAAGCTATCTACATGCTATCCTCACAAGCTTAGAATATCAATTTGCTCTCTCTAGCTACATCCAAGCTAGTTTAAGATAGAGCTCAACATCAATGTCCTACTCCACCAAATATAGCCTTGCTAAACCTATGTGAAGTTGATCATCACTTGTCCATAGTGCTTGATTTGTACATCTTATGAAAGGAGTTGTAAGTTCCTTTTTCCTCTCTTGTTCACTCTTGGTTCAGTGCTACATGCTACTTCTTGTGAGTCGGCTGCGGCGGAACTTTCTTTGGAGTTACTTCTTATGAGAAGGTTGTGTGGTGGATGTAGAATGTGATGTTCTCCAAGTGGGCGGTCTTCTGACGTCTCGTAAAGAAGGTGAAAGATATCATTGTCTTTAAAAAGAGGTTTTCCTTGAGCCACAAAAGGAGGTTTGTCTTGAGCCATAAAAGACACCGATATTTGTGTATTTTTGTATAGGTTTAGAAAAGCAAGTAAAATACATGTTGGAAATCCTGGTTGTAGAAACCAGCTAGTGATCTGATGTCATTTAGGATGAAACCACTATGTATCTTGTGTTATCTTGCAGTTGTCTATTTTTGTCCACTATTTGCTTTACTTTCCGCTGCTATATCTTATTAAGCAAGTTACATTTAACCAACCTTGTGCTTTAAAGCAATAAAAATCAGATCTGCTCTATTCACCTGCCCCACCCCTCTCTAGAGCTTTCAAAGCAATAGCGTGGAGATGGGGGGAAGAAAAAATTAGATGCAGCAGATGAATGTGGAGAAGACAAAAGAAGTAAATAAAGTAAAATAGTAAAGAAAATAAGGTTGCATAACAAAATGAAACAATTATAAAGAATGGAAGGAGCATCAGGAGGGAAGATGAAAAGTGGGAAGGAAGGGAGGAAGACGAAGAAAGGAGCTACAAAGTTGCTGCTTGGTGGCACAAAAAGGAAAACATAACAGAGAACTGTAGGAGGGAAAGAAAGAACAAAGATAAGAATCGTTGCGTAGAAACAACGTAGGAACCATGGGAGGAAAAAGAAGAATGGAGTAGGAATTTTGCTGCTTGGTGGTGGAGCAAAACAACTGTAGGAGGAAAAGAAGAAAGAACAAAAACAAAAAATTGTTGCACATTGCAACTGGAGTATTATGTGATCGGAAGATCCCTCTCAGACTAAAAGGCAAGTTTTATAAAACTGCTACACGGCCAGCCATGCTCTATGGGAGTGAATGTCAGACGGTGAAGAAACAAAGACTCAACAAGATGAACGTGGCTGAAATGCGTATGTTGAGATGGATGCGTGGGAAGACAAGAAAAGATCGTTTGAGAAATGACTATATCAGGAATAAAGTGGGGGTGGCGAGCATTGGGGACAAGTTGCGCGAGAGCTGACTCAGATGGTATGGACATGTGCAACGTAGAGCGACTAATGCGCCTATACGAAGCAATACTATTGAGGCAAGCAAAATTAATAGAAGAAGAGGAAGGCCTAAATTAACATGGGAGGAGCTTATAAAGGGAGATTTTGAATCTCTACATCTCGACCAGAATATGACCCATGATAGAGCTGAATGGAAAAGAAGGATCCATGTAACCGACCCCAACATAGTTGGGATTGAGGCTTAGTTGTTGATGATGATGATGATGATGAGTAGCAGCGTTGCTACTACATGGAGGAAAAAGAAGAATAAAGAATAGTGGGAGGGAAAGAAGAATTAACTAAAAAAAGCAACAGCAAGTTTAGATAAAATGGTTTTTTTGTTTACATAAGTAAAAAAGAAATAGATAAGCAATTTTCAAGCTTAGTGGATCAGGGCCACATTCAGCGCACTAGCTGCCTAAGCGCCTAGAAGACCTAATTGGGCTGGAGGTCTGGAATCTGGAACCCAAGGGACTGCTTCGGCAGGAGGACATACACCGTGATTCAAAACCTTATATACTTCACGCCCTGCGGTTTTTCATTAATGATCCTTCGGCTGATCTCATTTTGCAATGAATATTAGCAGACCTAGTCACTTATAAAAATGAGCTGAGTGAAAACCAACTGGAACTAGGAATTATGAGTGTCCATGACTACTATAAAAAGAGCACTGATTGTGAACAGGAAATTAATAGATTAAGCTGAAAAAAGATGCATACCTTTCCAAGACACAAACAGAGGGCTACTCTCTGCAGCTCCCCACCAGAGAGATTTACAACTTCCTGATCCATCAATTGCTCAATCTGTAGTGGTTTCATCACATCAGAAACAAATTGCGGATGAATATATGAATCGCGGATCTTCTGATGCAAGAGTTGCCTGACAGTATTTTGAAACTTGGGGCTAATCTTTTGGGGTTTGTAGGAAACATTAAACTCAGGAATCTCAGCCTCTGAGTCCTCCACCTCATCAGGCTTCAATAATCCAGCCTACAATATAATAAAATTATTTCACAAAAATATAAACATGAAGAACATAATAAAAAGATGTCACATTATGTAACCTAACTATAGTCAAATATAGTGATGTTCATTCATCTCGTTCCCTAGCTACTTACCAACATCCGGATAAAAGTTGTTTTTCCAGTTCCATTCTCACCCAACATAACTATAATTTGAGAGTCTGTGAACTCTCCCTCCATGACGGTAAGCTTGAAATTGCCTTGAGTTTTCTTCATAGTCGGATACCTATATCGTGCATAGGTTTGAATCTCCTCAGCACTTTCCTGAGGAGTCTCGGCAACCTGAATGAGACAAAGATAGATTGAGAAGCTTGCTTGGCTGGCATGATCCGTGTAGCAACACATTAAAAATTATATATAGTTGAAATCATAGAAACAAGCAAACCGGTATAGAATATCATACAACTAACAAGGGTAAGATTACACATAATATTCATGATGCATTCGCAATATGAAACAAGGGGTCACAAGAAAAGGAAGACACACCAACATGAAAAAATAGGTCACTGAAGGATCATTAAGGTGTCCAGCAATAGTATACAATAAATTGTGCTTGAGAAATCGTTCAATGTAGAATATAGCAATTTTGGTACATCGTTGTAACAACATAGAATAGGAATATGCACCAGAGTCTAGTTATGACTTAAGGCGATCACAGTCTACTCGTTGACTTGGTTACCCAAAATCAAATAGGCCGGATGACATCTAATCAGTTTGGGCGAATGGATTGCAGATGACTTT
Organism: Alisma plantago-aquatica; assembly: GCA_963693085.1. Lineage (NCBI taxonomy): Eukaryota > Viridiplantae > Streptophyta > Magnoliopsida > Alismatales > Alismataceae > Alisma > Alisma plantago-aquatica. Next base: position 1,364,134,953 of record OY856412.1, on the reverse strand, counting down.
GCCATCTCTACTTCAGCACACTGGCTGCAAAAGGCTGTGTTTTCATGCACAAGTTATCTCATCTTTGACACATTATCAGTGGCAAAATTAGATCATCAACTTCTTTGATTTGTGTGATGCCCCGCTACCACTGGGTGTTTCCCTGCACAGATGTTTGTGTAGTGTTCAATGGATTCCTTGCAACAACAGAAATGACCAACCACTTTGATTCTTAAGAGTAATAACAGTGATGATCTCCGGTCATCACATCCACCTCTCACATAGAGATTCCAATTCATACCATTTGCAGAACATCAACTCAATCAGAATAGTTGTTTGTGCATCGACTTATTAACCACAAGAGCAATAGACAGACATAAAGCCAGCAAAGAGTGGCCTGCTTGTAGGAGAGCAGTCGAGTTCACAAATGAAGTGGTGAAAATTTGAAGCTGAGTGAATACACTTCCCATATTTACATCCTTATTGAGCATCCAGACACTGTGTGGTTTGCGAACTTTGTGGGAGACAAGAGGATCACCCCGCTTCTGTTGATCTCAAGAGTGGTAGATGACACGATATTTCTATGGGGGAAACTGACTTGTCTATTCTTCCATTTGCCTGATATAGTAATAATGTCTTTGAAAAAAGCACATTGTATGCGGAAGTTCATGGCTGTCTAATCTCCAATCCTCCACATTGCAGAAAACGGTTTGGTAATTATTTTAGATATGTCAGGTCTAGGCTAGACTCTCCTTACCCATCATTTTGTTCAAAGTCTTGTACATATCCTTGACCTCTATGTAAGGTGTTGCTGTTTCACAACAAGATAAATTTTTTTGTCTCCCTCCTTTGTTTCTCAAAAAACATTGTGGCCCAAGCATCAATTACACAATCTTGTGTTCAACTGATAACTATCCATACATAGACTTACCAAGAAAAACATACTTTAAAGTGTAAAGCCATAGATTTCAAGTACAATAATCATTAGCAGAATAGTATACATTAGAAAGCAGTCAAGTACTAATACAAGCTAGACCAAACTACAAGGATTACATTACATGGTAATCAAACTCATACAGGACTGCCAAAAAATCAAACTTCCTAATATAGTTTATATGAAGAACGTGTATTTAATGAAACATTATAAAAAATAAAAAAGTAATCAATTTTTAACTGATAAAAGGTGAAATAACCTTAAATGTAAGTGATTCGTCACGGAATCGCAAATTCTCAGTTGGTACAAATCCAGCTAAGAAGATATTGATCCCCTCTCTGACAGAAAATGGAAGAGTAACAACCCCATATGCTCCAGGCTTTCCGTATAAGCAGCAAATGAAATCGGATAGATAGTCAAGCACACTAAGATCATGCTCCACAACAATCACATAGCTGAAAAATTAAGGAAAAATCATAAGTATAACTAAAATTCTTCACTTGCAAGTTTCACAAAAATGAGAAGTGTTTTTCAGTACTTACCTATTTGGCCTAAGCAGTGATCGAACTACTTGTGCGGCTTGCAATCTTTGCTTCACATCAAGATAGCTTGATGGCTCATCAAACATATAAATTTCTGCGTTTTGTACGGCAACCACAGCAATTGCAAACCTTTGTAACTCTCCACCAGATAAATCTCCTACATTTCTATCAATCACTTGATTCAACTGGAGATCGTCACAAAGTTCCTGTTTCACCCCCCGCTCATCTTTCTGGTCGAGTACCTGCCCCACGTTTCCTTGAACAGCTTTTGGGATGTGATCAACATATTGGGGTTTAATGATTGCCTAATACAATATAAATGCTTTTAGCATCCAAAGGAGATACTACGGAAAAAATTGAATCTCAGAATGCATATGTACAGCAGCTGTTATAAAATCATGGCATATTGCGTCAATGAATTACAAACACTGTCCTAGAGTATTGACATTTTTTAAAGTACTCATCTATTTCAAGTTTTCAACAAACCATTTCTATTTTTTTGTCCCATGTAGAACAACTTAGTCAAGAGAGAGCAGCCTAAGGAGTAAGGACTAATTTGGTTGGGTAATCAGGTGCAGTTGTGTGAGTTTGCAATGTAAAAATGTACAGCAAACACAAACTTTGTCATCCGACTACACTATACCAAACAGGCCCTAAATGTAGAACATGTTAGTTTGAAATGTATATGCTTCTTGTATCATATTGTTAGTGAAATTGGTCAATTATTTACCAAAGTGTCATTCGCACAATTATCTTACTTATCCTCAACGATGATACTAATAAAATTACTACGGATTCATTTGCTAAAAGAAACATTGTTAAGCTTGATCTTTGAGTTGATTCTATCTTACTCATTGACACAGTTTTCGAACTGGATGAATCCTTTGCTTCTACTCAAGAAAGCAATAATTCCTTGAAATCTGCGGATGCAAAGTAGACCTACAATTTCTTGAAGTCCTAATATCAACCAATCTTCTCATCCGCATAAACCTGACACTCATTTTTAAACTCACAAAGTCACAATAGCAGGTAACAACTACCTATGATGTGGATTGTATAAGTTTAGGGGCTTTGAACTCCTCAAACATCAGAATTGAGCATCCACAATTAAGAGTTAAAAGTAAAACAATAACATTTAGATTTCCTGCATGAAACTTGCCAACGTTTCTAAGGGTAAAGGGAAGGTTCTTGAATTGTCTCAAAACAATAATATAAAAGAACCACTATTTAGTACAATTATTAGTATTACTACTACTAACATATAATACAAATATCATAAATATTTTAAAAACAAACAATAGCATCAATCATAAATTAGCTTAGTTAAGATAGTCATCATTTATGATATGCATAACTAATTAACTATACAACGACAATATCCCTGATTAACCAAAAAATCAAATATAGAAAAGTAGAAAAGTGAACATTTCAAGTGCAATAAACAATGTCAATCGCGGATTAGTTAGCTTGAATGGTCATCAAATTTGACATACAACAAGGATAAAGATGACACTGATTAGCTACAGTCCATTTTATAGTGGCATAAAGATGAATATATATGTATACATATATATGTGGCCATTCATGCACTACCCGTGGGTCACTAAGGTTAGTTACCCATGCATCTGTTTTGTATTAAGAAGGCACATATTTGTAATGAGACAGACAATGTTGTAATGAGATGATCAAATTTGTAATATAAAAACTCATTTTGTAATACTACGTAAACTGTTGTTATAAATATCATTTTTACTGTATTCAGATGGACAATAAAATTTCACGTTGTATTTACAAAACGAGTCTTTGTGTTACAATTTTGGTTGTCTCATTACAAATAGATGTCTTTCTATTACAAAACAGATCCATGGGCAACAAAAGTTAGTTACCCGCGCGGGAAGGGGAATATATATATATATATATATATATATATATATATATATATATATATATATATATATAGCGAGAGAGAGAGAGAGAGAGAGAGAGTCAGGCTAGAATACACTCGAGTGTACAGATCGCACGAATACACTCAAGTGTGTTTGCATATCAAGACTATGTTTTGCAAAATGTAAGCCATTGATTTTCACCGTCATACTATAACTAGGCTACATACAAATTTTGAGCCCATTTGGATGAGTGTAAGTCACTCATCCAAGGGCAAAAAAATCGACGCGTGAAACTAATTTGAAATGCATAATTTTTGCGGTCTTTATAACATGACCTATAAATGTCTAAATGTGCTCAAATTTTGCGTATGAGCTATTCACAAGATGTTTAAGGAGATCAACGGATTAGATTTTTGAAGGAAAAAAAAAATATATATATATATAGTCAGGCTAGAATACACTCGAATGTATTCGGAGCTCTGGATAATGCGGAGCCTTCAATGCAATATGCAACAATGACTTCCTTGCTATGTGCCAAGTTGTTGGGCAATATGGCAAGAATTACAAGCCTCCCACATATCATGAGGTGAGTGAGACTTTGTTGAAGATAGAGGTTGATCAAACTACGACAGATCTCCAACCACATAGAGACATGTGGAAGAGATATGGGTGCACTATCATGACAGATGCCTGGAGTGATAGAAGAAGAAGGAGCTTGATGAATATTTTGTTGAATTGTGAGTTAGGCTCATGTTTTCTCAAAGCTATAGATGCATCAGCTGATTCACACACAGGAGAGTATGTTATGAACTTTCTTGATGGGTGCATTCAAGAAGTTGGAGCAGAGAATGTCCTCCAAGTTGTTACTGGCAATGCCTCTGAAAATGTTTTGGCTGGGAGGTTATTAGGGGCCAAATACCCTCACATTATTTGGTCTTCTTGTGCTGCTCATGTGATTGATCTTATTCTTGAGGAGTTTGGGAAAGAGCAGAGAATCAAGACTGCTATCCAGAAGGGAAGGCAACTAGTCACATTCATCTATTCCCACACTAAGACATTGAGCTTAATGCGCAAATTTACTAATAAGGGGGAGATTTTGAGACCTGGTGTGACCAGGTTTGCTACTGCTTACCTCACACTTTCTAGCCTTCTTAATAAGAAGGACAATTTGAGGTTGATATTTTCTTCTGATGAATGGAGCCAAAGCAGGTGGTCAAAGACAAAACCAGGTGACATAGCTCAAGCCACAGTGTTAGCTCCAACTTTTTAGAACCAAGTTTCTTTAGCTGTGAAAGTTTGCTCTTCTTTGGTAAATCTATTGAGGATTGTTGATGGTGACAAAAAGCCTTCTCTAGGCTTTGTGTATGGTGAGCTAGAAGCTGCCAAAAAAGATATCATGGCAATCTTCAGAGGGGTTGAAGTCCTTTATAGGCCATTCATCAATGCCATTAACTTGAAATCCAAAGACAGATTGAATAGCTTTCTGCATGTGGCTGCCTACTACCTCAATCCTTATTATTTATACAAGGATCAAGCTGAAATTGAAAGGAATCCTCTATTGATGTCTGGGTTGATCAAATGCATTGAAGTTTTTTTTCCTGACATTGAGATTCAAGACCTAATTACAAGGAAAGAGTTGGTTGCCTACATAATGAAGACTGGCTCATTTGGTATCGCATTGGCATTGAGGCAATGCGTCATCAATAATGATGAATATAGACCAGGTATTATAGAAATGAAACTCTTATGTTTTAACACAAATTAATTTTCACATAGTTAAGTACTAAATGTAATTAATTGCTTGCAGCCAATTGGTGGCGTGTACATGGAGGAGATGCACCACACTTGCAGGAAATGGCAATGAAAATCCTTAATTTGACTTCTTCAGCATCTGGCTGTGAGAGGAATTGGAGTACTTTTGAGGGGGTAAAATATGACACAATTTGTTTGATTAATGTACATGTAGGATTTCTATTAAAACATATCTATCTTGAAATGGCAGATTCACACCAAGAAGAGAAACAAGCTTGAGGTGAAGAAGCTAAATGACTTGGTATATGTTAGGTTCAATGCCAAGTTGCAAGCACAACGGACAAGGAAGAATAAGGATCCCCTTCTCACAGTTGATAGCCAACATGCTATGGAGTTTATAGCGGGTGATAATAGCACTGCAAATGATGATGTCTTTCCTGGAGATGATCTCACATGGGGCAATGTAGCAGAGGCAGCAGGAGTGGATGATATATTGCAGCCTCGAGTTACTCGTGCACAATCACGTGCCGCAGGGACTGCCCCTGCTACATCATTGCATGCAATCAATGAAGATGAGCTTCCGGATGATGGGTCTAGTGATGATGGGGAGCCTACTTATCTCCCAGATGATGAAGACTATTATGATTAGACTCATTTCATATCATAAGGATGTAATGATGTATTTTGAGACTATTAGCTATTTAGATGCTACTCTTGCTATGTTTTAGGCACGTAATATTTTGTGTCTATTGTCACTATTATCATTGACTTAGTGACAGGAAAATTGTGTTTCTTCTTCCATGATATAATGATTTGTTGGTAATTGGTATATCTTGGGTATTAGTTTGTGCAACTAGAATCTATAAAATTTATAAATATAATTATATTTTGTAATCAAAATATATGTATAATTTCGAATTTATAAAAAAAAATCCAAAAACGCATATGCCCCGCTTATGCTCCCGCATTCCGCATATACTCTATGCGGTACCCTGACCGAACGCATACCGCATACCGCATCTCAGAACATTGCAACCAAACACACTGAGAGGAACAAGGAAAGGCCGATCTTTTGGACGTAAGACAGAAAACTGAGTACGTACTTGAAGCACCGAAGAGGGTTGCCTGTTGATCAGGAAACAGACAGTAAGTAAAACATCAGACCATAACCTCTTAGGGACATTGGATTGAAACATAATAGTCCTGGTAATATCAAGAAGATGACGATTTTTACACTCAGCTACCCCATTTTGTTGAGGAGTGTAAGGATAAGACATACGATGAATCATCCCAACGGAGCTACAAAAATAAGCCATAGCACTTTGAACATATTCCAAGGCATTATCAGATTGAAGAATTTTAATATTGCAATCAAATTGAACTTTTATTTCTTGATGAAAATGTTTGACAATGGATAACACATACTCTCGACTCTTTAATAAATAAATCCATGTCATGCGAGAAAAATCATCCACAAAGGAAATAAAATAGCGAAAACCATTATAACTATTGGTCTTTACAAGACCCCAAACATCATTGTGGACTAACTCAAGAGGACAAGATGTTCGTTTATTGACACGACTAGGATAAGACAATCTATGATGTTTTCCCAGTTGACAGGATTGACACTCTAATGAAGACACTTGGGATAACTCAGGTTCTAACTTTCTCAAGTTCTCCAACGACGGATGTCCATATCTGTAGTGCCATAGTACGGGAGAACTGCTCAAAAGGATAGCCGGAGCATGAGCAGATACTTGGCGAGGCAGACTGTCACCATGAAAGAGGTAGAGATCACCTTTCCTAGGCCCCCCCACCAATCGTCCTCATACTCTTGAGATCTTGTAATACAAAGCAAGAAGGCCCAAACGTCATTGTACAGTTCATAGTATCAATTAATTTTGCAACAGAGAGAAGATTAAAAGGAAAAGCAAGCACATAGTAAACAGATTTAAGATCAATTTTAGGAATCAGAGAAACAGATCCACTTGCTAACACTCTCCTCACTGAACCATCTGCTATGGTCACAGATTTGTGAGGAATATGTGAGTCAATGGAATGAAGTAGTTTCCTCATACCGGTCATATGTTGTGACGCTCCAGAATCAACCACTCATGAAGAAGTCGAACCAGAAGCCAGTAAAGAGGTAGCGTGATTACCAGTGGTAGATGCCAGATTTGCTGAGGAAGAAGATCCCACACTCAGATGTGTAGTGAGAATAAATCTATCATATTCTTCTTTTGTGAGAGTGATGCCAGAAGAACCAAAACTTGATGCAGACGGCTCAGAAGACTCAGCAGTACTCGCATAGTTTGCCGCCCCCCACAGGTGGTGCAGCAGGTCTACCATGCTTCTTCCAGCATTTCTCAATAGTATGTCCAGGTTTGTCACAAAAGGTGCACTTGAAACGTGCTCCACGTTCTCATCCCATACTTGTACGACCTCCTCTAACTGCAGCGGCTACGGATGCATGAGAATCTCCAGAAGGCGAGAATGTTGTAGAATCAACTGGTTCAAAATTTGATTGTAAAATTCTCGAGTAGGCTTCTTATAGGCTAGGAAGTTTGTCAGAAGCGAGGATGACACTACGGGTTGAACTACATGACGAATTCAGACCAGATGGAAACTTTGCAGTAATCAAGTCATCTTTGTCTTTGACTTGTTCTTGGACAATCACTAGATGATAAAAGCTCAGTTCCTGAGCAATACCTTGGATCACTCCGAAATATTCTTCTAAAGGCTTGTCTCCCTATCATTCGGCGAAGAGGCGATCATATATCATAAACTAATGAAGAGCATCCTTTTCTTGAGTAATGCTTCTTCACTGCATCCCATATGCCTTTGGCCGTATTATAAAACATGAGCCTAGCAGCAATACCAAGTTTCATGCTCCCCCATAGCCATGTTTTCACCAGACTATTATGACGCTTCCATTCAGCATAGCCTTTGTCAGTAAAAGCAGGAGGATCAAAATCACCATGTCTTGCCATATTGCGGGATTCTAACACTGTATGGGCAGCATTCATCCACAAAAGATATTTTTTCCCGTTAAGCTTGATGGAGGGGATAGGTGACATCTCGTTGTAGATGGTAGATGCCTTAGTGTCCTCCATGATTCAACGGAGAGATAGGGTGACAGAGAGATACACGTCACAGAAGGATAGAGAGTGAAGGAGAGATACATGTCACGTCAAATGATGAGATGCGTTTCTGACGCATCCACAGCCCCCAATCGAAAAATTCCCTAATCACACATGGAGATGTGATTAGGAATTTCTTACGTACGAACGGAGCCTCTGGTATGAATTTTAATGTGACGTTTTACGTAAACACTGCCTTCGGAGCATAGAATTAAATGTCTGATTTGGATGTCGTGTCCGATGGCCCAGAAACAGAAATTTTTCAAAATTTCACACTAAATTTTGATATTTACGGCCCAAACGATTTTGACGACCAAATAAGCGAATTAAATCATGAAAATTTACCAAGATGATCTAAACGCCAAGATCTACTCAAATATGCAATAATATTTCATATCGGATATGTGGGGGGTCTCCCACATTTGTAAGTGAAGGAAGCTGAACAATTTTGACAGAATTTCGACGGCAAAATGAAGGAATTAAGCTTTGAAATTCTGCAAACACAGTCTAGACATAAACACACTAGATTATATAATAAATTTATATGTTTAGAGGTTAGGGTGGGATCCATGTCTTGATGAGTGAGTGCACAGATGAACAGAAATGTTAAGTCTGCTAGACAGTTAGAGACTAAGTCTATTACAAACTTACAAATTTCAAGTTTAAACAACTACTACTAGACTTTAAAACTTACAGTTCCTTACAACTTACAACTTACAAGTTACAAGTACAACTTGCAAGCTTACAAATTACAACTTATAATATATAATTATAAAATAAAACAAATTAACAACTAACAAACTTACACATTATGATGTTCCATAAGTCTTGCGTAGTACTAAACTAAGAGTCCAACAATCCTAGTTGAAGCTTGAGTGTCGTGGTGGTTCTTGTCCTTGTAGTGGTTGACCATACATATCCTCATTATCAAGTCCGTTAGACTGTCAAGTCCGTTAGACTGTAAATGAGTGGGATCCATGTCTTAATGAGTGAGTGCACAAATGAACAGAATTGTCAAGTCCGTTAGACTGTAAACAGCTTACAAACCCACAATTTACCACTTAGACCTTAAAACTTACAGTTGCAAGTTACAAACTTACATGTTACAACTTATATAAGTCTAGTGTTAAAATTTAGCTAGGTTACATGGGTCATGTATACATAGATCAAAGAAAATGCATTATTTTTAAGTCATTTTATGTATAAATATGTGTAATAATAACAAATTTATTGTAGAATTGCAGACTTAATACTATTATTTCATAGATCCACAAGTTTGTTTGTAGTTCATGTGATTTTCCAAAGAGAATCGCCAAAATACCTAACATATAGTAGCAGCACTTAGAACTTTGTTATTTTTCATAGTATCTCTTCACATCTTTTAGAAGAGTGTAAACATCGAAAGAGGTATACATGGGCTAGGGATAGGGGAAACGTACCTTAGAATCACAGAAAATAGCCTCTATAAGCAAAAGATACAAAGAGAATTGCCAAAATACCTAACATGTAGTGGCAGCAGTCCTAGGAACAAATATCTCGAAATTTCTATCGAAATTTTGTGCCATTTCGCGAAATTATGGCCCAAACTGGGCAAAATTTCTGTGAAATGACATCCCATTCTCTGCGTACATGCGTTTCGATGTCCGATTGGAAAAAAAACGAAATTTCGATCGAAATTTTGTTCCATGCTTCGGAGTCAACTGGAGGAACCGGGGACTGCTGGCGAACGGTGGCCCTGCCCGGAGCCGACGGCTACTGCGCTGCCCTAAACGGCAGCTGGTGCAGCCACACCTAGCTGGCGGCGGCTGCTGCCCTTGGGCCGCCGGCAATTGTTGCCCTCCTAGGCGACAGCAGCTGCTGCCTGCGAGGCAGCGGCGGCGTGAAAGAGAGAGAGGGGTGGCGCCCTAGATGAACCCTAGGAGCAACCTTGCTTTGGTACCATGTGAACGTATGCCGCAAAGCTGCTTGCAATGCAGCGTGTGTGAGGGTTCAAGACCTCTCACCCTTTTATTAATAGAAACTGGAGAAATTACATAGAGGTTCAGCAATATATAGAAATTACAAATAATAGAATATAAAGAGATATATTAGCATTATCATTGTGTCGGTGCATGTCCCTATTGTAAGACACTATTTTTCTGCAACATGATTTGAATGCTTTTGAGGTTGTGTTATAATATCAATACTAGAGGTTTAGGAACTACCACCACAATGTGTGTACGATGTACGCTCTTACTATTAAGTATGGTTCTATCCAATGTTCCATTAGAAGAAGAAAAAATACAAAAACAGTTCTACTGTGATACTGAATTCACTGTTATCTACCTTATATATGCACATCTACCTTAAACATGTGCTTCTCATGACACATGATACACTAAACTAGGTGTCAAATTATAACCATTCAGCAAAAGCTTTCTTAGCTACAGTAGAATGAGCAGGAGAATGCTAATGTTCATTAGATCAATTAAGTGGATAGAGTATGAATAGTGATGTCTCACTATTATTGTGCAGAATAACAATCATTTACCTGTATAATATATTTAGAAGTAATATTTTGTCAATTATATAGTACTTGGGTCAAATATACCCAAAATATTTAATTCAATACGTTTCTGAATTTTATGTTTTCCACTTCTGCAAGCTTAAAGCATAAGTTTTACAAAATTCAAGTACTTTTGCCAATTCCACTATCATTTTATGTATTGATCAGTTAATAATATGAAATAAATTAATCAAAAATTGATCTTGATGTTGAAACAAAAAAATGTATCTATTCTGATACGCCACGTGCATGGGCACGTGTGTGTTTACTAGTATATGTGTGTGTGTATTATTTTTAAGTTAAGCTGCATATTGATATTTCTGGCAGAACAAACATTCAAGAATGCTGCTTTCAACTCCCAGAAATAGCTACGGTGTCTGAAAACTACGTGTCATAACAAATTTGGTAAGATTGCATAATCCTCGGACTTAGCAGGTAAACCTTAATGTCTTCTATAAATTTTGAAACAAACAAAAATAATACTCACGGTACTAACTACAAGGAAAGAAGAAAACCTTTAAGTTATCCTCCAAAATCCGAGTGAAATAATTTTGAAGTTCTGATCCACGGAAGTATGTCAGAATTTCCTGCCAGTCTGGAGGGTTCTGCAATGAAAACATGCAACTGAAAGGAAAATATAAATCCTTATAACATAAGGCAGAGAAATCCTAGTCAAGTCTTACATTGAATCGGCCCAAGTTTGGCTTCAGTTTGCCTGCCAAAACCTTGAGTGCAGTAGATTTTCCGATTCCATTTGTACCAACGAGACCAAGGACCTGTCCAGGTCTAGGAACGGGTAACCTGCAATACGTTTGTTAGGGGCTACTTGGAGCACAGCGACATTAAATTTCCCAAGTGCAAAATTGGAGACAGGAAACTAGATAACTAAGGCATGTAGCAAACCTGTGGAGCTTGAATGTATTTGGACCATAGCGATGAGTAGTATCTTTATCCAAGTCCTTGGGAAGGTTGATGATCTGAATAGCCTCAAAAGGGCATTTCTGAAACCAACCAAATGTTCAACTCATTATTACAATAACAAGCTGCAGTCTTATTTAATAGTCTACCACCAACCTTAACACATATACCACATCCAATGCACAATTCTTCCGAGATGAAAGCGATCTTAGAAGCTGCAGTCACCTCAATACACAGCTTTCCTGAAATCCAAAAAATACAAATTTAGGGGCTGAATGAGTTTCACCAATGCTCCGGCCTGGGTGCTGGAGGGGGGAGAAATTGTTGGTGCCAGTTCTTTTTGTGGGCTTGGCTAGCGCCTGGATCATTTTAGGGCTGCTTTAATCAGTTTATGCCAGTTCCAGTTTAATTTAACCTTGAGATTGGCCCTTTTAAGATCAACTTAGGCCGTTTTCGGTCTCACTTTAGAATAGATTGGATCTGATTTAGAGTAATATAGATCTAAACTAAGTATTCGAAGCCTGATTTGGGTCAATTAAGGTCTGATTTAATGGCCCACTTTACAGACACAAACGCAGACATCCGCCCATGCATGAGCTTCCACGCACCCAGACGCCTGCGCACCCACAAAGGGCAATACATATTCTATGCAGATATAAGGATTTTAGAGAAAAACATGCATATGATGCACAGTGTATTTGAAACTATATGGAGTTCGGCATCATACCATCACTTAGCACCTGGATAAGCCTTGATTTCACCTATGTGTGCCGATTATTATTCCCCTTGGGGTTGAGAAGAAACCAAACTTGAGCACCTAACTAAGCCAAACGTGGCCAAACGGCCTATTCTTGTTTATGTTTGGATTGAAAGTGAAGACAAAATTTGCTCAGAGAAATCTTTAGATTGATGCTAGATGTTTTAGTCATAGTACATACATATATACATGTGATGATGATGATGATATAGGATGTATTGATATATTGTTGTGCTTGTACAAAAATGCAGTAATGTAAATATAAATATGTTCTTATGATATATATATTACTAAATGTAAATAAAATAATTGAGAATCAGACTCTTTGGTTGTGTGATGAAAAGATTTAAGAATATAGGATGTTATTTATGAATTGTATGACGAAAAATTAATATTTGGGTCTAGAGATAAAGCCACAAGCTCTTCAATAGCGAAAATTAGGTACATGATTCGTAGTCTTAATTTAAAGCAATTCATACATAAACTTAGCACACTTTCAAGTCTAATCGTTTACCTTATAATTGCCTTGCATATGACTTTAAACTATAAGGTTCATTCGAGTGTGTCGCAAGATGATATAGCATTTCGTGATCTTAAACAGAAAAAACTTATTTCGATTTCACCAATAATTATCGACCAAACTTACCACACTTTTCAAGGTCAATTTAAGTTTAATCCAGCGGGTAAGCTTGGTCTGTGGTTTTTGGGACAGCCAGGACTTGACTACTTCCCCTCCCCCCCCCCCATACTTCCACTTAAATTGATTAATTTCACTTTGATTTCTAGTTGTCCAGAAAAATGAATCAGGAAGGACGAAGCTGTGGCACATTCATCTAACTGAAATAAAGTCTCCAGAGAACGTCCTCTTACAAAGTTCAGCCTCCTCCGGACAGATTACATCAATTCAGCAAGATAATCTACCTGTTTTGACGACGGGGCAGCTCTTTTTGCACTCCTGGCGGCATTTCTTCGGCTTACAGCGGTCGCCGCTCACGATGGCGATACGAGTTAACCGATCAGCCATCGGTGCGAGATTGAGTAAGGATGGGAAGCGGTCTCAAACCCTAGCCTCCAACCAACAACAAATTGACCAAGAATTTATTAATACTTCCTAAGCCGGAGTAAATCACCGGCACCGTCGAGGGAGTGAAGGGTTTCCTAAGCTTAGGAAGATAGCGCAGGCTGTCAAAAATCCGCACAGACGGGCAGGAACCTTCAAAGTGATAGGCCCTGAAGCCTTCCAAGACAGGCTCGACCCAAACTAGCTACCGGTCCGATCGATTCCGGCCCATAAAACCTAACGAGCTATGTTTGGTCGCGTGTAACTTCAACCCGGACTGTGGCTTTAAACATAGGAATTTAAAAAAGATAAGAACATAATTGCACTTATTTGGTTGCAAGTAGATGAATCGGATTGGTTTGATTTGGTTTTGTTTGGTACTGATTTATTTTTCTCAGCTACTGCGCATGTAGATCTCACTCCAAGACATACTGCGTACATCAACTTGTACGTCTCTAGTGACATATTGGTATGTCAGAGTGGTAGGAAAACCAACCACATCTTGATCGGGCGCAGTCCATTTTCCAAGTAGTTATACACATCCATTGAAGACCATGTGGTTGAATTTCCCTCTATGGGTTACATCCGTAAGAAAACAAAAGGATGAATAGCAAGTTGTTGCATAGTTGCAATTGATCGAGATTATTTTGGGCCCAACCAAATGGGTTGTTAGATATGATTCGAAGCAACAATGTGGTTGAACTTGTAGCTCAACCAGTGAAGCATGCAGTATAGTACAGTACTTCATGAGCGGGGGCCCATAGGCCCTTCCCCCCCCCACCCCCCTCTCAAATTTAAAAAAATAAAATTTAGTGATAAGTTTGTGGTAAAATGTAACACATTACATATATATTTATGCACAAATATGAACAAACAAGGCCAATATCTAGGGGTGATCTATATTTCTTGTTGTATTTCTAGTTGGTTGGGTTCAAAACCCAATTTCAATATTATTTTAAGTTAAAATCAACTTTCGTAGTGCGACTCAGTCCCCCCTAATGTCACTTTCTGGATGTGCTATTGGTCATGAGATTAAATCATAGATCAATAGGTCACTACAAGAGGAGCTTAATATCCCTGACATGTCCATAGTAGGTCGATGTCTCTAGGAAAATAAATAATATATTTAGAATAAAGATTGTAGTGTAGCGTAAGTCATGTAGTGTAAGTTATCTTATACTAAGAAAGCCTCCTCATATATTATATTACATTAAATATCATGCCTCGTTATCCTCATTCTTTCAAAAGTTACTCTACCTTCTGACCAAAAAAAAAGCAGTACACTCTTCCACTATCCATTATTTATTGAGAGTTGTTATGGAGATAGAAAGGGAGTACAAAATGATGAATAGGGGTGAGGTAGATAAAAACGAGGGAGCTAGTAGGGAGGTAGAGAAAAATGAGGAGATCTTTAAAGTGGAGGTAGAGAAAGAAGGGGGAATATATAGGAGGTAAAAAGGAGATATAAATAAGAAAAGAGATAGGAAAGGACATATATGGATATATTATTGTGTTTATTTGCCTACAAATGCTAAAAAGTACTCTCTCTTATTTTTTTAAACTTCACATAACTTTCTATCATAAATTTACATATATTGACACAATACCAACTTTTTTAGAATCCACATAGTACCACTATTTTTATTTCTCTCCTCTTTTCAATTGTACTATTTTTTACTTCTCTCCTCTTTTGCTATCGTAGTAGAATTTACTTCTCTCCTGTCTCTTATCTACCACTCTCCTCTTTTAATATTGCATGAGTTTTGTTTATGTAGAAAGGAGTGTTTATTTAGTAAGTAAAAAGAGAGTACATAGCCTCATATATATATATATATATATATATATATATATATATATATATATATATATATATATATAGGAGTGAGGCCACTGAAGTGGGTTGTAGGATATCCACTTAAGTGTGATTACAAGATAAGAAAAGGAGAGGATACAGTCATATCAAATATAGCAACATGTCCCCTGAAGTTGGAAAGTAAGCATTATAAAGTCCCAACTTGACATCCATATATTTGAATAAAGCAAGCAGAGGAAATTTGGTAAGGATTTCTGCAACTTGATCAACTGTCCTAATGTGAGGAGTGATGATATGCATGAATTTGACCATGTCTCGCACAAAATGGCAATAGGCTTTGGTGTATTTTGTGCACTCTTGGAAGACTGGATTATTAGTTGTGTGTATAGCTGATTGGTTGTCACAATATAAAGTAGTAACTGTTAGGAAAGGAATTCTAAACTTAGTTGTATGAGTCATTGTCTGATATTCTACTTCGGTCTTGAAGTGAGCTACTACATCCTATTTTTTACTCCTCCAGAAAATTGTGTGAGTGCCAATCATGACACAATAGTCGGAAGTGGACCGACGATCTTTAGAATCACCTCGCCAATCCGCATATGATAACTAGAGATAGAGATTACCTTAGGCATAGGACATTTATAGAGAAGTCCTCATCCTAGGACACTCTTGGGGTGACAAAGATTGCATTGAATGTTAGACCAATGATCCTAGAGTGGTACACTCATGTGTTGGCTGACTATCCCAACATCATTGGTAATATAGGTAGATAATAGTCAAGTGAACCAGCTTCTTGACTATACGATGATACTTCTCTAGATTAGCAAAGAGTTCTCCTTCATGCATATTCTTTGAATGATAGTCCATTAGAGTATAGGCCGGTTTGGATTCTGTCATGTTAGCCTCCTGAAGGAGGTCCAAGATATAACATCGATGTGACAAGTTGATACCTGAGATTGAGCGAAGGACTTTGATCCCGAGGAAGTATCTCAGGGTGCCCAAGTCCTTTGTGTGGAAATGTTCCCGTAGGGACTGCTTCAACTCAGATATCCACATCGATCATCACAGGTGATGACGATGTCATCATAGACAACAATAATAATATAGCCTTTGGAGGACTTGGAGAGGAACAAGGAGTGATCGGTGGTTGTTCTCTAAATGTTAAGTTGTGTAAGGACATCGCTTAACTTGCTGAACCAGTCTTTTGGAGATTGCTTGAGACCCTAGAGAGATCATCAGAGAAAACACATTTTGTGCAAATACGCCCCCTCAACAATGAAACTGGGCAGTTGTTGCATATAGATTTCCTCTAGGAGGTCTATGTGAAGAAAGACATTCTTGATGTCGAGTTCATAGAGAGGACAGTCGAGGCGAGTTATAAGGGAGATAAGGATGTGAACAAAATCATTCCTTATCACTAAAAAGAATGTTTCAAAGTAACTTGCATCAAAAGTATGGGTAAATCCTTTCGAAACCAAACGCTCCTTGAGTCGCTCAACAGATCCATCCTACTTGTGCTTGACAGATAAAACCCATTGCCACCCTATAATATTTTTACCTATAGGTGGTGTCACAAGATCTCATGTTTTGTTGTTAAGGATGGCCCTCATTTCTTCCAACACGGCAACTTTCGATCTAGGATGATGCACAACATCTCTTAAACACTTAGGAACATATGTTGTGTCTAGGGTTGTATTAAAAGGATGAGGTGGAAGAAGAAAGACGTGCTAGATGATACATCGCTGATTTAGGGCTCCATCTTGTGTCTTATTGCATCTTAATCACATCTAGAGATGCTGGAATGCAAGTTAGTTCTCCTAATAAATGGTTTTATATCAAATTTTCTTATGTCTTCTCTTTTTTTGTTTTTCATGTTTTTGAACCATGAATTGGATAATGAGGAGTAAGAAGGGACAATCATTGGGTTTCTAAACCCATGTATGAGTCCTACACCATCTCCCAACCTTCCATAAATGGGCAAAATACATTCAACGGAAAGAGAAGGTGATTGGAGGACTTTAGAGCCAAAGAGGACAAATGGGCCCTCAAAACGGGTTGTAGTACTTTGCCACGGTTGTGGTCAAAGTGCCCAAATCACAAGAGAATCAAACTTGACAAGGCTACAACAACTCAGCCACCATGGTCATGGCCATCAACACGGTCATGGTGCTCCAAAGCTACCAGGCCCATATCAACACCACGCCCGTAGTGAGATACGTCCACAACGACCAACTGGAAGAAAATGGTTGTAGCCACTTCACCCACCACAGTCGTGGTGACTACACAACCATGCCACTGTCCTTCCAAAAACCACCATCAACCTATCATTTTCTCCCATATCCACGGCAACCATGTTCACCCCACTCCACCACGGCCATGGTGGCCAGCAACCATATCATATCATCTGCAATGCTTTACCCAGAATGTCCCCACTTAACCTAGTACTTCACTACCACCTATATATACATAGTGGTAGTTGTAGCATGAGCTTACACCCCCATAGCTCTTATTTCTACCTTCCTTGGTGCATTCAAGAGATACCGCCTACTTCTGCTACATTTCCACCTTCCTCTACCTCAAAACCCTAGTTTCCTAGGGTTTTGCCCACTTCCACCATCCATTCCATGCCCTCTTGCTACCAAGGAGGGAGAATGTGTTGCTCCTAATGTTGGAGGTCAAGGAGAAGAATATCTTCCATGATCTCTATGGCCTTTCCTTCTTCTTCTACCTCTTCTTTTACTCTTTTTGCACTATGAGTAGCTAAGCCCTTTGTGGTGGACTGTTTGCGGTTAAAATGATACGTTGATACCATGTTGGGGGAATATAACAAGTAAACTATGTATTTTCATTCTATGATGATTTCTTTCTACTTCTATCTCATTTCCCATGTTGCAACCTATCGTTTGTAATTGAAAACATGAATTACTTATTATTTTATGCTTGAAACCACCTAAGTCTAGGAGAAGATGGCACATGTGAGGCTACCTCGGGATTTGCTCCAAGTCCAACTAGTGGATCCCTATCTAGAACCCCATCTTCCCACACATATATCCCTTTTCGTAATCCTAGGTGTGAGATGTGAGTAGCTAGTGTAGGAGTTTTTAGTGTAATTGCCTAAGAGTTTGATAAAAGCTAGATGGTGAGTAATGTGGGGTGAAATACCCTCACCTCTTCTCCTCATTCCTACCTTAGGCTTCCGTTTGCACTAAGGAATTTCAACCTAGAAATCTAGGAGTTCAAATCCTATTAAAATACCACATACACCCTAGTTCAATTGAGCCTCGAGGGCGTAGCTCCCCTTCACACACCCTATTCTATCCATGGCAGATTAACAATGCATGGTGATTCCATTGCATTTGTCTAGGTTTTTGACTTGGTAATCTAGGATGAATGGTTAGGTTTGCATGTCATATACTCCCCCAACTGGAACCCTGCTAATATCCCCAAATGCTCCACCTCTCAATAAATTGCATTGAAAACCTCATTTGCTCTCTAACTAGTTCATGCTAGTCTAGTTAATTGCTTTAATTGCTTTGTTAGTTAATTGCCTTGTTTTGGTTAGTTAGGTCTTGCTAGAGTAGTTAGTGCTCTTTTGATCTTGTTAGTGTTAATCTATCTAGTTAGTGCCAATCTAGATTCTTAATTGCTTTAGTATCTAACTTGCTTTGTTGGTGTAACTTAGTCTTAGTCTCTTACTCTTGCTTACTTGGTTGCCTTTATTTGTTAACTAGACTTAACTTGTTTAAAGATAAATTAGGGTTTGCTTGTTTTGCTTCCTTTCTCATTTTCTTGCTTGAAACATTAGTGTAGTCAAATTCAAACCAACTTGAAACACTAAAAACCCAAATCTTCGCTTTAGGAACATAGCTTAACCTAACTTAGCTCCAATGCTCTCTCTTTCCCCACGAATTGACCCCTCACTTGCCACTCACCTATATTATGATATGATCATGTGCTCTTGCATGTGATATATTCTAGTCTATGTGAATGTGTCAGTATAGGGGCCATTATAAATGTGAAAGATCCCAAGTGTGTCTCTAGTGAGCTTTGGGGTTGCATCTAATCAAACTCAATTGGTTAGGTGTAATCCCTAACTCTAAGAGGCACATCAAGCTTTTTGGCATCACTGTTGGGGAAAGAGGTGCTCGACCTAGTTGGTTAGAGTAGCTTTGGTCTTCCTACTACTCTCATCGCTACTCTTCATTTTTTGCTTACTCGTGCATACTTTTCTTCTAACTTAGCTCTTGTTGCTTGTTTGTGCCTTGTGCAGAACAGTTGTGCATACTTGGGCAACACTCGATCTCTACTAACTTGGTCTCAGTTGATCCCAAGATAGGTAGAAGGAGACATCAACACCAGCACAACCAACACCAAGAGGCTGAAATGGGATATAGGAATGAGCAACACTATGATGACAGGGGACTCGATCCTCTACCACCGCCAAATCCCCTCTATGTATACTTCACACTGAGAAACTACACACCTCCCATTGCCACCCTACCTGACTAAATGTCATTTAAACAATTATCCGTTCCACCAACCCTCCCTGGACTCTTACCTACCTTTTACAGGTTGGAGAATGAGAACCCATATCACCACATTGATGCCTTCTTGGAGACGTGTTACATCTTCCACACCTCACTGTGATTGATGAGTCTATCAAGAGGACCTTGTTCCCCTTCTTGCTCAGGGAAAAGGATAAAGAATGGTACATGTTGAAGCTGGCGTTGGTCATTTGGGTAGCCGTCAAGAATGAGTTTATGAAGAAATTTTATCCTATCTCCAAGTTGACACAAATGAGAAGGTACATCAATTCTTTCATTCAGAAGGAGATTGATCCATTCCATGAGATGTGGGTAGGGTTCCAAAAGCTTCTTAGAGAGTGTCATCGCCATGAAGTACCCATTTGGCAGCTTGTGCAATCTTTCTACATCAGTCTATCTAAATTGGGTCAAACAGTTGTTGACTCCTCATGTAGTGGAACCTTCATGGTTAAGCCCCCAAAAGATTCATGGCCTCTCTTCAAGCATCTAGATGAAAATCCATGTCACCGGGCTTCTAGAATGGGTGTACATTGTGACCGGAACTAGGATCCTCGTCCACCTTCTCCTCCTCAAGCTAGGGAAGATCAAAATCTACAAATGATGATGATTCTTACTGATATGATGAACTTGATAAAGAATCAAGCTAAAGGTTCTTCTAGCCACTCAACCAACTTCGTGGAAGGTATTTGTGAGGATTTATGAATGCATATTCATCCCAATTTTAGTTGCATCCTTGGTTTATTTGAGCATTTAAATATATTGGTTTTCACTAGAATAGCTTTGTTTTAATCTATTTATGGTTTTGTGCTAATTTGTAGGAATTTGATACTTTTCCTGACTCCCTTTTGTGGGTTTTGAGTTTATTATTTTGCAATAAGTATGCCTAGGGGGTCCCGATGCCCTTCAACAAGTAGGAGTCGGGAGGAGAAGGCCTCTCATGGGGGTGCGGGATAGCGCCCCGGACCGGAACAAATTTTAACCACTTTTTGTGTCTCATGTCAAAATCGACCCATCAATCAACCTTCAAATCACCCTTCAAATATCATCAATGATCAAGCACCCCATTGACTCTCAAGGTCGACGGTGTGATGACCCATGATTTTAGGGTTTTGAGACTCGTTATAGTATTTGAAGTATATGAATGTTTGTTTTCATTAATTTAAAGCTGAGTTGACTTTTATCTAACCTTGGATTCTTTGACCTTCAAGTATGACTTTAATGCCATGAGATGATCAATAATATCTACCAAGGACCATGAATGTATGTTGATATGATTAATAGTAGTGATAAGTCTATGTTGAGGACATATGGATTTTAGTATTCGATGAAGTGTACATGGATTCATACAACTGAATATTGCTATTGGATACTATTGAGATTTGGAACAAAGAAGAAAATTAATTAAATAATGCTTTATGAACCTAGGTCGTTATAATATTTGACGCAAATCGAGATTCAAGCATGTGTGATGCAACTATTGTTTTTGCCTCATTGCATGGTTATTTCAATTCAACCTACGTTATACTTTCATATATAAAATAGGATACATGGAGCCTTGAAAGTGATAAATTATCACCTAAGCAGTTAATTACTCAGATCCTATCTCCATTTCTCACGGAGACGCCAGTACAGATGGAGACCAAGTCTCGTTGATTTCACGTATCCGAGATTAAAGGATCTTGATCTGGATATCAAACATGTGATTAGCTTTGGAAGTCTTAGATCTCTCTGAAGATCCCTTTTTGTGGGCAAACCGGTGGCTTATGTAGAGAGAAGAAAGGACCTGACTTGGAGCCTCACTGGAGAGGAGGTCGTCGAGTTCCTAGCCAGAGTTGAGGCGGTGCGCCGACATATCAGGAATGGAGGAGTGCAGGTGTAGGCAGAGGCGGCTTGGGAGAGATCACCGGCCTATCGTGCATCAGAGACTGGATCTATGTGGCTGAGCCCTGAGCAGGCTATGATGGCGCCTGATCCAGCAAAGAACGATGCTCGCAGGTGCAGCAGGAAGATCACTGAAATCGCGTCAATCTGAGGAGGGAGAGAGAGTCCAATGGTGAGGCGGAAAGGTGGAGTCTGTGGAGTCTACGATGGCAATCAAAAGTGCGTCTCGCGCTAGAATAGATGAGAACAGAGGCATATGCCATGTTCTCAAGTGGAACCTCGATCTGATCTTTTGAGGAGACGACGACTGGAGATCCACAGAGCTCCACGCACGGTGGAGTCCTCTAGCCTATTCTTTATCTTCTACATCCACCTATGGTGGCGATCTGGAAGCTCCAACCACAAAACTCATAACTCCCTCACTCACGACCTCGCTGGTCTCCCGATCATGGCGGCACACACATGAGCGATGGGACGAATCTCGCCGTCGAGTCCCTACGGTCGGGGCACATGCGGACGAGATGGGTTGCTGACTGGTCCAGGCTGCCAGACCGACCGGTTCAACCCTCTCCAGCTGAAGAGGACCGTGTCTTGTGTGATGGAGCAACGTGGTCTTCATCCGACGCGAGTAGACCCTGGATCCAACGGCCACAGTAAGACTCGAAAAAGGTAAATAC
Source organism: Alisma plantago-aquatica (assembly GCA_963693085.1). NCBI lineage: Eukaryota > Viridiplantae > Streptophyta > Magnoliopsida > Alismatales > Alismataceae > Alisma > Alisma plantago-aquatica. Next base: position 1,364,112,525 of record OY856412.1, on the reverse strand, counting down.
CTTTTAAATTCTAGAAATAGTTTTTGTACTTAGAAAATCCATTAAAAATAGCTCCCTTAGCCAGTAAATGCCCGAAAAATACCCCTAGACTCAGAAAAATGTACACTTTAATCCTGGACTCCTAGATCAGACCCTTGAACCAGTATCAATGATGATATTTATTTTAGAGTATAATGCTCCTTTTAATAGTTCATTGAAAGAAATAAATAATATCCAATTGAGATTAATTCTCAGAAAATTCTTATAGAATCGTAATGATTACTGAAACCAATTTATGGAATATAATACTAATATTATTGCTAAATAATAGGGCTTTGCTCATTAATGCATAATTCGATGCTTTTAGCCTTATATTAATGCTAGAAAATAGGAAAAGCGTCATAAAAATATGAAATTCATACCAGACCTTACTTATGACATATAGATCAGTATAAAAATGTCATAAACATATTTAACATCAGTTGAAACCTAGATTCGACCTAAACCCTAATTTGGACCTAAAATACCAAGAATATGGTGTACCTATATTAATGTTGATTAATTTCTTTAAATCAGGTGCTGACCAGTTTATCTAGATGACCATGGGTGTATAAGAAATCTCTGAACTCAGGTACGTGGGTTTTTATTTAAGTATATGACTATGGTTTTCTTGCTTGCAATCATGATATGTATGTATGCTCTCTTCTATTTGCAAATATTGGATGTAGTAGAACTATATAGTACTCGATGTTTTATCACTTGTAAACATAAATGATAAGTAGATGCTTTGTAGTTATTTAAGGTGTTCATTATCCCCCTTACGAGGGAATGGATTAATGTTGGCTAGTACACCTCCCTAGAGCACACAGTGTACGGGGAGGTTCCCTAGAGTACTTGGTACACGGGGATGGGCCCAATATTTATGTGTTGGTACTAGTCCAACTTGATAATGCAATTCATCTAGGAAAATGACTTAAATTGGCGTATTTCTCTTAATAAAGAAGTGTTTCTATGATTTTATTTCCTTCTGCAAATCTTTTTTTTTTTTAAATTATGAAAGCCATAAATATATGTATCTTTCTGCCCATGTACACAACACCTTGTGTGTTGATTCGTTGTTTCACGTATGTTTTAGGTTCAGAGATAGCATGGGAGAAAAGTACATGATGTGAGCAAGTTGAACAGGTTGTACCTATTGTGTAGATCCTAGTTTAGCATACATGTTCTTAGACTGTAGAATCTTCATTCAATATGTAATTGTAAATCATTGTGTAATAATTCATGTTGTATAAATATACATGTTGAATGTTGAGAAATGTTATGGTTGTATGTTCATGTATGCGTATTATGCTTCCGCATTGCTTTCTGATATGATTGGATGATGTTTTCGGATTCTGACATCTCATTCCCAATAGGGTTTGGAGAAGCCAAAATCTGGGGACGTCACAGTTGGTATTAGAGCATGAACAATAGCTACACCTAACAATTACTCACCATGAAACATAAAACATAATTTCACCCTCCACTTTAAACCCTGGAAACCTAGTAAGTTGTTCTATAGGAATAAGGTATGACTTAGCCTCTAGGTTAGAACCTAGATGTTCAAGAACTAGGTTTGGACAAGTGTGTGAGACCCTTTCCATATAGAGCTCATATGTATGGGGTAGCTACACTAGTCTACACCATGTTCTCACCATTTCATTAGATTACATGACGCCAGACTATCTACTGTGTGTGGGACACTCATTTTGCTGGTTTGGTTTGTTTTCCAATCGGCCCGAGCCTCGATAGTTTTCTCTGCCGTCTGCCTTCTCGGAGAAAAACTATATAATATTTTATTACCTATATGTAAATATAAAAATGTGTCCCTCATACTGGAGAGTAGTTAGTGTTTATGAAATCTAAGTGAAAGGGAGTGACATCAGTCTAGGAGAGAGAATAGATCTAGATTAGATGTCTAGAGCCTCATAAGGTTATATAGATAGATAGACAAAAGAAAGATGAAGGAAATAAGTATATAGAATCTTATCTAAGTTTGATCTCTGATGGTATAAGTTTCCTTATAAAGATTTGAATTGTATATTAGTTGAATCCAATTTTGGAGAATTTAAGCAAAAATCTTGATGATGAAAGAACATTCCTTTTTCTTACTTAAGATATGCTAAGTTAAGATAGAGATGAGTGTGAATGAGCCTCAATCTCTTATACAAATAGGATGTCTAGTGGTAGGATGAGATATGTGGTGAACTCTAGAGAGAGTAAGACCCACAGGGAGAAGGTCATAGGACCTAGCCTCCAATATATGAGATATGTGTTAAAAAAATGTCCTACACTAGATTACTCTTGAGTGTTGAGTTGAGTCCTTATGCATGATTCAAATCTATATGTGAGAATTGGGTAAAAGAAAAAGGATGGGTAGATGACCCATATGATAAAGTCAATCCTTTGGCTGAGTTAGGTCCTAGCTAGAGTGACATATTTTGTGAATCTCACCATTAGTTGAAAGTGAGGTTATATATGAACTCTAGTTATGAGAGTATGATGCTTTTTGCAAAAGATACTCAACATATATGTTCTTCCTTCTTCTTCTCCTTCTTAATATACGATGATAGAAACCTCACTTGAGCTATATAGATGATTTATATATGAGGAGTCACTCGTATAAGCTTGACCTATTCTATATCCCCCCCATATCATACATGTAGCACCCAAGATTGAAATCATTATAAGTTTGACAATAAAATATTCCCTTTCCCTTCATATGAAATACGAAAGATATGATGCTGAGATCATGGGGATAAACTTAGTATATTCTCTTTTTCCCTTCACATAATACATGCAAGACATTAAAAAAAATTTTGAACTCATGAACTTGATATAAAGATATTTTTGGATCATAGGATATACGATCAGAAATATAGTTCGTAACTTTGATCCTTCTCAATGTATGCTTCTAAGTTGTGTATGAATATCATCACCATAAGGTGAAACCCTAATGGTCAAACATGTTATGTAAGACCTTCTTAAGTAGAAAAGAAATCCTAATATCAAGGATGAAGATAAATATCCCCTTATGCTGAAATCATTGTAAGATGTTGATCATAAAACATATTAATGATGTTAGATTTGAACGATCTGAATATCATGGCATATAAACGAATTCCTCTTGAACTTTAAAATTATGTACAAAACCTGTATCCTTAGGGGTGATGTAATCCTAAGATATCATAATGGCATGTTACGGCTAAGACATTAAGTGATGCTTCGACATATATAAGGTGGGGTGGACACACCCAAGAATCTCTAGACCCTAAGCTGACAGCTTAGAGTGCATGCAATTATGGTGGTCTTAGAACCTAAGCAATGATGATGTATATGAAGTTGAACTCCTAAATAGCCTCTTAAGAATGAGATTAGTTGAATTTCGAGGACGAAATTCCATATAAGATGGGGTGAATGTGATGACCCATGATTTTAGGGTTTTGAGACTCGTTATAGTATTTGAAGTCTATGAATGTTTGTTTTCATTAATTTAAAGCTGAGTTGACTTTTATCTAACCCTGGATTCTTTGACCTTCAAGTATGACTTTAATGCCATGAGAGGATCAATAATATCTACCAAGGACCATGAATGTATGTTGATATGATTAATAGTAGTGATAAGTCTATGTTGAGGACATATGGATTTTAGTATTCGATGAAGTGTACATGGATTCATACAACTGAATATTGCTATTGGATACTATTGAGATTTGGAACAAAGAAGAAAATTAATTAAATAATGCTTTATGAACCTAGGTCGTTATAATATTTGACGCAAACCGAGATTCAAGCATGTGTGATGCAACTATTGTTTTTGCCTCGTTGCATGGTTATTTCAATTCAACCTACGTTATACTTTCATATAGAAAATAGGATACATGGAGCCTTGAAAGTGATAAATTATCACCTAAGCAATTAATTACTCAGATCCTATCTCCATTTCTCACAGAGACGCCATTACACATGGAGACCAAGTCTCGTTGATTTCACATATCCGAGATTAAAGGATCTTGATCTGGATATCAAACGTGCGATTAGCTTCGGAAGTCTTAGATCTCTCTGAAGATCCCTTTTTGTGGGCAAACCAGTGGCTTATGTAGAGAGAAGAAAGGACCTAACTTGGAGCCTCGCTGGAGAGGAGGTCGTCGAGTTCCTAGCCAGAGCCGAGGCGACGCGCCGACATATCAGAATGGAGGAGTGCAGGTGCAGGCAGAGGCGGCTTGGGAGAGATCACCGGCCTATCGTGCATCAGAGACTGGATCTATGTGGCTGAGCCCTGAGCAGGCTATGATGGCGCCTGATCCAACAAAGAACGATGCTCGCAGGTGCAGTAGGAAGATCACTGAAATCGCGTCAATCTGAGGAGGGAGAGAGAGTCCAATGGTGAGGCGGAAAGGTGGAGTCTACGATGGCAATCAAAAGTGCGTCTCACGCTAGAATAGATGAGAACGGAGGCATATGCCATGTTATCAAGTGGAGCCTCGATCTGATCTTTTGAGGAGACGACGACTAGAGATCCACATAGCTCCACGCACGACGGAGTCCTCTAGCCTATTCTTTATCTTCTACAGCCACCTATGGTGGCGATCTGGAAGCTCCAACCACAAAACTCATAACTCCCTCACTCACGACCTCGCTGGTCTCCCGATCATGGCGGCACACACATGAGCGATGGGACAAATCTCACCGTTGAGTCCCTACGGTCGGGGCACATGAGGACGAGATGGGTTGCTGACTGGTCCAGGCTGCCAGACCGACCGGTTCAACCCTCTCCAGCTGAAGAGGACCGTGTCTTGTGTGATGGAGCAACGTGGTCTGCATCCGACGCGAGTAGACCCTGGATCCAACGGCCACAGTAAGACTCAAAAAAGGTAAATACCTTTTAAATTCTAGAAATAGATTTTGTACTTAGAAAATCCATAAAAAATAGCTCACTTAGCCAGTAAATGCCCGAAAAATACCCCTAGACTCAAAAAAATGTACACTTTAATCCTGGACTCCTAGATCAGACCCTTGAACCAGTATCAATGATGATATTTATTTTAGAGTATAATGCTCCTTTTAATAGTTCATTGAAAGAAATAAATAATATCCAACTGAGATTAATTCTCAGAAAATTCTTATAGAATCGTAATGATTACTGAAACCAATTTATGGAATATAATACGAATATTATTGCTAAATAATAGGACTTTGCTCATTAATGCATAATTCGATGCTTTTAGCCTTATATTAATGCTAGAAAATAGGAAAAGTGTCATAAAAATATGAAATTCATACCAGACCTTACTTATGACATATAGATCAGTATAAAAATGTCATAAACATATTTAACATCAGTTGAAACCTAGATTTGACCTAAACCCTAATTTGGACCTAAAATACCAAGAATATGGTGTACCTATATTAATGTTGATTAATTTCTTTAAATCAGGTGCTGACCAGTTTATCTAGATGACCATGGATGTATAAGAAATCTCTGAACTCAGGTATGTGGGTTTTTATTTAAGTATATGACTATGGTTTTCTTGCTTGCAATCATGATATGTATGTATGCTCTCTTCTATTTGCAAATATTGGATGTAGTAGAACTATATAGTACTCGATATTTTATTACTTGTAAACATAAATGATAAGTAGATGCTTTGTAGTTATTTAAGGCGTTCATTATCCCCCTTATGAGGGAATGGATTAATGTTGGCTAGTACACCTCCCTAGAGCACACGGTGCACGGGGAGTTTTCCTAGAGTACTTGGTACACGGGGATGGGCCCAATATTTATGTTTTGGTACTAGTCCACCTTGATAATGCAATTCATCTAGGAAAATGACTTAAATTGGCGTATTTCTCTTAATAAAGAAGTGTTTCTATGATTTTATTTCCTTCTGCAAATCTTTTTTTTCAAAATTATGAAAGCCATAAATATATGTATTATTCTTCCCATGTACACAACACCTTGTGTGTTGATTCGTTGTTTCACGTATGTTTTAGGTTCAGAGATAGCATGGGAGAAAAGTACAGGATGTGAGCAAGTTGTACAGGTTGTACCTATTGTGTAGATCCTAGTTTAGCATACATGTTCTTAGACTGTAGAATCTTCATTCAATATGTAATTGTAAATCATTGTGTAATAATTCATGTTGTATAAATATACATGTTGAATGTTGAGAAATGTTATGGTTGTATGTTCATGTATGCGTATTATGCTTCCGCATCGCTTTTTGATATGATTGGATGATGTTTTAGGATTCTAACACCTCATTTCCAATAGGTTTTGGAGAAGCCAAAATCCGGGGACGTCACAGATGGCCCATCGACCCACATGGTCGACATTCAAGCCCATTAATGACCAAGGTTGATAACCCATCAACCTCTCACCCTTGACATCATCATACATCCACCATCTGGTCTGCAACCTATAGGGAGACAACCATCGATCGATGGCCACCCTCATCGACCCATGATACATCCATCGAACTAAAGCAAACAAATCTGGCCATTTGCCTACTACTCTCGACATCTACATTGACAACCACAATCACAATTGACCTTCAGGATCAGAGGTGTTTACCTACACCCATAGACCTCCTAAGTCGATGGATGGAAGTTTAAGAGTCAGCACAAGTGGTCGACAGTCATAACCCTATAAATAGGCCCCCGGTGCATCAGTTCCTGGCATCTCAAAATTTGGATATGAACAAGCCAAAAGGCTGACACCAAGATCGAAGATAAAGTCTAATATGCCATTGACCTAGCTAGTTCCATCAACCTAGCTAAACCATCAACCTATAGGCTTGGCTACTTTCATTGACCTCCTTCTCCAAGGTGGTTGTTCTCTTCGTGGAATCAATGTCCATCCACCTACTTCAACTGCAAGTCAGGGTTAGTACTTAGAAGAGAGAGAAGGAAGGAAGTATGTTTTCACATACCATCCCAAGTTACTTATGTTACCATTATGACCATGATCATGTCCTCTTCCTCTACTAGTGATATTAATCTTGCCATGATTAGGAAGTAGTCTTTTCACTAGGGTGTGGGAATGAGCCCTACTACCCACTTTTGTAATTTCATTCATGTTTCAATTATTGTATGGACTCATTTAATTCATTGCTAAGCATTTTTCACATGTCTTATGTATTGATCGCCCACATTACATGATTTATTATAATCTAATTCTGCAAGAACTTCAACATTTTAATATTGAATATTGATTAGCTTTGGTTGATGACTTGAAGAGAACTTTTCATGGGAAGTCTTTAGATTGGTGGATATAGGATTTGTAAGTAACAAGACATTGATCTTATAGAGATGTCTACTCATGATAGTTTCCAACACCAAAAGGGGAAACTTACATAACTCCAATTATATCTTCATATATGTTTGGATTTGAATGAATGCACACATTCAAGTAGTAGTGGTAAAACCCAATTCCACCCTAGTGTTTCCATCCACTGATAACTAGAACCTTTATCTAGATATTTTCATTCTTGCAGTCTTAGTTAAACAACCCAACTCAAATCTTGTGATAAATACTAGTTCTTGATAAGTTACTTTGGTCATATAATTCTTAAAAACATCGTCCTTTAGGATTCTATCCTCAAATGTACTGCAATAAGATCCATCTGCTTGCGGGTGGCATTATTGCACGTTTTGTTTTGGTAAACTCTAGAAATTCCATTCTTAGTGAATTTGTAGCGCATTAATTTCCACATCAAGGAGGTTCATGCTCTTCAATATTTTGGCAATCGAAATCACTAAGGGCCAATGTTCAACCCCTACACTCCAGAGTGGAGAAATCACCCAAACTTCTCTTGGAAGCAAGGGGGTGAATGACAAGGACAACCAAGACAGCAACAAGGGCCAAGGAATAGTACCAAGTTTGAAGAAGAAGTTCTTGGTAGGTTAAGAGGCCTTGATCAAGTGAGGAGAGATGTGTCTTGTAACATCCCAGGATTTGAGGCCTTGGATAAGTTGATCTTAAAAGGAATGATTGGACTACCCATATCACCAAGGTGCACCTCCTTTTCTGGGAACCCATCACTAAAGAACTCCATAGTTAAGCGTGCTCAGCTTGGAGTAGTACTGGGATGGGTGACATGTCGGGAAGTTGATCCTGGCATACACGTGAGTGAGGACAAAGCACGTAGTTAAGGCTAGTGGTGGTCTGTGGGGACAGTCGTCATTCCTGAAACTCTACTAGAGCCTTGGGCAAATGGGGAAGAGATTATAAGGCCTTATAGTTGAGCCTTGACGAGGACATCAAAAGTCTAAGTGGGGGAGATTGTAACATCCCAAGATTTGAGGCCTTGGATAAGTTGATATTAAAAGGAATGATTGGACTACCTATATCACCAAGGTGCACCTCCTTTTTTGAGAACCCATCACTTAAGAACTCCATAGTTAAGCGTGCTTAGCTTGGAGTAGTACTGAGATGGGTGACCTGTCGGGAAGTTGATCCTACCATGCATGTGAGTGAGGACAAAGCACGCAGTTAAGGCTAGTGGTGGTCTGTCGGGACAATCGTCATTCCTGAAACTCTACTAGAGCCTTGGGCAATGGGCATGGGATTTACATGTCTTCTCATTGACAAACCATTGACCGGATTGAGCAAAGGCTAGACGAGATTTCCATGTCACTTGCCCTCCATGAGGAGGGAAGACTCCCTTCCTAGACCATGGCCAACCCAAATGATGATAGTGCATTTGTGGGAATTCCTCAAGGTACCTATGCTTCACCTCAAGGGCAAGTAACAACTTTGCAACAATATCAAGGGCCTTTTTACCCATAAGACCCTCCACCCCAACAACCAATTACAACTACCAATATCCCACACCTCCACCACATCCCTACCAACAAACCCCTCTTTAATATCAACCCCCTCCACAATAACCACAATAATAACCTACACAACAACCGACTTACATCCACCAAAATCCTTATCCACCTCACCAAAGACCACCACCACCACCACCATCATCCTCATGAGGCCCCACTCTCTTCCCTACGAGCAAGTGAGCATGGTGTCTGTCATATGGGGCAAGAAGGCTAATGAAATTTTTTTGGATCATGATGATTGAATCATTGTCGAGAAACTCTTGTGGAGATGCTAAGAGCATCAAAGATATTGTTATTCCATTTTTCCTTGAAAGTGCCACATGCACCAAAGTTCTTTCTACACTATCCTCCTATGAGAAGATTCCACCAAGTCCCCCACCATTTCTTGAGAAGATGATGCTAGGTGTTCCACCTTCTGTTGAGAAAATGATTCCTGCTATAACATCTTTGCTTGGGGATGCATCCCCGCATGTTCTATCTTTGTTTGAAAAAGAAGAATTATGGTTCCACCTTTCTGTGGAGGTGCCAAGGGAACCAAAAGCTTTGTCGTACTATCCTTTTTGAAGGATATAGCACTTGTTGTCCCACCCCTCTGGGAATTGGTAACAACACGGGTTCCACCCTATGAGTTAAAGAATACTCCCATGTTGCCCCAAGATCCACAAATTGTTGTAGAAGATGTTGATGCAAGTGGCCAATGTCTCTATGATGTGTTAGAAGACACCTTACTCCCAAAAGATCATGGACATACCATGAAGTTTCTAAATGCCTTAAAGTAAGGAAAGGAAAGCATCACAACCCTCATGTCTTTCTTTAAAGTTGCTTGCACCAAGAAAGCAAAGATGAAATGATGCCACCCAAGAGGATTGTAGCAATGGAGCAAGTCAACTTCATTCTTGACTACCCATTATCTAGAAAAAGGAAAGATCTTGGTGTCCCTCTCATTCCTTGTTATAGCAACTATCAATTTTTGGAACATGCACTACTTGATCTTGGCCCTAGTGTGAGCATCATTCTGTATAGCTTATTTGTTAAGATCTGCCTAGAAGGAATGAAACACGCAGATTGTATTACATTGCTAGTCAATGGATCCGACAAGATACCTATGGGTATGGTAGAAAACCTAAGGGTGGACGTGGACAAGAAATGGAATTCCAGTTATCCAATAGATTTTTTTGTAATGGACATAAAGCCAAGGATGGAAAGAACTACATCATCCTAGGGAGGCCATTCTTATGCACAACGGATGCATAGATCAAAGTGCGAGTCATCATCATGGCAGTCTCTTATATGTATAAAAAACTAGATATACTCATGTTCACCACTGAGGAAAGGCAGAACATAATGGATGAGGACCTTTGCGACAACTTGGACTATACCGACTTTTGTGAGAGTTGGATGGAAAATAATAGATATGTAACCTTGCATGTCCCCTGGGATGAAGATTGTGTGGTATAAGATTTAGAGAGTGTCACTTTTGATGAGAAGGAGGATCCCTTGGGTGTGGACACATAATTTTTGAATGAACAACAAGCATGTATGAAGGCTCTAAACTTAGTGCGAGTAGGAGGCAACCCACATTGGTTTGAGACTCTTTCTCTTAAAACCCCTTTTCTTGATTACACTTTTGTTTTCTGAGAAATACACACATGCCATACTTGATGGTTTTTATATCTGTGAATCATGTTAGAGCAGGTACAATAGAGGAAAGATGATGCATGGAGGATGCAAATAGGGAGGGGATCAAGTTTGAAAAGAAAAATTGAAACCAATGAAAAAGATACATGAAAGTGACCAACATGATCGTTACACACAACATGCATGTGCTGCTGGAAAGCCAACATAGCTATTTTGCACAACACGACTATGGTGGTCCTATCCTACTAACCTAATGCTATGTTGATCACTCAACCTCTTAGCGTTTGTCTACCACAACCCCACACCCTTTATTGTACTGTTCTAAACTTCCATTTTATGATGAGGACAACATGGTTTAAAGGCGGTAGGGCGGTAAGCCCTTGTTTTTCTACACATTCCTCTATGTTCCTTGTTCTAATTTTTTTCTAAGATGATCAAATAGTATACTTACTCTTATACTTGTCCATCCATACTTTCTTTTATTTTATATGCTTTCATCTCATGTAGTCTCATTTCATGCATTTTTTTGTAATTTTTCATTTTTTTTGCTTTCCATCTCGTGCATTGAATCTCATGTATATTTTGGTTGTGTGTTTAGGTAGGATTTGCTTGATTTGTGCTTTTCTTTTCTAATTGTAGGTTTTATATGTAGTTGAATGTAAGTTGGCACCATTTTGGCCAATTTTGCTGAAATTTAGAATGTCTTGCCCAAGAAATATGTTTTGACCTAATCTCTACTTATTGAACTAAAAATATTGACAAATGACAAATGTGTGCTATATTCTTATGTTCTATTACTAAATGGTCTTAATTGTTGACTTTCCATATGTGAATCCTTCTTCTCATATTTGTGAATTGTTTGGTTTAATATGATTTAAGCAAGCTATGAACGCTTAGGGTTTGTGGAATCACATGATAAAAGTATGCATTTCATATCACTCACAAATGTGGTGTCACATTATTTGATGAAGTGGAATAATTTTCATGCAAGATATCTTATGTTGAAAACCACACCAGTGACCCCCCTTGGACCCGACATTTCTTCTATCACTTCTTACCTCTATGCCTCATAAAAAGATCCCAAAGTGCACATATTAGCCTCGACCACCCTCTAAAAATGTTGGAGTGGTCAAATATATACCCATCTACTTCACTCCTACCATCATGTGCCCTAGATATCTCAAGGGAAAACAAAAGAAGAAAAAGAAAATACAAAAAGAAAATAAAAGCGTTGGATCCTAGGATGGGTGATTAGATGTTCTAAAGGGTGGGGGTGAATAGAGTTGAATACACTTAAAAAAATTCATTAGACCTTCAAGATATAACACAAAACAAGGTTTCTAGTATGGGAATTTGAGTGCAACTAAAACATACATAACACAGATGAGAGAGATTGGACATGCACCAATTGACAAACTATGTAGAGTGGTTCCATACTTCAAACTAGAAGTATGTCAGTCCACTACCTAGAGAGGTCAACCTCTAAGATTTTTAAACCATGTATACTCTGTATATTCACTTATAAGAGTTACAATATATGACCTTCCTTTTTTTAGATAAGGATATCTAGCTTTCCCTTTGAGGGTAAGGGAGCCAACTACCTAGCAAAGGACTTACCTATCTAACCAAGAGTCTTCTACCTCACCAAGGACTTCCCCACTTTGCAATGAGTCTTTGGCCTTAACCGGAGACTTACCCACTCTTGCATAAGTGTTCAACCTTTGAGGAATTACCCACTCTTCTTGGATCTCCTGCCTTTGACTTCACCTTTGCCAAGGAGAAGCTTTCACCAAGTCTCTTAGGCAAGAGAGAGAATCTTCATCTTCATATTCATGGTGGAAATGAGAGATTAGGAGGTGATGGAAGTGAGAGCCTCACAAGATATACATGTAGGAATATCTCTCTTACAAATCTCCTACTCACTCTAACAGATGATGTAAGTGATTAAGCTTAGAGAGAGGAGGTTGTAGGATGCACTTAACTATAGAATAGGGACCTTCATAGTGCTTGACTAACCATGGGATGAAGCCCAAGGGGTCCTATTTCTAGTTGGGGATGTCTAGAAGCCATTGGGAACACTTAAGGATGAATACTAGGCATTTGAGATGTTGCAATGGATATTTTTTTGAGTTTTTCAAAATTCCAAAGGCTGGAAGCACTTTTCTGCACTTCTTCGTACAATGCAATTAATTGAGTTTCAATAAAGATAACTCGACCAATCCCACTATGCGACAAGACCAATTTAGGCCATCGGTTGAGTTTGTCATGGTGGCCACTCGACCGATTCACTTAAATCAGTCTTGGTCTGCATAGGGATCCGTCGAGTTCTATGAAAGGGAAACTCGACTGATCAAAGGTCATTTTCAAAATCCAATAAGGATAAACTCGACCAATGAACAACATGATGTGAATTTTGGAAAATGGCTTCTGAGTGCTTAAATATTCGATTTAAGTGCTCCAAATTTTTTCTAAGCTTAATTACAAGTCATACAATCATTACAAGTGATTTATAACATGATTCTAATGGATTTACATCATATTCCACAAAAGTGAACTTGCATTCATTTTGTCTTGTCTTTTCACCAAGTTGAGATTCACAAGTTTGGGCATTTGGAGTGTGTCTATACCTAATCTGAAATCACTCAAGTAGAAGCATTAGACACAAAAAAATGGAATGGTTAGTCATCATCAAAACAATGGTTTAGTCAATTTAGACCTTGAGTCAACATTGACTAAATTGACCTCCAGTCAACATTATCCCCCCTTTTGAAGATGACTGACCATTCTATTAATGTATTCAAAGCATTTAAGTAAAATGATACCTTTGGAGAAACTAAGGGATTTCAATAAAATTGAGTTCATATGCTCCCCCTCAATTGATTCTCATGGAGTTATCATACTCCCCCTCAATTGATGTTATTTCTCTTGCATGGCTAGTTTTCATAACATTTATAGAATACTATGTCTTCTCACTTTACCTTCTCCACTTTACATAGAGATGCTATATGTGGGCTCTGATCTCCAAAACCCGAGATAAACATAGCGGAAGCGATTCGATTAGCAGTGGAACACAAAATCACCGGAAATTAAAACTTTTTAAAGCAAGATCCTGAAATCATAAAACTTCATTCATAGAAAGGAGATAAACTGTTTACATCTCTGTCAAATTACTTCTTGAGTAATTACATACAACATGATACAAAATCTCAAGAGTCAAAACCAAAATCTCAGACCATTAACTCCAAGGACCTGAGAGTACAGAGATGACATGGGACTATCTAACTACAAACTCAGCAGTCAGTATCTCCACCTGAGATTCACTGCTGCTCTTGATGCTGCTGCTGCTGGTATTGGGCACCTGTAGATTGGTTCCTTCGTCCTCGACGACCACCTAAAAAGTTGAAATCTACAGGGTGAGACAATTTTAAATAATTGTCCCAGCGAGAGTTATAACTCTCCGCCAGAAGCTTTATTATAGCAATCAGAGAACAACATAAGTAATAACAACTTTTAAAGCAATCAACAGCAGGTTGACATTAAGCAGAACATCCGTATTTAAGAAATATGAAGAACATATGTACTATGCAGTGTAACATCATTCATGTATCTTGTAGTTCAACCTAAGCAGATATACTACGCGGTTGATTATGTTTTACAAACATCATTATGCCATGCGGAGATGAGGTATACCGCTCATACTCCAACTGATCACTATTAAGTCACATCGGTATCATACCTAGGTCATCAAAAGAGTCGGATTCTTATGACCTCAACTTCCTCAGTCAGAATGAGGATAAACATGCAGGACATCTAGTGTCTCTGCTACTATAGCTTACCAGGGTATTCTGGTTCTTCGCTATTAGAGTCACAGTGGCATTCTGCACTCTCTTCTCTATCGAAAGATTTCTTGTTTATCTCTCATCGATGCGGTATAAAAGATTTCCCTCGGGAGAATAATGTTACATCACCCCGGTATAAACATATAGTGAAGGATTGATGGATTAAGATACATCTACATCAATTCCTACACTAGGATGTAAGGATTTACACATCCATATTCCCCCACATACTCAAAAGTATGCGATCCAGGAGTTCCCTTAGGAAAACCTGTTTCACCATCATATAACTTTTGACAATGACGGATCTATGATCAGGGCTCTACATGGTATGATTATACTTGATTAGTTAGGTACATTTCAGTATTCTTTTAACATCATACATGTTCTCAAACATTAATCATTAGCATAACAACTATGAAAGTAGAATACTAAATGTAACAAGTCTAACTCATATCAATTATCATTTCTTAATCATCTTATCACAAGTCATCTAATAAGCATGACCTTGATGATACTCATGGCTCTTACAACCTATCATCTCATAGGATACCACTTACTAGGCAACAGGATATGTCACTATTCATAAAGCTAATATCATGCTTTCAATGAATATGACATCATAATGCTTACCTGGATATGATCATCCTCATATATGAACCTGCATGGTAAATTCAACTGATAATAGTAAACAATTCATATCAAGAGTTGTACCTTCATACTCTTACAAGAGTTAGATTCCCTGATTCTCATCAATTAGAGTTTACTATTCACATTACATGTTATTACCCTAGAATTAGGGTTTACTATTCACTTCATGGTGAATTGAACTCATAACATCATCATGTATGAGAAACATCACCATTAGTGCCCTCAAATTAAATTAATATTCATCAAATATCATAATTAGGGTTTCCATGATCTCACATAGGTGGATCATACCCTAATCATGTACAATCATACACATTGAAGGTACTTTACTTGAGTTTCAGCCATAAATGATACATTCTCTCTCCTCTTACTAGTAGATGGTGGTTCTCTCTCTCCTCTTATTAGTAGATGGTGTTTACATCACTCTAAATTAGGTTGGGCTAAGTCCTCTTTGATTAACATAAGCCAAAACACCACTATCATGTCATTAGGGTTTGATTAAAACAAAGTATCATCTAGTTAAACCCTTCAAGGGTATTTTGGTAAAATGCCCCATTGATCACCATCATGGGTCAATCCATAAGTCACTTAGTCCCTTAATATCCTAGGGTACCATTAGGGTTTAGATTAGACCACCATTGGACCAATTACACCTTCAAATGATTAAGCATAATCAGCCCTAAAACCCTCCAAACGGTTTCAACCTTCAACCTCCAAACGGTCTTGAGACCGTTTGGGGGCATTGACCGTTTGGGTAGTTTGACCTTCAAGACCGCATGGGTCACCAAGACCGCATGGGTGCGTTGACCATTTAAGAAAGTTGACCTCCAAACCATTTGAAGCTATGCGACTTGAAACCGTTTGATCTTAAATGATCTTGAGATTGATTGGACCAAACGAACTTGAGATCATTTGAGCCCAAACGGTCTGGAGACCATTTGGATCCAAACGGTCTTGAGACCGTTTGGGTCCGAATGGGATCAAACCGCATGGACCTCAAAGGTACATCAAAAGTTATAATCGATTGGGATTTCCTATGTTGAAGCCTTCAATTGGCCATGTCCTTAATAACCACTTGTAAATTGAGTCAATTAGGATTATCCTTAATCAATTGGACACCAAATTGACCCTCAATTGATAGCCAATTAGGGTTGAATCCAACTCAATTAGGGTTTTCAATCGGCTAATCACCAATGTTCAACAATGTGAATCAAATAGAGGTTGAACCCATCAATTGACCTCCAATTGGGCCCAAACTTGGCCCAAACGGTCTTGAGATCGTTTGGACATCCTCCAAACGGTCTTGAGACCGTTTTCCCAAAGTTTCATCAAAAACCAAGTCGATTGGATAAGGGTTGAACACTAATTAAGTCTAAAAACCAGCATTTTTATCAATTCATCAACCTATTGTAATTGGACCCTCAAACCATCAAATTACCTCAACCCTAGACCTCCAAACGGTCTTGGGTTGTCACAAAACGGTCTTGAGACCGTTTGGATGAACCCCCAAATGGTCTTGAGACCGTTTGGGTCCTTCAACCCAAAGTTCACCAAAATCTATCCTTGAAATCAGCAATTCAACCCGATTAGGGTTTAGGGGGTTGAAGTGCCTTCAACTTGTAATTGGTTTGGAATTAGGTTATGATTCTTTGTAGGAATTAAATTCAACATGTTTACAACAGACCCTTGAACGGTCTTCCATTGGTCAACCCTATCAAATGGTCTTGAGACCGTTTGATTCTAAACGGTCTTGCAAGACCGCATGAGATCAAACAGTTTGAGACCGTTTGATCTCAAACGGTTTGCAAACCGTTTAGACCAAAAGGGTTCAAGGTCATTTGATAAAGTTGCCTAGGAATTCACGCCAATCATCTTCAACCTCTGTTCAAGTCGGTTACTCCAAGGATTACTTGCAAAAGTGCAAGAAAGAATGGGGAAGAAGAAGAACTAAGTATAAATTGCAAGAACATAGTTATGCATAATAAAGCAAGAAGTTTAGAGTTATAAAACCCGCCTCAAACGTTGTTCCTAGAGCTCCAAGATTCCAAGATTCAAGCCTTTAATGGCGTCTTGAGCTCCACAGGTTGGCCAAGGGTGTTTCTCCAAGAAAAGGATGGAGATGATCGGCTAGAACAAGAAACCTAAGTAAATTAACCATAAAACCAACCTTATACAAGGAATTCCTCCAAGAATCCGAGCTAGAAGATGGTTTCTTCTCACCTTAGAACTAGTTGGTCGTCCCCTTGAGTTCCTGAGCTCTACCTTAGTCGGTTGAACAAGATGAGAAATGAAGAAGAGAAAGGATACGTTTACTTGGTTTGCAAAGGAATAGGCTTATATAGTTTAGGCTAATTCTCACCATAAGGACCTCTAATTTGTGGATTTATCATCTAAGTCCCTCCTTCCTTCTAAAGCACGTCCAAACAATCATAACTTAGGTAAAGTTCATCAAAACTCAAGATTTAAGGGTAAGGAAGACCAACATACAACTAGGGTACATATATGAAGGATCTCCTTACTCATACTAGGTGAATTTTACTACAAAGATCATTCTTCTTATATAATTATTTCATTGAAGCATTCCTTTCATAATTTCTACTCTAAATGATGTCAAGAGTCATAAAAGATATAATAGAAGGTGTATTTTACAAGTTTCACCCCACATTTTGGGTAAATTACACTTTACTCCAAAATTAGGGGTTTTAAGCACCAAGATCATTCCACAAGTTGCATCTGGATGCCCAAGCTTAGGAAATCCATCATATCTCATCATATTCACTCATATGATGTCTCATCATCAGAGGAACATCTTAACGTGTGAAATTTGCAAGTTAATCCCCTTAACTGGATAATTTTCACATAGGTCCCTGCATTACAAAACAATACTACAACTTTGTTTAAAAAGGACAAAATTGAAAGTGTATGTTCCTGAGGAACTTAATTACATGCCAGAGAGTAATCACAAGTATTTAATTACATATTTAGGCAAAACATCTAGGGTTAGTTCATAACCCAGGTCAGGGATGTTACAAATTATCCACCCCTTACAAGGATTTCGTCCCCGAAATCGATAAAACATATTAGGAGAAAAGAGCAGGGTATTTCCTTCTCATCTCATCCTCTAGTCCCCAAGTGGCTTCTTCGATGCCACAGTGATTCTAGAGGACTTTTACAAGGCTTATATCTTTCTTATTTAGCTTTTTAATTCTGTTATCAAGGATTGACACTGGTCCTTCCTCGTAAGTTATATCTTCATTCAATTCTACTTCCATAGGTTGTAGAACTGACTCGGTGTGAGGGTGACATTTCCTCAGCATAGAAATGTGAAACACAGGGTGTAACTTCTGCAACTCTGGAGGTAACTCTAGTCTATAGGCTACCTTTCCAACTCGTTCAATGATTGGATAAGGTCCCATAAATCTAGGAGCTAACTTCCCTTTCCTTCCAAAGCGAAGGACTCCTTTCCAAGGTGAGACCTTGAGATACACTCTGTCTCCAACCTGGAACTCTAAGGGTCTACGACGTTTGTCAGCATAAGACTTCTGCCTATCCTGTGCAGTCTTAAGCTGTTGTTGTATAACTTTTCAGCAGAATAGGTTGTTTTTCCAGGTAAGAAATGCGTTGTCTTTGTCAACCTATCAACAATTACCCAAATGGAATCATGTCCTTTGCTTGTCCTGGGTAGGCCAACAACAAAGTCCATGGTCACATGGTCCCACTTCCACTGTGGTATGGGTAAAGGTTGCATTGTTCCTGCAGGCTTCTGATGTTCAGCCTTAACTTGCTGACACACAGGACACCTCAGAACAAATTCAGCAACATCCTTCTTCATCCCAGGCCACCAATACATATCTTTCAAGTTTCGATACATCTTGGTGCTCCCTAGATGCATAGCATACATCGAAGAATGAGCTTCTTCCAGGACTAACTTCCTCAGGTTATCTACATCCGGTACTATCATCCTCCCATGATAGCATGCCACTTGATCATCTAAATCATGGAAACCATCTCGCTTTTCCTCACCATACTCAGATCTGATCTGCTGAACTGCAGCATCAACTTGCTGTGCCTCCATTATCTGCTCTCTTAAGGTAGGTTTAATATGCATCTCAGCTAACAAACCGGCTAACAATGATACCTTTAACTGTACATTGTCTTGCCTTAAAGAGATAAGCATATCTCTCCTAGAGCATACTAAGGAACTTAGTTGTACTCTATCCATGGTTGATGTTGCTGATTTCCTACTCAAGGCATCTGCAACCACATTGGCCTTCCCTGGATGGTAATCAATTGTACAATCGTAGTCCTTGATTAACTCCATCCAGCGACGTTGCCTCATGTTAAGTTCATGCTGAGAGAAGATATACTTAAGATTCTTGTGGTCTGTGAAAATCTGGAATGTTTCTCCGTAGAGATAATGTCTCCAGATCTTCAAAGCATGAACCACAGCAGCCAACTCTAGATCGTGTGTCGGAAAATTCTCCTCGTGTTTCTTAAGCTGTCGGGAAGCAAAAGAAATCACTTGTTTATCCTGCATCAACACACATCCAAGTCCATTCTTGGAGGCATCACAGAAAACTACATATCCTTTTCCTTGCTCAGGTAGCACAAGCACAGGTGCACTTGTCAACCTCTCCTTCAACAGCTGAAAAGACTGTTGGCACTTATCACTCCAGGAAAAAGGAACATCTTTCCGGGTTAACTTGGTCAAAGGTAAGGCTATAGAACTGAAGTTCTTAATGAACCTTCGATAGTAGCCAGCTAACCCTAAGAAACTACGAATCTCCGTCGGTGTCTTCAGTTGTTCCCATTGTAGAACAAATTCTACCTTTTTAGGGTCAACACGAATACCCGAAGCAGATATCACATGTCCAAGAAAAGATACTTCCGGCAACCAGAACTCACACTTGCTAAACTTAGCATATAGCTTGTGTTCTCTTAGCAAAGTTAGAGCCTGACGGAGATGTTGTTCATGCTGCTGAGCATCTCTACTATAAATCAGAATGTCATCTATGAAGACGACAACACACTGATCAAGGAAAGGTCGGAAGATTCTATTCATGAGTTCCATAAATGTAGCTGGTGCATTAGTTAGTCCAAACGACATAACTGTGAACTCATAGTGACCATATCTTATCCTAAAGGCAGACTTGGATATGTCACTGTCCTTAATATGGAGTTGATGATATCCAGACCTTAAGTCTATCTTTGAGAAGACGGTTGCACCACACAACTGATCAAAAATATCATCAATCCTCAGCAGAGGGTACTTATTCTTTATTGTTACTTTATTGAGTTGTCTGTAATCAATGCACAACCGCATTGACCCGTCTTTCTTTTTAACAAACAAAACCGGAGCACCCCAAGGTGAAGTACTCGGTCAGATGAAACCCTTCTCAAGTAACTCTTGAAGCTGTTTCTTGAGTTCTGCCATTTCGGCAGACGCCATTCTATACGGTGTCTGGACTATGGGTTGTGTATCTGGGACAAAATTGATTTCAAAATCAATTTCCTGAGGCGGTGGTATACCGGGAAGTTTTTTAGGAAACACGTCCTCGAATTCCCTGACTACAGGAACTTCAGCAGGGTTGGGGCTCTCCTTGGTAGTATCTACCACATGGGCCAAGAATGCATAACATCCTTGCCTCATCAACTTGTCAGCAACCATAGCTGACACAAGACAGGTGGGTAGTATCTTTCTTTCTCCTTGAAAGATCCATGTGTTGCTTTCCTCAGCAAACACAGCCAACTTGGATTCACAATCCAAGACAACCCTATACCTTTCCAAGGTATCCATCCCAAGGATTATATCAAATCCTTGCATATCAAGTGGTATAAGATCCACTTGAATGTGATGATCAGAAAAGAAGAGGATGCAGGGAGAACATACCTCCTGCAAAACAGTAGACCCTCTCAACGGAGTCTCAAGCAACAAGCTATCTGCCCTATGACCAACTGTCATATTGCAGTTACGAATCACTCTTCGAGTGATAAAGGAGTGCGTAGCACCCGGGTCAATCAAAAAAGATACAACACATGATTTAGACATATCAGAATATAAAAGTTCCATCTGACCTACCACAACCCGTGGATTGACCACTGCATCTGGTGGGTTCATAGCATAGAACATCGTTGTCACCTGAGGTTGAGTTGGTGCTGATGATCCAGCTTGAGATGCTTGTCCACGTCCTCTAGCTGCTCCTTGAGATTGCCTTCTCTGTGATCCCTGTTGATTTTGTCTCGGAGGCTGTGTCACATTGACAGGCCTAGACCTACAGTGCTTCATCAAATGTCCCACCTTTCCATAGTTGTAGCAACTTCTCTCCACTTGTTGTGGTCTTGGTGGTCCTGTGATTGACATTGATGCTGAACTGTGAGTCTCTTGAGGCGGTAGGCTCCGTCCTCTACCTTTACTTGGAGACCACTGAGTCTGAGAACTCGATCTGGGTGGTGGAGGGGTAGGTGTAGAGAATCTAGGCTTCTTAAAGTCCCTAGATGAAGAACCCTGGAACTGTGGATATCTCTTTTGGGTTTGCCTCTTCTTGACCACAGATCTCTCTATCCTTCGGACTGACTCAACGAAGGTAGAGAACCTCTCCCGGTTTTCTAGGGCAGACACGGGAGTAGTCATGTCAGCATTCAAACCCTTCTCGAACCTCCTGATTCTTTCTTCTTCTGTGGCAGCCATGTGCGGACAGAACCGCAACAACTCCATGAACTTAGCTTCATACTCGCTAATGTTCATCATGCCTTGCCTCAATCTCTCAAACTGAGAGATCTTCTCGTCCAGGAAGGTTTTCAGGAAATATCTGTGGACAAATTCCCGACGAAAGTCTTCCCACGAGATCTCTATTCTAGGCCTCTTCTGCTCTTCCATGGTCCACCAGTGACCAACACTTCCTTTGAGAAGATAGACAACATACCTAACCTTCTCAGCTTCAGGGATGTTAAAAATTCTAAAAGCTTTCTCCAACTCTGTCAACCACAGATCCGCATCTGCGGGGTCAGCTGTCCCAAAGTATTCGGTAGCTCTGACACGACGAAGTCGCTCGAACGTCTTACCGATACCTTGTCCTTCAGGATGGACAGGTGCCCTAGGTGCAGGCATGGTCATCCTGTCGATGATGTGTGTCATGGCAGTCATAAACTACCCGAACATAGTTTGAACAGCTGGTTTACCCATGTCAGCTGGGTCAAACTGAGGTGGCTCCCTGGGTGGCTCAGGTACAGGCTGTTCTATTTCTGGGTGCCTTGCACCTGCTCAAGGTGCAACGATGCTACTTTCTGCCACGTACTCCTCATGTGGCTTAGACATCCTTATATATCTTCTTCTCCTGAGGAGCAGAAAATTCTATTAGATAAGGAAGAAACACTAAGGATAGACTCAACATCCTAAGTCCTATGTCTCTGTAGACTCAACGAACCTAGAGCTATGATACCACTTAATTGTGGGCTCTGATCTCCAAAACCCGAGATAAACATAGCGGAAGCGATTCGATTAGCAGCGGAACACAAAAATCACCAGAAATTAAAACTTTTTAAAGCAAGATCCTGAAATCATAAAACTTCATTCATAGAAAGGAGATAAACTGTTTACATCTCTGTCAATTTACTTCTTGAGTAATTACATACAGCATGATACAAAATCTCAAGAGTCAAAACCAAAATCTCAGACCATTAACTCCAAGGAGCTGAGAGTACAGAGACGACATGGGACTATCTAACTACAAACTCAGCAGTCAGTATCTCCACCTGAGATTCACAGCTGCTCTTGATGCTGCTGCTGCTGGTATTGGGCACCTGTAGATTGGTTCCTTCGTCCTCGACGACCACCTAAAAAGTTGAAATCTACGGGGTGAGACAATTTTAAATAATTGTCCCAGCGAGAGTTATAACTCTCCGCCAGAAGCTTTATTATAGCAATCAGAGAACAACATAAGTAATAACAGCTTTTAAAGCAATCAACAACAGGTTGACATTAAGCAAAACATCAGTATTTAAGAAATATGAAGAACATATGTACTATGTAGTGTAACATCATTCATGTATCTCGTAGTTCAACCTAAGTAGATATACTACGCGGTTGATTATGTTTTAAAAACATCATTATGCCCTGCGGAGATGAGGTATACCGCTCATACTCCAACCGATCACTATTAAGTCGCATCGGTATCATACCTAGGTCATCAAAAGAGCCGGATTCTTATGACCTCAACTTCCTCAGTCAGAATGAGGATAAACATGCAGGACATCTAGTGTCTCTGCTACTATAGCTTACCAGGGTATTCTGGTTCTTTGCTATTAGAGTCACAGTGGCATTCTGCACTCTCGTTGCTATCAAAAGATTTCTTGTTTATCTCTCATCGATGCGGTATAAAATATTTCCCTCGGGAGAATAATGTTACATCACCCCGGTATAAACATATAGCGAAGGATTGATGGATTAAGATACATCTACATCAATTACTACACTAGGATGTAAGGATTTACACATCCATATTCCCCCACATACTCAAAAGTATGCGATCCAGGAGTTCCCTTAGGAAAACCTGTTTCACCATCATATAACTTCTGACAGTGATGGATCTATGATCAGGGCTCTACATGGTATGATTATACTTGATTAGTTAGGTACATTTCAGTATTCTTTTAACATCATACATGTTCTCAAACATTAATCATTAGCATAACAACTATGAAAGTAGAATACTAAATGTAACAAGTCTAACTCATATCAATTATCATTTCTTAATCATCTTATCACAAGTCATCTAATAAGCATGACCTTGATGATACTCATGGCTCTTACATCCTATCATCTTATAGGATACCACTTACTAGGCAACTATATATGTCACTATTCATAAAGCTAATATCATGCTTTCAATGAATATGACATCATAATCCTTACCTGGATATGATCATCCTCATATATGAACCTGCATGGTTAATTCAACTGATAACAGTAAACAATTCATATCAAGAGTTGTACCTTCATACTCTTACAAGAGTTAGATTCCCTGATTCTCATCAATTAGGGTTTACTATTCACATTACATGTTATTACCCTAGAATTAGGGTTTACTATTCACTTCATGGTGAATTGAACTCATAACATCATCATGTATGAGAAACATCACCATTAGTGCCCTCAAATTAAATTAAGATTCATCAAATATCATAATTTGGGTTTCCATGATCTCACATAGGTGGATCATACCCTAATCATGTACAATCATACACATTGAAGGTACTTTACTTGAGTTTCAGCCATAAATGATACCTTCTCTCTCCTCTTACTAGTAGATGGTGGTTCTCTCTCTCTCCTCTTATTAGTAGATGGTGTTTACATCACTCTAAATTAGGTTGGGTTAAGTCCTCATTGATTAACATAAGCCAAAACACCACTATCATGTCATTAGGGTTTGATTAAAACAAAGTATCATCTAGTTAAACCCTTCAAGGGTATTTTGGTAAAATGCCCCATTGATCACCATCATGGGTCAATCCATAAGTCACTTAGTCCCTTAATATCCTAGGGTACCATTAGGGTTTAGATTAGACCACCATTGGACCAATTACACCTTCAAATGATTAAGCATAATCAGCCCTAAAACCCTCCAAATGGTTTCAACCTTCAACCTCCAAACGGTCTTGAGACCGTTTGAGGGCGTTGACCATTTGGGTAGTTTGACCTTCAAGACCTCATGGGTCACCAAGACCGCATGGG
This sequence comes from Alisma plantago-aquatica, assembly GCA_963693085.1. Classification (NCBI taxonomy): domain Eukaryota; kingdom Viridiplantae; phylum Streptophyta; class Magnoliopsida; order Alismatales; family Alismataceae; genus Alisma; species Alisma plantago-aquatica. Next base: position 1,364,087,814 of record OY856412.1, on the reverse strand, counting down.
TGCGTTGACTGTTTAAGAAAGTTGACCTCCAAACCGTTTGAAGCTATGCGACTTGAAACCGTTTGATCTTAAACGATCTTGAGATCGATTGGACCAAACGACCTTGAGATTGTTTGAGCCCAAATGGTTTGGATACCGTTCAGCCTCAAACGGTATTGAGACCATTGGGATCCAAATGGTCTTGAGACCGTTTGGGTCCAAATGGGCTCAAACCGCATGGACCTCAAAGGTACATCAAAAGTTATAATCGATTGGGATTTCCTATGTTGAAGCCTTTAATTGGCCATGTCCTTAATAACCACTTGTAAATTGAGTCAATTAGGATTAGCCTTAATCAATTGGACACCAAATTGACCCTCAATTGAAAGCTAATTAGGGTTGAATCCAACTCAATTAGGGTTTTCAATCGGCTAATCACCAATGTTCAACAATGTGAATCAAATTGAGGTTGAACCCATCAATTGACCTCCAATTGGGCCCAAACTTGGCCCAAACTGTCTTGAGATCGTTTGGACATCCTCCAAACGGTCTTGAGACCGTTTTACCAAATTTTCAGCAAAAACCAAGTCGATTGGATAAGGGTTGAACACTAATTAAGTCTAAAAATCAGCATTTTTATCAATTCATCAACCTATTGTAATTGGACCCTCAAACCATCAAATTACCTCAACCCTAGACCTCCAAACGGTCTTGGGTTGTCACCAAACGGTCTTGAGACCGTTTGGATGAACTCCCAAATGGTCTTGAGACCGTTTGGGTCCTTCAACCCAAAGTTCACCAAAATCTATCCTTGAAATCAGCAATTCAACCCGATTAGGGTTTAGGGGGTTGAAGTGCCTTCAACTTGTAATTGGTTTGGAATTTGGTTATGATTCTTTGTAGGAATTAAATTCAACATGTTTCCAACAGACCCTTGAACGGTCTTCCCTTGGTCAACCCTATCAAACGGTCTTGAGACCGTTTGATTCTAAACGGTCTTGCAAGACCGCATGAGATCAAACGGTTTGAGACCGTTTGATCTCAAACGGTTTGCAAACCGTTTAGACCAAAAGGGTCCAAGGTTGTTTGATAAATCTGCCTAGGAATTCACACCCATCATCTTCAACCTCTGTTCAAGTCGGTTACTCCACGGATTACTTGCAAAAGTGCAAGAAAGAATGGGGAAGAAGAAGAACTAAGTATAAATTGCAAGAACATAGTTATGCATAATAAAGCAAGAAGTTTAGAGTTATAAAACCCGCCTCAAACGTTGTTCCTAGAGCTCCAAGCTTCCAAGCTTCAAGACTTTAATGTCTTCTTGAGCTCCACATGTTAGCCAAAGGTGATTCTCCAAGAAAAGGATGGAGATGATCGGCTAGAACAAGAAACCTAAGTAAATCAACCATAAAACCAACCTTATACAAGGAATTCCTCCAAGAATCCGAGCTAGAAGATGGTTTATTCTCACCTTAGAACTAGTTGGTCGTCCCCTTGAGTTCCTGAGCTCTGCCTTAGTCGGTTGAATAAGATGAGAAATGAAGAAGAGAAAGGATACATTTACTTGGTTTGCAAAGGAATATGCTTATATAGTTTAGGCTAATTCTCACCATAAGGACCTCTAATTTGTGGATTTCTCATCTAAGTCTCTCCTTCCTTCTAAAGCACGTCCAAACCATCATAACTTAGGTAAAGTTCATCAAAACTCAAGATTTAAGGGTAAGGAAGACCAACATACAACTAGGGTACATATATGAAGGATCTCCTTACTCATACTAGGTGAATTTTACTACAAAGATCATTCTTCTTATCTGATTATTTCATTGAAGCATCCCTTTCATCATTTCTACTCTAAATGATGTCAAGAGTCATAAAAGATATACTAGAAGGTGTATTTTACAAGTTGCACCCCACATTTTGGGTAAATTACACTTTACTCCAAAATTAGGGTTTTGAAGCACCAAGATCATTCCACAAGCTGCATCTGGATGCCCAAGCTTAGGAAATCCATCATATCTCATCATATTCACTCATATGATGTCTCATCATCAGAGGAACATATTAACCTGTGAAATTTGCAAGTTAATCCCCTTAACTGGATAATTTGCACATAGGTCCCTGCATTACAAAACAATACTACAACTTTGTTTAAAAAGGACAAAATTGAAAGTGTATGTTCCTGAGGAACTTAACTACATGCCAGAGAGTAATCACAAGTATTTAATTATATATTTAGGCAAAACATCTAGGGTTAGTTCATAACCCAGGTCAGGGATGTTACACTATCTCCCCCTGCTTTACAAAATAAAACATGCTTTCTCCCCCTTTGTCATTTCAAAAAGATGGGGGTTTGAAGAGATAAGAAACACCACTTGTTAAAGAAAGGAGATAACGAAAGTTATAATAGATAGTAGAAGAGAAAATCTAGGGGCTTTTCTAAGCATAGAAAGAAAATCAAGTTTGAACACAGCAGAAGCAGTTTAAGAGACAACCAATAGATCCAAAGAGATCATCATCAAAATCTTCATAACAACTCAAGACAAGTAATTACAAGATATAGGGATACCACTAGTGGGATGTTAAATTATATCAATTAGAAAGATAGAGTTGTAATCAAGATATGCAATTTAAAGTATGACAATATGAATATAAAGGTACCAAGGGAGTGCCAAAGAATAAGGCTATTAACTGAGAAAATCTAGTTGAGAGGGAAATTCTCATTTTAAAAAGCCAGCTGTGCATCTTGTGCACAGTGCCAGACGTCGAGTTGCAGACATGAAAAACTATACTGACAACAACTATTGGCATCACCCATTGGTGCCTATCGGTCGAGCTTCTATCACGACATACTCGACCGATCCTGCTATCAAAAAGCACATATATTTATGAAAACATATTAAGGCATGCTAAAATTATAACCAATATCCAAACATGTGTAAGCAAGTTAGTAATACACTATGAAAGCATTGGAAACAAATTTTGAGCAAGAGTGAGAAGAAAATCACAAAACACCACTTTTGACTCAAAAACCATATGCATAATGCACACTAGCTTGACAGAAACCAGTTAGGATTGGATACGAGCAAGATAACCTTTACCTCTATTCTTGCCATTCCTTTTCCACTTGTTGCCACCCCATGCACATCTCACATTTCTTCTTTCATGTGTATTGAGAAGTCATTCCAATTCAAATAGCTCATGTCAATCCATTGTCATAATCTAAAATCACTCAAGTAGAGACATTAGACACAATTAATTGGAATGGTTTAGTCATCATCAAAATAAGGGTTTAGTCAATTTAGACCTTGAGTCAACATTCTCCTCCTTTTTGAAGATGACAAACCATTCCATAAATGTATTGAAAGCATTTAAGTAAGGTCATACCTTTGGAGAAACCTAGGGGTTTCATTAGAATAGAGTTCATATGCTCCCCCTCAATTGATGCTAGTGGAGTTCTCATACTCCCCCTCAATTGATGCTATTTCTCCTGCATGGTTAGCCTTCATAACATTTATAAAATACTATGTCTTCTACTCATATGTGTTCTACACATATATGTCTTCTCCCCTTTACATGAATATGTTTCTCCTCTTCATATTAGACATGCCTTCTTCCTCTTTTTGCCAAAAGAAGACATACCTTTCTCTGCCTTTGTCATTTCAAAAAGTGGGGTATGAAGAAATGAGAAACACCACTTGTTAAGAGAGTTATATAAGGAGAGTAGAAGAGCACATATAGGGGCTTGTCCAAGCATAGAAAGAAAAGAAAGTTAAAACATGCACTTGAACAACCCAAAATGCAAGATAAAGTGTTGTAGAAAAATAATAAATCACAATTTTGACCCTTAAGATGACATAATTTGCCCAAAAAGTGTCAAGGCTCATGGCAAAGTGATGAGTCTTGCTCAGAAGGTTGTTTTTGTATAAATAATAATAGTCTTGCACCAAAAACTGAAACTGGAGCAAAATTTGCATGAAAACCAAAAATGATCCAATTTCTACATACAATATATCTCTATGTACCCTGCACCACAATGTTATGCAAGCAACTCAAGAAAGTATATATGCAATTCAAGGAACAAGCTTGAGCATGTATGAGACAAGATACAAGCGTAGCATATAGTGAAATACCACTTGAGGAACAAGGCTAGAACTACATGTATATGAACTACTAGTACATCATATCACAAATTAGGACTACTAGTAGGATCTAGATCATAGCAAGAGATACCAAGAGATACACAAGATAGAGCAAGCTATGAGTAGATGTAGAGATATATCCAAACAAAGAGATATGTAATTTTATAAGCATGAAAGGATATAACTCACTGACAAGTATGCATCATTATCAAAAGATGATTACTTCTAAGAACCTCAAGTTTGTATCCAAACAAGATATACAACTATATATATGTAGCAAGTTTGAGCATAGCGAAAGCAATTTAAGACACAACCAAGAGATCCAAAGAGATCATCATCAAAACCTACAAAAAAATCAAGGCAAGTAATTGCAAGATATATACATAGCAATTTAGAGCAATTTGAAAGATAGAGTTGTAAGCAAGATAGGCAATAGAGGATATGGAAATATTCATATATAAAGGTACTAAGGGATTGCCAAAGAATAAGGCTATTTGGTTGAGAAAATCTAGTTGAGAGGGAAATTCTCATCCAATAAGCCAACTGTGTATTCTATGCACAGTGTTGTTGGTCAAGTTCTGTGTATTGACAACTCGACCGATGACAGTTGCGGGCAACACCCATTGGTGCCTATCGGTCGAGTTTCAAATAGGACAAACTCGACCGACATAGTTGCTGTCAAAAAGCACATATATTTCATAAAAACATATTTAAAGGCATGCTAAATATGCAAACCATATCCAATCATGTGTAAGTAATTTAGTAATGCACTATAAAGGCATTTGAAATAGTTTTTGAGCAAAAGTGTGAAGAGAGACACAAAATACCACTTTTGACTCAAAAACCATATGTATAGTGCACACTATTGTAACATCCCTGACCTGGGTTATGTACTTACCCTAGGTTTTTTGCCTAATTAAGTTGATTATATGCTTGCTTTCATTTCTTGAAAAGTAATTAAAGCTTTTTGATGAACTTATATTTCATTTTTAGTCCTTTTTAAATAATGTTGAAACATTGTTTTGTTAATAATGGACTAAAGTGCAAATTACCCAAGTAGAGGGGTTAACTTGAAAATTGCACATGCTAAGATGTTCCTCCAATGTTGAGACATTATAAGAATGAATACAATGAAGTGATACAGTTTTCACAAGCTTGGACATCAAGATATAGCTTGTAGAGTAATCCTTGTGCATTAAAGCCTAGTTTTGGTGTAATGTGCAATTTACCCAAAACCTAGGGTTCAACAGGTAAAATAACACCTCTATAGGGTCTCTCATGTTTCTTGGAATCAATAAGTGCAAAGAAAATGAGAGGGGCACATCATTTTAATGATCATGGAGGAGAGAGGATCTTGATATGGAATAATCAAGATTTAAACATAATATGGCTCTTTAATATAACTTAATGCAAAAGAAAATATAATAATTATGGAGCCCTTCAACCAAAAGTTGTAGGATGTGTTTGTAATAGTTTGGATGAGCTTGTGCCATGCTTAGGAACCAAAAAGATCTTGATTGAAGTGGAAGCTACTCACATTAATAATAATAATATATAACATTATCCAATTAAAGGATGGATATTAACACATAACTCTTTAAGATGTTTGGTTCCTTTTTCCTTTAAACCTTGGATAATGGAAGAGTTTTACATGGTAATAGAAGGTGGACATGTATCCAAAGGATGGAGGAAGTTGGTGGATATATTTGGGAGATAAAAGGAAATAACTATCTTTTTCCATTTTCCTTGAAAAACCCACATATATATATATATATATGTATGTATGTATGTATCTCTTTTTCCAAAACACCAAAGGATCGTTTCCCTTAGTTCTTTTCTTCTTCACCTTGCTTTGACCGACCAAGGAGGAGCTCTGGAGCAGAGGGAGGATGATCAAACCTGTTGGTAAGTTTGGATCATCATCTAACTTGAATTCATGGTGGAAACCATAATATAAGATTAGATTCATAGTTTTCTTTACACGATTTCCTTTTCTAGCCATCTTGTTCATCCAAAGATTGAAGGACATACCTTGGACAACTACTGGAGCTCAAACCACCATTAAAGCTACGGAGGTTGGAGCTCTAGATCAGTCCTAGAGGCAGGTTTTATAACTCTAATCCTTAAGCTTTACTAATGCATCCTTCCCTCCTAAAATCGTTGGTTAATTCTTCTTCTTTAGATACTCTTGTGTTCTTGATGATTGGCTAACATATACATGATTGATTGAGGGGTTCAACATTGGAAACCCTAATTCATTTGAAGTGGTTGAGACACTATTTGGTCCTTGTGGTTTTGAGGTGGTTTGGACCAAACGGTCTCAAGACCGTTTGGGACCAAACGATCCCAAACCATTTAGGCTCATGCGGTTTCAAGGTCGGTTGTGTCCATGCGGTTTCAAAAGTCAAACTTTACCAAGCGGTCTTCACTCCTACTTTACCAAACAGTCTCACGGGAAGACCAAGACCACATGGAGGTCCAAACGGTCTTAGACCGTTTGGAGGTTTAGTGTGCAAGACCGTTTGAGGTCTGAGAAGGTTAAGATCGTTTGATGCCTTCGTGGTCAAGATGGTTTGGTGGTTGATTAACCTAAACCCCTTGGATAGTTAAAGTGGTTAATGAACTAAGTAATTAGTTGATTAAAGCATGATGTAATCAATGGTGATTATAACAAAGGTATCCTTGATGGGATAGAGTGATTAGTACTCTTTGAATGAGTAAGCCTTAATGATCACAATAGAAATGACATAACCCATGATGTCAATGTTGAATTGACTTAGCCTATCAAGGGTGATGCTAATGTTATCCTATAGAGGATGAGAGAGAAACGACTTCTTATATGAATGTTAATCAAGTAATGGACTTCCAATATGAATGAATACCTAATTAGGGTATGATCCATGATAGTGAGATCATGAAACCCTAGTTATGAAAGCTAATGAATCATAACCCTAATTGAGGGCATTAATGGAAGTAATAATAATACATGATGATGGTATGATCTTCATTCATTGTAATGTGATTTAATGTGAATAGTAAACCCTAATCTAGGATAATGTGATGTAATGTGAATAGTAAACCATAATTCTAAACAAAGTGAAGAATTATGTGAAACCCTACTTCTGGATTACAGTTTATAGCATGGAGCTCTATGGCTGGGTAATGCAATGATAAGTCATTAACCCTAATTGACCTAAGGGGATGATTAACCCTGAATGAAATGAAAAGGGAAACCTTAACCCTAGTAAGGGTATAATGGTGCAACCCTTAAATAGTGATGCTATTAATGTTTTGCATTATGCTGATCTAAAATAGATGTATCTGTATTCATCTATATTAATCATGCAAGTTTTATGGGATATTAAACATAGCTAGGTATGAGCCATGAAGCTTTGCTTATTAAAAGTACTTAATGAGTTTGTAAGCAATGATATGCTATGTTGCCTAGTGAGAGGTAACATAAGAGATTGATGGGCTGTATAAGACATAAGAAATATCTGCTACTATCATGTTTACACTGTCAAATGACTTGATGGTAATATGTTACTTGGTAACAAGTGTTTTGATGATTTGAGGGTTTGAACACCCAAATTATTGAGTCATAATGATGAGATGGTTAGGGATTGAGATCTCAATGTTAACAAGATGTGAAATGAACTTGATATAAATAGTACTATTTCTTTATAGCAATTGTTTTAATGGTTTATGTTTGAAAACATGCCTGATGCTACAAGAATGCCATAATGTACTTAAATAATCAAGTATAATGATAACATGTAGAGCCCTGACCATAGATCCATCATTGTCAAAAGCTAAATGATGGTGAAATAGGTTTTTCTAAGGGAACTCCTGGAGAGCATACTTTTGAGTATGTGGGGGTTATGGACGCGAACATCCTTATGTCCTAATGAAGTAATTGATGTGAGATAAACCTTTAATCTCTCAATCCTTAATTATATGTATATGCCAGGAATATGTAACACTAATCTCCCGATGATGATGTTAATGTCGAATCGATGTGAGATAACTTGAAATCCCTCGATTGCAAAGAGAGTACAACATGCCACTGTAACTCTAATAGCGAAGTGCCAGAATACCCTGGAAAGCTATTATAGTAGAGACACAATATGTCTTGCATGTTGTACCTCACACTGACTAAGGAAGATGAGGTCATAGGAATCTGGCTCTTCTGATGACCTATGTATGGTACCGATTGCAACTTCATAATGGTCGGTTGGAGTATGAGCGGTATACCTCATCTCCCCAGGGCATAAGTATGTTTGTAAAACATAATCAGCCGTGTAGCATATCTGCTTAAGGTTGAACTACGAGAAACAATGATTGATGATACATTGTTTACTATGTTCTAGTTAGATAGATAATATACATGTTCTTCATATTCCTTATTGATTGAATGATTTGTTACTTAATTAAGTTATAATTGAAATGATTGCATAGAGAATACTTCTCTACTTAGTTTATTTTATTGAATTTCCTACTGTTGAATATTTATAATTCTACTGCTCAGTATTATTCCTCTAATTGAAATAACAATGTTTCTGGCGAAGGGTTATAACTCTCACTGGGGCAATTATTCAATTGTCTCACCCCCGTGGGATTAAATTTTTAGGTAATCGCCGAAGAAGAGGAAGAAACCCTTAGTGGGTGAGCAACAACAGCAGCAACAGCAACATCAGGGATAGTAGTGATCCTTCGGTGAAGACACTATTTGTCAAGTATTGTATATAGAGTGTCCTATGTGTCGTCTCTGTACTCTCAGGTCCTAGGAGTCAGTAGATGGTTTGATATAGATCTGAGATTTTTGGCGTAATGCCTCGAGAATTTTTGTACACTGCTTATCTACAGTTTAACAGGGCAGTTGATGCTTGTAACTCTCGAGATGTGATGATACAGAGATAGGAAAAAAAAACTAAAATAGCACACTTTAATAAAAATATGTACTGAAATAGCACCAAAGCCATCTTAATTCCCGAAATAGCCCACTTTTTAGAAAAAGCGCCAACATTTTTGGTGTTGTACTGTTTCCGGGACCAAAAGCGCCAAAAATATGGCGTTTTCAGTTGAAAGCACCAAAAACTAGGAGTTTTCAGGTAAAAGCGCCAAATAATAGGCATTTTCAGGTGAAGGCACCAAACAATAGGCGTTTCAGGTCCGACTTTTTTACCCCTGTGCGTCCTACAGAATCGTCATTGCCAAGCCTCTGCTTCTCTGAAGAAGTTCCTATCAGGCATCAGATGATTTTGTTTGTTTGTCTTTTATTTGCTCTGTACTAGTATAAACATACCGGCTCTCTGAATTCTCTCCCTATTCTCACACCAGGTGGCCACATCAACCCTGCCGTGACCTTCAGTCTCTTCCTGACCCGCAAGGTCTCCCTAATCCGTGCTCTGCTCTACATGGTCGCGCAATGCCTGGGTGCCATCTGCGGCGTCAGACTCGTCAAGGCAATCATGAAGACGCCCTTCAATGCCAAGAACGGAGGCACCAACTTCATTGCTGACGGATACTCCAACAGCACCGCCTTGGGAACTGAGATCATCAGAACTTTCGTACTTGTCTACACCATCTTCTCAGCCACAGACCCCAAGAGGAGTGCTAGAGACTCACGTCCCCATGCTCGTACCACTCCCCATCGGGCTCGCCGTATTCATGGTACATCTTGCAACCATCCCCATCACCGGTACCGGAATCAACCCTGCCAGGAGCTTTGGGCCCACTGTCATCTACAACGGGAGCAAGGCATGGCATGACCACGTAAGTGTTTAAAAGTTTCAGTTTTTCCTATTACTTGTTGGTTCGCGTCTGTCAGTCGCTCCTCATAATTATTTGATTGTTGTTTCTAGTTGGCAGTTGAAGTTCCATTTTAGTTTCATCAAAATATACTAGTAACTGACTTGGGTATTTTCTGTCTTCTGCAAAAACTGAATCTCTGTGCAGTGGATCTTTTGGGTCGACCCCTTCATCGGTGCCCTTGCCACCGCAACATACCACCAGTACGTCCTCCGCGCCGCAGCCATCAAGGCCCTCGGCTCCTTCCGGAGCAACCCATCCAACTATAACCAACCAATACCTCCAGCCTTAGTGATTCTGTAGGACGCACACAGAATTAAGATGGCTTCCCTTAAGAGAAGCAGAGGCTTGGCAATGACTATAGGACACACAGGGGTAAACAAGTGGGACGCCTATTATTTGGTGCTTTGAGCAGAAAACGCCTATTTTTTTGAGATTTTACCTCAAAACGCTTAGTTTTCGGGGCTTTCAACTGAAAACACCATGTTTTTGGCGCTTTTGGTCCCGGAAACAGTAAAACGCCAAAAGTATTGGCATTTTTCCTAAAAAGTGGGCTATTTTGGGAATTAAGATGACTTTAGTGCTATTTCAGTACATATTTTTATTAAAGTGTGCTATTTTGGGTTTTTTTTCCACAGAGATATGCTGATGTATCAGATTGTAAATAATTTATCTTGTTTCTTTATGAAAGAGTCCTATAGTTTGTAGACCTTTATGTAAAAGTTTTAATTTTTAATGATTTTTAATAATTCTGATGCTAATTAATCGCTTCCGAACCGTTAGTAACGTTTTATCCGAGGCGTGCCCCACAACTATATTGACAAAACCAAGTTAGGATTGGTTATAAGAAAAAAACATTACCTTTGTGCTTACCATTTCTTTTTCCACTTCTTGTCACCCTCTATACATCTCACCTTTCTTCTTTCATGTTGATTGAGAAGTCAATTTGCAATTCAATAGCCCAAGTCAACCCATTTGCAAGTACCTACAAGAAGAAAGATGAAATGGTCCCCAATCATGTTTTTGGGTCTGGAGGGGTTAGTTTAGCAATTCAAGTCCTATTGATCTTGAGTGCTTTCCTAAAAGGACAACAAGTAGAATAATGACCAATTTCATTACAATAGTTGCATGTGCCCATGGCTTTGGAACTAGAGGATTCTCCATAGAATATTGGAGGTCATTTACCTTTGTTGTTCCTTTGACTACTATCATATCCTAAACCATGTCTACCAATTTGTTTTTTAGTGTGGTGTAGAATGTCATTTAGATTTTTTTACCAACTAAGAATCTTTGCAAAGAAGATCTTAAACTGTCATTATCATTCATAAGAGAAGCAATAGTAGAAGAGAAATGATTGATATTATCTAAAAAATGTAAAAGATCATTTTCTAAGCAAAGAGCTTTAGTTAAATAAGAATCTCTATTAATATGAAGAGCAGTGACATTATTCTCTCTACTAGTAGAACAAGAATAAGATTCAAGCACATTGCTTTTAGCAAGCAAAGAGGCATTTTTTGTTTCAAGCAAAGCAATCATAGAAAGATAAACACCATTTTCAGATTCTAATCCTTGCAAAGAAAATATTTTGTCCATGTTTTCAAATTTAAGAACATTAATATCATGCATGAGAGAATCAACAATTAAAATATACTCTTCATTAAAACTAGGCATAAGAGGTTGAGCTTTTAGAAATCTAATCTTGTTAAGCAAACTAGTATTTTCAAGTTTAAGAGAATCTACTTGACTAAGACAATCATTTTTATTATCAAGCAAGCAAGTATTAGTATGTTCAAGATCATATAGTTCTACATGCATATTATCAACAATTCTAGCAAGCTTTTTTCTTTTGTTTTTTGAAGACTTAAGAGAGGCATGAGTAGCATTGATGATAGCAATTAAGGGTTCTGTATCTAAAGAGTTTAGATTTACCTCATTTGAGTCTTTTCTTGTAGAAGCCATAAGAGCAAAATGACATTCTCCTTATTTACTAGAGTTTGAGCTAGATCCTCCACTTGATTCTTCACTTGAGGTTGAGTTGGAGGAGTCACTTGAGCTTGAGTGCCAATTCTCCTTCATCTTGTACTTCTTGTGATGATGGGCATTCTTTCCTTATAGATAATATATCTTGAAGTGACCCTTATTTCTACACTTGAGGCACCAGATGGAGGAGTAATTCTTGCCTTTGTAGAATCTACCTTTGGAGTACATGGCATCTTATTCAATATGAGAGGATGGAGAGGCTTGTCCCATAATAGCTTTAATTTGAGCCTTCATTTCAACCTTCTTCATTCTTTTGAGCTCTTTCTCCTCTCTTCTTTCAACTTATTCTCTTTTGTCAAGTGTGGCTGCATGGGCTTGTAGATTTCCAATGAGCTCTTCAATAGGGATATCATCAAGAGACCTTACTTCTTCAATAGATGTCACCTTGGGTTCCCATATCCTGGGGAGAGTTGTAAGGATCTTTGAGTTGATCTCTCCTCTACTCATAGGTTGTCCTAGAATAGCAAGACCATTCACAATGGTGTTGAGCCTTGAGTACATGTTGGCTAACTTCTCCTCCTTTCCCATCTTGAAGTTCTCAAGCAGCTCTTTGAGCATGTAGACTCTGCTTTCCTTCACTTGAACTATCCCGTTATAGGTGATGCATAGCTTTCTCCATACCTCATAGGCCGTCTCACAAGAAGAAATTTGGTTGAACTCGGTGGAGGCCATGGTGGCATAGAGGATGTTGATTTCTCTTGCATTCAAGGTGGCTTTCTTCATGGTAGCTTCATCCCATTCTTATATCTTTATCACCGGTAGCTTGTATGGATGGTCCACCATTTGCCATAGCTCAAGACTTGATCCTTGGATGTAGAATTGTAGCCTTGTTTTCCAATAGAGGAAGTTACTCCCATCAAAGATTGGAAGGTTGATGAAGTATCTTCCACGTTGGTAGTCACCCATCCTCTCGTACCCATTGAAGTATGCTTGGAGAAACCTGCTCTGAAACCAATTATTGGATCCTAATTGGGTGATTGGATGCTCTAGAGGGGGGGTGAATAGAGATGAATGTACTTAAATAAAATTCATTAGACCTTTAATATATATCAAAAGATAAGGTTTCTAAATAGGAAGTTTGAGTGCAACTAAATCATGCATAGAAAGGGAGAGAGAGATTGAACATACACCCAATGACAAGCTATGTAGAGTAGTTCCACACTTAAAACTAGAAGTGAGTCAGTCCACTATCTAGAGAGGTCAACCTCTAGGATTTCTTAACCATTGCACTCTTATATTCATTCATTAGACTTACAATATAGGACCAACAAAAGGGCTTACCTATCCAATACAAAGAGTATCCACCTTACCAAGGACTTACCCACTTTACAAGAGTCTTCAGCCTTCACCAAGGTCTTACTCACTCAAGCACAAGTCTACCGCCTTCAAGGACTTTGCCACTCTTCTTGGATCTTCAACCTTTGACTTCACCTTCACTCAAAGAAGCTTCCACCAAGGAGTTACCCACTTTAGCAAGGAGTCTTCTGCCTTCACCAAGGTCTTACCCACTCTTGCTCTAAGTCTTCAACCTTGATCTTCACCAAGGGACTCCTTCCCTTGTTTTTCTTCATCTCTCTTAGCCAAGAGAGAGAACCTTCATCTTCACGGTTGAAATGAGAGATAGGGAGGTGGTGGAAGTGAGAGACTCACATGATATACATATAGGACAAACTCTCTTACAAATCTCCTACTCACTCTAATAGATGTAGCTAGTGATTAATCTTAGAGAGAGAGAGGAGGTTGTAGGATCTTTCAACTATAGAATAGGGGACCTTCATAGTGCTTGGCTAACCATGGGATGAAGCCCAAGGGGTCTTATTTATAGTTGAGGATGCCTAGAATCCTTTGGGAACACTTAATAATGAAAACTAGCCATTTTGTGGCTTGCAACAGATATATTTTCGATTGTTGCAACTCTACAAAGGCTAGAAACACTCTTCTGCACTTTTTCGTACATTGCAATCGGACGAGTTTCTATAAAGGTAACTCGACCGATCCCACTAAAAGACAAGATCAATTTAGGCCATCGATCGAGTTTATCCTTGGGTAACTCAACCGATTCACTTAAATTAGTTTTGTTTAGTTGAGGGATCAGATGAGTTATGTGAAGTGTAAACTCGACCGATCAAAAGTCATTTTCACAATCCAATCAGGATCGGTCGAGTTTGCAACTCGACCGATGAACAACCTAATGTGAATTTTAGAAAATGGATTTTGAGTGCTTAAACATTCGATCTAACTGCTCCTGATTTTTTCTAAGCTTAATTACAAGTCATACAATCATTACAAGTGATTTACAACACTTGATTTACATCATATTCCAAAAATGTGCACTTGTATTGGCTTTGAATTGTCTTTTCTCCAAGTTGAGATGCACAAGTTAGGGCATTTGGAGTGTGTCTATGCATAATCTGAAATCACTCAAGTAGAGACATTAGACACAATTAATTGAAATGGTTTAGTAATCATCAAAACAAGGGTTAGTCAATTTAGACCTTGAGTCAACATTCTCCCCCCTTTTGAAGATGACAAACCATTCCATAAATGTATTGAAAGCATTTAAGTAAGGTCATACCTTTGGAGAAACCTAGGGGTTTCAATAGAATAGAGTTCATATGCCCCCCCTCAATTTATGCTAGTGGAGTTCTCATACTCCCCCTCAATTGATGCTATTTCTCCTACATAGTTATCCTTCATAACATTTATAGAATACTATGTCTTCTACTCGTATATGTTCTACACATATATGTCTTCTCCCCTTTATATTAATATGCTTCTCCTATTCATATAAGACATGTCTTCTTCCTCTTTTTGCCAAAAGAAGACATATCTTTCTCCCCCTTTGTCATTTCAAAAAGTGGGGGTATGAAGAAATAAGAAACACCACTTGTTAAGAGAAAGTTATATAAGGAGAGTAGAAGAGCACAGATAGGGTCTTGTCCAAGCATAGAAAGAAAAGCAAGTTAAAGCATGTACTTGAACAATCCAAAATGCAAGATAAAGTGATGTAGAAAAATAATAAATCACAATTTTGACCCTCAAGATGACAGAATTTGCCCAAAAAGTTTCAGGGCTCATGCGAAACCATGAGTCTTGCTTAGAAGGCCGTTTCTGCATAAAAAACACTAGTCTCACACCAAAAACTAAAACTGGAGTAAAATCTGCATAAAAATAAAAAATTCTCCAATTTCTACATACAATGTAGCTCTATGTACCCTACATCACAATGTTATGCAAGCAACTCAAGATATTAGATATGCAATTCAAGGAACACGCTTTGAGCATGTATGAGACAAGATACAAGCATAGCATATAGTGAAATACCACATGATGAACAAGGCTAGAACTACATGTATATGAACTACTAGTAGATGATATCACAAATTAGAACTACTAGTAGGATCTAGATCATAGCAAGAGATACCAAGAGATATACAAGATAGAGCAAGCTACAAGTAGATGTAGAGATATATCCAAATAAAGAGATATGCAATTTTATAAGCATGGAAGGATATAACTCACTGACAAGTATGCATCATTACCAAAATATGATTACCACTAAGAACCTTAAGGTTGTATCCAAACAAGATATACAACTATATATATGTTGCAAGTTTGAGCATAGCGGAAGCAATTTAAGACACAACCAAGAGATCCAAAGAGATCATCATCAAAACCTGCAAAACAACTCAAGGCAAGTAATTGCAAGATATAGACATACCAATTTAGAGCAATTTGAAAGATAGATTTGTAAGAAAGATAGGAAATTTAGGACATGGAAATATTCATATATAAAGGTACCCAGGGATTGCGAAATAATAGGGCTATTTGGTTGAGAAAATCTAGTTGAGAGAGAAATTCTCATCCAATAATCCAATTATGTATTCTATGCATAGCGTTGTTGGTCGAGTTCTATGTATTGACAGCTTGACTGATGACAACTTTGGGCAACACCCATTGGTGCCTATCGATCGAGTTTCAAATAGGACAAACTCGACCGACAAAGTTGCTGTCAAAAACACATATATTTCATAAAACATATTTAAAGGCATGCTAAATATACAAACCATATCCAATCATGTGTAAGCAAGTTAGTAATGCACTATAAAATCATTTGAAATAGTTTTTGAGTAAGAGTGTGAAGAGAAACACAACATACCACTTTTGACTAAAAAACCATATGTAGTCAACACTATCTTGACAAAAACAAGTTAGGATTGGTTATAAGCAAGAAAAACATTACCTTTGTACTTACCATTCCTTTTTCCACTTGTTGTCACCCTCTATACATCTCACCTTTCTTATTTCATGTGGATTGAGAAGTCAATTTGAAATTCAATAGCTCAAGTCAACCCATTTGCATGTACCTACAAGAAGAAAGATGAAATGGTCCCCAATCATGATTTTGGGTCTGGAGGGGTTAGTTTAGCAATCCAAGTCCTATTTCTCTTGGGTGCTTTCCTAAAAGGACAATAAGTAGAATAATGACCAATTTCATTGCAATAGTTGCAAGTGCCCTTAGCTTTGGAACTAGAGGATTCTCCATGGAATATTGGAGGTCATTTACCTTTTTTGTTCCTTTGACTACTATCATATCCTAAACTCTGTCTACCAATTTGTTTAGTAGTATGGTGTAGGATTTCATTAAGATTCTTTTTACCAACTAAGAATCTTTGCAAAGAAGATCTCAAACTGTCATTATCGTGCATAAGAGAAGCAATAGTAGAAGACAAATGATTGATATTATCTCTAGCATGCAAAATATCATTTTCTAAGCAAAGAGAATTAGTTAAATAAGAATCTCTATCAATATGAAGAGCAACTACATTATTCTCTCTACTAGTAGAACAAGAACAATATTCAAGCACATTGGTTTTAGAAAGCAAGGAGGCATTTTCTATTTCAAGCAAAGCAATCTTATAAAGATAAACACCATTTTTAGATTCTAATCCTTGGCAAGCAAAATCTTTGTCCTTTTTTCATATTTAAGAACATCAATATCATGCATGAGAGAATCAACAATTAAAATATGCTCTTCATTAGAACTAGGCATATGAGGTTGAGCTTCTAGAAATCTATTCTTGTTAAGCAAGCTAGAATTTTCAAGTTTAAGAGAATCTACTTAACCAAGACAAGCATTTTTATCATCAAGCAAGCAAGTATTAGTATGTTCATGATCATCAAGTTGTATATGCATATTATCAACAAATCTAGCAAGCTTTTTTCTTTTCTTTTTAGAAGACTTAAGAGAGGCATGAGTAGCATTGATGATAGCAATTAAGGGTTCTTTATCTAAATAGTTTATATTTACCTCATTTGAGTCTTTTCTTATAGAAGCCATAAGATCAAAATGACATTCCTCGTCTTCACTAGAGCTTGAGCTAGATCCTCCACTTGATTCTTCACTTGAGCTTGATTTGGAGGAGTCAGTTGAGCTTGAGTGCCAATTCTCCTTCATCTTATACTTTTCTTTTCTTTTCTTGTGATGATGGGTCTTCTTGCCTTGTAGACAATATATCTTGAAGTGACCCTTCCTTGCACACTTGAGGCACCAGATGGAGGAGTAGTTCTTGCCTTTGTAGAATCTACCTTTGGAGTAAATGTCATCTTCTTCAACATGAGAGGATGGAGAGGCTTGTCCCATAATAGCTTCAATTTGAGCCTTCATTTCAGCCTTCTTCATTCTCTTGAGCTATTTCTCCTCTTGTCTGTCAACTTCTTCTCTTTTGTCAAGTGTGGCTTCATGGGTTTGTTGATTTCCAATGAGCTCTTCAATTGGGAAAAATTTCAAGAGACCTTACTTATTAAATGGAATTCACCTTGGGTTCCCACCTTTTGGGGACAGTTTTAAGGATCTTTGAGTTGATCTCTCCTCTACTTATAGGATGTCTTAGAATAGCAAGACCATTCACAATGTTGTTGTGCCTTGAGTACATTCTGGCTATCTTCTCCTCCTTTTCCATCTTGAAATTATCAAGCATCCATTTGAGCATGTAGACTTTTCTTTTCTTCACTTGAGCTATCCCCTCATAGGTGATGCATAGCTTTATCCATACCTCATAGGCCGTCTCACAAGAAGAAATCCGGTTGAACTCGATGGAGGTCATGGTGGCATAGAGGATGTTGATTGCTCTTGCATTCAAGGTGGCTTTCTTCATGGTAGCTTCATCCCATTCTTCTATCTTTGTCACTGGTAGATTGTATGGATGGTCCACCATTTTCCATAGCTCAAGATTTTATCCTTGGATGTAGAATTGTAGCCCTCTTTTCCAATAGAGGAAGTTACTCCCATCAAAGATTGGAAGGTTGATGAAGTATCTCCCACCTTGGTAGTCACCCATCTTCTCCTACCTGTTGAAGTATGCTTGGAGAAACCCGCTCTGATACCAATTGTTGGATCCTAGATGGGTGATTGGATGCTCTAGAGGGGGGGGGTGAATAGAGCTGAATGCACTTAAACAAAATTCATTAGTCCTTCAAGCTATATCAAAAGATAAGGTTGCTAAATAGGATGTTTGAGTGTAACTAAAACATGCATAGCAAGGGAGAGAGAGATTGAACATACACCAAGTGACAAGCTATGTAGAGTGGTTCCACACTTCAAACTAGAAGTTTGCCAGTCCACTACCTAGAGAGGTCAACATCTAGGATTTCTTAACCATTGCACTCTTATATTCATTCATAAGACTTACAATACATGACCAACCAAAGGGTTTACCAATCCAATACAAAGAGTATCCACCTTATCAAGGACTTACCCACTTTGCAAGATGATGCACGGGTTTTGAGTCACTTTTATAGGCCTATTTTATACTTATTTTGTGCATTTATTAGTCAATTAATTGATCATATATATTTGCATAAATCATGATTATTGGCTTGTATACTCTGTTTGCATCAAACTATGCTTATTTTATCATATTTACGTTATTTTATGTTATACACATTTTTATGAATTTTTAGGTACTCCTTGTATAGTGAAAAGTCGGTGCGACCGACCATCACAGTTGGTGCCACCGGGATAGCAGCAGTGGTCGGGCAATGAGAGAATAGAAAAGTCGGTGTTAGCGACCACCAAGTCGGTGCCACCGAGATTGGTTCCGAGTGGAAGATCAACTACGCGCATCAACTTGATGCCACCAACCATCATGAGTCGGTGGTACCGACTCAACAGGGCAAAGGGTGCAGCCCGAGGCTGTCGATGCCACCGACTCTGTCGAAAATCGACAATCAAGTTAGATCATCCAGATCTGATGGTCCACGTTATGTGGTACCGTAAGTTTGCCAATGACCTAAAGAAGGATGACCAGACCTGAGGAGGACATCACATTGAACCACACGAAGACTAGAGAAGAGAGAGAGAGGAGCACAGAGCTGAAGGCCGTCAACTGGGAGATTTGAGCACATTCAACGGACGATTTACTATTGAAAGACTACAGAATGTGCGTTTCTCGAGGAGGATCATCCGGAACACCTTCTCTCCAGGGGTTACACAAATTTCTTTCATGTTCCCACGTTTTTCTTCTCTCTCTCTCCATGTATTCACAACTGGAAATCATGCGGGGCTAAACCCCTCCTTTACTTAGGACCCGGGAGTAGCCCCGGGAATCGTGTATCGACTTTTTACATGAATTAATATATATTTCTCTTTATTCCTGGGTATATAGTTGTGTTTTAAACAATCTACCTATGATTGATCACCATTGGTAGAGTAATAGACTGATAATCACTCTAGAAGGAGGATTAAAGGTTGGAAAATCACAAGTTATACACTTTGTTACACGTTCCTTGGGAAAGGTAACATATGGTTAGTGGAAAGAAACCCAGACTCTCAAATAATGCAGCTAGACTAAGATATGAATTGGTACAGATGTGGAATTGGATTAGATCTAGGTACGAGATTGCACCGTGGAAACAGACAATTCTGACTGCATGCTTTCTATCTAGGGTAGGAGTAAAATTTATATTAATTCGGTAGAAATAAGATATAATGAAACCATGTGGTGAAATCAGTAGTCCTAAGAAATCCATCTCATTCGAATCAACCACTTTTAATTTTATTTTATTTTGTTCAAACTCAAATCCAACTTTTTAATCGGTTTAGCTGATCGCACCGTAGTTAGTATTAGTCACTGAGACTACGTCTCTCTGAGTTTGACTCGAGCCTCACATAGACTTATATTACTCGATGCATACACTTGAGTTCATACACATAGTTTTAGCATGTCACAAGAGTCTTCAGCCTTCACCAAGGTCTTACCCACTCAAGCACAAGTCTTCTGTCTTCAAGGACTTTCCCACTCTTCTTGGATCTTCAGCCTTTGACTTCACCTTCACTCAGAAAAGCTTCCACCAAGGACTTGCCCACTTGAGCAAGGAGTCTTCTGCCTTCACCAAGGTCTTACCCACTCTTGCTCCAAGACTTCAACCTTGATCTTCACCAAGGGACTCCTTCCCTTGTTCTTCTTCACCTCTCTTAGCCAAGAGAGAGAACCTTCATCTTCATGGTTGAAATGAGAGATAGGGAGGTGTTGGAAGTGAGAGCCTCATAAGATATACATGTAGGACGAGCTCTCTTACAAATTTCCTGCTCACTTAAATGGATGTAGCAAGTGATTAAGCTTAGAGAGAGAGAGGAGGCTGTACGATCACTCAACTATAGAATAGGGACCTTCATAGTGCTTGGTTAACCATGGGATGAAGCCTAGAAACCTTTGGGAACACTTGAGAACAAAAACTAGCCATTTTGTGGCTTGCAACAGATATATTTTTTATTGTTGCAACTCCACAATGGCTAGAAACACTTTTTTGCACTATTCCATACAGTGCAATCGGTCGAGTTTCTATAAAGGTAACTCGACTGATCCCACTAATAGACAAGACCAATTTAGTCCATCGGTCGAGTTTGTCCTGGGGTAACTCGACCGATTCACTTAAATCAGTTTTGGTCAGTAGTGGGATTGGTCGAGTTCTGTGAAGAGTAAACTCGACTGATCAAAAGTCATTTTCAAGATCCAATCAAGATCGGTCAAGTTTGCAACTCGACCAATGAACAACCTGATGTGAATTTTAGAAAATGGCTTTTGAGTGCTTAAAGATTCCATCTAAGTGCTCTTGATTTTTTCTGAGCTTAATTACAAGTCATACAATCATTACAAGTGATTTACAACATGATTCTAATGGATTTACATCATATTCCAAAAATGTGCACTTATATTGATTTTATTTGTCTTTTCTCCAAGTTGAGATGCGCAAGTTAGGGCATTTGGAGAGTGTCTATGCATAATCTGAAATCACTCAAGCAGACATTAGACATAATTAATTGGAATGGTTTAGTCATCATCAAAACAAGAGTTTAGTCAATTTAGACCTTGAGTCAACATTCTCCCCCTTTTTGAAGATGACAAACCATTCCATAAATGTATTGAAAGCATTTAAGTAAGGTCATACCTTTGGAGAAACCTAGGGGTTTCAATAGAATAGAGTTCATATGATCCCCCTCAATTCATTCTAGTGGAGTTCTCATACTCCCCCTCAATTTATGCTATTTCTCCTGCATGGTTAGCCTTCATAACATTTATAGAATACTATGTCTTCTACTCATATATGTTCTACACATATATGTCTTCTCCCCTTTACATGAATATGCTTCTCCTCTTCATATAAGACATGCATTCTTCCTCTTTTTGCCAAAAGAAGACATACTGTTCTCCCCCTTTGTCATTTCAAAAAGTGGGGGTATGAAGAAATAAGAAACACCACTTATTAAGAGAAACTTATATAAGGAGAGTAGAAGAGCACAAATAGGGGCTTGTCTAAGCATAGAAAGAAAATCAAGTTAAAACATGCACTTGAACATCCCAAAATGCAAGATAAAGTGATGTAGAAAAACAATAAATTTGCAATTTAACCCTCAAGATGACAGAATTTACCCAAAAAAAGTCAGGGATGATGGCAAAGCACGAGTCTTGCTCAGAAGGTTGTTTCTGCATAAAAAACACTAGTCTTGCACCAAAAAACTAAAACTGGAGAAAAATATGTATGAAAACCAAAAATGCTCCAATTTCTACATACAATGTAGCTCTATGTACCTTGCATCACAATGTTATGCAAATAACTCAAGATAGTAGATATGCAATTCAAGGAACAAGCTTGAGTATGTATGAGACAAGATACAAGCATAGCATATAGTGAAATACCTCTTGATGAACAAGGCTAGAACTACATGTATATGAACTACTAGTAGATGATATCACAAATTAGGACTACTAGTAGAATCTAGATCATAGCAAGAGATACCAAGAGATACACAAGATAGAGCAAGCTATGAGTATATGTAGAGATATATCTAAACAAAGAGATATGCAATTTATAAGCATGAAAGGATATAACTCACTAACAAGTATGCATCATTACCAAAATATGATTACCACTAATAACCTCAAGGTTGTATCCAAACAAGATATACAACTATATATATGTAGTAAGTTTGAGCATAGCAGAAGCAATTTAAGACACAACCAAGAGATCCAAAGAGATCATCATCAAAACCTGCAAAACAACTCAAGGCAAGTAATTGCAAGATTATAGACATACCAATTTAGAGAAATTTGAAAGATAGACTTATAAGCAAGATAGTCAATAGAGGACATGGAAATATTCATATATAAATGTACCAATGGATTTCTAAAGAATAAGGCTATTTGATTGAGAAAATCTAGTTGAGAGGAAAATTCTCATCTAATAAACCAACTGTGTATTTTGTGCACAGTGTTGTCAGTCGAGTTCTGTGTATTGAAAACTCGACCGGTGAAAGTTGTGGGCAACACCCATTGGTGACTATCGGTCAAGTTTCAAACAGGACAAACTAGACCGACAAAGCTGCTGTTAAAAGTACATATATTTCATAAAAACATATTTAAAGGCATGCTAAATATACAAACCATATCCAATCATGTTTTATCAAGTTAATAATGCACTATAAAAGCATTTGAAATAGTTTTTGAGCAAGAGTGTGAAGATGAACACAAAATACCACTTTTGACTCAAAAACCATATGTATAGTGCACAATATCTTGAAAAAACAAGTTAGGATTGGTTATAAGCAAGAAAAACATTACCTTTGTGTTTACCATTCCTTTTTCCACTTGTTGTCACCATCTATACATCTCACCTTTCTTATTTAATGTGGATTGAGAAGTCAATTTGCAATTCAATAGCTCAAGTCAACCCATTTGCAAGTACCTACAATAAGAAATATGAAATGGTCCCCAATCATGTTTTTGGGTCCGGAGGGGTTAGTTTAGCAATCAAGTCCTATTTCTCTTGGGTGCTTTCCTAAAAGGACAACAAGTAGAATAATGACCAATTTCATTGCAATAGTTGCATGTGCCCATAGATTTGGAACTAGAGGATTCTCCATGGAATATTGGAGGTCCTTTACCTTTGTTGTTTCTTAGACTACTATCATATCCTAAATCATGTCTACCAATTTGTTTTGTAGTATGGTGTAGGATGACATTAAGATTCTTTTTACCAACTAAGAATCTTTGCAAAGAAGATCTCAAACTGTCATTATCATGCATAAGAGAAGCAATAGTAGAAGGCAAATGATTGATATTATCTCTAGCATGCAAAAGATCATTTTCTAAGAAAAGATATTTAGTTAAATAAGAATATCTATTAATATGACGAGCAACGACATTATTTTCTCTACTAGTAGAACAAGAACAAGATTCAAGCACATTGTTTTTAGCAAGCAAGGAGGCATTTTCTGTTTCAATCAAAGCAATCTTAGAGAGATAAATACCGTTTTTAGATTCTAATCCTTGCAAAGCAAAATCTTTGTCCTTATTTTCAGATTTAAGAACATCAATATCATACATGAGAGAATCAACAATTAAAATATGCACTTCATTAGAAATAGGCATAAGATATTGAGTTTTTAGAAATCTAATCTTGTAAAGCAAGCTAGAATTTTCAAGTTTAAGAGAATCTACTTTTCGAAGACAAGAATTTTTATCATCAAGCAAGCAAGTATTAGTATGTCTAAGATTCATTAGAACTAGGCATAAGATATTGAGCTTCTAGAAATCTAATCTTGTCAAGCAAGCTAGAATTTTCAAGTTTAAGAGAATCTACTTTACAAAGACAAGCATTTTTATCATCAAGCAAGCAAGTGTTAGTATGTTCAATATCATCTAGTTCTACATGGATATTATCAACAATTCTAGCAATATTTTTTCTTTTCTTTTTAGAAGACTTAAGAGAGGTACGAGTAGCATTGATGATAGAAATTAAGGGTTCTTTATCTAAAGAGTTTAGATTTACCTCATTTGAGTATTTTTTTTGTAGAAGCCATAAGAGCAAAATGACAATCTCCTTCTTCACTAGAGTTTGAGATAGATCCTCCACTTGATTCTTCACTTGAGCTTGAGTTGGAGGAGTCACTTGAGCTTGAGTGCCAATTCTCCTTCATCTTGTACTTCTCTTCTCTATTCTTGTGATGATGGGTCTTCTTGCCTTGTAGATAATATATCTTAAAGTGACCCTCTTTCCACACTTGGGGCACCAGATGGAGGAGTAATTCTTGCCTTTGTAGAATCTACCCTTGGAGTACATGCAATCTTTTTCAACACAAGAGGATAGAGAGGCTTGTCCCATAATAGCTTCAATTTGAGCCTTCATTTCAGCCTTCTTCATTCTCTTGAGCTCTTTCCCCTCTTATCTTTCAACTACTTCTCTTTTGTCAAGTATGGTTTCATGGTCTTGTAGATTTCCAATGAGCTCTTCAATAGAGATATCATCAAGAGACCTTACTTTTTCAGTTGAAGACACCTTGGGTTCCCATCTCTTGGGGAGAGTTCTAAGGATCTTTGAGTTGATCTTTTCTCTACTCATAGGATGTCCTAGAACAGCAAGACCATTCACAATGGTGTTGAGCCTTGAGTACATCTTGGCTATCTTCTCCTCCTTTCCCATCTTGAAGCTCTCAAACATCCCTTTGAGCTTGTAGACTTTGCTTTCCCTCACTTGAGTTGTCCCCTCATAGGTGATGCATAGCTTTGTCTATACCTCAAAGGCCGTCTCACAAGAAGAAATCTGGTTGAACTCAGTGGAGGTCATGGTGGCATAGAGGATGTTGATTGCTCTTGCATTCAAGGTGGCTTTCATCATGGTAGATTCATCTCATTCTTCTATCTTTGTCACCGATAGCTTGTATGGATGGTCCACCATTTGCCATAGCTCAAGACTTGATCCTTGGATGTAGAATTGTAGCCTTCTTTTTCAATAGAGGAAGTTGCTCCAATCAAAGATTGGAAGATTGATGAAGTATCTCCCACGTTGTTAGTCACCCATCTTCTCCTATGTGTTGAAGTATGCTTGGAAAAATTGCTCTGATACTAATAGTTGGATCCTAGATGGGTGATTAGATGCTCTAGATGGGGTGAATAGCGCTGAATGCATTTAAATAAAATTCATTAGACCTTCAAGATATATCAAAATATAAGATTGCTAAATAGGAAGTTTGAGTGCAACTAAAACATGCATAGAAAGGGAGAGAGAGATTGAACATACACCAAGTGACAAGCTATGTAGAGTGATTCCACACTTCAAACTAGAAGTGAGTCAGTCCACTACCTAAAGAGGTCAACCTATAGGATTTCTTAACCATTGCACTCTTATATTCATTCATTAGACTTACAATACATGACCAACCAAAGATATTACCTATACAATACAAAGAGTATCCACCTTACCAAGGACTTACCCACTTTGCAAGAGTCTTCAGCCTTCACCAAGAACTTACCCACTCAAGCACAAGTCTTCTGCCTTCAAGGACTTTGCTACTCTTCTTGGATCTTTAGCCTTTGACTTCACCTTCACTCGTAGAAGCTTCCACCAAGGACTTACCCACTTGAGCAAGGAGTCTTCTGCCTTCACCAAGGTCTTACCCACTCTTGATCCAAGTCTTCAGCCTTAATCTTCACCAAGGGACTCCTTCCCTTGTTCTTCTTCACATCTCTTATCTAAGAGAGAGAACCTTCATCTTCATGGTTGAATTGAGAGATAGGGAGGTGGTGGAATTGAGAGCCCCACAAGATATACATGTAGGACAAGCTATCTTACAAATCTCCTACTCACTCTAATGGATGTAACAAGTGATTAATCTTAGAGAGAGAGAGGAGGTTGTAATATCACTCAACTATAAAATAGAGACCTTCATAGTGCTTGGCTAACCATGGAATGAAGCCCAATGGGTCCTATTTATAGTTGTGGGTGCCTAGAAGCCTTTGGGAACACTTGAGAACAAAAACTAGCCTTTTTTGGCTTGCAAAAAATATATTTTTGATTGTTGCAATGCCATAACGGCTAGAAATACTTTTATACACTTTTCCATACAGTGCAATCGGTCTAGTTTTTATAAAGGTAACTCAACCAATCCCACTAAATGACAAGATCAATTTAGGCCATCGGTCGAGTTTGTCTTGGGGTAACTCGACTGATTCACTTAAATCAGTTTTGGTCAATAGAGGGATCGGTTGAGTTCTCTAAAGTATAAACTCGACCGATAAAAAGTAATTTTCAAGATCCAATCAAGATCGATCGAGTTTGCAACTCGACCGATGAATAGCCTGATGTGAATATTTGAAAATGGCTTTGGAGTGCTTAATCAATCGATCTAAGTGTTCCTAATTTTTTTATAAGCTTTATTACAAGTCATATACTCATCATAAGTGATTTACAACATGATTCTAATGGATTTACATCATATTTCAAAAATGTGCATTTGTATTGACTTTGACTTGTCTTTTCTCCAAGTTGAGATGCACAAGTTAGGGCATTTGGAGTGTGTCTATGCATAATGTGAAATCACTCAAGTTGAGACATTAGACACAATTAATTGGAATGGTTTAGTCATTATGAAAACAAGGGTTTAGTCAAATTAGACCTTGAGTCAACATTCTCCCCCTTTTTGAATATGACAAACCATTCCATAAATGTATTGAAAGCATTTAAGTAAGGTCATACCTTTGGATAAACATAGGGGTTTCAATAGAATGGAGTTCATATGCTCCTCCTCAATTGATGCTAGTGGAGTTCTCATACTCCCCCTCAATTGATGCTATTTCTCCTGCATTGTTAGCCTTCATAAAATTTATGGAATACCATATCTTCTACTCGTATATGTTCTACACATATATGTCTTCTCCCCTTTACCTTCTCCCCTTTACATGAATATGCTTCTCCTCTTCATATAAGACATGCCTTTTTCCTCTTTTTTCCAAAAGAAGACATACCTATCTCCCCCTTTGTCATCTTAAAAAGTGAGGGTATGAAGAAATAAGAAACACCACTTGTTTAGAGAAAGTTATATAAGGAGAGTAGAAGATCACCGATAGGGGTTTGTCTAAGTATAGAAAGAAAATCAAGTTAAGCATGCACTTGAACAACTCAAAATGTAAGATAAAGTGCTGTAGAAAAACAATAAATCACAATTTTGACCCTCAAGATGACAGAATTCGCCCAAAAAGTGTCACGGCTCATGATAAATCACGAGTCTTGATCAAAAGGCCGTTTCTGCATAAAAAAACTAGTCATGCACCAAAACTTGAAACTGGAGAAAACTTTGTATGAAAACCAAAAATGCTCCAATTTCTACATACAATGTAGCTCTATGTACCCTGCATCACAATGTTATGCAAGCAACTCAAGATAGTAGATATGCAATTCAAGGAACAAGCTTGAGGATGTATGAGATAAGATATAAGCATAACATATAGTGAAATACCACTTGATGAACAAGGCTAGAACTACATGTATATGAACTACTTGTAGATGATATCACAAATTTGGACTACTAGTAGGATCTAGAGAATGGAAAGAGATACCAAGAGATACACAAGATAGAGCAAGCTATGAGTAGATGTAGAGATATATCTAAACAAAGAGATATGCAATTTTATAAGCATGAAAGGATATAACTCACTGACAAGTATGCATCATTACCAAAAGATGATTACCACTAATAACCTCAAGGTTGTATCCAAACAAGATATACAACTATATATATGTAGCAAGTTTGAGCATAGCAGATGCAATTTAAGACACAACCAAGAGATCCAAAGAGATCATCATCAAAACCTGCAAAACAACTCAAGGCAAGTAATTGCAAGATATAGACATACCAATTTAGAGCAATTTGAAAGATAGAGTTATAAGCAAGATAGGCAATAGAGGATATGGAAATATTCATATATAAAGGTACCAAGGGATTGCCAAAGAATAAGGCTATTTGGTTGATAAAATCTAGTTGAGAGGGAAATTCTCATCCAATAAGCCAAATGTGTATTTTGTGCACAGTGTTGTTGATCGAGTTCTGTGTATTGACAACTCGACCGATGACATCTGTGGGCAACACCCATTGGTGCCTATATTGAGTTTCAAACAAGACAAACTTGACCAATAGAGTTGCTGTCAAAAAGCACATATATTTCACAAAAACATATTTAAAGACATGCTAAATATAAAAACCATATCCAAACATGTGTAAGCAAGTTAGTAATGCACTATAAAACATTTGAAACAATTTTTGAGCAAGAGTGTGAAGAGAAACACAAAATACCACTTTTGACTCAAAAACCATATGTATAGTGCACAATATCTTAAAAAAAGTTAGGATTGGTTATAAGCAAGAAAAACATTACCTTTGTGCTTACCATTCATTTTTCCACTTGTTGTCACCCTCTATACATCTCACCTTTCTTCTTTCATGTGAATTGAGAAGTCAATTTGCAATTCAATAGCTCAAGTCAACCTATTTGCAAGTACCTACAAGAAGAAAGATGAAATGGTCCCCAATCATGTTTTTGGGTCCGGAGGGGTTAGTTTAGCAATCCAACTCCTATTGCTCTTGGGTGATTTCCTAAAAGGACAACAATTAGAATAATGACTAATTTCATTGCAATAGTTGCAAGTGCCCATAGCTTTGAAACTAAAGGATTCTCCATGGAACATTAGAGGTCCTTTACCTTTGTTGTTCCATTGACTACTATCATATCCTAAACCATGTTTACCAATTTGTTTAGTAGTATGGTGTAGGATGTCATTAAGATTCTTTTTACCAACAAAGAATCTTTGCAAAGAAGATCTCAAGCTGTCATTATCATGCATAAGAGAAGCAATAGTAGAAGACAAATGATTGATATTATCTCTAGCATACAAAAGATCATTTTCAAAGTAAAGATCTTTAGTTAAATAAGAATATCTATCAATATGAAGAGAAACAACATTATTCTCTCTATTAGTAGAACAAGAACAAGATTCAAGCACATTGCTTTTAGCAAGCAAGGAGGCATTTTCTATTTCAAGCAAATCAATCTAAGAAAGATAAATACCATTTTCAGATTCTAATCCTTGCAAAGCACAATCTTTGTCCTTGTTTTCAGATTTAAGAACATCAATATTATGCATGAGAGAATCAACAATTAAAATATGCTCTGCATTAGAACTAGGCATAAGATGTTGAGATTCTAGAAATCTACACTAGTACATGAATGGTCTGTAGCGTCGGTTTTTTAAAGCCTGCAACGTCACTTTTTAACCGATGCCTAGGTGGCCGTCGCTATAGATTTTGCTCTATAGCGTCGGATTATTTAACCAAATAAAACCGACCTTACAGAGTAAAGACCGACACAAAAGGTTGTAAAAATTCTGACCGAGGTGAGAAAAAAGGAGCCTGTAAGGTCGGTTATTTTATAAAAAGCGACCCTGTAAACGGTCTCGGTCGGAAATTTTCTCGACCGAAACCATTTACAGGGTCGGTTTTTATGAAATAACCGACCGTAAAGATTGAATAACATTTCAGTGTAACACTCGGTCGAGAAAATTGTCGACCGAAAAATATTTCGGTCTCGATCGAGAACTGTTTACAAGGTCGGTTTGTTTGAAATAACCGACCCTAAAGATTGGAAAAAATATTTCAGTGTAACAGTCGGTCGACAAGTTTGTCGACCGATAACATTTCGGTCGACAAACTTGTCGACCGGCTGTTACACTAAAAATATTAAATCAATCTTTAGGGTCGGTTATTTCACAAAAACCGACCTTATAGATAACATATAGAGTCGGGTTTTTACAAAATCCAACGCTAGAAGTTATATTTCGGTCGAAAATTTTCTCGACCGAAAGGTGTACACTGAATTCAATCTTTAGGGTCGATTATTTAAAAAACCGACGCTAAAAGTTATGATTTTTTTAAAAAAATTTCTGCAAAAATTGATATAGAACAGAAGAACAAGAAGATTCATATATTTTGGGAGAGGGGAGCATTGGTGCTCAACCGTCACCATTCAAAACCACACATTCATAACAAAAATGATAATCATATCATAATTTACAAAATGATAGATTGCAAGTCTGAGATGACATATACAAAAGTAAAAATATGAAAGAGTACGTACTCAAACCACATACATAATTTAATCCAATGCTATTTCGACTTCACTTATAAAACACTCTGACCACTCTTCTCGGAATTCATCCAAGTCCACATGTGTGTAAGGCTGAGTTGTAAAGATCTGTAACAGAAAAAGAAATTGCTAATATTTTATATAATGACTACAATCACTTGTAAATTTATGATGTTATTCTTTATTACCTGACTTATAGTCTGAATGTCATGTGATGCTTGTTTGACTATAGTTTGCATATATTTCATTACATAGTAGCCACAAGCCCAATCATTATTTTGCATAGGACACTACAAATAACAAATTATACTTAATGTTAGTAAACTACTATAAACAACAATTGAGATAAGAGTATAAGAGTTGACATATTACAATTGAAAATTAATACATAAATAGTAAGCAGTTGTCAAAGTAGCTACCTTGACATTTTTCAAAGTCAATGTCTTTAATTTTGTGGGTATTTGTCCTCCAGCTTCACAAAAAGCCTTTATACCCCTATCAATTAAACGATAGTTGGTAAAATAGAAATTCTAAATAGAAATATCATGTTGAAGCAATTGATTAAATTTATACTTACTCCATAGCTGGAAATTTCAGTTTGTGACTCCTTGTTGTTTTACCCATTGGGTCAAGATAATAAAGAGTCATCAATTTTGGGGCAATCACCACTAATTCCCAATGTATAGCTCTAAGTAAGAATAAAACAAACATTAAAATAAATAGTTTATTCATTATTAAAATTATATTGAATAATAATACTTACTGGACATTAAAAGGAATTAGGATAATTTCCTTCCCGTCACTAGCAAAATATTTGAATGCATCAGAGAAGTAATCATTCACATCCGCAATATTTGTCTCCACCTGACTAGTGACCGAAGGAACTAGTGCAATATTCTTTATATCAAAGTTGGTGACCTCAGTATATAAATGGCTGTTAAACATTTGTAATTATTTTCAAATGTAGAAATAAGCTAAAAATGTGTATTGGAATTTTCTATATATATTGATAGATCCTTACCTTATCCATACTTCTATTATCGAAGTGTTCAGCCAATCATATCGAAACAACTCTATAATATCATCAAGAAAAATAAAATTCTCAAAATCCCTCCCAACTGCATCTTCTGTTAACTTGACCAACATATGTGATCCCGATCTTTGGTTGGCTAAGTATCGACACAAACATTTTGATTTGCTTCCCAATTCGTCGAATGTAGTTTCGGGAATGAAAGATGGCTTGGGCATAGGAGGACGACTAGAAGAAGTTTTACTTTTTGGTTTACAAACCTCTTAATTAAATTACATACTTATATTACATGAGTTCATATATGCAGTCAAATATGAAAAATATGGTAGAAATAAGGTATACCTTGTCATTGATAACCAAGTGTCTAGGCCAACCCACCATAGCACCCTCATCTTCTTCAACTGTACTATATTCAGGATTAGGTATGGGTAGTGGTTTGTCCCCCATTCCGTCATACACAAGATGGATGGACACACGACAAATGTCATCAGTAATTTGTTGGCAATGCAATGTACCACCAAGGTTGTACACCTTGCCCGCTGCCACAACATTATATTCTGGAACCTCCATTGCAAGTTTACAGTTCATACCAACCTAGATTGAAATAATATAAGTTATATAAGAAACAATAGAATAGATACATGTTACAAATATATATATTATCATATATTTATCATACTAATAACACAACATATAGAACAAAAACTTACTGCAGATTGTTGTGGTGGGTCATCGGGAGTGCTCCCATGACCTTCTACAACTGGAGCATGGGCTTGTACCTCATCACTTGAGAGACGCACATTATGAATAGGTTGAGTAGGATGATATGAAGACATTATTTCATTTACTTTTTTGTGCTAATAATGTTTCAACATCCTCTTGTGTAAGACCTCCTGCACGACCTCTTTTAGTTTGCGAAGGGACAAAATAAGACTTGAATCCTATGCCAGCTCCTAATCCCCTAACACGGCCAGGATGCTCCTTCGTACCATGAGCAACTACTAGTTCATCCATGTAGCCAGTTGGGATGAACTTTCCTTCCTTCCTTTGCTCGTGGAGATCAATCTATTCATAGTTAATAAAAATATTAAATCACAATATCAATTAAATATAAATAAATCTAAGATTGTGGGAGTTACTCTTTACTTAGTTGGGATAAACCTACCATCTTTTGTGCCACCTCCTTAGTTGCAGGGTTGACAATTTCACCGGCTCGATTCTTTCTAGCATCAATCCATGTCATGTGTCGGGATGGTCGCTCAACTTGAGTTGTACTAGATTCTTCTGCAGAAGATGATTGCTTCTCTTGTAGTTGGCGGCAGAAGGCATAACCACCATGCCCCAAGCGATGGTCATGCACATTTTTAGCCCATCTTTCCTTTTGAGCCTGGTGAATAGCCTGCTCATTTAAAACAAGGTATTGCAATTTAGACTTGACAAACATGTATAAAAAGATTCACCTCCTTAATTGTATAAAATTAAATATTCATACAATACATCACAATCTTTATTACCTGAAACTCTTCCGATCTCCTAGCTGCAACAAATCTTTCCCACACCTCAGGATCTATAAAAATATATACATATGTAGCTTTGTTCTTTTGTTTAGGATTATTTATAAATTCCCTTACAAGATATGTCTTAAAACCCCTCCATCGTACACCACAACGTTGTAGCACTCTTTTCTTGTGATCTTTTTTATTTAGATGAAAAACACCCTTTACATACAAAAGAAGCAATTCATAATGTTGTTTTGAAAAGGAATTAATTCCAAGCAAACTAAATTAGAATCAATAGATAAAAAACATATTAAAATGATATCACTTCCACTCACAGATATATCTTTCCATATGAGGTCTTTTTTGGCATTAGGAACATCATGCCAATTTTCTATATCTATTGGCACCTTAGTGCGCGCGGTCGCCCCTACGTAATGCTTGAAAGCACTAGCATGTTCCCCAATAGGTGCTCCTGTCATATCAAACTGGACTGGAAATTTATCCCCTTTAGCCCTGAGCTCCTGCAGCCTACGCATCAATGTAGGATCTCTACTGTTCTTAGCATCACCACTACCATCCTCATGGTGCTCATGCTCAGAATGTTCATCTTCATGGTGCTCATGCTCAAAATGTTCATCTTCACTCTCCATTTTAGAACCTGCAAGTATACATGATAAAAAAAATAAGTGATAATAAAAGCACAAGTGATAAGGTATACACGATAATAAAATAAATAATTCAAAGAATACATGCCTTTAGTATTGGTTGAGTTGTTAGCCAAGGAAAATTCCTTCAGCATGGTCTTGACGTTTATAATATTCATCGGTGTTATCTTCAACATTTACACTTAGCAAACCAACTAAGAATGGACTGGAATCATCATACTTTTCGTAGTATTCTTCTTCATTTATAGGATCTACAGTAAACTATCTTTTTCCATTAAGAACGACAGACCAATTTTTATTTGCCGGGTCATCAATATAGAATACTTGTTTTGCTTGGTTTGCCATGATGAATGGCTCATCTTTGAAACCAATCTTTTCAAAATTCACCAATTTGAAACCCAACTCATCCACTAAAAATCCTTTGTTGTTGTCAACCCAATTACACCTAAATATATGAACTCGAAAATTTGTATAGTCCATTTCCCATATGTCCTCAATGACGCCGTAATATGACATCTTAGCTTCGCGTGGTCTTTTATCTTTGGCACTAGCAAAATACAATGAACAAGCTTTAACAGTGACCCCACTATTTTGAACTACACTACTTTCATCTTGATGTTTTGTGTAGTATGAAAATATGTTAACGTCATAACCTTCACATGACATGACATCCATTTTTGTCTTAAAGGCGAGCCATTTTATGTTCTCAGCATCATTATTTGGTGATTCAGATAGTTGATTAAATACTTTCTCTTCAAACCACCTAATAAATGTTCGATTATGCTCTCTTGCAAGCCACATTGAACTGGATCGCGGATGATTTCTCTTGATAAGATCATTGTGTTCTGTGATGTAGCTACTAACTTCATCGATGTTGTGTAAAATATACAAATGCGCTTGTTCCCACAACTCACGACTGATTCCTTTCACTCGTCCTCCCAGAGTTCCTTTGCCACAATAAGATCCAGTGTGATGGGAATTTTTTTGATCGCTACAAGTTTCATTGCAATTCAAAAAATCATTACAAAAGTCCATCACCTCCCTAGCTACGTAACCCTCAACAATACTCCCTTCAGGACGATAACGATTCCAAACATCACCTTTAAAAACACTAATGTAGCGTTCAAATGGATACATCCAGTGTAAGAAAATTGGACCCAACATCTTCACCTCCCTTGTAATATGTACTACAAGATGAACCATGATATCAAAAAATGAAGGAGGAAAGTACATTTCAAGTTGACACATGGTAACAATTACATCTTTCTGTAATTTATCGAGAGTATCAGGATGTATCACTTTGTTGCATATTTCATTGAAGAAGAAACATAGTCTTGTGATTGCAAACCTTACATGCTTTGGCAATATAGATCGAATAGCCACAGGTAAAATTTGTTGCATTAAGGTGTGACAATCGTGAGATTTGAGACCTATCAGTTTCAGATCCTTCATTGATACCAATCTATGAATATTAGAAGAGTATCCTTGTGGAACCTTAATATTATACAAGCACTCACAGAAAGTCTTTTTCTCTTTCTTTGACAAAGTGTAACAAGCCGGTGGCAAATATGTGCGGCGACCCCTGATCTCCACTGATAATTCTTTTCTAATACCCATTAATTCTAAATCTTTTCTAGATTTGATGCCATCTTTAGTCTTTCCTGGTATGTTCAATAGCGTACCGATGATGCTATCACAAATATTTTTTTCAACATGCATGATGTCAATGCAGTGTCTAATTGCCAAAGATCTCAAATAAGGAAGATCCCAGAATATTGACCTCTTCTTGTATAGAGATTTGTCACATGCGAGTGTATGACTACTTGAACTCTTTCCAAATTCATTAACAATATGTTTCACCCTATCATATACAACATGTCCTGGTATAGGTTTAGGAGCAATTCGTTCCTCAGTTGACCCATTAAAGGTTTTGCGTTGCCTTCGATAAGGATGCACTGGTGGGAGAAATCTCCGATGACCAAGATATACAATTTTACCACCATGTTTCAGTCTGATTGAATCAATATTTTCCTCACAAACAAGACATGCTTTGTATCCTTTTATGCTATATCCAGACAAATTTCCATAAGCTGGAAAGTCATTAATCGTGCAAAATAACATAGCACACAAACTGAAGATCTCTTTACGTGAAGCATCATATGTCATAATACCTTCTTCGCATAGTTTCATTAGGTCATCAATTAGAGGTTGAAGGTAAACATCAATATCATTTCCAGGTTGCTTGGGCCCTGATATCAATGTTGACAACATCACATACTTATTTTTCATACACAACCAAGGAGGAAGATTGTATATAACAATCATAACAGGCCACGTGCTATGTTGGCTGCTTAATGTACCATAGGGATTCATTCCATCTG
Organism: Alisma plantago-aquatica; assembly: GCA_963693085.1. Taxonomy (NCBI): domain Eukaryota; kingdom Viridiplantae; phylum Streptophyta; class Magnoliopsida; order Alismatales; family Alismataceae; genus Alisma; species Alisma plantago-aquatica. The sequence goes on along the minus strand of OY856412.1, from coordinate 1,364,051,800 downwards.
TACAGAGTCCAAGTCTTAGGTTTCTTGGTTCTTTACCAAATTGAGGGTATAATAAATCAATTTTCTTCCATTGTGGTGAATCAGATGCATGTCGTAGGATGCCATCATCATTGACCTTTAACTCCCCATGCCAAGACAAATTTTGCGGATCTTCTGTATTAGCAAATAAGCGTTGAAATCGTGGTATTATTGGTAGATACCACATCACCTTGGCAGGAGAGCCATTTTTAGCCTTAGCTGAATTTGTAGTATTATACCTTGACGCACCACATTTTGGACAATTTATCAAATTACTATAGTCCTTCTGAAATAACACACAATCATTTGGACATGCATGAATCTTCTTAGCCTCCATTCCCATTGGGCACATTATTTTTTTTACTTGATATGTTGAAATTGGAAGCTCGTTGCCTTCAGGAAGAATTTCCTTTAACAAAGACAACAGTGAAGTGAAACTCTTATCGCTCCACCAGTTTTGAGCTTTAAGAGTGTATAATCGCATCACACCACTCAACCTCGTGAACTTAGTACAACCCTTATATAATGGTTTTTCAGCATCATGGACAATGTTTGCAAATAAAGAAGGTGGATCAATGACATTGTCTCGACAACTACGTAGCATCTCATCAACCATATCATCCTGAATCTGGTTATCTTGAATCGGTTCATCATTAACATTATCATCATTATCTATATCTTCTATGCCACAACTATTAGTATCGACATTTTCTGATCCATAATTCAATTTCTCTCCATGCCAATACCATTCATTATAACCTTGTATGATCCCATTGCATATGACATGATTCTTAATTTCCTCACCAGTATCAAATTTCAAATTGTTACAACAATTTCTACATGGACAATATAGCCTATCTGTAGGTAGTTTCCTATGTTCCTCAGCAAATCTGATAAATTCATCAAGACCTTTGGCAAACTGTGGACTGCAACCATTTTTGATAGACATCCAACTTCGATCCATTTTCTATATCACATTAAAATTTATTATAAAACTAACATTTTAATATTGATACTATAATAATCTGTAAGTTTTTATTGATAGAAAGTTAATTTTATATACTAAAGTGTACCACCTATCCCATTTTGTATATTTAATCTCACTAGTAACTGTATAATGTATGTTTAGTTTTGAAGAAAATTTCAGCAGCATTTCCCCTAAGTTCTCCAAGTACACCGATGTAAATGGCAAATAACCACTCACATATGTACCCAGAGAACAAATGGAGAAATCCTACTGAAATAATCTACAAAACTAAACATACATTATACAGGTACATCCTAAGTGAGATTAAAATATCGAAAAACAGTCCCAAACCGGGGACTATCCAAAGTTTACTCAATGAGTAAATTTTGAACGAGTTTCTAAGTTAATATATAAATGCATTATTTTCATATTTATATATTAAGTTAAACATCATGCATCAACCCTAAAGTGTCAATCTAGGAGTACACATGTCTAATCTAGTATTAATTTCTAAAATTTATATAATGATTACATATGAAAAAGACATGCAAGTTTTTATTATTGGGTTATCAAATCATATAAAATGGAAAATACTTGTACAAATTAGCAAAGTAAGGCCGTTTCCAACAGTCCAAAAATTGAAATCATTATAATATTCAGAACTATTTGTGAACATTACAGCAAATATGATTAAAACATTATAGCTCCCACATAAATAAGTTCCAGGTCCATCTCGGTCGACAATTAGTCGACCGAGAGCCCACCTGCGCGCAGCGTCCAGGTCCACTCTCGGTCGACGAATTGTCGACCGAGAGTGGACCTGGACGCTGCGCGCAGGTGTGCTCTCGGTCGACTAATTGTCGACTGAGATGGACCTGGAAGCAGCAATGGCGGCGGCGGGCGGGAATGAAGGTAAGGGAACAAAGGAACGAAGGAAGCGGCGAACTTACTTGGAAATGGCAGCCACCTTTGTGGAGGAAGAGACGACCTTCACAGAGAGGCGGCGACCTTCGTGGAAGAGTGGAAGGCGGCGACGACGAGCTTCATGGCAACGACGAGCTTCACGACAACGACGAGCTTCGTGGAGGAAGAGTGGAAGACGGCGACGACGAGCTTCACGATCCTCTTGGCGGCGACGATGAGCTTCACGATCCTCTTGGCGGCGCGGAGAGGCGGCAACGACTTCACGGAGAGAAGGGTTCGCGACAACGGCGGAATGACACAAAGAAAATAGTTTCGCGGCGCCGCGGGAGAGAGAATAGAACAGAGAAAAAGGTTTCGCGGGAGGAAGAAAGACTAAATTTCGGCTTTTTGCACGGAGGGAAAAACTGTAGCGTCGGTTAACAACCAAAAACCGACGCTATAGATAAACGGTGCTCGTGTCGTGTTGTTTAATAACAATCAAATGCAAACTCGGTCGACGAATTTGTCGACCGAAAAGACCTCTAGGGTCGGGTATTAGGTAAAACTGACGCTACAAGTGTTAATACGAAGAAATCTGGCTCTATTCGGTCGACGATTTGTCGACCGAGAAGGAGCAAGATTTCCTTCGTATAAGCACCTCTAGGGTCAGTTTTTTCTTATAACCAACCCTAGAGGTGCTTAAAACTATAGGGATTGTCGGTCGACAATATTGTCGATCGAGACTCCCTATAGGGTCAATTATCAGAGAAAACGACCCTAGAGGTGCTTCTAAGAAAGAAATCTGGTTCCATTCGGTCAACAAATTCGTCAACCGAATGTTTGTCAGTCGACAAATTTGTCGACCGAAGATGCGTGAAATAAACTGGATCGAAAATTCATGTCGGTCGACAATAATTGTCGACCGGGGAACATTTTAGAGTCAGTTATAAAGGAAAAACCGACCCTATAGGTGCTTATACACGTGAAATCTGACTCTATCTCGGTCGACAAATTCGTCGACCGAGTGAGCTCTAAAGTGCTTAAACAACCTTAATAATGATGTTATGTGAAACTTTAATATATGGTAATGTCGTATGAAATCCTAATATGGTATAATGTTATGTGAAACCATAATATGGAATGATGTTATGTGAAACCCTAATATGGAAATGTTATGTGAAACCCTAATATAGGGTGGTGTTGTGTAAAAACCCTAATATGGGATAATGTTATGTGAAATTTCAATATGGGATGATGATATGTGAAACCCTAATTGATAAAGATGGGAAACTCTAACCCTAATGAGGGAATAGAGATGTTATTTTTGTATTGCATGATGTTGATATGAAATTGATATGGTTGATATGAAATTGAGATGCTTGTGTAACAAATATCCTGAATACCTTGGTCAGATGACCTGAAGGTAATAGTTACCTGATAAGTGATAACCATGTTTAGTGATGAACTAAGAGTTTGAATACCTAGAATCAACAAATGTGATGATGGTGGTATTGAGGGATGTGAATTCCCAACAATGAGACAAAAGATTGAGATCCCAATGCTTTATAACGTTTTCAAAAGTACTAAACTCTATCCAAAATTTCTGTCGGTCGACTATTTGTCGACCGAAAAGAGCTCTAGGATCGGTTATAAGGAAAAAACCGACCCTAAAGTCCTCCTCGGTCGACAATATTGTCGACCAAATGTGTCTCGGTCGATAATATTTTCGACCGAGATTAACCCTGTTTCAATGTTTTAAATTAAGTACCAAGTGTGTGTGTGTATGAGATTAACCAAGTGATGCTTTTTCAAATTTAGCCATAATTTATTTTTCAATCATTTGAAATAACAATATTCTTATATAACATGTATATGTCCAAATGAAGCCATGGAAAACACTTTTATTCATAACAATTTAATGCCCATACACTTTATAAGATGAAACATGACATACTTGCTTTATAAAAAGATATACATTACATCATTACAAAGATATCTCATAATCTCACTGAAAAGACCAAAGGATTACATCAATGTCTGGGTCTTTTCCAAGAAAGGGCTCAGCTCCATAATATTTGACCAGTGTCTGCCACTCCAAGGCACCTGTCATGGTTAAGGCATAAGCCTCCAAAAAGGTGGGAACATGATCAAAGCGAAAGTGGGCAGCAATGTCTTGAAGTTGAATTGGGGAAAACTGAGTATGTGTGAGATCAAGAGATGGGGGAGGTGGAATTTGATAGTAGTTGTAGGAAGGATTGTATGGATTTATCATGCCAGGATTAAGGGAATAGGGATATTCATCAGGTTGGTTAGGAGAGAGAGTTTGCATCCTTTGGTTTAAATAAGTCATGGCATGGTGATTATAATCCAATTGCCTACTTAGGTGATATTGGGAGCCAGCAACGTATGTCAAGGTATTTGTAATAGGATCATGGGGTAGGTTGGTAGGAGGAGGTGGTGGAGGTATGTCTTGGGTGGATGTCTCCCCTTCAGTCCTATCCCTTTTGTGGCCAAAGTCAATTCCCATCTTTTCCACCGTATTTTTACTTATTTTTTGGGGTTTTCTATCCCATGGTGCTCATGCTCAAAATGTTCATCTTCACTCTCCATTTTAGAACCTGCAAGTATACATGATAAAAAAAATAAGTGATAATAAAAGCACAAGTGATAAGGTATACACGATAATAAAATAAATAATTCAAAGAATACATGCCTTTAGTATTGGTTGAGTTGTTAGCCAAGGAAAATTCCTTCAGCATGGTCTTGACGTTTATAATATTCATCGGTGTTATCTTCAACATTTACACTTAGCAAACCAACTAAGAATGGACTGGAATCATCATACTTTTCGTAGTATTCTTCTTCATTTATAGGATCTACAGTAAACTATCTTTTTCCATTAAGAACGACAGACCAATTTTTATTTGCCGGGTCATCAATATAGAATACTTGTTTTGCTTGGTTTGCCATGATGAATGGCTCATCTTTGAAACCAATCTTTTCAAAATTCACCAATTTGAAACCCAACTCATCCACTAAAAATCCTTTGTTGTTGTCAACCCAATTACACCTAAATATATGAACTCGAAAATTTGTATAGTCCATTTCCCATATGTCCTCAATGACGCCGTAATATGACATCTTAGCTTCGCGTGGTCTTTTATCTTTGGCACTAGCAAAATACAATGAACAAGCTTTAACAGTGACCCCACTATTTTGAACTACACTACTTTCATCTTGATGTTTTGTGTAGTATGAAAATATGTTAACGTCATAACCTTCACATGACATGACATCCATTTTTGTCTTAAAGGCGAGCCATTTTATGTTCTCAGCATCATTATTTGGTGATTCAGATAGTTGATTAAATACTTTCTCTTCAAACCACCTAATAAATGTTCGATTATGCTCTCTTGCAAGCCACATTGAACTGGATCGCGGATGATTTCTCTTGATAAGATCATTGTGTTCTGTGATGTAGCTACTAACTTCATCGATGTTGTGTAAAATATACAAATGCGCTTGTTCCCACAACTCACGACTGATTCCTTTCACTCGTCCTCCCAGAGTTCCTTTGCCACAATAAGATCCAGTGTGATGGGAATTTTTTTGATCGCTACAAGTTTCATTGCAATTCAAAAAATCATTACAAAAGTCCATCACCTCCCTAGCTACGTAACCCTCAACAATACTCCCTTCAGGACGATAACGATTCCAAACATCACCTTTAAAAACACTAATGTAGCGTTCAAATGGATACATCCAGTGTAAGAAAATTGGACCCAACATCTTCACCTCCCTTGTAATATGTACTACAAGATGAACCATGATATCAAAAAATGAAGGAGGAAAGTACATTTCAAGTTGACACATGGTAACAATTACATCTTTCTGTAATTTATCGAGAGTATCAGGATGTATCACTTTGTTGCATATTTCATTGAAGAAGAAACATAGTCTTGTGATTGCAAACCTTACATGCTTTGGCAATATAGATCGAATAGCCACAGGTAAAATTTGTTGCATTAAGGTGTGACAATCGTGAGATTTGAGACCTATCAGTTTCAGATCCTTCATTGATACCAATCTATGAATATTAGAAGAGTATCCTTGTGGAACCTTAATATTATACAAGCACTCACAGAAAGTCTTTTTCTCTTTCTTTGACAAAGTGTAACAAGCCGGTGGCAAATATGTGCGGCGACCCCTGATCTCCACTGATAATTCTTTTCTAATACCCATTAATTCTAAATCTTTTCTAGATTTGATGCCATCTTTAGTCTTTCCTGGTATGTTCAATAGCGTACCGATGATGCTATCACAAATATTTTTTTCAACATGCATGATGTCAATGCAGTGTCTAATTGCCAAAGATCTCAAATAAGGAAGATCCCAGAATATTGACCTCTTCTTGTATAGAGATTTGTCACATGCGAGTGTATGACTACTTGAACTCTTTCCAAATTCATTAACAATATGTTTCACCCTATCATATACAACATGTCCTGGTATAGGTTTAGGAGCAATTCGTTCCTCAGTTGACCCATTAAAGGTTTTGCGTTGCCTTCGATAAGGATGCACTGGTGGGAGAAATCTCCGATGACCAAGATATACAATTTTACCACCATGTTTCAGTCTGATTGAATCAATATTTTCCTCACAAACAAGACATGCTTTGTATCCTTTTATGCTATATCCAGACAAATTTCCATAAGCTGGAAAGTCATTAATCGTGCAAAATAACATAGCACACAAACTGAAGATCTCTTTACGTGAAGCATCATATGTCATAATACCTTCTTCGCATAGTTTCATTAGGTCATCAATTAGAGGTTGAAGGTAAACATCAATATCATTTCCAGGTTGCTTGGGCCCTGATATCAATGTTGACAACATCACATACTTATTTTTCATACACAACCAAGGAGGAAGATTGTATATAACAATCATAACAGGCCACGTGCTATGTTGGCTGCTTAATGTACCATAGGGATTCATTCCATCTGTACAGAGTCCAAGTCTTAGGTTTCTTGGTTCTTTACCAAATTGAGGGTATAATAAATCAATTTTCTTCCATTGTGGTGAATCAGATGCATGTCGTAGGATGCCATCATCATTGACCTTTAACTCCCCATGCCAAGACAAATTTTGCGGATCTTCTGTATTAGCAAATAAGCGTTGAAATCGTGGTATTATTGGTAGATACCACATCACCTTGGCAGGAGAGCCATTTTTAGCCTTAGCTGAATTTGTAGTATTATACCTTGACGCACCACATTTTGGACAATTTATCAAATTACTATAGTCCTTCTGAAATAACACACAATCATTTGGACATGCATGAATCTTCTTAGCCTCCATTCCCATTGGGCACATTATTTTTTTTACTTGATATGTTGAAATTGGAAGCTCGTTGCCTTCAGGAAGAATTTCCTTTAACAAAGACAACAGTGAAGTGAAACTCTTATCGCTCCACCAGTTTTGAGCTTTAAGAGTGTATAATCGCATCACACCACTCAACCTCGTGAACTTAGTACAACCCTTATATAATGGTTTTTCAGCATCATGGACAATGTTTGCAAATAAAGAAGGTGGATCAATGACATTGTCTCGACAACTACGTAGCATCTCATCAACCATATCATCCTGAATCTGGTTATCTTGAATCGGTTCATCATTAACATTATCATCATTATCTATATCTTCTATGCCACAACTATTAGTATCGACATTTTCTGATCCATAATTCAATTTCTCTCCATGCCAATACCATTCATTATAACCTTGTATGATCCCATTGCATATGACATGATTCTTAATTTCCTCACCAGTATCAAATTTCAAATTGTTACAACAATTTCTACATGGACAATATAGCCTATCTGTAGGTAGTTTCCTATGTTCCTCAGCAAATCTGATAAATTCATCAAGACCTTTGGCAAACTGTGGACTGCAACCATTTTTGATAGACATCCAACTTCGATCCATTTTCTATATCACATTAAAATTTATTATAAAACTAACATTTTAATATTGATACTATAATAATCTGTAAGTTTTTATTGATAGAAAGTTAATTTTATATACTAAAGTGTACCACCTATCCCATTTTGTATATTTAATCTCACTAGTAACTGTATAATGTATGTTTAGTTTTGAAGAAAATTTCAGCAGCATTTCCCCTAAGTTCTCCAAGTACACCGATGTAAATGGCAAATAACCACTCACATATGTACCCAGAGAACAAATGGAGAAATCCTACTGAAATAATCTACAAAACTAAACATACATTATACAGGTACATCCTAAGTGAGATTAAAATATCGAAAAACAGTCCCAAACCGGGGACTATCCAAAGTTTACTCAATGAGTAAATTTTGAACGAGTTTCTAAGTTAATATATAAATGCATTATTTTCATATTTATATATTAAGTTAAACATCATGCATCAACCCTAAAGTGTCAATCTAGGAGTACACATGTCTAATCTAGTATTAATTTCTAAAATTTATATAATGATTACATATGAAAAAGACATGCAAGTTTTTATTATTGGGTTATCAAATCATATAAAATGGAAAATACTTGTACAAATTAGCAAAGTAAGGCCGTTTCCAACAGTCCAAAAATTGAAATCATTATAATATTCAGAACTATTTGTGAACATTACAGCAAATATGATTAAAACATTATAGCTCCCACATAAATAAGTTCCAGGTCCATCTCGGTCGACAATTAGTCGACCGAGAGCCCACCTGCGCGCAGCGTCCAGGTCCACTCTCGGTCGACGAATTGTCGACCGAGAGTGGACCTGGACGCTGCGCGCAGGTGTGCTCTCGGTCGACTAATTGTCGACTGAGATGGACCTGGAAGCAGCAATGGCGGCGGCGGGCGGGAATGAAGGTAAGGGAACAAAGGAACGAAGGAAGCGGCGAACTTACTTGGAAATGGCAGCCACCTTTGTGGAGGAAGAGACGACCTTCACAGAGAGGCGGCGACCTTCGTGGAAGAGTGGAAGGCGGCGACGACGAGCTTCATGGCAACGACGAGCTTCACGACAACGACGAGCTTCGTGGAGGAAGAGTGGAAGACGGCGACGACGAGCTTCACGATCCTCTTGGCGGCGACGATGAGCTTCACGATCCTCTTGGCGGCGCGGAGAGGCGGCAACGACTTCACGGAGAGAAGGGTTCGCGACAACGGCGGAATGACACAAAGAAAATAGTTTCGCGGCGCCGCGGGAGAGAGAATAGAACAGAGAAAAAGGTTTCGCGGGAGGAAGAAAGACTAAATTTCGGCTTTTTGCACGGAGGGAAAAACTGTAGCGTCGGTTAACAACCAAAAACCGACGCTATAGATAAACGGTGCTCGTGTCGTGTTGTTTAATAACAATCAAATGCAAACTCGGTCGACGAATTTGTCGACCGAAAAGACCTCTAGGGTCGGGTATTAGGTAAAACTGACGCTACAAGTGTTAATACGAAGAAATCTGGCTCTATTCGGTCGACGATTTGTCGACCGAGAAGGAGCAAGATTTCCTTCGTATAAGCACCTCTAGGGTCAGTTTTTTCTTATAACCAACCCTAGAGGTGCTTAAAACTATAGGGATTGTCGGTCGACAATATTGTCGATCGAGACTCCCTATAGGGTCAATTATCAGAGAAAACGACCCTAGAGGTGCTTCTAAGAAAGAAATCTGGTTCCATTCGGTCAACAAATTCGTCAACCGAATGTTTGTCAGTCGACAAATTTGTCGACCGAAGATGCGTGAAATAAACTGGATCGAAAATTCATGTCGGTCGACAATAATTGTCGACCGGGGAACATTTTAGAGTCAGTTATAAAGGAAAAACCGACCCTATAGGTGCTTATACACGTGAAATCTGACTCTATCTCGGTCGACAAATTCGTCGACCGAGTGAGCTCTAAAGTGCTTAAACAACCTTAATAATGATGTTATGTGAAACTTTAATATATGGTAATGTCGTATGAAATCCTAATATGGTATAATGTTATGTGAAACCATAATATGGAATGATGTTATGTGAAACCCTAATATGGAAATGTTATGTGAAACCCTAATATAGGGTGGTGTTGTGTAAAAACCCTAATATGGGATAATGTTATGTGAAATTTCAATATGGGATGATGATATGTGAAACCCTAATTGATAAAGATGGGAAACTCTAACCCTAATGAGGGAATAGAGATGTTATTTTTGTATTGCATGATGTTGATATGAAATTGATATGGTTGATATGAAATTGAGATGCTTGTGTAACAAATATCCTGAATACCTTGGTCAGATGACCTGAAGGTAATAGTTACCTGATAAGTGATAACCATGTTTAGTGATGAACTAAGAGTTTGAATACCTAGAATCAACAAATGTGATGATGGTGGTATTGAGGGATGTGAATTCCCAACAATGAGACAAAAGATTGAGATCCCAATGCTTTATAACGTTTTCAAAAGTACTAAACTCTATCCAAAATTTCTGTCGGTCGACTATTTGTCGACCGAAAAGAGCTCTAGGATCGGTTATAAGGAAAAAACCGACCCTAAAGTCCTCCTCGGTCGACAATATTGTCGACCAAATGTGTCTCGGTCGATAATATTTTCGACCGAGATTAACCCTGTTTCAATGTTTTAAATTAAGTACCAAGTGTGTGTGTGTATGAGATTAACCAAGTGATGCTTTTTCAAATTTAGCCATAATTTATTTTTCAATCATTTGAAATAACAATATTCTTATATAACATGTATATGTCCAAATGAAGCCATGGAAAACACTTTTATTCATAACAATTTAATGCCCATACACTTTATAAGATGAAACATGACATACTTGCTTTATAAAAAGATATACATTACATCATTACAAAGATATCTCATAATCTCACTGAAAAGACCAAAGGATTACATCAATGTCTGGGTCTTTTCCAAGAAAGGGCTCAGCTCCATAATATTTGACCAGTGTCTGCCACTCCAAGGCACCTGTCATGGTTAAGGCATAAGCCTCCAAAAAGGTGGGAACATGATCAAAGCGAAAGTGGGCAGCAATGTCTTGAAGTTGAATTGGGGAAAACTGAGTATGTGTGAGATCAAGAGATGGGGGAGGTGGAATTTGATAGTAGTTGTAGGAAGGATTGTATGGATTTATCATGCCAGGATTAAGGGAATAGGGATATTCATCAGGTTGGTTAGGAGAGAGAGTTTGCATCCTTTGGTTTAAATAAGTCATGGCATGGTGATTATAATCCAATTGCCTACTTAGGTGATATTGGGAGCCAGCAACGTATGTCAAGGTATTTGTAATAGGATCATGGGGTAGGTTGGTAGGAGGAGGTGGTGGAGGTATGTCTTGGGTGGATGTCTCCCCTTCAGTCCTATCCCTTTTGTGGCCAAAGTCAATTCCCATCTTTTCCACCGTATTTTTACTTATTTTTTGGGGTTTTCTATCCCATGTGTAACCTAAGTCGTCCTCAATATTCTTCTTAAGAAAATGTTGAATGATTTGGCATACAAAGTCAGCATAAGGTGGATTGCCAGAAAACTCAAGCATATTCTTAAGGATGATACGAATAAAGTTTATGGGAATACTTTTGAGAATGGCATAGATAAGGTACATACGAAAGGTGGGTACTTCAGATTTGTTTGCTCTAGGATGGATATTTGTGGCAACAATGAGATTTATGATCCTAGCTTCAGGTTTTAAATTTATGGCATAATAGGTACCCCTATCTTCATGACAAGTCGTATTTGATTGAAAGATGGCTCTTTTGACATCACTAAGGCTAATTGTAGTGTCATCTTGGGAGAGTTTGTTGAGTGGAGTTCCTCTAGTGAGATCAATAAAATTTTTATATTCTTCTATATCTATGTCAAGCATATCAAGAATACCCTCCTCAGTAAAATGGAATCCATACCCACCAACCATAGAGGAGAAGGAATCATGTTCATGATGTTTGGCTAAATTGGCATAGAATTCATTAACTACTTTGGAGGAGTAGGAATGGAAGGAGGGATTTAGAAAATCAGTCGAATGTTGCACCTCGAAAAGTTCCTCCAAATCGATAATGCTGTGGAAGTCCATGATGTCGACTGGCCGTCGTGGAAGAGGAGTTTTTGAAGATAGCCTGAGGTAGTGGTCTCCTATAGCTGCGTCGATGAAAGGGACGTCGTTGATGAACGACAGCGTTGAAGAGACCGTCCTTCCTTTCCTACCTGCAACTTGCTTCTTTCCACGCGTAGATGATGAAGCCATTTCGTTGCTTTGAAATGGAGAAATAGCAAGCAAGAATTGGATGTAGAGAAGCTGAAGATTTTCACAAGAATACACTACAGAGGAGCTAGATAAGTGAGAATGTGAAGGTGTGAAGAAATGGATCATTTTGGGTGCTATTTATAGCAAAACAGAGTCAATTTCGGTCGACAATTTGTCGACCGACGACCGCAACGGTCGTATTCTAGACCCTTCTCCTGGTCGGCCAACGGTCGTATTTATAGCCGTTACGACGGTTGAATTTATAGCCGTTACGACGGTTTATTTTTTTAGCCGTTACGACGGTTGATTTTCTAGCCATTACGACGGTTGATATTCTAGTCGTTGTACTCGGTCGACAAATTCGTCGACTGAGGTGTTTCGGTCGACAATTCATCGACTGAGAAAGAGCCAGCTTTCCTTCGCTTAAGTACCTCTAGGGTTAGTTTTAAGGAAAAAACCGACCCTAGAGGTACTTATTCATGTGTGAAATACTAAACTGGATCCTAAGTTTATCTCGGTCGACAATATTGTCGACCGAGAAAAGATCTAAGGTCGATTATAGGTGCAAATCTGATGCTAGATGTGCTTATACATGCGTGAACTATCTGGATCCAGAATAGATATCAGTCGACAAATTTGTCGACCGAGAAATAGCCAGATTTCCTTCACATAAGTACCTTTAGGGTCAGTTTTAAGGAAAAAACCGACCCTAAAGGTACTTATTCATGTGTGAAATACTAAGCTGGATCCTAAATTTTCTCGGTCGACAATGTTGTCGACTGAATGGACTTCTAAGGTCGGTTATAAAGAAATTACCGACCCTAAAAGTTGCTTATACACTTGAAATCTGACTATTTATCGGTCGACGAATTTGTCGACCGAGGTGATCAGTCGAAGTATTGGTCGACCGAGGAAGTCTCTAAGGTCGGTTATAAGTGCAAATCCGAGTCTAAAGGTGCTTATACATGCGTGAAACTATCTGGATCAAGAATAGATATCGGTCGACGAATTTGTCGACCGAGGAGGCCTTTAAGGTCGGTTTTAAAGGAAAAACCGACCTTAGAGGTTCTGAACCGAGGAGGACTGTAGGGTCGGTTATAAGGAAAAACTGACCCTATAGGTGCTTGTATACGTGAAATTTAGCTCATATTCGGTCGAAAAATTTGTCGACCGAGGAGCCCTGTAGGGTCGGTTATAAGGTAAAACCAACGCTATAGATCGAGGCGCGAAACCAAAATCAAGCAAATTTTTGCCACAGGAAACTTGTATTTGACTTTCTAGTCCAATTGTTTATAAGGTCGCTTATTTTAGAAAAACCGACCCTATAAAGATGTACTACAAGGTCAGTTATTTTAAGAAAAGCGACTCAAAAGGTCTTAAGTGGTGCCCGCGTTTTTTATAGACATATAAGGTCGGTTATTTGGAAAACCGACCCTATAGATATACAATACAAGGTCGGTTATTTTAAGAAAAGCGACCCAAGAGGTCTTAAGTGGTGCCCGCGTTTTTTATAGACATATAAGGTCAGTTATTTGGAAAATCGACCCTATAGAGTTACACTTCAAGGTCGGTTTATTTAAGAAAACCGACCTAAGAGGTCTTAAGTGGTGCCCGCGTTTTTTTAGACATATAAAGTCGGTTATTTTGAAAAACCGACCCTACATGTAGTGACGTTATAACCCATTTCTGTACTAGTGCTACTCTTGGAAAGCAAGCTGGCATTTTCAAGTTTAATATAATCTAATTGACTAAGACAAGCATTTTTATCATCAAGCAAGCAAGTATTAGTATGTTCAAGATCATCTAGTTCTACATGCATATTATCAACAATTCTATCAAGCTTTTTTCTTTTATTTTTAGAAGACTTAAGAGAGGTACGAGTAGCATTGATGATAGCAATTAAGGATTCTTTATCTAAAGAGTTTATATTTACCTCATTTGAGTCTTTTATTTTAGAAGCTATAAGAGCAAAATGACATTCTCCTTCTTCACTAGAGCTTGAGGTAGATATCCACTTGATTCTTAACTTGAGCTTGAGTTGGAGGAGTCACTTGAGCTTGAGTGCCAATTCTCCTTCATCTTGTACTTCTCTTCTCTTTTCTTGTGATGATGGGTCCTCTTGCCTTGTAGACAATCAATCTTGAAGTGACCCTTCTTTCTACACTTGAGGCACCAGATTGAGGAGTAATTCTTGCCTTTGTAGAATCTAACCTTGGAGTACATGTCATCTTCTTCAACATGAGAGGATGGAGAGGTTTGTCCAATTATAGCTTTAATTTGAGCCTTCATTTTGGCCTTCTTCATTCTCTTGAGCTCTTTCTCCTCTTGTTATTCAACTTCTTCTCTTTTGTCAAATGTGGATTCATGGGCTTGTAGTTTCATAATGAGCTCTTCAATAGGGATATCATCAAGAGACCTTACTTCTTAAATAGAAGTCACCTTGGGTTCTCATCTCTTGGGGAGAGTTCTAAGTATATTTGAGTTGATCTCTCCTCTACTCATAGGATGTCCTAGAAAAGTAAGACCATTCACAATGGTGTTGAGCCTTGAGTACATGTTTTCTATCTTCTCCTGCTTTCCCATCTGGAAGTTCTCAAGCAGCCCTTTGAGCATGTAGACTTTGCTTTCCTTCACTTGAGCTGTCCCCTCATAGGTGATACATAGCTTTCCCCATACCTCATAGGCTATCTTATAAGAAGAAATCCGGTTGAACTCGGTAGAGGTCATGGTGGCATAGAGGATGTTGATTGCTCTTGCATTTAAGGTAGCTTTCTTCATGGTGGCTTCATCCCATTCTTCTCTCTTTGTCATTGGTAGCTTGTATGGATGGTCCGCCATTTTCCATAGCTCAAGACTTGATCCTTGGATGTAGAATTGTAGCCTTCTTTTCTAATAGAGGAATTTACTCCCATCAAAGATTCGAAGTTTGATGAAGTATATCCCACCTTGGTAGTCACCCATATTCTCCTACTTGTAGAAGTATGCTTGGAGAAACCCACTCTGACACTAATTGTTGGATCCTAGATGGGTGATTGGATGTTCTAAAGGGGGGCGAATAGAGCTGAATGCACTAAAACAACATTCATTAGACCTCCAAGATATATCAAAAGGTAAGGTTGCTAAATAGGAAGTTTGAGTGCAACTAAACATGCATAGCAAGGAAGAGAGAGATCGAACATACGCCAAATGACAAGCTATGTAAAGTGGTTCCACACTTCAAACTAGAAGTGAGTCAGTCCACTACCTAGAGAGGTCAACCTCTAGGATTTCTTAACCATTGCACTATTATATTTATTCATAAGACTTACTATACATGACCAACCAAAGGGCTTACGTATCTAATACAAAGAGTATTTACCTTACCAAGGACTTACCCACTTTGCAAGAGTCTTCAGCCTTCACTAAGGTCTTACCCACTCAAGAATATTCTCCATACCTCGTAGGCCATCTTATAAGAAGAAATCCAGTTGAACTCGGTAGAGGTCATGGTGGCATAGAGGATGTTGATTGCTCTTGCATTTAAGGTGGCTTTCTTCATGGTAGCTTCATCCCATTCTTCTCTCTTTGTCATTGGTAGCTTGTATGGATGGTCCACCATTTTCCATAACTCAAGACTTGATCCTTGGATGTAGAATTGTAGCCTTCTTTTCTAATAGAGGAATTTACTCCCATCAAAGATTCGAAGGTTGATGAAGTATCTTCCACCTTGGTAGTCACCCATATTCTCCTACTTGTAGAAGTATGCTTGGAGAAACCCACTCTGACACTAATTGTTGGATCCTAGATGGGTGATTGGATGTTCTAGAGGGGGGGTGAATAGAGCTGAATGCACTAAAACAACATTCATTAGACCTTCAAGATATATCAAAAGATAAGGTTGCTAAATAAGAAGTTTGAGTGCAACTGAAACATGCATAGCAAGGAAGAGAGAGATCGAACATATGCCAAATGACAAGCTATGTAAAGTGGTTCCACACTTCAAATGAGAAGTGAGTCAGTCCACTACCTAGAGAGGTCAAACTCTAGGATTTCTTAACCATTGCACTATTATATTTATTCATAAGACTTACTATACATGACCAACCAAAGGGCTTACATATCCCATACAAAGAGTATTCACCTTACCAAGGACTTACCCACTTTGCAAGAGTCTTCAGCCTTCACCAAGGTCTTACCCACTCAAGCACAAGTCTTTCTCCTTTAAGGACTTTGCCACTCTTCTTGGATCTTTAGCCTTTGGCTTCACCTTCACTCGGAGAAGCTTCCACCAAGGACTTACCCACTTGAGAAAGGAGTATTCTGCCTTCACCAAGGTCTTACCCACTCTTTCTACAAGTCTTCAACCTTGATCTTCACCAAGGGACTCCTTCCCTTGTTCTTATTCACCTCTCTTAGCCAAGAGAGAGAACCTTCATCTTCATGGCTGAAATGGGAGATAGGGAGGTGGTGGAATTGAGAGCCTCACAAGATATACATGTAATCTCCTACTCACTCTAATTGATGTAGCAAGTGATTATGCTTAGAGAGAGAGGAGGTTGTAGGATCACTCAACTATAGAACAGGGAAATTCATAGTGCTTGGCTAACCATGGGATGAATCTCAAGGGGTCCTATTTATAGTTGGGGATGCCTAGAAGCCTTTGGGAACACTTGAGAATGAAAACTAGCCATTTTGTGACATGCAACATATATATTTTCTATTGTTGCAACTCTACAATGGCTATAAACACTTTTCTACACTTTTTTGTACAGTGCAATCAGTCAAGTTTCTATAAAGGTAACTCAATCGATCCCACTAAAAGACAAGACCAATTTAGGCCATTAGTCGAGTTTGTCCTAGGGTAACTCGACCAATTCACTTAAATCAATTTTGGTCAGTAGAGGGATCAGTCGAGTTCTATGAAGTGTAAACCCGAGTGATCAAAAGTCATTTTCAAGATCCAATCAGGATCGGTCGAGTTTGCAACTCGACCGATGAACATCCTGATGTGAATTTTGGAAAATGGATTTTGAGTGCTTAAATATTTGATCTAAGTGCTCCTGATTTTTTCTAAGCTTAATTAATGGTCGTATAATCATTACAAGTGATTTACAACATGATTCTAATGGAATTACATCATATTCCAAAAATGTGCACTTGTATTGACTTTGTCTTGTCTTTTCTCCAAGTTGAGATGCACAAGTTAGGACATTTGGATTGTGTCTATGCATAATCTGAAATCACTCAAGTAGAGACATTAGACACAATTAATTGCAATGGTTTAGTCATCATCAAAATAAGGGTTTAGTCAATTTATACCTTGAGTCAACATCCCCCCCCCTTTTGAAGATGACAAACCATTCCATAGATGTATTGAAAGCATTTAAGTAAGGTCATACCTTTGGATAAACCTAGGGGTTTCAATAGAATAGAGTTCATATGCTCCTCCTCAATTGATGCTAGTGGAGTTTTCATACTCCCCCTTAATTGATGCTATTTCTCATGCATGGTTAGCCTTCATAACATTTATAGAATACTACGTCTTCTACTCGTATATGTTCTACACATATATGTCTTCTCCCCTTTACCTTCAAACCTTTACACTCAAGATAGTACATATGTGATTCAAGGAACAAGCTTGAGCATGTATGTGACAAGATACAAGCATAGCATATAGTGAAATACCACTTGATGAACAAGGCTAGAATTACATGTATATGAACTACTAGTAGATGATTCACAAATTAGGACTACTAGAAGAATCTAGATCATAGAAAAAGATACCAAGAGATACACAAGATAGAGAAAACTATGAGTTGATGTAGAGATATATCTAAACAAAGAGATATGCAATTTTATAAGCATGAAAGGATATAACTCACTGACAAGTATGCATCATTACCAAAAGATGATTAACACTAAGAAACTCAAGGTTGTATCCAAACAAGATATACAACAATATATATGTAGCAAGTTTGAGTGTAGAAGAAGCAATTTAAGACACAACCAAGAGATCCAAAGATATCATCATCAAAACCTGCAAAACAACTCAAGGTAAGTAATTGCAAGATATAGACATACCAATTTAGAGCAATTTGAAAGATAGAGTTGTAAGCAAGATAGGCAATAGAGGACATGAAAATATTCATATATAAAGGTACCAAGGGATTGCCAAAGAATAAGGCTATTTGGTTGAGAAAATCTAGTTGAGAGGGAAATTCTCATCCAATAAGCCAACTGTATATTTTGTACACAATGTTGTCAGTCGAGTTCTGTGTATTGACTACTCGACCAATGACAACTACTGTAAAAAAGCACATATATTTCATAAAAACATATTTAAAGGCATGCTAAATATACAAACCATATCTAATCATGTGTAAGCAAGTCAGTAATGCACTATAAAAGCATTTGAAACAATTTTTGAGCAAGAGTGTGAAGAGAAACACAAAATACCAGTTTTGACTGAAAAACCATATGTATAGTGCACAGTTGCTTGACAAAAACAAGTTAGGATTGGTTATAAGTAAGAAAAACATTACTGTTGTGCTTACCATTCCTTTTTCCACTTGTTGTCACCCTCTATACATCTCACCTTTCTTCTTTCATGTGGATTGTGAAGCCAATTTGCAATTCAATAGCTCAAGTCAACCCATTTGCAAGTACCTACAAGAGAAAAGATGAAATGGTCCCCAATCATGTTTTTGGGTCGGGAGGGGTTAGTTTAGCAATCCAAGTCCTATTGCTCTTGGGTGCTTTCCTAAAAAGACAACAAGTAGAATAATGACCAATTTCATTGCAATAGTTGCATGTGCCCATAGCTTTGGATCTAGAAGATTCTCCATGGAATATTGGAGGTCCTTTACCTTTGTTGTTCCTTTGACTACTATCATATCCTAAACCATGTCTACCAATTTGTTTAGTAGTATGGTGTAGGATGTCATTAAGATTCTTTTTACCAAATAAGAATCTTTGCAAAGAAGATCTCAAATTGTCATTATCATGCATAAGAGAAGCAATAGTAGAAGACAAATGATAGATATTATCTTTAGCATGCAAAAGATAATTTTCTAAGCAAAGAGCTTTAGTTAAATAAGAATATCTATAAATATGAAGAGTAGTGACATTATTCTCTCTACTAGTAGAACAAGAACAAGATTCAAGCACATTGCTTTTACCAAGGAAGGAGGTATTTTCTGTTTCAAGCAAAGCAATCTTAGAAAGATAATCACCATTTTAAGATTCTAATCCTTGCAAAGCAAAATCTTTGTCCTTGTTTTCAAATTTAAGAACATCAATATCATGCATGAGAGAATCAATAATTAAAATATGCTCTTCATTATAACTAGGCATAAGAGGTTGAGCTTCTAGAGATCTAATATTGTCAATCAAGCTAGCATTTTCAAGTTTAAGAGAATCTAATTCACTAAGACAAGAATTTTTATCATCAAGTAAGCAAGTATTAGTATGTTCAAGATCATCTAGTTCTACATGCAAATTATCAACAATTCTAGCAAGCTTTTTTCATATCTTTTCAGAACACTTAAGAGAGGCACGAGTAGCATTGATGATAGCAATTAAGGGTTCTTTATCTAAAGAGTTTAGATTTACCTCATTTGAGTCTTTTCTTGTAGAATCCACAAGAGAAAAATGACATTCTCCTTCTTCACTAGAGCTTGAGATAGATCCTCCACTTGTTTCTTCACTTGAGCTTGAGTTGGAGGAGTCATTTGAGCTTGAGTGCCAATTATCCTTCATCTTGTAATTCTCTTCTCTTTTCTTGTGATGATGGGTCTTCTTGCCTTGTAGACAATCTATCTTGAAGTGACCCTTCTTTCCACACTTGAGACACCAGATGGAGGAATAATTCATGCCTTTCTAGAATCTACCCTTGGAATACATGGCATCTTCTTCAACATGAGAGGATGGAGAGGCTTGTCCCATAATAGCTTCAATTTGAGCCTTCATTTCAGCCTTCTTCATTCTATTGAGCTCTTTCTCCTCTTGGCTTTCAACTTATTCTCTTTTGTCAAGTGTGGCTTCACGGGCTTGTAGATTTCCAATGAGCTCTTCAATAGGGATATCATTAAGAGACCTTACTTCTTCAATGTAAGTCACCTTGGGTTCCCATCTCTTGGGAGAGTTTTAAGGATCTTCGAGTTGATCTCTCCTCTACTCATAGGATGTCCTAGAACAACAATACCATTCACAATGGTGTTGAGCCTTGAGTAAATGTTGGCTATCTTCTCCTCCTTTCCCATCTTGAAGTTCTCAAGCAACCCTTTAAGCATGTAGACTTTACTTTCCTTCACTTGAGCTATCCCCTCATTGGTTATGCATAACTTTCTCCATACCTCATAGGCTGTCTCACAAGAAGAAATCTGGTTGAAATCAATGGAGGTCATGGTAGTATAGAGGATGTTGATTGCTCTTGCATTCAAGTGGCTTTCTTCATGGTAGCTGCATCCCATTCTTCTATCTTTGTCACTGGTAGCTTGTATGGATGGTCCACCATTTGCCATAGCTCAAGACTTGATCCTTTGATGTAGAATTATAGCCTTCTTTTCCAATAGAGGAAGTTATTCGCATCAAAGATTGGAAGGTTAATGAAGTATCTCCCACCTTGGTAGTCACCCATCTTCTCCTACTTGTTGAAGTATGCTTGGAGAAACCCACTCTGATACCAATTGTTGGATCCTAGATGGGTGATTGGATGCTCTAGAGGGGGGGTGAATAGAGCTGAATGCACTTAAACAAAATTCATTAGACCTTCAAGATATATAAAAAGATAAGGTTGCTAAATCGGAAGTTTGAGTGCAACTAAAACATGCATAGCAAGGGAGAGAGAGACAGAATATACACCAAGTGACAAACTATGTAGAGTGGTTCCATACTTCAAACTAGAAGTGAGTCGGTCCACTACCTAGAGAGGTCGACCTCTAGCGTTTCTTAACCATTGCACTCTTATATTCATTCATAAGACTTACGATACATGACCAACCAAAGGGATTACCTATCCAATATAAAGAGTATCCACCTTACCAAGGACTTACCCACTTTGCAAGAGTCTTTAGCCTTCACCAAGGTCTTACCTACTCAAGCACAAGTCTTCCTCCTTCAAGGACTTTGGCACTCCTCTTAGATCTTTAGCCTTTGACTTCACCTTCACTCGGAGAAGGTTCCACCAAGGACTTACTCACTTGAGCAAGGAGTCTTCTGCCTTCACCAAGGTCTTACCCAGTCTTGCTCCAAGTCTTTAGTCTTGATCTTCACTAAGGGACTCCTTCCCTTATTATCCTTCACCTCTCTTAGACAAGAGAGATAACCTTCATCTTCATGGTTGAAATGAGAGACAGGGAGGTGGTGGAAGTGAGAGCCTCACAAGATATACATGTAGGACAAGCTCTCTTACAAATCTCCTACTCACTCTAATGGATGTAACAAGTGATTAAGCTTAGAGAGAGAGAGAGGAGGTTGTAGAATTACTCAACTATAGAATAGGGACCTTCATAGTGCTTGGCTAACCATGGAATGAAGCCTAAGGGGTCCTATTTATAGTTGAGGATGCCTAGAAGCCTTTGGGAACACTTCAAAATGAAATCTATCTATTTTGTGGCTTGCAACGGATATATTTTCGATTGTTGTAACTCCATAATGGCTAGAAACACTTTTCTGCACTTTTCTATACAGTGCAATCAGTCGAGTTTCTATAAAGGTAACTCGATCGATCCCACTAAAAGACAAGACCAATTTAGGCCATCGGTCGAGTCTGTCTTGGGGTAACTCGACCGATTCACTTAAATTAGTTTTAGTCAGTAGAGGGATCGGTCGAGTTCTGTGAAGTGTAAACTCGACCGATCAAAAGTCATTTTCAAGATCCAATCAGGATCGGTCGAGTTTGCAACTCGGCCGATGAACAACATGATGTGAATTTTGAGAATGGCTTTGGAGTGCTTAAACATTCGATCTAAGTGCTCCTGATTTTTTCTAAGCTTAATTACAAGTCATGCAATCATTACAAGTGATTTACAACATGATCTAATGGATTTACATCATATTCCAAAAATGTGCACTTGTATTGACTTTGACTTGTCTTTTCTCCAAGTTGAGATGCGCAAGTTAGGTCATTTGGAGTGTGTCTATGCATAATCTGAAATCACTCAAGTAGAGACATTAGACACAATTAATTGGGATGGTTTATTCATCATCAAAATAAGGGTTTAGTCAATTTAGACCTTGAGTCAGCAATACCTTGTTAGTGTACATGGACTCCATTTTAGATACAATGGAATTAAGCCATTTCTTAGACTTTGGTCCCTCAATATTTTCTAGTTGGATGTTGGCTCATAATCTTATGACCAACTCACCACCTATGTAAGTTATAAGATTCATAACCTTTTAATCTCAAGGCACATTCTACTAGATTTATGAGGTTGCATGTTACATTGTTGTTTTGATATTCCACAACAATTTGTGATTCTCATTGTTCTTACTATATCTCTTTAGGTTCAAATGTTTTCTTAATGATCTCAAACTTTTTGAGATTTACTTTACTCCCACTGATTCCTTTGGAATTAAGTTCCTCTTTATAATTCAGATGTCCTGGTAACAAACACCTTTGTTGTAGGATTGGGATAAAAGGTGGTATTCAACTAACATTTATACAATTTATGGATAAAGCCTTCAAGAAACTATTTTCTTGTATAAGTTTTAATCCTAATCATTATAAAGACATTTCGAGACACCTCCCTTGCCATATCTCATATGGTGTCTTTTGTACCATTTTAGAGAGTACATTGTTTTAGTGTAAAGCATATGCCTAAAAGGGAACAAGAAGAGTAGATTAATTGATAAATACATCACGACTCATTAAGACGTGATTCCTTTTTTATGAAATATCACTATGTTTCAGGTATAATTCATCATGATACACTATCACGTTCTCTCTATAAGGACTTTAAACTCTTGGTGTAAAGTATCTCATCATTGTTCATATCAAAGTATCTTAATACTTTTGCCAATTTAGTTATCTACTTCATTCATGATTTTCTTGAACAGTTCAAAAGATTCATATTTGTATTTCATTAAATACAAATCACCATATTCACTGAGATCATCAGCAAGAATTATGAGGTACAAATAACTCCCTGTAGCATTTATTCTAAAGGTCTACATACATCAATATGTATAAGCCCTAATGAAATATTCACTCTTTCACTACATCTAGTGAGATGTGCTTTTGTCATGTTGCCTTATAAACAAGACTTGCATATCCCTATTGGTTCAATAACGAAAAGAATCTAGATGTACGTCATTATGTATTCTAGAAATGTATTTCTTATCTATGTTGTCTAGATGACAATGCTATAGATATTTCTCATTTGAGTTTATCAAAATTTTAATCCTTAGGTATTTACATTATTAACATTTATCTTTGGATCTAGTAATTCAAAGACCATAAAATATTTGGAGCATTACCATTTGTGATTATATCTTTTAGATAGAACATTAACTTTTCTTTATTCATATTCATTCTTGTCATACAAGATGCAATAAAAAAAGTATTTCAGTTATTGCTAGAAATGAAATAGCAATTCATTAACTCTATTACATGCCTTGTGGGATAAGGTAAATTCTAAATGTAGACTATAGTTGCAGCAACTCTTGCTCCATTGTGATGCACAATCCAACTTTTCCCTTTCATGAAAGCTTGCTTCTTATCAGATCCTGCATATTCAGACATATGTGAGATCTACATCCGATATCATATCCAAAATGAAGAATTAATTAGATTTATATTATAACATATATACCTAAAGTGGAGTTCTCTACCCACTCCTCCTTATTCTTTAGTTCCTCTAGGCATAGAGGGAAATTCCTCATCCAGTATCTAGGCCGGTGATAGTGATGATAATTGCATCCCTTGTTCACTCCTCCTTTTGCTTTGAGCGTTGAATACTTTGTCTTCTGGCCAGCTTTAGAACTCTTCTTAGCTTTTCCTTTTCCTTTAGACTTCCCCTTTGGTTTGATGATCATCATCACAGACTTGGGCTTATCTTTCTTCATTTGAGCCTCAATTGTTCTGAACATGCCAAGTAACCCTGTCAATGGCTTATCATAACCATTCATGTTATAGTTCATGACAAACTTACTATATGATTCTAGTAGAGAGTGAAAAATCACATCAACGGCCAACTCTTGACCCAAGGTGAATCCCAATCTAGCAAGGTTTTGCACATACCCAATAAGCTTTAGCACATAAGGACCTACTAGTTCTCCTTCTTCCATGTTACATTTGAACAACGCCTTGGAGACATCATATCTCTTATGTCTTTCTAGATCTTAGGACATGTTCTTAAGATGTGTTACCATCTCAACAACATCTATGCTTTCATGTTGTCTCCGCAACTCATAGTTCATGGAGCACAACATTAGGCATTTGACATCAATGACATCTTTAGTATACTTCTTGTAAGTATACTTGTTAGCCTTTGGTGTAGTGGGAGCATGTTCATCCATCTCTGGTGTCTTCAGGACATAGAGCTTGTGCTCCTCCACAAGAACAATTCTCAACATCCTAAACTAGTCATGGAAGTTATCCCATTTAACTTGTCCTTCTCAAGAACTGATCACAGAGAAAATGTGTTATTTTTTGTCTTTTGATTCTACAAGAGAAAACTTTCATTTGTCAAAACATTTTTGATTTGATTTGATTTGAATAAATTTGACAATATTTTAATTACACCTTTAATTAATTATCACTCCCACTATTTTTTCAAATTTATAACCATCACTTATCAATTTGGAAGATTGCAGCTTACAACCTTCTAATGACCAAGATCCAAAATAATTGAGTTATTACCCGACCAACACCAACATCTACAATCAATAATCAAGGTAGGAAACTTTTGTCAATTGCATCTTATGTAATTCTTGGATATATGGTATGCGCAACTCTTTACCATAGTCATTTGCATGCGTCCAAGTGCTTAATCTCATTAAGATCACTAAGTTAATTCAAACCCAAAGGCCAACATGATAATAATGTGTCCTCCTTGGTAGACCCACATTACTACCATCACACTTTCATGAGATAGACGACACACCACCCTTGGTGTGCCCATGCTTAGTCGATCAAAATTTTCATGTTTGTTTCCAATAGAAAGTATATTACTCTTAATATGTTTGAATGAGGGATTTATATATTTATAAATATATATATACATACATATCCAATCACCACATACTATAGTATGTATCTTATACATGCTATATCTCACAAACAAAACCATACAATTAAAATATAACTGATGGTTATGACCATGCTATAGTAATTCCTTGGAGCCACAAGGAATTACTACCACCGAAGTATACATCACATGCATGAACCTATTGTTGGTGTAGATCTATGCTTGAACCAATATAGGTTAATAAGTTCAACCCTTGAACTAATCGACTCACCTCTTGGTCAGTCAGTCGGCCTAGGAAGGATTGTGTAGCCTCCAATCCAAGTGATGTTTGGACATCTCCAAATGATTGATTGGGCCACCAGATGATCGGTTCACTTCCTCCCATCATCATTCCTCCTCGGTCCTCCAGATAATCGGCTTGTCTTCCAAAACGGGTGTCTTGTCTGGTTATGGACATCATCTTCATCATAACAGAACTAGAACTCACCTAATCCTATTTATTACACGATAATATGAAACCTTGAGTTACATTTGTAGGGAGCATAGGAATGAAAGACTGATACTTTTACATTTGGAAGATAAGATAGAGGATCGGTATGCAACCGAGATGTAAACAGGAATAAAAAATCACAACCAAGCAAGAACAAATAACTAGGGTTGTTGGTGATAACTATGCTACACATCCACCATGAAAACCAATCTTAGGGCGACATGTGTAAATTGCATATATATCATATCATATATACAGTAATTGAGATTATATGTGGTATTTAATCAGATAAGCACATTATTCATTTTAAGTATTCACATCATATGCAATAAATAAATATTGAAAACCAAAATTTGATCATACTGATTAAGTCCCAAAACATAGTAAATTGATGGGGCTCTGATACCACTATTGGGAAATATGGCAACAAATATGCAACAGTAGTAAAAAAATTATCTGCTATATTCTTCTTTGATAGACTATTGCGTCAATTTCTATGTAATGAGAAAGATGGTTTGCAAGGTCATACCTGGTCCTGGAGAAAGTCCAATGACTATATCCTTATAGTTGTATGCGTCTTTCTTCAAGTCACACTTGGGCAGAATTAGCAACATCTCCTGGTTGATTACCATGGATAATAGTTGACCTTGTCCTCCTAAGAGGCAGTCAAATCCCCCTTGCCTCTATAGTAGTTCACACTAACCACCGGGAACTCATGTCATTCTAGAAGAATAGAAAGAAGGAGTTGTCCCTTCTTGTGGTTGTACTATCACCAACTTACTATCCCACTAATTTTCTCCCTTGCTATCCCTCCCTTTATCGGGCCAGACTTGCTCGGGTTCTCTTGGTTACCACAACTAGAGAAGGCAACAATTGTCTGAGTGAATTGATGTGGAAGGGGCCTAAATTTCACAAATTTTGCATCATGTGAGTAGTGAAACAATCTGTTCACAAGTGAACTGATTGCTTGGCATGTTATCAGATCAGTTCAACCCTTGAAGGGGTCATTTTATCATGTTTCCCAATCGCAATTGTATTGGAAATTAATATATTAATTAATGCTCAACATGATGTCAACATTAATATTTGATGCAATCAAATTGATCAATCCAAAGGGTCACTTCACGACCTGAACCAGTCGATTCATTGTCCTGTGCTAATCAGTTCACTATTTGAACTGGTCTGTTCATGGTCCAAATTTCCAAAGTTGTTCAATCAACCCGACACTCTGAAATGATCGACTCAATGATTGAACCAGCCGATTCAAAGTCCAGACAATCAATATTCAACCATTATAGTTTAAATGGAATACCTAACTCCTTAATAATCAAATTTAAACTATATTCACGAATGAGATCCTATTCCAAGTCTATGCTATGTGTATGACCCTATAGGTTCCAAGTTACATTGGCAGTGAATGTCCATAACGAATTTATGATATCACAAGCAATGAGTGGTAAGCAACACATCGTTGCTACTCAAGTAATCTAGAAAGTTGGAGAATAAATTCAACCTACAATTGGTGGTGTAGTGATTATATAACTACTTTGTCACTAATATCCAGATTGAACTTGAGACATGGAATTGTCATACTCTCAATGTTCAATCCATTTTCCTTGAACTAAAGTAGTTTGCCGTAGATATGTGACCTCAATATCATTTATTGATTCATATGTGCATGCACATGCTTTTCTCAGTGTCACTTATAAAGTGTCTAGGACATCAAACTCCTATAGGAGGGACAAAGCCCATCTACACCACTCATAATCATCCCCATGAGTCACAATGTACCCGAGCACCACCTCGATGGTAACCCTTATTCAAAGTCATGATGGTTGATGTTAAAGTACATCGAATGACATATGATGAGTGTAGTGATTTCAGATCTAAGAACCACAATCCACACTGTCACTATAAGAGATGATTCTGAGTAACAATTATAGTTTCCATTGTGTCATTCTCAAGGTGGGTCTATCTAATACACTATTCTTCAATAAGTATCTATGTGTTTGGTTTGATATCACATATCATGACTACTGAGATTGTGTCACCAACCAAGACACACTCTAGTCTTATGTGTTAATGTTGTCTATCAACCTTCTACAATAACATCCAAACAAGGATATAACAAGAATGTGCATAGTAATTGTTCAAGTCATCAACCCGTAGACATACTTCGTTGAGTAATGTCAATCTTTATACATTCATTATGTTTCATCATTATATCACAACTGAATGAAACATAATAAATTGGAAGATTGCCTTTATTATTAATAAAATTGTTTATAAAATATTCCATGAAAATCATCATATGATTGGATCTCTAGGCATACATACTAACACCAAGAGCATCCTAAATAGAGCTCTATGACCCATGTTAGTCACAACAACCCACATGATGAGTCCCATGCCGCATGGATACAAACATTTTTCTCCCTGCATAACATGTCTTCAATGTAGTTTGGGGATCTGAGAAATGACCAAAGTGCTAAAAGTTAAGGAGTGGATCAAATGTGAAAACATCATATATAGGCAAAGGTAAAATCTTAGACTAGTTTCATTGCCAAGAGGCTCACATTGAATTCCTAATTGTGTTCTATATAATGAAGGGTAGAAAGACGGGGGCCATGCTCTCACCTTCATGGGAAAATGGGTTGAATAAAGGCAGTCTCTTAAGTGAGGGTTGATGATTTGGGCCACTAGTCTAAGAAACCACTCTCACAAACCTCAAAACGTTGTCAAAGAAAGGTGGGGTTTATTTTGTAGTTGTGAAGTAGTTGGGGAAGTTTTCTTGATTAAATAGATTTTCTAAAGTCTAAGGGTGGTTTTTGGAGTGACATACATATGCCTGAAGGCCTGAAGGGGTTAGGGATATCATTGATATGTAAGAAAAGAAGTGGGTAGCAACTATGATGGTTTTAGATCTATAGGCAACATTATATTGTCATGTTAGGATTAAAATGCATAATTTACTACGAGGAGTGTGGAGGGAAGGTTGATATTATAGATTAATAAAGGAGAAAGAAGTATGATCAAAGAACTTGTGTTTGTGTAGTTGTCAATGAGAGAAAAAAATGGGTGAAGGAGATAAATGATGGGGTTTACCCGGATGAGAGAGCCAAAAGGACATGTGTTCTGACTTCATGGTCCAAAACTTAGGAACTAAGGGATATTATTTACTTAATTCTCACTACACTCTTAAATTATTTTATATTTTATTTAAGGTAACTAACTATATTCAAATTGTATGAAATTAGATCCTAATCCAGTTATGGCATGGGGAATCTAAATTTCAATATGGTTTCTACTTTTAGTGACTTTTGATTGCACTTAATAACTTGAATCTTGAGTCTATTTTTCGAATAAGTAGTATTGTTTTTGGTATTTTAGAGTGATGTTTCATATTTCTATTAACTTTTTAGACCCTCTAAGCCTAAGAGTACATAGAATTTGGCTAACACTGAAACTTATTAATTGTGACTTTTCATTTAACCCTCACTTAAAACCTAAGTGATCCAGTTGCACTAAAATCTCTTAAATATGTAAATTTAACTTAATCACTACATTTATAAGATCCCAACTTTCATATGTTTCATCCAATTTAGGGAATAGGGGGATTAAATCTTATTGAAAAACTACATATGGAAAATAGGCTAGCATTCATACCTAGATTTTTAAAATGTTATAGAGGATGAGAGTAGTTGTTTTATAATGTGTACATGAGCTAAATCTTATGCCAAAGCTATATTTCTTTAGTCTCATTTAGGTTGTAATAGTTGAACTCACACATGAAAAATTTAATTTCAAGTAAAAATATTGTTGTTTATAAGATTGTAAGATTTTCTTAGTAGTTTTATTTTCTTAATGAAGAGAATAGTTTAATTTGATTTGTGTATGTTCAAAATGATAATGGTTAGTCTAGTGTCACCCTTAATGACCTTCAACTATGACTACAGGGTCTGAGTCTCGTAATAATCACACTATTTCTTTTCTTGTGGATGGTGGGAAACTACCACACCTTCTCTTTATTGGATGTATTTGGACACCACCTATCTTTTTTCTCAAAATCAAAAGATCACCTCTACTTGAGGATGTCTTCCTTTACTCTAGAAGGTTGCCAATTTCTCACCTTAAAGCGTCTCTAGAATATTTCTCACAAACAAAGTGAAAAATGGATGGGAAAATAGTTTGATTCTAGAATAAGGATTTTAATTATCATTTTATGAAGATATGATATATATAGTAGAGAGAAGCTCTATCTTAATAAATAAGTAAATTCTAATCCACAATACAATGACAACCTTTTCAATACAATTCTCAGGTTCAACTGTGATTGGATTGTCCCTGAATGGATCCTATATGTAGGAATATGTTGAAGTTATTATAGAGGGCCATATTTGATCATATAGATACCTTTGGATTTTAGGTAGATTCAAACACAAAAGTACAAGATTGATTGTGCACTCAACAATCTTTTTTAGTTTTCTAAAACAAGAAGATAGTAATAAGAGAATACTCACTTTTCTAGAGAAATTGGAACCCTACCAAGCACATGTTAATCAAGATTTGATATCCATTAATAATCACGAAAGAACTTATAACCTTGTGAACTTTATTGATTCTGAATTTGGACTCATTTATAATAATGATATCAGCTCGAGATCTCCTTATTTCATCTTGAACACCCAAGATCTTGTTGCATATTCCCCTGACATTCCAAGAGGTTATTTATAGAGAAGGACTCATTTAACAATTGGGGTTGTTGAACTGGAAGCCTCAATCTCTTCATTTATGACTTCTAGTAACCCCAACTTAATCTACATAGGAGAAAAGATAGAGTTTGTAACACGATGAAATATACCAACACTAGGCTTTGACAAACATTTAGGAGGAGATTTGCTCCTTCTTCGACCTCCTTGAATCCATCATTAGTAGGTAGTAGTATACTACTATTATTCCTTATGATGTCCCTAAACTCTTATTCAATTTCAATAGGTTGGTAGTTAGCTCTAATACTAGTAGGGGAATCATGAGAAAAAACATGGATAGGTATATTGGGTATAGATCTCCATCTGTTAGTAGCATTTAGAAGAAATTGTTTAATAATCTCTTCATTGTGTAGTTTCTAATTTCATTAAGAGTTACTGATTCCAAATCAATCACTTGCTCTTCATTCACATTGGATTAATTAATAGTAGAAACAACCTGAGATAAATCCTCACGAACATCCTAATAATGAAACTTATCAGAAAACTAGAAGTACTTTTCATCACCCAGAATTTATTTACGTTTTTAGTCTCATTGTCTGTATAAATAATAGCATAAACATTTGAAACTTCTGTTACTTGAGACTTAGCATTTTTATCAGGAATGTCCACCTTCATCTCCAAGATTTTCTTAGTAACCTTCTGAACAACTTTTGCTGGCTAAAAAGACCAAAAGAGCAATCATCATGCCCAAAGTACCCACAACCACTGCACCTATGAGGGAACTGTTCATATTCGATAGAGACAACATGGTCTTCACATTTACTACTAGAGAAGCACATACCCAATGAACTCTGTCTCCGATGACTTAAGCACTTGGAATCTAGCGTACTCAATTCTTAAGTAAAACATTGTTTGTTTGTCCATCCTCAAAGGTTTACCCAACAATGAACCAATCCTCTCGAACATCTTGTTGTCCCAAAGCTCTAGAGGAAGGTTATGAACTCTAACCCAGATAGGGACCTCCTTTAGTCTAGTCATCACCATTTTGTCACCAATCTTTTATCTCTCGAGTATCATCGATCTATCTCTCACATACCAATATCCTCAGAGTGCCTTATTCAAATCAACTAGATCTATAATTTTACAATGAAGTAACCTTCCCCTCAATGAAAAACTTCTATCGACTCATGTAGGTTTCTATTTTGAGCCATATGATTGATCAGCATGGGAATATGAGGTCTGAAGTCAAGAGAATAACCAATGAGACATTGATTCCATTTACCAACATTTTCCCTGCCTCCTCCTTTGGATACACAAGATTTCCGTCACCAACGGTGATATCCTTAGGTTTCAAAGCAAGAGGACTATCTTCATCATTCTTACATACAACTTCCCAATGAGATATATCTAAATCAGGTTGGGGTATAACAATTGGATTTGTATAAGGTTCTCTTGAAGAGGATCTCCATTGTTAAGAAGAATCCCAGGGAGAAGGCAGCAGTGTTGGATCGCCCTCCTAGTCCCCCACCCCGTCACTCACCCCGTCACCTTATTGCATGAGGCCATGTTCACACTGGGGGTATGTTGATCAAGTTTAAAAAAACTAAATATATTTCTCTTACTGCTCAGAAGTATGATGATCTTAACCCATTGGATGAGGATACTAGAATCCAAGCCAAAAAGCTTAGTCATGAGGCTAAAATTGTTGATCCCTGGAAGAGTCTTTCTTTAGGTAGAAATCTAGGATTCAATGGCTAAGATAAGGTAACTCAAACACCAAGTTATTTTATTCTTGACGAAGACCAAGTGGGTGGAGAACTCTATTAAGTGTCTGAAGATTGAAAGAGTGATTAATTATGATATTGATGCTAACAAAAATGAGATTGGTATGTTTTGCTCAAATCTTTTTTGCAAGAAGGATGATGTTGAATATGTTTAGGAGGGTGATTGGGAGGGTCTGATTCTTATAACTCTTAGATGATAAGTCTTTTGAGTAAATCTATAGAAAGGAAGTTGATCGGATTGTTGAAGACCTAAAGGACAATAAATCTCCTGGGCCTAATGGGTTTAATGGGCACTTCTATAAGGTGTCTTGGAACGTGATTGAGGATGATGTCTTTGAAGATGTTAAAGAATTCTTTAACACTGGAAGTATTTTGAAGGACACAAATAGAACTTTCATTACTTAAACTCCTAAAGGTTCAGATAGCTCTGATGTTGGAAATTGGAGGCCTATTTCATTATGTAATACCTTTTACAAAATTATCTCTAAAGTCTTGACTAATAGGATCCAAACTGTTCTTACTTCGATTATTGACATAAACCAATGAGATTTTGTTAAGGGGAGGAGTATTTAAGATGCTATCTTATTCACTAATGAGATTCTTAGTGAATTCAAGAAGGGAACAAGTTCTAATCTTTGTTTACAGGCTGATATCTCTAAGGCATATGATTCTATATCTTGGAAGTTTCTATTTTCCATTATGTTTAAGATGGAATTTCCACCTATGTGGATCAAATGGATTGAATCTATATTATATACTATTTACTATCAGGTTCTTATCAATGGGAAACCCATAGAACCAATTTTCCTTCTAATGGGGTGAGACAAGGGGATCCCATTGTCCCTTATTTATTTGTCATTATGATGTAAGGGTTTTTTGAGTTAATGAAGAAATGTGTTACTGAGAAAACTTTAACTCCTATTCATGCTTCTGAGAGCTTCTTTTATTCACATTTAATCTTTTCTGAAGACTTGATGATATTCTCTAAGGCGGATGAAGCTAATTCATGTAAAATAAGAAATGATTGACGGTTTTGATAAACTATATGGTCTCTTGGTCGGTCTTGATAAGATTTCGGTCTTATATAGTAAAAAAGTTAATGCTAGGGGTCTTATTGATATTTTGGGTATCAAAGAAGGCAGTTTTGAGAACTCCAAGTATTTTGGGTTACCTTTATTTACTGGAAAAATTTCTAAGCATCATCGTGCTTTTTTGGTGGATAGAATTAAAAAAGGATGGAATCCTGGAAGCTGCTTCTGCTTGCTGAGAGATTGGATCTTACTAAATCAACATTATCTTCTATGCACCTTTACTCAGTTTTCTCATTCTGTATTCTTAGTTCCACCTTGAAGGATGCTAATAAAATCTACAGGGACTTCGTATGGGGGCAAACTAAAAAGAAAAGAAATCTACACCTTGATAAACTGGAAAATGTCACTATGCTAAAAAAAATAAGGTGGTCTAAGGACTAAAAAGAGCAAGGAGATTACTAAAGCTTGTTTAATCTTTAATCCGTGGGACATTGCTAACAAGAAGGATTCCTTATGGGTTGAATGGATTAGTGAAAAATATCTGAAATATATCTATTTTTGGATGATTCAAGAATCATCTAATTATTCATGAATTTTTAAAATATCATCAAAATCAAGGCTCTCCTTCCTCCTTTTGTTAAATTCAAGATTGGTTCATGTAATTTTTCAAGTTGTGTTAGGATCCATGGTGTGGTCCTAAGTTCTTAAGTGAGTTTGTTGGGAGAAAATGGCTATCATGTCTGGTATCCCTTTTGAATCAAATATGCATGGTTTTATCTCTAACCATGAATGGCATGTTTAGGTTAGTAGAAGCTCTGATTCTCAGCTTAATTTTCTTAAGAGGTTTTGTCCTAAATTGAAGACTATGATCATGTTTTGTTCACTGGTAAAAAAGGTTAACATTAATTTGATTTGGGATAATATCAGATATAAAAAGCCTCAAGATGATGACTTTGAATGGATTAGGGATTATAAGTGCCAAGTGAAGGCTTTGGTTCATTTATGGAAGGCCAAACTAATAAGTTTCCTACATCTGATTACATAAGGGGAAGGGGTATTGTAGTGGCCTCAATGTGTTTCTTATGTGGGAATAGGTATGAGGACACTATACAATTATGTTTTGAATGCCATTTCGTGACTAATCTGTGGAAAATGGCTTTAATGGAGAACTTGGTGTGTTCTGCTCCAAGATGTTGGAGTGAGGTTACGAGTATAAAGAGCAAGAATGCTAAAATTATTATCCCTCTAATTATGTATCATTCTTGAATGGAGAGGAACATTAGAGTACATCATAATTCCTACAGAGATGAAAAAGCTATTTGGAAAATCATTTGGTTTGATTTACATGTTATGGATTCTTCATTTATTTATCCTTTCTACCTCTAATCCTTTTCCAGGGTTCAAAGTTGACCTTCTTGGCTAAAGATGGGAGTTATTTGTACCAGGAGATTCCTTCTCTCTTCCTACGAAGTGTCTTCTATTTTGGATGTGTATATGTTTTGTCAGGTTCTGTGATGATCCTTGTCTTTTATCCTGAAAGGATATGAAGCTGCTCAGTTTTTTTCCAGCTTGGAGCACCCTTTTCTAGATTTTTTTATTTAGGTTTCGAAGATGTTGATAGATTTCTAGGATATGTCTTTCTTGTATGAAGATGGATGTTCTCTTTGATTTCGTTGTGACTATAATTTTCCTTCTTTTTTGTTGAAGTATCTTCTGATTATAGAGCTTTATTTGATCTAATTTGTGTATAAGAAGAGACTTTCTATTATATTCTGAGAATGATCATTCAATTATTCATTTGGGGTTTACTCTATCTGAAGTTTTGATGTTGAAGCTCATGTTGATGTTTGGTTTGGGAGTTCCCCTATTTTGACCTAGTTTTATCTATTGGTGATACTTCTGGCTACATATTATACATAACAGAGGAAAAACTATATAGGATACCTTATTTTTTTTATTACATCTGTATAGTTTGTAATACCTTTTTTATAAAATACAAAAAAAAGAAAGAGTTTTTACCAACCAAAAAAAAAATCTTTTTAGTTGAATTTCACTTCAATAGAAATAAACTTCAATTGAGTTGTAAATTTTAACTTACAATATGTACAATAAAGTGTCACATGCATAACAACTAAGTATTTAATGTCAATGATGTTTTGATAACCTATCAATCAAGCCTAACCCTATGGTCAAAATAGTGCTTCATAAAACTTTGAGTTTGACCAAGAATTACCTCGAGTTTTTGCAAGTTTTTGATCCACTCGTGGATAATCTAGAATTTTAGCAGGCCTACATGTCAGTAAAACTATGAGTTTGGCAAAATGTCTTCCTATTGGCTAACTTGCTAGAAAATGAAATCTGGCACTAGAAATTTATGTAGTAAAAATTGTCAATCCCATTGGATCCACAATGTCATAACTAGGGAAGTTCATGATCAAAATCTTAGATCACATGTTATTTAAAAAAACAAGATAGATTTTTACACCATATCATTGTTCTTCTAAATAATTCAATCTAAATATACTTAATAACATAGTTATAACAACAAACCATAAGCTATTTCACTCATAAAAATAGGTGTATAGTATGTCCTTAGTCGCAATTTCCTGACACTTGTATAGAAATCATTCTATCTCATTATGTAATATTCCAATCAATAAGCATATTTTCTATATTATAGTACAAACCTACCTAAAGGATTCTAGAATCTTATGGGAATGAAAGTCCTTCAAGCTACTTGAAAATACTTCACTTTTCATTCACTTTCCAGTCTCCTTGACTTATTCTCGCTTGTCATTTTTCATATACCTATATTTTCTCATTCAAACACACTTTCATTTTTTAATCTGCTTTGGACCTCTTTTTTATTTAATGCATTGATTCTCACATAAAAACAATATCCAAGCAGACTTATCATGATAAATTACTAGAAAGATCCAATTTAAGTGCAATTGTGGCAACCCATGTAGATTTTGCTATACCTAAGAAGGACTTCAAATTCATATATATGATATAATCTTGAATTAAATCACAATGCATATAATTTCTATCATAGAGTTAAATTTAAGGCAAGAAAATCTTAAATGGGCTATTTTTAGTTCAATAAATAGGAATAATACATATAAAATGGTAGTTCATATTATGATAGAAAATATGATAATTTTGGTATATAAGATAAATACACTCACCAAATGTAGAGAAATTGTATAGATCAAATCCCAAGATTGACATGTAATCGAGAAGAAATTCTTGAAATCTAGATCAAAATCCTAACTTATTTTTTTCCTATACATGAATTATGCTTATTTTCAAGGAAGAAGGTATAGAAGAGAAAGAAAGAAGGGAATATATAATCATGTTTGCCTTAGTCTATTACCAATGTCCTCTCACAATGGTTAGCTTGAATTAACTAGATATTTGTCCAAACTCTAGAGTATGACCAACCTATGATTAGTGGTTTGGTCTGGGTTGCTAGTAATCATTGCAGGTTGCCAACGGCCCAAGCATGGCTTGCCATTTAGATAGGTTGGTATGAGTTGGGCAAGTTGTTGGGACAAATAGATTAGAATTTGCATAAGTGTGGCTATGAGCACTTGACTCACATAAACCAACTAAACTTAAGCATATTATTCAAGTTTAACCACTTATAATGATCTATTATAATGATTGTGTGATTTCTTTATTGTTGGTAGAACTATAATCTATTGCTTAGCTGAATGTTATTCAACATTACAAAACAGTACAATTGAAATATATATATCAAATTTTGATTGTGCCTTACACGTTCTATTATTCTAAATACCCGAGACTCCTAAAAATAAGGTTTCCTAACTAGAAATCCTGCATTCAATTAGTAATACACACAATAAACACATACTGTTTTTTAAGTTAGAGAATCCCTAATTAAAATGATCAATCTATAAACATTTGACTAGTAAAATCGTAGATTTATTAGTAAGATGAAAATTTGGCAAAACAATGGTTTCAGTAGCATATGGAATGTGATGTTTAGTTTTGGGTTTTCAGAGAAAGGAAGCAATTAGGTGTTTTTCTACTGACAATTTTACCAATACCTTTTAATTTTGTTTTGTTCGTTAGATAGATTGACTTTAGCTTGAGGACTATAGATTGATTATTAATGTTTAACTAAAAAAAGTGGTCATAGATTGGATTTAGCTTGAGGACTATAGATTGATTATTAATGTTTAACCAAAAAAAGTGGTCCTGATAACAAGCCTATAACGACTAAATAATTCAACAACCATTCAAATGACTAACTAAGATGGGCATGAAACATTCTCATCATATACATGCAATATGACTTGATTGAGATTTATGCTAGATTTTTCAGTTAAACATCATTACGTATAACTAAGGAAAACATCACATCTAATATATTTATGGTGTACTGTGAGCAATGATGTATAAACTATAGTACCTAACCATGACGTATCCCATGAGTAGTTGAATCTAATAGTTGAACATTACATGCAATTGAATATTTAATACACACTATAATATCAAAATATGTATTGGAATAATAGAATCGCATATCTAGGATCTTGGGTGCTGCAACAATCATGTATGTTGATGATATGGAACAATGTGTTATACATATTTATGAGTTCCCTTGAGTCTGTTGGCTAAATTGGACTTTGGCATACCCTTTGTTTTGATAATGAAAAACATTTCATTCTTTTAGATCTAACTTTCTACTTGAGTATTTTAGGATTCAAGAAAATGAGGAGATCATACTAAATGGATAGTTCAAGATCAATGGGCTTAAATGTTTAACATTTTCATGATTGCACTCAATGTACTAGTACTTGGATATCATGTAAATGAATCGTTAGATCTTCCATATCCATCCAAAACCCTACCTTACACTCACATGGAGACTTTTGGGTTGATAGGTTTCATATGAGTCATCAATAGGACCTCACATACATTGCAAAAAGTATGTCTCAGTTGATAATATTCTCAACCGAGATATAGCTATTGTAATAGGTTAAAATAAGAGAGAAACGCACATACATCCATTAGAGCCACCTAAAACCGGACAATCATCTGGTCAACAATATTGTGGACCGAGAGTCATTCGGTCGACAATATTGTGGACCGAGAGTCATCCGATCGACAATATTGTGGACTGAGAAAAGTTCTGCAAACTTTGCATTTAACAAATATTTTGGTCGTTGCAACCCAACTACTTTCTACCTAATGGCTAGTTAAGCACTAAAAACACTCTAGACACTCCCTAAAACATCTCTAAAGACTTGCAAACCATTTTATAAATAGGAGAGGCCTTAGGATACCTAAAGCACATAAGCTACACTTGAACATCCATTCTAGCAAGCAACAAATTTGAGCACTTGCTATCTTCTTCCTTGTGCTCTAAATTTGTGTCCTATATCTACAATCTCCTAGCCACCACATATATCCACGTCCATCTTAAGTGGATAGGAGTTATATACGCTTGATATAGGATCAAAGTGTTGTACTTCATTGGTTAAGTATTTCTTTCTTCCTATCTATTTCTTTTATATTGCACTTTGTTCTTCTTAACTACTCCTAGGATTGGAGGTTGTTGAAGGAGGTTACTTGGTGCTACTTCAACAAAGTGAAGGTTGCTCCAATGTTTGCTTGAGGTTACTTCAAGAAGGCTAATTAAAAGGAGGTTGGAACTACTTCTAGGTGAAGGCTATCTCAAGATGGTGAAGCTTCTTCAAGGAAGTGAAGGCTGCTCTAAGGTTTCTTGATCTTACTTCAAGAAGGCTACTTCAAAGGAGGTTGGAGCTACTTCTAGGTGAAGGCTATCTCAAGGTGGAGGAGATACTTCAACGTGGTGAAGGTTGCTCTAAGGTTGCTTGAGGTTACTTTAAGATGGCTGCTTCAATAAGGTTGAGGTTACTTTAAGGTAAAGGCTACTTCGAGTGGAAGGTGATTGTATTCTGTTGTAACATCCTTACAAGGTAAATAAAACAAATCACTTTCAAAATCCCAATTCAAAACAATTGGGTAGTGGACTAACAACCTTTGATTCAATGGTTGGAACCACTCTGAATCAAAGTGTCGTCCTTGTTTCCTCCTCCTCCTTCTTTTCTTTAAGTTTTCAATTAAATTTTAAAGTACTAAAAGCTCTATTCACCCCCTCTATATCTTTCAGAGTCATTATACAAATTTCTACAATATGTTATCTATGTGTAGTACATAAAATCCTAAAAGCATCATCATATCCTCATTAGGAAAAAGAATATCAGTGAAATAACTAGTGTAAAGTATGACCAAGAGAAATCACAATCTAAATCTAGGGTAAGAGATGAATAGTATTGCAATAAAAATATGTGCCAAGAATAACAATATAAACACAATTATACACACACACACACACACACACATATATATATATATATATATATATATATATATATATATATATATATATTACATAATAGAACAATTTCTGAGTTCAATATTGTCCACAATTAGAATCATGGACCTCCATAGTATATAGATAGCTATGACTTTACTTTACGTATTGTTTTAGAATGATAACATAAAATTCAAGACGAAAATTATAGGGGAAGAAGATGTATAACAACCACTTTCAAAGAAATTCCACCATTACTTTGGACATATGGCAATAACATGGAAACATTACACCATATGGTGTACTACATATGTGCATGTTAGGCTTATTTTTTATAATACAACAAGAAGGACAAATTAGCTTTGCCCATATATAACGAAATATAAGACACAAAAAGGAAAGAATAATCTTGACCTTAAAATCCCTTCACCACATGCATGCTTGTAAATGTATTGATTTTTCTGATTCATTTCATATATCAAAAGTGGTTGAGACTACAAGCACATGCTTAGGATCGATAAATGAGGTTTGGTATACAAGTAGGAACCTAAGAGGACATTTTTGCCTATTACTACTACTTTGCGATGTTGATTATCACTATTGATTTAAAAGGAAGATACATCAACTTGTTAGCTTTATTAACTATAGCTACTCACTGCCATGGGTTAAGACTGATGTGGGTGCAACTTGTACATATAGAGCATGGAAGAAATGGTAGTTCTTGTCTTTTTTGCAAATGGGGAGAAGGTTTAGTCCCACATTACCCACTTCTAAAATTGTGTACTCCTAATATGTAGGAATGCATGTAACACTAGTGTCCAAAAGCTCTAGGGGGTGGTAGGCTTACCTTTATAATGGGTATGATGACAACACATGCACACACATGCCTTGCCTGACTAAACTTGGGCACGTGTTCCTTGGGAATGGTATTTTGATTGAGCCCTATTTTAGGGCTTAATCTTGTGTCTTTTTGCTCTTCAATCACATCTATACCTGTTAGATTGCATGTCATTCCCACTAATATGCTTATTTGTATAAAATGCACTTATGGACATTATTTGCATGTTTTTCAGGCATTTGGACCACGCTTGATGGAAGAGAGAGAGAAGGGGAGATCCTAGGGTTCCTCTGCACTTGGAGAGGCCCAAAGTGAAGTCTGATGCTCCCTCGACCTACCCCTAGTGGCCAAAGATCAATTGAAGTAAAGAAGTCCAAGAAAAGCCAAAGATCCGAGCTAAACTGCTGATCCAGGACCCAACACGGCCGTGGTACCACAGAACGGCCGTGCTAGGTTACTTAGAAATCAACAGGTCACATACAAGTGAAGCAGAGAGCACCACGGCCGTGCAAAGCAGCACGACCGTGCAATGGGTAGACACCACGGCCGTGCTCCACAAAACGGCCATGGCACAGTAGAGCAAAACGACCGTGCAGCAGCACCACGACCACCTCCACCAAGCCCACCGCAACCATGCCAGAGACCACGACCGTGGCACACCACCTCCACCACGACCGTGGTGATACACCACGACCGTGGCCATTCAGACCAAAACCCTGTATCTTTGCCATTTTAATTCCCACGACCGTGCCCATATAACACGGTCATGGCCTACCCTGCCCACCACGGTCGTGGTACCCCACCACGGCTGTGCTACTCACATAATCCACCCAGTTTTCCACTATTTTCCCCATTTTGCCCCTAACTTAACCCTAGACCACCTAGATCCCTATATAAGCCCTAGTAGAGGCTGGGGGTCGAGGGGTTGGCTGCTTAGAGTCCCATTTTCGCCCCCTTGTCACCTCCACTCCATTCCACTTCACCTCCACCTCAAATCCACTCCATTTCACCATTTCCACCACATAACCCCCCACATCTAAGCCTTCCATCCACTTCCCACCACCATTCTACACCTTTCCATCTAAGAAGAAGGAGGGGGACGACCCTACAACTGCTGGAGAGAAGGATTTCAGCTACTACTCCAAGCTCCATGGCTTCTTCTACCTCTTTCTTCTCTCTTTTTGTATTTTGCTTTGTTATGAGTAGATAGGCCCCTTGGGTGGGTTGTTTGGGGGAAGATATGTTACTTTGATACCATGTTGGGGGAAAATCACATGTAAACTTTGTAATTTCATTTGTTAATGATTATATTCTATTTCTATCTCATTCTCCATGGATTGCTTGTTGGTTTGTGTGAAATCACCTAGGAATTTAGGCAAATTGCTTATATGTGTGAATTTTGGGATTTCCCCCTAGGTCCAATTCTTGGATCCCTAGGTTGCCTCCCATCTTCCTACATCCTAATCAATCTCCCTAAACCTAAGTGAGAGATCTAAGTAGCTAGATTAGATAATTCTAGTGCAATTAGCATGGAGCCTTCTCAAGGCTAGAATGTGGGGGAATTGGGGTCCAAAACCCTAATTTCACCTCCCCATTACTACCCTCGGCCCCTAATTCCCTAGGAAGGTCTAATCTAGAAACCTAGACTTGATTAGATTCTAATTAGATTGAACCTAACCCCTAACCCAATTGAGCCTCGTAAGGGTAGTAGGGGGTGTTAGGGACTAGTTCCCCTATACACAACCTAGCATATCCATGGTCAATTAGTATCTTAGGTTAATCCATTAGACTCTAACTTGTTGTTTGGTTTGGATAATCTAAATGGAATAATAATGTTCATATGTCACCCCCAACTTAAGTGATAAGTTCATACCCCTAAACAACCCACACATCTCTTTACTGCTTAAAACCCTAGTTCTGTGCTTGCTTAGCTTAGTTAGTTCTTTTCTTGCTTAGTTAGCTTATTGCCTTGCTCTTGCCTTGTTTATGCTAGTTTAGTTCTTTAATTGCTCTTTTGCTTTTCTCTTGCTTGCCTTAGCAGAATTTGTCTTTTCATACCTAGCTTAGTCATTTCTTTCCTGCTTTAGTCTTAATCTAGTCTAGGGTTAACGTAGATTTCATTCCCGCCTTTAACTGCTTTCTTGTTCATC
This sequence comes from Alisma plantago-aquatica, assembly GCA_963693085.1. NCBI lineage: Eukaryota > Viridiplantae > Streptophyta > Magnoliopsida > Alismatales > Alismataceae > Alisma > Alisma plantago-aquatica. Next base: position 1,364,009,104 of record OY856412.1, on the reverse strand, counting down.
CTTAGTTAGCAATCAAAACAACCTTTAAACCCTTAACCCTAGTCTCCGCAGTAGGAACCCAGCCAAACTAACCTAGCTCTAGTGCCCCCTCTTTTCCCTGTGGATCGACCCTATACTTGCCACCTTCCTATACTACGACACGACCCCGTGCGCTTGCGGGTGTAGTGTTTTAGTAGACGTAGGTAGCTAGTTTAGGTTTATAAATTTTGAAAGAAAAATCCCATCATGTGTGTTCCGACCTCGTGGGGCGCATCTAGTCGAGTCAAATCGGCTAGTATGTTGCACCTCTAGCGGAATCGCACCAAGCTTTCTGGCACCGTTGCTGGGGACTAGAGGTGCTCGACCTAGCTAGTTAGTTTTGCTTTGACTTTTCCTACTGCCCTCATCATTGCTATTATTTATTCATTACTCTTTGCATTCTTTGTGTATATTAGTTTGCTAACTTGCTTTCTTTTGTTCGGTTGTGCTTTTTGCATGTGACAAGCCATTCGGGAGGAAACACGATGGAAGACCAAAGTACACCTCACAAGTCGCTTCAAGACTACTTCATGCCTAGCAACTACAAATCGCCAATTGCTAGCAGGGTTGATCAAATGCCAGGGGAGCAATTCTCTATTCCTCCAGGTCTTCTTGGGCTCCTGCCCATCTTCTACGGCTCAGAGAGTGAGAACCCCTACAAGCACTTGGACTCCTTTCTTGAAGTATGCTCCACCTTCAGGACGTCGACGACTAGTGATGATACAATTCAGTTGACCTTGTTCTCTTTCTCCCTCAAAGATAGAGTTAAAGACTGGTATGACTCAAGAAAGGACATCATGAGTTGGGAAACAATGAAGAATGCTTTCTTGAGACAATTCTGCACTATAGCAAGGTTGACAAAAATGCGGCGTTCTGTGACAAGTTTTAGTCAAATGGGCAATGAGAAGTTTCATAATGCATGGGAGAGATTCAAGAAGCTGTTGAGAGAGTGTCCTCACCATGAGATCCCTTTGTGGCAGCTAGTTCAACCATTCTACTTGGGTTTGTCTCTAAAGGACCAAGACACAGTGGACACTTCTTGTGGAGGAATTTTCATGGCTAAGCCACCTGAGGAGATATGGCCTTTGTTTGAGCAGTTGGCTGAAGGATCAAGACTTCGAGCTTCTAGCATGATGAATGAAAGGGGGTATGCCTTTGGTGAGACACCTCCTACTCATGATGACTCAAGTCCGCAAGTGATGAAGATTCTTGGTGACATGGTGAACTTCATGAAGAACCAGGTGACAAATGCTCCTTGCCACCCGGTCAATTCTATTGAGTTCTATGGGGAAGAAAAGAAGACACCTCACTCCTATAGCTACCAGGAACCACAAAGTCCCACATACAACTCAAGGTTTGAGGAAGAGGTTCTTTCTAGATTGAGAGTGTTTGATGATGTTCAAAGAGATGTTGCAAGGTTAGAAGAGAGAATAGAGCAACTGTCTTCCATAATTGCTCTCCAAGAAGAAAAATTGTCTTCAAGACCCATCGTGAGCCACCATGAAGTAAGTGGACCCATGCCCTCTTCACAAGTTTTCTATAGTCCACCCCCCATGCAAGTGCATCCCATTCACTCCTTCCAAGGCTATCCCTAGCCTTACACTCCTCCACCACCTCCCTCACCTCAAATTTCACAAAACTTCACTTTCCAGCCCCAATTCTCTCCTCCTCCTCAATTCTCTTCTCCACCTCAATTTCAACCCCAAGTGCCACCTCCACCTCCTCCACAGTCACAACATGCTCCCCATCCCCATCATGAGCAAGGTAGTATTGTGACAGTTCTAAGGAGTGGGAAAACTCTTTAGCATCCCGCAAGTCAAAGAAAGGTTGATAAAGCAAAGCAAAGGCAGCCAAGTGGTGATACTGTGATTGATATTGCTGAAGATGATGTTGTGATACCACATGTTGAGTTTGGGATTCCATGTGATCCGCCATATATCCCTTTTGCAGGTCCTACCATCCCTAGTGTTTCGCCTCATGTTCATGTAAGTGCAACAAAAAATAGTGATCCTCCATTTTTAGAAGCACTAGATGAGCCATCGGAATTGAAAAGGAGGCAAAAGCACAATGTTGATATTCTTGAGGTGTTTCGCCAAGTAAAGGTGAACATTCCACTATTGGATGCTATCAAGCAAATCCCATCATATGCCAAGTATCTCAAGAACCTATGCACTGTGAAAAGAAGGTCAACAGGGAGGACTCCAAAGAAGGTGAGATTGACTGAACAAGTGATCTCCATCATACAACACTCACTTCTTGTGAAGAGAAAAGACCCAGGAGCCCCACTCATACCTAGTTACATAGGGGGACATCGCATAGACATGTCCTTACTTGATTTGGGATCTAGTGTGAATTTGATGCCATATCATGTCTATGTTGAGCTGGGCTTAGGCAAGTTGAAGCCGGCACATTGCACTCTCCAGTTGGCAGATAGATCCATAAAAGTGCCTAGAGGTAGAGTGGATGATGTCTTGGTGATGATAGACAAAGAAAAAGGCACGGTGTTCCCAGTGGATTTCATTGTACTTGATATGGAGCCGGAGGATAGGAAGATTCCCATCATCTTGGGGAGGTCGTTCTTATCTACAACTGATGCCGACATTCATGTACGCAGTGGCACTATGACAGTATCATTCATGGACATGAAGATCAACATCAACATGTACAAGACCCCAATCCGGCGAGTCCGAGATAGGGATATTGGACATGATCACTTCACAAGTCCAAATGGGCATTTGAGAGAAGAATGTCAAGGTGAAGAAGTTAATGATGATTATTGTGATCAAAGGGATGAGGAAAATAGATTGAGTGCAAAGGAAGGATGCATGTTTTGCAAGAATGGACACATGATAATGCCAAATGGGTGAATTTTGAAGAATCACCAAGAAGCCTAGCTGAAGGCAAGAAACTCAGCGCTTGTGGAAGGAAACCCACCTAGGTTTGGGAATTTTTGACCCAATCTACGTTTTTGATACTTTTGCTTAGTTTTTACATTTTTCCAAGAAAGCACACACATACTCGTATTTGATAGTTTTTGTATAGTTTTGATATGTGTAGGTGAGAACAGAGTGAAACGAAGAAGAATAGATGCAATTTTGACAAAGAGTCAATAGAATATCAACTTGAGATCAATTTTGATGTTTGAACAAGATTTGCGTGCCATACTGCTATTACAGTGCCCAACACGGCCGTGGTACATCAACACGGCCGTGGTGGTGTACAAAGAAATAGTCAGAAATTCAGAAAATCAAACAAGTATAAAATCAGGGCAGCACGGCCGTGCAAGGCAGCACAGCCATGGTACATGAAGACACCATGGCCGTGCCGCGCACCACGGCCGTGCAACAACCCGATTCCAGCAACTTAAAATCAATTTTTGCAAAACTTCTATTCACTTGCTCATTTCTCCGAAGAACATAACGACCGTGCTCCGCGCCCTAGAGACCGTGCAACGCTCCGTCCACCCATTCCAACCCTCGAATCCCCACCAAATCACCCCCAAACCATTCCCAATCACTCCCCTACCATTTCAACTACCTTAATCTCCATATTCCACCATTTTCCATCCACAAACGCACCACTCTCTCTCCATTCCGCCCCAACAGCCCCATTCTTCGGAGAAATCCAAAATTTTCTAATTCCACTTCCTTTTTCGAGAAAAAATGAATAAGTTTGCAAAGAGAGTAGTAGAGAAGACCAGGGGCGTCATTGCTTATCAAAGGAAACCAAGGAACAGCCACCCCCGGTTGACGGAGGCCGATTTGGATGCCATAGTGGATCCTATCATAGAAGAAGCCTCCGAACAGCCACACCGAGGGGCACCATCTTCGTCGCAGCCACCACTGTCTGACTCCCGACACTCCGTCTCATCTGAGAGACTTTCCGCCTCAGCTGCGCGACCGTCAGTTTCAGCCGCACGGCTGTCCGTCTCCTCCGCAGCATCGCCACAGCCCGAGCCGCGACCACGACCACGTCGACAGCTCGTGCTAGCTGATGAAGATGATACTGAGATGCCTGATGTTAAGCAGCAACCAAGCCCACCACAACGCCTGTTTTCACAGCCAGAGGTTACTACAGGTAGGGAAAAGGAGCCCAAGCACCCTGGGTGCCTGACACGCAGAGTGCTAGCTACACGATACACATGCCAAGCGTCAATGGAGGCAATGGGGTTCTATGTCTATTTTCAAGAATTGATGGAAAAATTGGGACTATTTGAGATATTGACGCTGTAGCAGAAATCATTCATCGAGTTAACACAACAATTCTTCGCCACGCTAGAGAAAGCAACAAATGATGGCGAGAATGCAATTAAGGTAACAATTGGGGATAAGAGGTGGAAGATAACCTCAGAGATGCTAAATCAGAATTTTTCCCCAAGTGGAGAGATGGCTGCCCTCCTAGATGGAGGAAGGACAGAAAATGACTATAGTTCCATGTATCCAGCCATGTGGAAGTGCTTCACCGGCCAAAGTACATTTGTAGCAGGGAAATCAAAGACAAGTGGTATTCACAGCCCATTTCTCCGCTATGTTCAGAAGGTGTTGGCAAACACCATCTTTGGCAGGTACGAAAATCAAGGCAGCTGCACCAACAAAGATCTTTTTGTGCTTGGTTGGATGACAAAAGAGAGACATGTGAATCTGGGGGCGTTATTGATTGATCACATGAGGACAATCCCGTCCAAGAGCATAAATCCATTTGTAATGGGAGGGATTGTAACAATCGATTGCCACTGCCTTGGGGCATGACATGATAGGATATACAAAGGCAGAGGGTGGCAAGTTGGTTGATTTGCACTACCTGGCTCGCTCATCCATGATTACGGTTACGGATCAAAAGATATTTTACCAAATCAACCCACCCTACCCAGGAGTCACATTAGAGCTGCCATACCATACTCCTCCCCTCATGGCACAGTATGGACCAACGCCAGATTTTCTACAAAAGTTGAGGAGGTACGAGGAGGAGAACCCCAAAGGAGAGGCAATCCCTGAGGTGAGGTTTGCAGGGGGTCTAGGAGAGCCTTCACAGGCGGAAGAGCAGAGGTGGACGACAAATGAGAGAGCGGCAAGACGGGTGAGGCAAAGAGAAGAAAGAATAGGAGCGTCAGAGCCACAACAACCTTCAGTGAATGTATATGACATGGGTACCATTCATGCACAGCTAGAGAACATTCAGACGATGCAAGAGAGGATTTTACAGGCACAGGAGGGCATTCAGAGGACTCAGGATGCCATGTGATTGGACCACCAGCAGATGCATTATCAGGTTAACCACCTTTATCAGTTCCAAAATGCACAGGCCCAGAGGAACCCGCAGTGGGGTGAATATTGGTGGGGTTCTTTGTCAGCATTCCAGAACAACTATCCGCCTCCACAATCTGACTACTGTGGCACCTACTATAGGCAGGGAGGAGCACCTCCACCACCTCCGCAGTGATCATCTACCCTATCACCCTAGACTTTAGTGTCATGCTGAGGACAACATGGTTCAAAAGTTTGGGGTGGTAGGGCGGTATGCCCTCATTCTTCTTTCACTCATTTTTGCATCTCATCTGCTATTTTACTTTTTGTTTGTTGTTTTTCATTTCTTTTGCTTGTCCTGCTATCTAGTCTAGAATTTTACTGCTTTGCACACCTACATTCCATGTAGTTTACCATATTGTCATTTTTTTGCGTAATTTTCAAAAATTTTGCTCTTTTTTCCATGCATTGCATATCATGTAGATTTTTGGTAATTTCTGTATGTTTTAGCTAGGATTTGCTTGTTTGCTGTTTTAAGTTCAATAATATAGGCTTAGATGTGATTGGAGGCAACTTGGCACCATTTTGGCCAATTTTGCCCAAATTTGGAATTTCTTGTCTAAAAATTGTGTTTTGACTCAATCACTACTATTTTGAATTAAAATGTTGACCTTTGACAAATGCAAGTGAATCACCATTGTTTGTTGCTAAGTGGTATCAATGTTTGACTTTTTACATGTGCATCACCTTTCTTAGGATTGTGATTGAATTGGTTGAATTGTGAAATTGAGAAAGCTTTGAATGTTTAGTGTTTGTGGAATTACTTGTTTGATATATCAATTTCATTTTGTTCATTCATGTGGTGTGATATCTTGGATGAAGTGTTGGATTAATTCTCATGCAGGATGTCTTATGTGGAAAATCATACCAATGACCCCTCTTTGACCCGACTATTCTTACACCATCTTCATACCCCTCCGCCTCATAAAAATATGCCCTAGTGCACATAATCAGCCTTGGCCACCTCCAAAAGTTTGGGGTGGCCATATCTTTATCTCCCTGCTTCACTCTATCCACCATATGCCCTATCTACACCAAGGGCAAGAAAAAGAAAAGAAAAGAAAAAGAAAAGCAAAATAAAATAAAAGGATGCTCCTGTCTAAGAGCATTCAAATAAAGAAAAGATGAGTGTGTAAAAACACTCCAAAAATCTTACCGCAACCCTTTCTTCCACTTTCATACCCATTGAGCTAGGAAACATCAAACTTAGCTCATTTTACCCTCTTCCGCAGCCACGTGGGTCATTTGGTGTGATTTGAGATATAATATTGAATGCATGAATGTGAAACATCACTCCTAGTCATTCTTGATTAACACCACCATAAAACAGTTTACCCGGAACTTAATGGAAGAAATATGGATAACTTGTGTATTCTATGCGCTATATTTGAAGTTCATATGCTTTATGCTCTTTTCATGATTGGATTGTGAAAGAAGGAGAGGAGAGAGGTGAAATGCATGTACTTAGTCATCTTTGATCCCATTCAACAACAATCGTCTTTTACATTGCATTTGTCATTTCTTTTTGTGAAAGTTTTAGAGAGATTGAGTTGGAGCATACTTGAGGACAAGTATGTTTTAAGTTTGGGGTGGTGATTCAACCCTATTTTAGGGCTTAATCTTGTGTCTTTTTGCTCTTCAATCACATCTATACCTGTTAGATTGCATGTCATTTCCCCTAATATTCTTATTTGTATAAAATGCACTTATGGACATTATTTGCATGTTTTTCAGGCATTTGGATCACGCTTGATGGAAGAGAGAGAGAAGGGGAGATCCTAGGGTTCCTCTACACTTGGAGAGGCCCAAAGTGAAGTCTGATGCTCCCTCGACCTACCCCTAGTGGCCAAAGATCAATTGAAGCAAAGAAGTCCAAGAAAAGCCAAAGATCTGAGCTAAACTGCTGATCCAGGACCCAGCACGGCCGTGGTACCACAGAATGGCCGCGATAGGTTACTTAGAAATCAACAGGTCACATCCAAGTGAAGCAGAGAGCACCACGGCTGTGCAGAGCAGCACGACCGTGCAATGCGTAGACACCACGGTCGTGCTCCACAAAATGGCCGTGGCACAATAGAGCAAAACGGCCATGTAGCAGCACCACGACCACCTCCACCAAGCCCACCACGACCGTGCCGGAGACCACGGCCGTGGCACACCACCTCCACCACGACCGTGGTGATACACCACAGCCGTGGCCATTCAGACCAAAACCTTGTATCTTTGCCATTTTAATTCCCACGTCCGTGCCCATATAACACGGCCGTGGCCTACCCTGTCCACCACGGCCGTGGTACCCCACCACAGCCGTGCTACTCACAGAATCCACCCAGTTTTCCACTGTTTTCCCCATTTTGCTCCTAACTTAACCCTAGATCACCTAGATCCCTATATAAGCCCCTGTGGCGGCTGGGTGTCAAGGGGTTGGCTGCTTAGAGTCCCATTTTGCCCCCTTGTCACCTCCACTCCATTCCACTTCACCTCCACCTCAAATACACTCCATATTACCATTTCCACCACATAACCCCCCATATCTAAGCCTTCCATCCACTACCCACCGCCATTCTACACCTTTCCATCCAAGAAGAAGGAGGAGGACAACCCTACAACTGCTGGAGAGAAGGATTTCAGCCACTACTCTGAGCTCCATGGCTTATTCTACCTCTTTCTTCTCTCTTTTTGTATTTTGCTTTGTTATGAGTAGCTAGGCCCCTTGGGTGGGCTGTTTGGGGGAAAATATGTTACTTTGATACCATGTTGGGGGAAAATCACATATAAACTTTGTAATTTCATTTGTTAATGATTATATTCTATTTCTATCTCATTCTCCATGGATTGCTTGTTGGTTTGTGTGTGAAATCACCTAGGAATTTAGGCAAATTGCTTATATGTGTGAATTTTGGGATTTGCCCCTAGGTCCAATTCTTGGATCCCTAGGTTGCCTCCCATCTTCCTACATCCTAATCAATCTCCCTAAACCTAAGTGAGAGATCTATGTAGCTAGATTAGATAATTCTAATGCAATTAGCATGGAGCCTTCTCAAGGCTAGAATGTGGGGGAATTGGGGTCCAAAACCCTAATTTTACCTCCCCATTACTACCCTCAGCCCCTAATTTCCCTAGGAATGTCTAATCTAGAAACCTAGACTTGATTATACTCTAATTGGATTGAACCTAACCCCTAACCCGATTGAGCCTCGTAAGGGTAGTAGGGGGTGTTAGGGACTAGTTCCCCTATACACAACCTAGCATATCCATGGCCAGTTAGTAGCTTAGGTTAATCCATTAGACTCTAACTTGTAGTTTGGTTTGGATAATCTAAATGGAATAATAATGTTCATATGTCACCCCCCAACTTAAGTGATAAGTTCATACCCGTAAACATCCCACACATCTCTTTACTGCCTAAAACCCTAGTTCTGTGCTTGCTTAGCTTAGTTAGTTCTTTTCTTGCTTAGTTAGCTTCTTGCCTTGCTCTTGCCTTGTTTATGATAGTTTAGTTCTTTAATTTCTCTTTTGCTTTTCTCTTGGTTGCCTTAGCATAATTTGTCTTTTCATACCTAGCTAAGTCCTTTCTTTCCTGCTTAGTCTTAATCTAGTCTAGGGTTAACATAGATTTCATTCCTGCCTTTAACTGCTTTCTTGTTCATCCTTAGTTAACAATCAAAACAACCTTTAAACCCTTAACCCTAGTCTGCGTAGTAGGAACCCAGCCAAACTAACCTAGCTCTAGTGCCCCCTCTTTTCCCTGTGGATCAACCCTATACTTGCCACCTTCCTATACTACGACACGACCCCGTGCGCTTGCAGGTGTAGTGTTTTAGTAGACGTAGGTAGCTAGTTTAGGTTTATAAATTTTGAAAGAAAAATCCCATCATGTGCGTTCTGACCTCGTGGGGCGCATCTAGTCGAGTCAAATCGGCTAGTATGTTGCACCTCTAGCGGAATCACACCATATTTCATCTCCTTTTGCCCAAGAGGATAATTACTTAATTTAGGAATTATTTTTCAAATAGTTTTATCAAATCAAACAAGAAGATGACTCTTTGTATTTTTTACATATACAAGATTGACCATGTGATTGTGTCTATATAGGAATATGAAGGAGTGTAGGAGTGATATAAATGAGTCCTCTGGTATTAGAGTTAGTCACAACTCACCACATTTTTTGTTCACGATTGGAAATATACAATTGTTCATTGCATGTAGTATTTTTCGCTTCCGGCAACACTTCCATTATGGAGTTCATATCTTGTGCGAGATAAAGTACCTCCATATACTCTCTTCTGAAGGCATGGTCTATTGGGTGGTTGTAACGACCCTGCCTCCCAATAACCCCCAATTAAGGGAGACCAAGAGGTCATAGCCGTTATCCCAATTAACAGGATCAAAGGTTCGAAAAATAATCAATAACAATAAGCTATAATAAAGTAAAAATGTGCATACCTTTTTCAAAAACTTGGATATCTACTTCTATCCACATCTAGAGTCTATTTTAACTAATCCTCCTTTGTACTTTAACTCTTGTTCAATTCCACATATGCCACTTTACTATTTGTCCTTTTCAATCTTTTACCTAAAATACCGACAAACAAAACGTCAGGTAGCATATAGAAATATGCCAGTATGCGGGGACAACCAAAATTTCACAAATATGGCTAACAAACTAATTATCACAAACAAGGTAATTATCAAGTCAATTTTACGTTTTCAATGTGTCAATCTCCATCGCTTTTTCCCTAACCCTGGAACATCCTCTGTAGGGTTTGACTTAAGGCCACGTTCTCAATCCCGAGCTTGGTGCCTAGGGTCACCTCTCATGGTGCCCTTTAGTCATGCAACATAGACCACCTTCTCATTCCCGAGCTTGGTGTCTGGGGTCACCTCTCATGGTGCCCATTGGTCTTCCCTCCCGGGCTTGACCTTTTTGCATCATCCATCAGGGTGGCATGTAGGTGCGAGAATACACACTTATTTTACAATTATGATAATCATAGTGACTTTATAGTTTGCAAGTATGAACATCCAACTGATAAGTTGCATTCAATGCGATGAATCATCCGAGAAACTCTTTGGGAAACTAATGTGATTAACCATAATTAACCACATACCTATCAGAGCAACTTGAGGTCCAAGCAATAATGATAAAGAACAATCAAACAAGCAATCATCAATATCCTAAAATTAATGCAATACATCCAAGTGTTATAGTTTATCCAAAACATTCTCAAGATAGACTTGGATTCCACCTTAGGCTTTCTAGGCCAATTTTAGGGTTTCGATTACAATTAAGGTTTTTTTTCACTCCTATTACTACAAAACCTAATTAAGCAAAATAACCCACAAACCATAAGGATCATAACCTATCTCATCTAACAGGTTTAGGATCATCATTTAACAACACATATTCACATATTTCAGATTAAATATAATGTTTTCCTCCTTTACCTTAAATTAGGGTTTCTAAATGCTTTATCATTCATAATTGGTGTAAAACCCTAATCCATGCAAAAATTCATCCAGATCAGGTTCAAGTTCATCATTAATGTTTCAATAGGTTACTATCACTAAATTTCACCAATTAAGCATCATGAACTTAACCATTAATTTCAATTAGGGTTTCTAACATAATTTCAAAGCACTTTTCATTAACTTAGTGTAATTTTGCAAATAGGAACGAAAATAGGTTCTCAAACTATTTTTATTGTGTTTCTCGCATTTTTTTGATCAACTTTCATGTATAACTTGCAATTATCGGATAATGCTACATTTAGTTATGATTTTCACAAGATAAATACCTTTAGGCCAATCAATGGCTGCCACGCCGACCCCTTTCATTTTTCTTTTCTTTTCTGCTGGCAAGGAATCTAATCGGGCAGGTTGTACGTTTTTACCCCTATACCCCTTTCTGGAAGTCATCTACACCCAGGGGCAAGGAGGTAATTTTCCCTCCTTTCATCTTCAACCTCACGCCTTGCTTGCGAGCTAGCAGCAAACCGCAGTCAACCAGGGAGTTGACTCCGCACATTTCTCCACCTGAGCGCAAGCCAACCCCACCATCGCCTTCTCCTTGGCATCCCAGACACAAGGAACCCCTCCGTCGCTTCGTTGCTCAACCCTATCATCGGGATGGTGAAGCTCTTCTCCAGCGAGAAGCTACTGTCGGGTAGGGATTGAGATCACGATCAAGGACCCAATTGGTGGCGCTGGCGAGTTTGCCTGCTCTGAGCAGATGCCTTAAGATGCTTTGGGCTCCCGCAGATGGCGTGTAAGACCCCTATTTATATAGGGAAGGACAACGAAGAGATCCCAACAGGATTTGGGCATATCGCTTGACGTCCACGAAACCTACTAAAACTTAGGTCTTCTAGGTTCAGATTCTCCTCTCGAATCTACTAGACTAATTCCCATAATGTTTCGTCCATTATCTTGCAAGATTTTGGTTTTGGAAAGTCCACCCTCTCGACCTCCTATTTCCTTTTCTGACTGAGGAAGGTAACAATACAAACTATGTTGGATCCGAATCCAACAACTGTGGCGTCACACGTCTAGATCAAAAAGAAAATTAAAATCGTGACAAAAATACCTTCCTCTACACTTTATGAATTTTTTTAAATTCCATATCTCTCAAATTGAGTGTCCAAATAAACCCAAATTTTGAGGGAAACTTAGTAATGATTTATTATACCTCTCTGCCAAGTTTGGGCTCATTATCTCAAAGAAAACATGCCTTTTAGATAGGTGCAATATATTACTCAAATATGTATATTTCTCACCTATTTTCTCTTTCTTATTTTCTTATTTCCCATTATTTCTATTCCTTGTAATCCAAGAAAGCAAGTGGGGTTCGAAATACTTCTCATTATGACCAAACCCTCACTTCTCTATTTATTTCTTGCATTATCTTCTTATTTCTTTATTAAAATATCTCTTTTTGAGGATTTATCTTTATCTTTCTTTTTATTTTCCTCATTGGCATTCCATTTAACATTATAAATCCTTTGGATATGATAATCCACCAAGTATAACTCAACTATACCTCTTTCCACTTATTTTCCACATTTTATCATTGTTTTCAATTTCTTTCTTAATAAAGAAATATTTAATTGATCTTTTCTTTTCTTGTTGCATTATCTTTGCAACTTTGGACTCCTTGGAACCCAAGGAACCCAAGAGGCATGAAATCCAACTTTGTATTATATTCTTTTGCCTTCTAAAGGTTTCTACATTTTTCTTTTCTTTTTTCCATTTCTTATTAATAATGGATTTCCTTTTGTCTTTTCCCTGTTATTGGGTCCAATAGTAAATAAAGCCCACAAATCAATCAACAAGGCTATTGTAAACGAAATCCATCTATTCAAAACAAATTTTATCATTATTTGTTCAAATATCTTTACATTTCTCACCAAAAGAATCAAAAAGTTAGGGTTGTAACATCCTTCCCCTCTTATAGGAATTTTGCCCTCAAAATTCCATCAAGCAAACAAACAATCAGGATAAGCCTTTCTTATGTCCATAATGGCTCCCATGTGGCCTCCCCCTTTCCATGGTGCTTCCCAAGAACCTTCATCATCTCATCTTCTTCCATCTGAGTTCTTTCTTACCTTGGTATATCGTACCCTCATAGGTGACTCAGGACATTTCAGCCTCTCATAAAGTTGAATAGGATCATGGCTCAACACATGGCTTGAGTACCTCACATAGTGCTCTAGATCAGACTCATGGAACACATTATACATCATGTTATCCTGAGGAGTAAGGCTAAACACAACCATCTCCACCAATCCATCTCAAATGAACCCATATATCGGGGACTCAGCTTTCTCAGCTGTAGCTTAGAGGGGTCGGATTTTCACATCACATACTCTCCCACAGTGAACTGCATGTCAGTCTTCTTTGCATCAGCTCACGAATCATGTCGTCCCTGGGCTCTCTTTCATCCATTGCACGATTAAAGCGACTTCATCTGCACACACTCTGATTCTTTTCTGACCTTCGCGAGGTCCATTCACCAACATCATCTTAATGAAGTGGTGGCCGACACAACCTCTCTTGCAGAGCTTCTCTATATCCCGACACTGGCTATGGTGGTTATCATCCCATCTTATAGAGGACAAGAACTGTCTCTAGATATCACCCTGAACAAGCACTCATGCTCTCATCAAACCCTCTAGTCTGGATCATACTAACCATTATTTAGGGGTGACAAATTGTACTAGCATCGAGTTCTTTATGTATCTACTTCCACCGCATGGAAGCGAATCCTTAGGTTATACTCAAGAACTTTTGAACTCACATCATGGCATAGTTGAACCATCTCTCTCTCATATGTAGTTCAACTGGATCCATCTCTTGACAACACTCTTTCTTTCTCATGTCATCTAGGTAAGGCGATCTACCATAACCCATATTGCATCTCGACCTTCCTTGGTCCATGGGAGACTTACCACAACATCCATAGTGATGAACTCCCATTCCCTCTTGGGGACTCTTTATCCTTTATATCAGTACACTGGGTTACTAGTGTTCGTCCTTCCTCCTGACATGCATGGCGACAAACCACGTGCAACTTCATCTTACTGCAACTTACTATCTTAGTAGTACCGTGGGGTACAATGATCTTAACATCATGATCTCTTGTATGTCATGATTCCTCAGAAACCCTAAACCACTCTCATTAGGATTTTATCACCTTCCTATCCAAAGAAGTACATCTGAGGTTCTACAACCATCCTTTTATCATGATAAGCCCTAGGCTGGCTAGCTAAGCAACCACTAACTCGATCAACGATCTTGTTACATCTGTGTGTTAGCCAAACATATCTCCTTTTTCAAACTTAGGGATAACCCAACAACCTCTTCTAGCCTCTAGATAAACTCAGAAGCTGCATCTCAACCAAGGCATCCATTACCACTTCACATCCTTAGGTGACAGGAAATATTGAAGACATACACCTTCACTTATTATCTCAGCTCAAACTCTAAGTCTATCTTCATCAAGATCACTCTGAGCTCATCTTCTTGGTTATCAAACTCAACCTTGTATCACTTGCAAATTCCACATAGCTCCTGTTAAAACATTCTCACAAGATGATTACCTTAATTCTCTTGAGGTTTATAAACCATCTATACATCATTCACTCCTCACGGGTATGTTATCATCTCTGTACTCATACCTCATATCAACGTTCCAACTCACACCATCTTTATCCTTGGTGTATGGCATGCGTACTATCCTATCTCTCACTCCCATAACAAGAGGAAATAAGCATTTGGCGGCCGTCCAAACATAGATTTCTTCCTGTTCCAAGAGTAGAGATGGTACATCCCACCTTGCCAGTACACCTACAAATTTAAGTTGAAACGTGCAACTTATGTCTCTATATCTTGATCATCTCGATATCAAAGTTACTTCCATGGAAAACTGGTTTCGAACCTACTTGGGTTACCACACAATCCTTGATCATCTCCTATAGGTATGTAGGGTGCTGGTACTTTTGGGGTCATCCCTCTTCCCTTATGCATCCAGAGAGTGCCCTACTCATCTGCCCTTTGGGTCCCATGAGTTCATGAAGGTGATCTGTCTCCTAACCCATGGCCCTCAGACAATGATAGTTGTTACCTCCCGACCCTATGGTCATGTGCAACTAGGGAATTAGGCAACTCCCACTTTCATCGGTCTTATCCCCACCTGACCCTAGGATAGACTTAGGAATCTATTATAGTACATGTCCAACTTAGAACCTTACCCAAGCCTTCATCATCTCTCTCTTTGCATTCATGGGTTGACTTTCGTCCTTTCATAGGGGTCATGGCAACCTGCCTACCTTGGTCAGACCCCATACCAATTACCTCCATGGTAAAACATCCATATGCACATAGAGATGGTTATCTATGGGTCTACATGTTCATTCTCATACCATGTACTTTTCACTTAGCTTCTCAAGATCCTATGAGACCTTCTTAGGTTACTTCAAAACCAACAGAAACTGGTGTACACCTTACAAAAGGGTCCTTCTCCCAGGATGGGAGGAAACTATCTCTTGATAGCAACAAAGGTCAAAAACGTGCTTATGTCTAGGGTTTACATCCACATGAGCATGCTTAGCCTTGTAAAGCTACTAGGCAAAAGCAGGCCACCTACTAAACCATGCTAGGTCATACTTATTCTCATTCCTCAACATTGGACCAAGAACATACCTTCCATGTCACCAACTTAGCTGTGAGGGTTTCATCAAACATACCTTCGACTAAAGGGGTTTTCCCTTTCCTCTAAACATAAGGAGTACCATGCTCGAATCTAGAAAACTCAAATCTCATCATGAGCATCAAGTACACCACTTCCCTTCTTATACCTAGGGACCCTAGGTTCACTTTTTGGGTGTCCCACTGCATGCTCAACCTTTAACCACGAACCAAGCATGTCCAAGGTATGTCATGCGCTTCCCATGATCCTTTTATTTGAACAACACTTCAGAGTGGAGTCCTCCTCAAGGGCAACCAACTAGGTATAAAGCCTCCTCAGGGTCTAAGGCACTCTTTTGCTTAACTCTGAAGGTAAACACCTAAACCATAGGCACATAGGTACCGACAACCTCATCCTCTCTTCAGGGTTTGGTTCCTCTAAAGGAAACCAAGATACCATTAGCCCCTAGGGATCATGCATGAGGCAAGCACAACCATTCACTTAGGTCACATCATCCTCAGCTCCCACTGTTCCTCATATCTCAGAGTCTAAGCTTCCAACCTTCTTGCTTGGTCCCGCTCTCTCTCTCTAGAGCTAATCCTACAACCAACCTCACTATTAGGGGTCCTCTCTCCATGAAGATGGATCAAGCTCACAAGCATACCCCAACCTGGGTGAAGCCTATGTTCAACTTATTTTTGCTCAAGATTATTGCTTATCTTGTAAGCTATCCATTATACACTCCTGGACAGGGTTTTAGCCTACTGCTCGCACCACCGACGTACTCTGGGTGCATACTATGTCCTACTTGCATAAGCCCATAGGGTTTCTATAGGTCCTTTTCTAACCTCATCAATGAAGGAACTATCCTTCTCTCTAACATGTACGACCCTTTCCTAGGGTTGGGTTTCCAAAGGTGCTAGGTCATCCAACCTCTCATGGCTCATACATGCATCCAAAAGCATGTTCACCCATCTGGTCTATCATGACATCATGTCATCATGTCATCTCTCTCTCTAACCACCACTTAGGGTTAGGGTTAGCATTATCCTCAAAGGATGTGCCAGTTCTCTACTTATGATGGAGGTCTTTACCTCCAAGACTAACTTTCTCTACTCATCCTCCTGACAAGAAGGTCTAGCCTTAGGTCTCTCCTGAGGGCAATGACAACTCATGTCATATGACCTAAGCATGTTTCTATTCTTTAGTTTACACTTAACACATTAAGCTTATGTCCATGACATCTTATTTACATGCTTTTCATTAATTTGTTGGAGGATTCCTTAATCCTTATCAAACTTACCCATACCTCAAGAGGGTGAGGAAAAGAGAGAAAACCCTGATCCTTAAGGTCCTTAATTGTATTTGAGTTGAGAAAGGATGAACAAGATGAGAGAGTCCTAAATGTATCTTATTTTGAGTCAATTCCTGACACATTGGCCAGGTAGTCACACTAATCTAGGAGTCCTCGTATTCTGACTAGCAGTGCGGAGGAAAATCTTGCCAGCCTCCAGACGTGATCCTTTTCTAGAAACCTCTGTCTTTTGGAAAATCATCTAATAGCTCCCTTGGGTTCTACAGAGTTTGTAAAATTTAATAATTATTAAAGATTAAATGAGGAACCTATGCTCTGATACCAAATGTAACGACCCCGCCTCCCGATAACCCTCAATTAAGGGATACCAAGAGGTCATAGTCGTTATCCCAATTAACAGGATCAAAGGTTTGACAAATAATTAATAGCAATTATCAAATTCTACAAACTAAACTGAAAGGCTGTAATAAAATAAAACTTTGCATACATTTTTCAAAAACTTGGATATCTACTTCTATCCACATCTGGAGTCTATTCTAACTAATCCTCCTTTGTACTTTAACTCTTATTCAATTCCACATATGCCACTTTACTATTTGTCCTTTTCAATCTTGTACCTAAAACACTGACAAACAAAACGTTGGTCAGCATATCGAAATATGCCAGTATGTGGGGACAACCAAAATTTCACAAATATGGCTAACAAACTAATTATCACAACCAAGGTAATTATCAAGTCAATTTTACATTTTCAATGTGTCAATCTCCACTGCTTTTTCCCTAACCCTGGAACACCCTCTCTAGGGTTTGACTTAAGGCCACCTTCTCAATCCCGAGCTTGGTGCCTAGGGTCACCTCTCATGGTTCCCTTTAGTCATGCAACATAGACCGCCTTCTCATTCTCGAGCTTGGTGTCTGGGGCCACCTCTCATGGTGCCCATTGGTCTTCCCTCATGGGCTTGACCTTTTTGCATCATCCATCAGGGTGGCATGTAGGTGCGAGAATACACACTTATTTTACAATTGTGATAATCATAGTGACTTTATAGTTTGCAAGTATGAACATCCAACTGATAAGTTGCATTCAATGCGATGAATCATCTGAGAAAATCTTCGAGAAACTAATGCGATTAACCATAATTAACCACATACCTGTCAGAGTAAATTGAGGTCCAAGCAATAATGATAAATAACAATCAAACAAGAAATCATAAATATCCTGAAATTAATGCAATACATCCAAGTGTTATAGTTTATCCAAAACATTCTCAAGATAGACTTGGATTCCACCTTAGGATTTCTAGGCCACTTTTAGGGTTTCGATTACAATTAATGTTTTTCTTTCACTCCTATTACTATTAACCCTAATTAAGCAAAATAACCCACAAACCCTAAGGATCATAACCTATCTCATCTAATAGGTTTAGGATTATCATTTAACAACACATATTCACATATTTCAGATTAAATATAATATTTTCCTCCTTTACCTTAAATTAGGGTTTCTAAATGCTTTATCATTCATAATTGGTGTAAAACCCTAGTCCATGCAAAAATTCATCTAGATCAAGTTCAAGTTCATCATTAACATTTCAACATGTTACTATCACTAAATTTCACCAATTAAGCATCATGAACTTAACCATTAATTTCAATTAGGGTTTCTAACATAATTTCAAAGCACTTTTCATTAACTTAGCATACTTTTGCAAATAGGTACAAAAACAGGTTCTCAAACTATTTTTATTGTGTTCCTCGCATTTTTCTGATCAAATTGCATGTATAACTTGCAATTATCGGATAATGCTACATTTAGTTATGATTTTCACAAGATAAATACCTTTTTGGTGGCCCCTTTCATTTTTCTTTTCTTTTCTGCTGGCAAGGTGCCTAATCGGGCTGATTGTATGTTTTTACCCCTGTGCCCCTTTTTGGAAGTCATCTGTGCCTAGGGGCAAGGAGGTAATTTGCCCTCCTTTCATCTTCAACCTCGTGCCCTGCTTGTGAGCTAGCAGCAGACCGCGGTCAACCAGGGAGTTGACTCCGCGCGTTTCTCCACCTGAGCGCAAGCCAACCCCACCATCACCTTTGCCTTGGCATCTTGGACTCAAGGAACCCCTCCGTCGCTTTGTTGCTCAACCTGATCATCAGGATGATGAAGCTCTTCTCCGGAGAGAAGCTGCTGCCGGGTAGGGATTGAGATCACGATCAAGGGCCCAATTGGTGACGCTGGCGAGTTTGCCGGCTCTGAGCAGATGCCTTAAGATGCTTTGGGCTCCCCCAGATGGCGTGTAAGACCCCTATTTATATAGGGCAGGCCAACGAAGAGATCCCAATAGGATTTGGGCATATCACTTGGCGTCCACGAAACCTACCAAAACTTAGGTCGTCTAGGTTCGGATTCTCCTCCTGAATCTACTGGACTAATTCCCATAATGTTTTGTCCATTATCTTGCAAGATTTTGGTTTTGGAAAGTCCACCCTCTCGACCTCCTGTTTCCTTATCTGACCGAGGAAGGTGACAATACAACCTCTGTTGGATCCGAATCCAACGGTTGTGGTGTCACGCGTCTAGATCAAAAAGGAAATTAAAATCGTGACAAAAATACCTTCCTCTACACTTTATGAATTTTTGTAAAATCCATATCTTACAAACCGGGTGTCCAAATAAACCCAAATTTTGAGGGAAACTTAGTAATGATTTAATCTACCTCTCTGCCAAATTTGGGCTCATTATCTCAAAGAAAACGTGACTGTTCTTTAGGTGCAATATATTACTCAAATATGTATATTTCTCACCTATTTTCTCTTTCTTATCTTCTTATTTCCCACTATTTCTATTCCTTGTAATCCAAGAAAGCAAGTGGGGTTCGAAATATTTCTCATTATGACCAAACCCTCACTTCTCTCTTTATTTCTTGCATTATCTTCTTATTTCTTTATTAAAATATCTTTTTTTGAGGATTTCTCTTTATCTTTCTTTTTATTTTCCTCATTGGCATTCCATTTAAAATTAGAAATCATTTGGATACGAAAATCCACCAAGGATAACTCAATTATACCTCTTTCACTTATTTTCCACATTTTATCATTATTTTCAATTTCTTTTTTAATAAAGAAACATTTAATTGATCTTTTCTTTTCTTGTTGCATTATCTTTGCAACTTTGGACTCCTTGGAACCCAAGGAACCCAAGAGGAATGAAATCCAACTTTTGATTATATTCTTTTACCTTCTAAAGGTTTCTACATTTTTCTTTTTTTTCATTTCTTATTAATAATGAAGTTCCTTTTGTCTTTTCCCTGTTATTGGGTCCAATAGTCAATAAAGCCCACAAAAATCAACAAGGCTATTGTAAACGAAATCCATCTATTCAAAACAAATTTTATCATTATTTGTTCAAATATCTTTACATTTCTCACCAAAAGAATCCAAAAATTGGGGTTGTAATAGTGGTGGTACCTAACGGTTCCTAAGTAGCATTGGTATTGTTGTTGTTCACTGTCAACATGTAAGTGACACTACTCCTTTCTATAGGTTTGTAATCAGATAAAGACTAAAGGAACGATGTGCATATGATCCATATTGGGAGTGCTAATTTCTTTGAGCAACACCCTTCAAAATAAGTGGGTGATTTAGTTTAAATTTTCTAACTCTTTTGAACTGTTTATCTCTATTAGATCTTATTTTTTATCTAAATCTTAAATTGTTCTTCTAAATATGCTAATTAAATTGCAATTGATTTCTACTATCTTTAACAACAATATAAAATCCAACAATCTTAATAAAACCATTAATGTCATTAGTTTATATGTTTGGCCATGGTTCTTATCATCCTAGCAATGATACCTCAGATTTCCCTAAAAATTGATGATATCGACTTCACACGTTGACATATCCAAATAGAAATTTTGCTATGGAAAATAGGGTCTATTGACTATCTTAAAAAGAATGAACTTAACCAATAAAATTGATCCTAAGAGTGTTGAAAACCCATTGTTTTAAGGAGAATGACCACTTATTTACATGATGTATTGTCTTAGTATTTTAAACAAATTGTATGATCATACTTCAAACCTCCTATCATGACAACCAAAATTCTATAGGGTACGTTAGATAAGAAAAATAAAATAGAGAATTGGAGCGTTGATAATATCTTGTCTCTAAATTTTTAGATTTTTGTTGGTAGAGATTAAACATGATTCTGATAAGCAATTTCCAAATATTGTGTCATAAAATCCATGAAGCGAGTAGGAAGTTACCTAAAAAGGTAATTTTTATGTCTATTATTGAAAAGTTTCCTAATTCTTGGGAGGCGTTTGTCCTAAATCTCAAGCATATGAAGGGTGACATATCCCTAGGATAAACTTATGCTAGATATTTTAGTAAGGGAGGTACATGTGAAAGAGTCAGAGGTCAAGAAGTCTGTTGTTGTCAAACCTACTATAAATATTATGACTGTTAAGGAAAAAGATATGAAAATAAGAATATATATAAATCGAAGATCAAGATTCATATGAAACCAAAGAGAAAACCCTGTTGGAGTTGTGGAGAGGTTGTCCACTAGTACAAGGTCCTACAAAGAAGACAGACATAATTTCTACATCTATAGTTGAGGAGGAGGTGATCAACATAATGGCTACTTACTTGAACCTCAATGATGGGTATGCTTCTATTAAACATGAAATGCTTCCTATATTTGAACCACTTCACTAAACTATAGATGATGGGGCCAATATGCATATTTGTGTGAATAAATCTCTATTTATGTTATATCAGGCCTCTTTCAATAAATCCATGAATTTGAGCAATGCAATCTCTGTAGAAGTCAAAGGAAAAGGATGAGAGATTTTTTTGTTTCCTTTGGGAAAGGTTCTGACACTTTGCATAGTCATTCATATTCCATATATTTGGTGCAATATAATAGTTGTGCAATTTAAGCTAGACATGGTTTAAGAATATATTGCAAATATAATAATAAAATAATTATTCATGTTCAAGATGGTTTATTTTCTGATAAGGGTACTAATGTGATTTAATAACTTGTTTAGGATTCATGCAGAACCTACTATTTAAATATTTGAATAAAAATTTGGTTTGCTTGAATATTATATTATCTCATGCATGACATTGGCATTTGGGTCATGTGAATGTTAGCTTAATAAAATGTATGATGAATATGGATTTAATACCTAAATATGATATTAATCATAGTAGATGTGAAACTTGTGTGCAAACTTAATTATGTAGAAAACATTTTCATCATCTTGATAGGAATCTAATATTTTGGACTTCGTTCATACATATTTTTGTGAGTTGAATGAGATTGCAACTAGGGACCATACATGTTACTTTATAACCTTCACTAATGATGCTAGTGAATAACAATTATGTCTACTCACTAGAAGTAAAGATGGGACATTTGAAAATTTCAAACTATTTAAGAAGAAGCAGAAACACAAACTAGTAAATTAGTGAAAAGATTAAAGTCTGGTAGGAAAGGAGAGTATACCTCAAGCTTTCTATTTGAATTTTGTCAATTATCATAGTACAATTCATGAGGTCAGTGCTATTTATTGACCACAATTGAGTTGGATGTTAGAAGGTAAGAGTTGAACCCTGATACATGGTAAATACTATGCTACAAACTTCACTTCTACCCAACTTTATGCAGGGAAACCTTTGAATACGACTTGCCATATTCTAAATAGAGTTACCCATTAACATAAAGAGAGTAGTCCATTCAGGTTACAAAAATGGCAAATGGCATGTCTCAAAGATCTTTGAGTGTGGAGGTACCTCACAATAATACTTGTCCTTGCGTACAAAAGAAAGAAATCGAGTAATAGATGTCATTTTCTTGGGTCATGTAGAGACAAGTTATGCCTATAGATTCTTAATTGTGAAATCTAAAACCTCAGACATTGATATCAATACTATAGTGGAACTTCTTGATGCAACATTTTTAGAGGTTGTTTTTCACATGAAATATGGTATTCCCAAGGAAGATTCTCCATAATATTCAATAACAACATGTTCCATATATGAGCATGTGGAAAGGATGACAAATTCAAGGAAGATTCAAAATATACTATTTTTGAATCTGAAGGTTATGAGGAATTGGTTGAACCAAGGAGAACTACAATTAGGGCATCCAACGACTATGGAAATCAGTTCCTCACTTACAGTGTTGAGGATGGTCATGTATCCTTCAAATAAGTAATGGCTTCTTTAGAGTCTAAGTTTTGGAAGGAAATCCATTAAAAATGAAATTCAACCAATTCTCTCAAATGGAATTTGGGAATTAGTGGATTTGCCTCTTGATTGGCATGTAGTTGGTGTTGGGTTTTGTGGGACAGAATAAGCAGAGGAAACAAAAATTTTATCTGAACACAAACCCATAACCAGAAGATCGCATCAACAACTATGCAATAGGAAAGATGGTTTAGCGAGTTATATCTAGTCTTAAGGCTTGCTCAGCAACAATACCTCACAACTAGTGTGGCCTTCAACCACTTAGTCTTTGATGGCATCTGTGCAGCTCCTGGTGTTGACCCAGACTGTGGTTGACAATCATCCTCCTGAGCGACAGAAATCTCCCACCTCTATAGATAGTCCGCACGGACCACCGGGAACTCTAGTCATCCTAAAGGACAGACTAGAAGGAGTTGTCCCCTTCTGTCAACATACTAGTCACCGAAACACTCTCCCACCACCAGTCATTTTTCTGCAGTTGTCTTTCCCTCGTCGTTCCTCCCTGGATGGGTAGAACTTGCTTGGGCTCTCGCAGTTACCACAACCAGAGAGGAAAACAACTTTGCAGAGCAACTGATGTTCTGAGTTGTGTGTTTTGAGAAGCCCATGTAGCCCTCTATTTATAGTAGAGGGAAGGGTCAGGGTTCCCAATCTATGTAGGAGTAGAAGGGTCTAGATTTTCTACGAGCTGATTGCACTGTGGCAGGCAAACCGATAGGTTCACAACTGAACCGATCGTTTGGGCGGGTGAGCCGATCAGTTCATAACTGAACTGGTCATTTGGGTAGGTGATCCGATCGGTTCATCCAGTGAACCAATTATTTCACTTCCCAGACTTATCCACATTTGACTTTCCTTATTCATTTCTAATTAATGCAAAGATTAATCCTTGTCCCAATCAAATTGAACAATTGAAATGAGGATCTTTTCTCACAAACTGGGAAACCCAACACTTTCTCATTTGGTCCACATGAACCGATCAGTTCACTAGAGTGAAACAGTCATCTCACTGACCATGAGACGATCGATTCACCCAGTGAACTGGTCGGTTGGTGGTCCAGGTTGTGCAAAACTCAGTCAATGCAATTATCAATCAATCTAACACTCTAATCACTTGGTTCAACACTTGAACTTGATGATTCTGAGTCAAGTCTATTGATTGAATGTTTAATTGAGTACCTTAACACTTTATTAATCAATCTAAACATCATTCATGGATAAACTCCTCTTGCAAGTTAATCCTATGTGTGTGACCCTATAGGTTCCATTTCATGTTTGTAGTGAATGTCCATAACTAACTTATGACATCACAAGAAAAGAGTGGTGCCTAGTCACACATCAATACTACCCAAGTGAAAAGG
Organism: Alisma plantago-aquatica; assembly: GCA_963693085.1. NCBI lineage: Eukaryota > Viridiplantae > Streptophyta > Magnoliopsida > Alismatales > Alismataceae > Alisma > Alisma plantago-aquatica. Next base: position 1,363,984,666 of record OY856412.1, on the reverse strand, counting down.
AAAGTTTGAGAACAACTTTCAACCTACTATCTATTATTGGTGTTACAGTGAATGTTTAGTTCCTTTGTCGCTGATATCCGAATTGAATTCAAGGCATGGACTTGTCATCCTCTACAAACGTTCAATCCATGTTTCTTAATTCAGAGGAAACTGTCTGAGATATATGTAAGCTCAATATCATATATTGACTTACATGTTCATGGCCATGCATTTCTCAGTCTCACTCCTCAAGTGGTCAAGATATAACACTCCCTTAGGAGGGACAAATTCCATATCTATCACTCACAGTCAAGTCCCCATGTGTCAAAGTCACCCAATCATCTCCGTTATAACAACCCATGTTTCAGGAATGCATTTGATGATGTCGAAGTGTACCCAATGACATGTGATGAGTGCAGTTATTTTAGGTCTAAGAACCACAGTCACCACCAATACAATAAGAGATGATCCTGACTAACCAAGTATGGTTTCCATGCATGACTCTTATGGTGGGTCTGTCCAATACACTGTTCTCTAACATGTATCTTTGTGCTTGGTTTTATATCATATATCATGACTGATGAGATTTTGTCATCAACCAACACACACTCTAGTCTTTTGTGTTATTGATGTCTATGGTTATTTCCATAATAACAACTAATGAGGGATGATAGTGAGAATGTACATACTCTTAACATCTATATGATCTCATTATTCAAGTCACATATGAAGACATATGTCCTTGAGTATTGTCACTCTCTAGACATCTAACATGTTATACTATTATCTCAAAAATAGTTAAAACATATAGACAACTCTTAGGGTCGCCCGCCACAACCACTCTTAGAGGCCTTCTTTTAGGGATGAAGATGCATGACCTTGGATGAAGATGCCAGAACCTGTCTTGGCCGAGATGGATCACTTCCACTAGTTCTCCATGATTGTTCAAGTCATGGGGAGCAAATGCATCCTGAATCATCTCTATGGGTGGATGATCTGGGCCTGGCGACCGAAAGGGGATCTGCAATGTTCGCCGCTGGTGGGTGGCCTTTTCCTGGTCCGCTTCACCTATGAAGAAGATATGAGGGCTGCCTTGGATAAGGGCCCTTGGTTCTTTGACAGTAAGCTTGTGCTCACGTGAAGGTGGACTCCGGATGCAGATATATGATGGGAAGATCTCGTGTCCGCCCCCGTGTGGGTCACATTACCGGACATCGGACACCACTGGTCCAAGAGGGCCATTACCATCATCACCTTAGGCGTGGGGGATCCCAAAGTAATCGACTTCCATTCTGAAGGATGCTTCGAAGGTGCGACCCATGTTTGGGTTGAGATCAAGTCAGACATGGCACCTTCTGAAGTGGTCATGGTTGAAATTCCGGATGGCAAGGAACTGGAATTCAAGGTAATATATGATGTTCTCCCACAACATTGCGCTTCCTGCAAGGTCTTTTGGCACTTTGCTGGTGACTGCCCGAGTGTGAGATCCGTACACCCTCGTCCCCCTTTGGCTCGAGGGCGTGGCTTGAGTAGAGTGCCTGGGAACCAGAACCGTGGGAGGACCACGAGGAATCAAGATCGCAGAAATGACAATAGAGTTCCTACCACTGATACCGAGGTGGCTAGGCCAGTTCTTGAGGCCGCAGAAGAGTTACAACCTGTTGAAGTGGCCACCGATGCAAACTCCCAACCTACTACAGAGTTAGGGACTTCGACTTGCCATGGGCAGTAGAGAGGTGGGAGTGATGTTTGCATATCACAGGAGGATAACGGCAAGAGGTCTGGAAAGGTTGAAGAGGTCCTGGATGGAGGCGCCCCTGGCGGGCCTGATGTTAGTTGCAACCAGTTCTCCTTCTTGGAGAATCTGGATCCTGAGGAACTGATTGATGAACTGACTGGTACATCTAGAAGGAACATGGCACAACAGGTGGTGGCTAGTGTCAGAGGTAGAAGAACATCTCCATGAGTCACCACCCCTGGGAGGGGGGATAACAAATCTTAAAGATGTCTGTTCTCACTTGGAATGTGAGGGGAGCTTCTCGTCCTAGAAGACAAAAAAGAGTTAGAAAGGTCATCTTAGAGGCTAATGCATCGTTGGTACTCATTCTGGAGACTAGAATTAAAAGGCAGTACAAGGAGAAAATGTCCGGCCTTTTTCCTGCTGGTTGGGGGTTTCAGTCTAACCTCGAACAGATAGAAGGAGAAAGGATTGCGCTGGGGTGGAATAAAGACCAGTGGGATGTACATGTTATTAATGCAACCGACCAGGTTATGGTGGCCAACTGCATTAATCACGGGGGCTTCCATTGCGTTGTTACGGGAGTGTATGGACATAATGATGAAGGGAGGTGGAGGGGCTGCTGGGATACGATCATGACTTCGACTCAGCAACACGTTCTACATCTCGTTATAGGGGACTTTAACCATGTGAGGAAAGTGACCGAGAAGTTTGGTGGTCTACCTATCCCTGACTCTATTTTGGGAAGGTTTAATGATGCCATTGATGAGGCTAATTTGATTGAACTCAATATGAGTGGCGGCATTGCTACGTGGCAGAACAAAAGAAGCCCGGAGAATAGAATTTCGAGTCACCTTGATAGGGGGTTAGTGAACGCTGCGTGGCTTGAAGTCTTCCCTGAAGCGAGGGTGTGTCTTGGAGGGAACCCCAATAGCGATCACTCTTGGCTGAACATTCCTTTGCTGAAGGACACCATGAATAAGAAACCATTTGGGTTCCTAAATTTTTGGGTGTACTGTCCGGGGTTCATCGAGAAGGTTAAAGAAGCGTGGGCTGATCCGGTGGGTGGGAATCCCATTTTTAGATTTGCTGGGAAATTAAAGAAAACTAAGGAGGTCCTGAAGAAATGGTCTAATGAATTCTTTAACCTGACGAATATGGTTAAGAAAGCCAAGAAGGATTACAAGGAGGCTGCTAAACAGCTCAGATTGTATCCTACTGATTCTAACCTCATGAGAGAGGAAGAGACTAAAGCAAAGAAACTCACGCAGATGGAAAAGGCTGAAGAATCTTATCGATGACAACGGAGTAGAATGAACTGGATCAAAGATGGTGATAGAAATACTAGAGTCTATCATTATGCTACAAAGAAGAACCACATGAGAGACTGTATCCATGGGTTGATTAAAGAATATGGCAGCCAAGTGAGGGGACCCAGGGAAGTGGTAGATGAGGTTGTTACCTTTTTTAAGAACCTATATAATAGTAATCATCGTAGGCAACCATGCACTTTACCTCCGAGGCGTGTTAATGAAGATATGAACATGGATCTCTGTGGGTCGGTGTCTGAGCAGGAAACTAGAGATGTCATTTTTTCCATTGGCGCGTCTAAAGCCCCTGGCCCGAATGGCTTTAATGGTAGGTTTTCCCATGCATGCTGGGATATCATTAAAGAAGACATGTCTTGTACTGTGCAGTGGTTCATGGTTGGTGGGAACATGACCAAGTAGGTGAAACATGCTTTCATCAAGTTGATTCCGAAAAAGAGTACGCCTTCCTCTATGGCTGACTACAAGCCTATTGTGTGCTGCTCTGTGCTCTATAAGGTGTTCGCCAAACTGTTGGCTTCTCGGCTGAAGAAAATCTTGCCTAGCATCATTTCTCCTAACCAGTTGGCCTTTGTGAAAGGTAGATCTATCTGCAATGGGGCCCTCCTTTCTACGGAATTCCTCACATCTTTTAATCTTAAGATTGGTACTAAGAAGGCCTGCTTCAAGGTGGACATTACTAAAGCCTATGACCACATGGAGTGGGACGCCCTTTGGGAGATTATGAATGCCTTGGGTTTCTCTCGTAGGTGGATAAACCTGATCACTCAATGTGTTGAATCTACGTCCTTTTCTATTCTGGTTAACGGTGTGCCGCATGGGTTCTTTTCAGCATCTAATGGATTGAGGCAGGGGGACCCTTATCCCCTCTACTCTTTGCCATGGTCATGGAATCATACTCATAACATTAATCAGGCGGAGGAGGAAGGGTTGATGAAGCCTTTCAAGGTGAAGAATACCCCAACCATATCTCACTTGATTTTCACTGATGATGTTATGGTTTTTTCGGCGGGTCATTGCAAGTACCTGAAATACACTAAAATAATTTTGGAGCATTTTGGTAAACTGAAGGGGCTTTATATCAGTCAAATTAAGTCCAAAGTCTTTCTCTCACGATCTTGTGATAGACGTCGTGGACGTCTCCAGGTTGCTGCTGGCCTGACCCGAGGCAGATTCCCGACCAAATATTTGGGGATTTTGATCTCAGGTGGGTGAGGCAGAGGAAGGGACTTTGAGGTCCTGGTTGATGATCTCAGAAGCACCATGAAAAAATGGACAGGGCTGAACATTTCTATGGCGGGACGTCTAGTCCTCTGTAACACCGTTCTTATGGGGAAATTTGGCTTCTGGACGAGACAGGAAGAGATACCTTTGTTCATCATTGACAAAGTTCGGAGCCTTTTTGGAGGTTTCCTGTGGGGTGGCAAGCGTCACGGCGTTGCCTGGGACACTATCACCAAAGAGAGAGCAGGGTGGTCTGGGGATTTCTGATCCTTGGGCTATGGCCGAAAGGTGCACTCGGAAGCACTTATACAACTTCCTCATGGACCAGGGGTCCCCTTGGTCCTCTTGGATGCATTGGTGGTATGGCTCTTCCCTAGAGGTGGGAGCCTTGCCGGGCTGCTCCTTGACATGGAGACGAATGACACAACAGTGGAACCAGGTTAAGGCTGATTTTGCTGTGGATGAGTAGGGTGTTTGGGGCTGTGCGGTGTTGAAGCCGTGGGTCAAACCTCACCGTGGGCCTCCGGTTCCTTGGGCTGAGATCTTGTGGAATAGGTGGCACACTCCGAAATGGAGTTACTGCCTTTATAGGTTCATTCTTGGGAGGCTACCTACCGCGGATAGACTGCTTGGTTGGGGAATCAACGTGAATGAAAGATGCTTACTATGCAGGGTTGGTCCTGAATCACATAGGCATCTTTTCTTCACGTATGATTTCTCTAGCTATATGGTGACAAGGTGGGCACTGAAGAATGGGTGGGGCGGCGCTAGCCCGCTTAGCATCAATGATTGCCTACAATGGATCCGAGTGAAATCTAGGAGGTACAATGACTTGATGGCTTTTTCTGGTCTCAGCTTTGCTGCTATCGTCTACCTCATTTGGAGGGAAAGAAATTCAAGGCTTCATGGCGGTTTGGAAAAAGACAAATTCTACCTTTTTGATGATTTGGGGGACTTGCTTACCTTGCTGTGTAAGGTCAAACCTGAAATTTGTAAAGGTTTAGACTTAATTGTTAGAAGGCAGTGGGGCTTTTGTAGTTAACACTCCCATGTACAGTATAGGTCTCCTCTATACGGTTTTTTGCTGAGAAATATATTACCTTATCCAAAAAAAACATATAGACAAAAATGGCCTTTATTATTATCAAATCAAGTTTCACATGCCTCATTGAAATCATCATATGATTGGCTCTCTGGGCATACTATACCAACAGGCTCCCACTTGCACTTAGAGTCAATCACCCATGAATCATATTCCAAGTGATCTTAACATGTCCATCACATTTCTGCTACACAAGTGCTTTTATAGCGGGTAAGCAAAATTTTCTTCAAATCAAATAGTTTGCATGTTTCACATCCCCTCACTGTACGACAGCTCGTATGAGATGGAAGTTCCACAGTATGCTATCTAAAATTCCTTTGCCTAACTAGTCGCTCCATTGTTGTCACAATATTACTACTGAGTCACCATTGGTCGGAATCTCCCATAAGTTCATCCATATGAACTTCTAGATCCATACAATATCCTTTACAGTGTTCGTAACACTATGGTACTCGACTTCTTACTGTAGAATTAATCAATTGTCTTATGTTTGGAACATTTCCAACTAACAATTTTTATTCCAAGGGCAAACACAATTTTGTCATTTTGGAAGCTTGCATCGATGTAACTCTTTTACACCCAACTCTTCCTTTTTACCATAACTAAAGAACTAATCCTTTTATTACTTCACAAGTACATAAAGATGTCCTTCATGGTATTCCAATAACTCTTAGTGGAGTTCAAAAAATATCCATTCGTCATGTCCAATACATATTAAATAACTGGATTCCATATCTTCTTGTCATGTCCAACACATACAAGATGATGAGTTTGTATGTTCTTGTCATGTCCAATACATACAAGATAATTAGTTCATATTTTTCTTGTCATGTCCAATACATACAAGATAACGAGATGAGTTCATACGTGATAGATCCAATTGTGAATGAATATGGCATCTATCCATGTGTTCCTTATTCTTCATAAGAATTGGGACACTTGGCTCTTGAGAGACTAACTCCATAGAACATGGACAAGTTTTCTCTCATCATGTTGAACCCTTTCAGCATCTTTCCGATGTATGTTCTCTTTCTTAGGTTAAGAAACCATCTTGATCTATCTCTGTAGATCTTGATTCCTATCACATGGAATGCTTCTTTAAAACTTTAGAATGTACTTTGTTGCCATGTTTTGATATTTGCAGTATAAGGATGTTATTCCCCATCAATATGTGGAATATACATATGCTCCCACTAAATTCTTGTAATCATACATTACTTCTTTATTTTGACTCAAGTCAAACTCTTTGACTATCTTTTCAAATAGAAGATCCCAGTTCTGAGGTGCCCACTTCAATCCAAAGATTGATCTATGCAGCTTCATGGACTTTATTTCCATTAAGCTACAATAGCAAGCATTATCCTGATGGATTTATCCTTGGTAACTGTTGAAAAGATTTCATCATGTTCAACACCTTGAACTTGTTAGAAACTCTTTGTAACCCAATTACCCTCCATGTCAGTCTTCTTCTGGAAGACCCAAAAGCACCCTATGGGTTTTACCCCTTTAGGTGGATCAACTAAGGTCATACTTTGTGGATGTATATGGAGTCTATCTTGGATTTCATGGTTTCAAGCGATATCTCGATTTCTGGCTCTCATTAGCTTCTAGGTAGATTGTTGAATCATCATATGATCAACTCACTGCCTTCTTATCTATAAGATATCATATATCATTCAAGCTCTAAGCATGTTCTACCATAACCATGAGCTCTGTGTGTTACTTAAGGAACTTTGAGAATCCACAACATTTTGTGATTCTCTTTATTCCCATTGTACCTCTTTAAGTTCAATGTTTTTCTTGTTTGTCTCAAACATTTTGAGTTCTACTTTTGTCTCCCACTGATCCCTTTAGAACTAGGTTCTCCTCTAGGAATGCAGGCATCCAAAATACCTTTGTTGTTGGATTTGGATATCAAAGTAGTATTCAACAAAGTAACATTTATGCGATTTGTGGACACAACCTTTAAGAAACATTTTTCTTATTTAGGCTTTAATCCTAATGTTTATAAAGACATATCGAGACACTTCCCATTCCATATCTCATATGGTGTCTTTTAAACTATTAGATGGTACATTGTTTTAGTGTTAAGCATGTGCCCAAAAGGAAATTTGAAGTTTAGCTGGTAATCACACTCTGACTTATCAAGGTGTGATTCCTTCTTTCTGATACACTTCTCATGATACACTACCATTGTGTTTTAGGTGGAGTCCATCATGATACATTATCATGATCTTCTATAAGGTTCTCAAACTCTTGGTTTAAAGTATTTCTATATCAATCATATCAAAATTTAATATTTATACCAAGTATGTTATGTACTTCATTTATGATCTCCTTGAACACTTCAAGAGATTCATGTTTGTATTTTATTAAATACAAACTACCATATCTACTGAGGTCATCGGTAAATATATTGAAGTACTATTGAATACCTTTAGCATTTATTCTAAAAGGTCTATATACATCAATATGTATAATCCTTAATAGAATAATCGTTCTCCCACTACATCTAGTGAAGAACCTTTGTCATATTGTACAATGAATAAGATTAGCATGTCTCTATTGGTTCAATAACCAAAATGAGTCTAGATAACCATCATATGGATTTCTAGAAAAGAAATTCTCATTTATGGACTACAGATGACTATGCTATAGGTATTCAAGTTTGAGTTATCATGTCATTCATTACATGTGCCATACACATTTGTCTCTTTAACTATCAAGTATAGTTGATGAGACATATGCATTTCCATCAAAGATCATCAGTTCATTACACTTTTGTCCATACAAGATGTATGACGATTTCATTGATGGAAGATGTATAATAGAAATTCACTAATTCTATTATATGCCCATGAATGTCATATTGTAAATGTAATGGTAGCAACTCTTGCTCCGCACAGTTTCTAGCTTACTTTTTTTTAGGTCTTGAAGTAGAGATCTCGTCTCTCTTTCATCTTCCTGAGATCCTCTATAAAGAGGTTATTTCCATGTCCAACTTACTCCTCTCTATATCTTGAGTGATGAAGACTTGGACCTAAGCTTGTCTTTAGAACATTTCTTGACCTTGCTTTAGTCTATGGACTTCACTCTGTTGATCATTATCACAGGTTTTGTCCTTTCTTCATTCATGCTTTGGCATCAATATGCCAAGAACTTCAGACAATGGTTTGGCTAAGTTTCTCAACATTTGATAAATTGGCTATATGATTCACACAATGATTTTTAGAATCATATGTTTGGTCAACTCTTGACCTATAAGAAATCACAGTTGATCTATACACACAATCATATTGAGGATATGAGATTATACTTGATCTCCATCTGTCTGATTATACTCAAATGCTTTGAAGACATTATACCTTTCACACTTTACATGATTCTTAAGATGTATAACCATATCAAGAATGTTCATGCTTCAAACAACTCATAGTTCATATAGCTCATCATAAGGTTCTTGATGTCTTAGGCATCATTGGCATACTTCAAGTAAGCATCCAATTTTAGCATTAGACACATTTGGAGTGGTTCTACTGGCTCTAGTCTTTCAAGGACTTTAGAGTTTACACTCACTATTGAGAACACTTCTCAAAGGTCCCAAACTAGATTTAAAGTTTATCCCGTTTATGAACTGATCGCAACGATAATGTATTTGTGTTTGTCATTTGGATTCTACAAAAGAATTTTGCAACACTTCAAAACATTTTTGATTTGTTTGATTTGATAAAGTTGACGATATTAATTAGGTATTTAATTAACTATCGCTCCCACTATTTTGATCAAATTGATAACCCTCACCATCAATTCAAAAGATTGCAGCGTACAACCTTCTAGTGAGCAAGATCCTGATTCCTCTAAGTCATGGACCAGCTAGTGTTGTCACCCACAACTAGATTCTTCTAGGTAGGCAACTTTTGCCAATTGCATCTTATGTAACCCTTGATAGATGTCATGCACAACTCTTTGTCATGTACATCTCCATGCCTCAAGGTGCTTGATCTGATCAAGGTCACCTAGTTAAGTCTAACCCAAACTCCAACATAATGAATATGCACCCTACTAGGGCAGACCCACATATTCACCATCACACTTCCACGAGATAGACGGTACACAATGCTAGGGCATGCCTACACTTAGTCGATCAAGTTTTTCATGTGTGTTGCTTATGGAAGGCATCTTAAAATTAATATTTATATTGAGGGGTTTGGTATTTATATACATATACATATCCAATCTTCACATATATAGTACGTATCATATACATACTATATCCCACAAGAAAACATGCGAAGTGATAAAGCAATGATTATGACCATCCTATTTGTAATTCCTTGAGCCACAAGGAATTACAGTCATATAGGTCTACACCACATGAAACAACCTATTGTTAATGAAGATCTATGCTTGGTCCATTTCAGGTTGATCAACTCATCCTATGACTGATTGGCCCACCTCCTGGCTGGTCGGTTGGTTGTCACCAACTAATCGTCTGGCACCTCTAGACGGTCGGTTCGTTGGGTCGTCGTGCTCCTCGTCAGGCCACTAGGCGCTCATCTTGCACCATCAGCCAGTTGTCTCGGTCCTTTAACCGCCCATCTGGGTACCCACCGCTCTTCTACAAAACAAGAAATAAAACTATCCTACTTTTACATATTTCTTTGGGAAACCCCGAGTTACATTTGGGGGGAGCAAATGTAGAAGAGAAGGCTCGAGTTATCTCGAGTTATATCTGGAATAGAAGAAAGGACTCGGCATGCAGATTGAGATGCAAACAAATGCAACCAACCAAGCACACATATAGGGGTTTATAGGCCATAACCACGTTACACATCCACCATCAAAACTATTTTAGGGTGATGCATATCGATTGCATATATATACCATATCATATATGTATATAGGGATTTGTGGTGTTTAATAAGATATGCACATTAGCCGGTTAAAGTATTCACATCACAACAATAAATAAATGGCAAAAAACCAAAATCCGATCATATCGATTAATACTAAAACATAGTACATTGACGCGGCTCTAATACCACTGTTCGGTTTTGTGGGACAGAATAGGCAGCGGAAACAAAATTTTTATCTAACCACAAACTCATAACTAGCAGATTACATCAACAACTATGCAATAGGAAAGATGGTTTAGCGAGTTATACATGGTCCTAAGGCTTGCTCAATGACAATACCTCACAACTAGTGCAACCTTCAACCACCTAGTCTTTGACGACGTCTGTGTAGCTCCTGGTCTGGACCCAGACTGCGGTTTACAGTCATCCTCCTAAGCGACAAAAATTTCCCGCCTCTATAGATAGTCCACACGGACCACTGAGAACTCTAGTCATCCTAAAGGACAGATTAAAAGGAGTTGTCCCCTTCTATTGACGTACTAATTACTAACACACTCTCCCACCGCCAATCACTTTTATGTAGTTGTCTTTCCCTCATTGTTCCTCCCTAGTCGGGTAGAACTTGCTTGGGATCTCTCAATTACCACAACAAGAGAGAATGGCAACTTTGCACAACAACTGATGTTCTGAGTTGTGTATTCTGAGAAGCCCCCTTGTACCCCTCTATTTATAGTATATGGTAGGGTCAGGGTTCCTAGTCTGTGCGAGAGTAGAAGGGTCTGGATATTCCATGAACTGGTTGCACTCTGACAGACGAATCGATCGGTTCACAACTGAACCGATCGTTTGGAAAGGTGAACTGATCAGTTCATAACTGAACTGGTCATTTGGGTAGGTGAGCCGATCGGTTCACCCAGTGAACCGATCATTTCACTTTCTAGACTTGCCCACAATTGACTTTCCTTATTCATTTCTAATTAATGCAAAGATTAATTCTTATCTCAATCAAATTGAACAAGTGAAATGAGAATCTTTTCTCACAAATCGAGAAACTCAACACTTGCTTGTTTGGTCCATGTGAACTGATCGGTTCACTAGAGTGAACCGGTCATCTCACGAACCATGAGCCGATCGGTTCATCCAGTGAATAGGTCAGTTGGTGGTCCAGGTTGTACAAAACTTAGTCAATGTAGTTCTCAATAAATCTGACACTCTAATCAGTTGGTTCAATACTTGAATTTGATGATTCTGAGTCAAGTATATTGATTGAATGTTTAATTGAGTACCTAAATACTTTAGTAATAAATCTAAACATCATTCATGGATAAAATCCTCTTCCAGGTTAATCCTATGTGTGCTACCCTATAGGTTCCATTTCACATTGGTAGTGAATGTCCACAACTAACTTATGACATTAAAAGCAAAGAGTGTTTCCTAGTCGTACATCAATGCTACCCAAGTGAAAAGGAAAGTTGGAGAACAACTTTCAACCTACAATCTATTATTGGTGTTACAGTGAATGTTTAGTTCCTTTGTCGCAGATATCCGGATTGTACTCAAAGCATGGACTTGTCATCCTTTACAAACGTTCAATTCATGTTTCTTGATTCAGAGTAGACTATTTGAGATATATGTAAGCTGAATATCATATATTGACTTACATGTGCATGGCCATGCATTTCTGAGTCTCACTCCTTAAGTGGTCAGGATATCACACTCCCTTAGAAGGGACAAATTCCATATCTATCACTCACAATCAAGTCCCCATGTGTCAAAATCACCCAATCATCACCGTTATAACAACCCATGTTTCAGGACTGTGTTTGATGATGTCAAAGTGTACCCAATGACATGTGATGAGTGCAGTGATTTCAGGTCTAAGAACCACAGTCACTACCAATACAATAAGAGATGATCCTGACTAACCGAATATGGTTTCCATGCATCACTCTTATGGTGGGTCTATTTGATACACTATTCTCTAACATGTATCTGTGTGCTTGGTTTGATATCATATATCGTGACTGATGAGATTTTTTCATCAACCAACACAGACTCTAGTCTTTTGTTTATTGATGTCTATGGTTATTTCCAGAATAACAAATGACCAGGGATGATAGTGAGAATGTACATACTCTTAACATCCATATGATCTCCTTGTTCAAGTCACATACTTGAAGACATACGTCATTGAGTATTGTCACTCTCTAGACATCTAACATGTTATGCTATTATCTCAAAAATAGTTAAAGCATATAGACAGAAATTGCCTTTATTATTATCAAATAAAGTATCACATGCCTCATTGCAATCATCATATGATTGGCTCTTTGGGCATACTATACCAACAGTTGGATGTAAATGGATCTTTAAGAAGAAATTCAATACATATGGGACAATTGATAAGTATAAGGCTAGTCTGGATGCTAAGGGGTACACACAAAGGGAGAGAATAAACTATTTTCATACCTATTCTCCTATTTCTTGTATGATCGCAATTTGTGTGCTCATAGAAATGGATTTCATATACAATCTATCTATACATCATATGGAAGTGAATACCATGTTCTTAGATAGTGATCTTCAAGAGGATATATATTAAAAAAACTTGAGGATTTTGTAGGAAATGGGAATGAGTCCAAAGTGTGTATTAGTTCTTTATATGGCTTATATCAAGCCCCTAAGAAATGTCATGAAAAAGTTTTATTCGGTAATATGATTTCTTGGCTTCATTTCTAATCATTTTGATAAGTGGTGTTTACTATAATATTATTAATGATAGATCCATTATGTTATGCTCATATTTAGACCATATCCTACCTTTTGGTTCTGATATAAAAGTAGTACATGGGATAAAATCATTCTTGTGCCACTTTGAGATGAAGGAAGTGGGTGTTACACATGTGATATAAGGTCTTAAAATCACTAGGTCTATTGATGATATTACACTCTCTCAATTTAACTATGTTCATAAGTTACTAAATAGGTTTGAATGCACATCACTTGAACTTGTTAAGACTCCATATAATTCATCCAAACCCCTTTTCAAGAAAGATATCAAAAGTTTGATGTATCTTATGAATTGCACACAACTATACATTGTGCTTGTTATTAGCAAGTTAAAAGAAATACACTAGTTATCTTGACAAAACTCATTGGAAAGCTCTTGATAAAGTGTGAAGGTATATCTAGGGAACTAGTTCCCTTGGGCTAAAGTATGACAAGTATCATTCTATAGTTGAACGGTATAGTGATGCAAGATGGATTGACACGAATTCTCTGAGTAATGGTGTCCCAAGATATGTATTCTTGTTGGGAGAAAGCTATATGGCTTTAAGGTCTAAGACACAAAAAATATTGTCTTGATCCACCTTTGATGTAGAATTGGGTGCTTTAGATTGAAATGGATTGAAAGTTGAGTGGTTTCATGGGATTATGTCCAATTTACTATGGTAAAGAAGTTACTTCTTGTGATTCTGGTTCACCATGATAGCACAATAACTATAACCAAGATATTGACTTCCAAGTAAAATCAGAAACAACATAGACACATCAAGTCAGACTTAAGTTTGTAAGGGATCTAGTGTCTAGTGGACTTGTGGATGTAGACTATGTTGGATCCACATATTCTATATTTATTCTTTGACTAAAGGTTTTAATTTGTCCTTAGTTGAGAAATCATTGTTGGGGATGGTAGTGATGCCCCTTATTAGTCACAGGTAGCAGCAACCCAACAAAAAGAGGGGAGATCTCAAAAAATGGATTCAATGTGGTAATAACAAGTTATTGGGTGAATTAGTTGTACTGTGTAATTTTCTTGATGTTGTTAGCATTTGAGTGTCTATCCCCTAAAAATATGTCAGCGTCATGTATGTAAGTATGTAAGAATTAGTATTTGAATGGTTTTGAATCCTAATACATGGTGCTACTAGTCCATCCTTGATTTTGTGTGGGCCACAACATGGGAATTAGGTTGTTCCCCGATATCAAGTATTATTCTTGATTATGATTCATGAACTTTAATGGGTCAGATTTCTTTTCTAATATTGTCTTTATTATGTTGCTACCAATTGATAGTCCTTCATTTAAGGTTCAAGTTTAATACTTCTATTCACCTAGTTCCTGTGGGAGTGATGATAGGCATGGTTCAAATTGAAAGACACATGTTAAAAGCACAATATGGAGAACTAATTGGCAGAGCACTATACTCATCAAACTTTGTTGGGGGAATGTTAGTGTTGGTTGTTTACACTAACGAGTTTCAATCATAAGAATGATCTTTTACTCAACTAGCTATATCCTGCAGGTATACGAGAGTAGTTGTAGCCGAGGTCGAACACAAGGAGTGTTGGTTAGTTAGGCGCAAGAGTTATGATTTTCAATAATCTAGATCGTTGTACAAAAGATGATTGGATTAGAACAACTGAATTATAGATTTAAAACAAAATAATAAATTATCACTTAAGAAAAGTTAAGATTCATATTTGGAAGGATATTAGACTTGGGATTTCACTATCACATCATAGCTTATATTAAAATACAAATTTAGACATGTTAATTAACTTACAAAGGAGGTTTGTAGTCATCACTCACCTCCCGGTGAAGCGATGACGATTTTAACTCCATACATCACTCTCGTGTATGTATTTCATTTCAAATCACAAACCTTGCTCCTCAACATAATCCCAGCCGCTCTCACGGTCAAGGACAAGTTACCAAAAGAGTAACTCCATACTCTCAAACACATCTTCTCAGATTATGAAAGAAAGCATAAAACATGCAAGTATGATGGCCAATCACACAAACAAGCATTTTAGATTTGAAACAACTCTTGGAACATGCAAGAAACAAACATTTAGTATGAAATTCATATGTTCATACAAGCTATGACATGGGAGTTACTCTCCCATGTCCAAAAAAAGAGTCTACTCGTCCATAATGATGTACAACAGAAAATGTGCAGAAATTTCAGAGTTTAACATGAAAGCTAAGCAATCCCAAGGTGTAACCAAAGAAAGGTAGAATTCTGACTTGAGGATGAAATCCCACTTCTACATTTGCTCCAAACCGGTCAAACTTCCCTCCTGAGAAGCTTTGTAGAGTGAAGAAGCTCTGTTGCACCTCCGAAGAAGAAAATGGAGAAGAAGAGAAGAAGAAATGGACTCCTTTGGCAAGAAACCACCTCTTTCCTCCTCCAAATCGCCCTCCTCTGCTCTAGGCTTGCTCTGGGACGAGGGAACTGACACAAATGACTGAGCATAACAGCCCATTAAGTTCCCACTTCATTTTAAACAAAAACTCATATTTTTCAAAATGTTGAAACTGCCAGGTGCACGCCGTGCAACTTTCCAGAAACGTTCAGTTTGCTCTAGAATGCACTGCGCACGGCGTGCGCTGAAGTAATGTACACCATGCAACTTTCCAGAAACTTTCAGTCTGCTCTAGAATGCATTGCGCACGATGTGCGCTGAAGTAATGCATGCCATGCAACTTTCCAGAAACTTTGGTCTTCTTGATGCTCCCAGGTGCACGACGTGCACTTGGCTGTTCTGGGCTATTGTGTATTCTGCTCATAACTTTTAGTGTGTAGGTCCGATTTACATGCTATAAAAAGTGGTATTTGCGCACTTTCAAACCCCAACACATGTAGATACTTGAGGAGTGATCTAATAAGTGATAATATGATATATTCCTCATCATTTCATTGCAAAATGTAGTACCTACAATTCAAACCATGAGACAAGTAAGAATAGTAAAAAATATAGAATCTAGCATGAATGAGAGTGATAATTGAGTCAAAACATGGAAATGCAACCAAACATGATCCAAAAATGATATGATTTGTGCACATCAGTTAGCTTTATTGGTTGTATCCAATTTAGCTAGCATGGGTTAAGCACAATGTAGGTGAATCTAGTACATATGAAGTATATATAAAAAACTATCTCTTGTGTTTGTGCAAATGGAAAGAAGGCTTAGTCCCATATTGCCCATTTATATAGTTTTGTGCTCTTATATAGGAAGGCATGTGATACTAGTGTCCAAAAGCTCTACAAGTGGGTACCCTCATCTTTATGGTAGGTATGGTGACCACACACATGCACACACATGTGTGTGCCTTGCCTCATCAGTTTGGAATGGGCTTGGACACATGCACATGGTTCATGGGATTTATCTTCCATATTATATCTCTTTTTGTACAATAGGAAAACTACTTAATTAATTAGTTGATTTATTTATTTTTTCTTATAATAGTTTTTCATAGTGAATGGGAGGGTGACTCCTCTTAATACTTTTATGTCTACAAGAGTGATCGCGTGATTGTATCTATCTGGGAATAGGACAAAGTGTTGAAGTGCTATTGATAGGGCCCATGACATTAGGGTTAATCATATCTCACATTATCTATCATTTGTGATTGGAACTCTACAATCGTCCATTTTCCTGCTGCAAATGTCATTCCTTGTAGAACTTCTTTCATGGAGTTTGTCCCTCGTGTGAGAGAAAGTTCCTCTATCCACTCTCTTTCAAATATGTGGTTTGTTTAGTGGTGGTATCTAACGGTCGATGGTCTGCAATAGTAGTTTTCTTATTCTTCATTAATGTGCGAGCGGTATGACTCTTGTCTACATGTTCATGACTAGTTCAAACTAGAAGAATGGTGCACACTCAACACATACCTCAGTGCTTATTTCTCTAAGTAACGTTCCTCTTTGAACAAGCAGGCAATCTAGTTTGAGTTTTTAACTCTATTTTATTATTTCTCCTACTTTTTTGATCTTACATTTCTTATTTGAATCTTACGTTCGGCATGTAAACCTATTGACTAAATTGCATTTGGTTGCTATCTATTATGACGATTTAAAATCCAACCCAACCTACTTAATTTTTCACCACCTAGAGCGGGGAAGGCTCAAAATCCTTATATAGATGTGTGACTTGGTAACATGCACCATTTGGAATTTATAATGCACGAGTCACCATAAAATATACTCAAGGGAAAGAATGTGTCATCAAAACATGATTTAAATCATTTTCTATATGTAATGATAGCCATGCAAAACCAAAACAAGTGTGGTGATCCCCAAGTAGTGATTGTTGGGAGATACCAACGCCACAAACATTTATGAAAATCTTGAGCTGGAATTGTTAGAGGTTGGCAAACCTAACATAGAAAGGCCCCTCTATAAACTTAATGGGAGGGAGAACCCACGATTTTCATCATGGAAACAATGATTTTATCACAGAGATAGGAGGAACATGTGACTTCATCAATGAAATCTGTGTATAGTACTAGAAAAACATGTTGTTTGGGATCATGGTGGAGAGATGTGTATCTAGAAACAATATATAACCATTGTAGGAAGAACGCACGACACACGATAGAAACTAAGAAAATGTTAGAATCCACCTGCCAAGGGAACAATAAAAATAAAAATAGACGCAGCTAGAGGAGGTAGTAAATCAATGACAGTGGGAGTGGCCACCTGTACGTCCAGACCATGTTCAAATGCATAGGAAAGGCACTGGGCTGACTGGTTAAAGTTGATGAGCATACCATCAAGAGAACGCGAAGCAAATTTGCAAGAATGGCTATAGAGATTGAAACCACAAAACAATTGGCACCTTATATACAAATTAATGGCATCGACTATGAGATTGAATATGAAGGTCTGCCTTATGCTTGCACCAAGTGCGGGGAGGAGGGGCACATATCACAACATTATGAATTGGCAAGTGACCAGACTAAAGTAGAAATCGAGAAGACGGAGCACCCCAAGAATAATAATGATAGATCCATAAATCCTGAAGAGTCACCGGGCAAACTCAACAAAACAGGCATCGATGACAGGGAAAAGAACCAGCAGGCAAATCTCCTGACATACCAAGTGCTACGAGAAATCGATACAGAGATCTTCTAGAAGACCATGGAGATGAAGAGATTGAACTAAGCAGCCATCTGCAAAATGAGACCGGAATGACTAATGATGGAGGATATAGAACAACTAAAGTCTGGAGGAAGAAGATAAATATGAAAAATATAGAAACAACAGAACAAAAGGTTGAGGCTCTCAAAGACATAACCAATGCTCCAATGTCCCACAACAGGACTCAGGCATGTGATAGACATAGTAAGAATACAAAAGACCACACCATGGCTAACCCAGAGATTGATGAAGTGGTTGAAATTTTCTAAATATCTGAAGACTTAGCTACAGAGGATACTCCTGCTCCAAAGGACCTAGCTAGAAGTGCAACCCCTGCCACGCAAACATCTTCTAAGAACAATAAAAATCCTAAAAAGTCCAAGATCGGGAAGATATTCAAAGGAAGCGGTACGAGGATGAAGAGGTCTGGCTCAATAAAATCGAATTTGGAGGGTACATGCAGAAGCCGTCGACAGAGAGGTACTCAAGACTTTGAAGTAATTCTAGAAGCTCTGAAGGCTGCTGCAAACAAAGAAAATGAAGCACTGTCCTAGTAAGTGGACCTTTGCCCAGGATACTCGTATACACCTCTTATTTGTAATGACGAAGATCCTATGCTAGAATAGCAGAGGGATAGGTAAAGTTGATACCTATAGAATTATGAAAGAATATATCTCTGTTCACATGCCCATGGTTACTGTTATCCTGGAGCCTAGAATTAGTGCTGACAAGGCAGTAGACACAATCAAAAGGCTGGGTTTCTCGAACTCTCACAGATTCGAAGCTCGTGGTTTCTCGGGGGGAATATGGGTATGCTGGAACTCAGCTACATGCACCATCGAAATCATCAATACCCATCGCCAGTTTGTAACCTACATAATCAATAATTCTTTTTACGCCACCTTTATATATGCAAATCCACATATACAGATACACAACCTGATCTGGAAGCATATTACTAAGTTGGGGAATAGATATAAAGATCCTTGGTTAGTTGTCGGTGATTTGAACACTACTATAAGTCTAGCTGAAAAGGTTGGATACATGACCTTCAATCATAGGGAAGCACAAAGCTTTACTGTCACTATGTTGCAGGCAGGTTTATCCGATCTTGGCTTCTCTGGCCAACGATTTATGTTCCGCCATGGCCTGAAACAAAGTAGACTTGATCGTGGCTTAGCTAATAGTGCCTTTGTTAAAAAAAATTCCTAATGTTTCTGTGTTACATCTAGCGAGGGTCGAATCTGACCACTGTCCTCTCCTGATCAACATGGCTAGACGTGATAACTATCATGGGTGATTCATGACAAAAGCTTCTTGGCAGAAGGAATCGTCTTTCAGACCTTTCCTTGAAAATATCTGGTGCAGGGATCTTAACTTCCAAAGTGCTCTTGCCATTGCCAGTCCGCAACTGAGAATCTGGGACGGTGAGCTGTAGAAGACTAAAAGAGTGCATAAAGATCACCTCTTGCACAACATTAATACTCTACAGAGAAACCTGACAACTAGGTACGATGTTATAACTGACAATTTGTGCTTAACTATGCAGGCCGAACTGAACGCTTTATTAAAAAAGGAGGAGGAATATTGGAAACAAAAAAGCCATATCGATTGGCTAAAGGACGGTGACTCAAACTCACGTTTCTATCACGCCTTCGTCAACCAGCAGGCAAGAATGAATAGATGCGAAGCTATCAAAAGACCTGATGGAGGATGGGCTACTGAAACTAAGGAAGTTTTCAGCTTGGTTACAGATTACTTTATAAATCTCTTCACCTCACCCAGTTGTGTCATCCAGCCAGCCATGCGGAGAATTCCAGGCTACTTTGAAGCCATTCCTGAAGTACAGAGACAATAACTCACGAGGGAAGCTCAAATGGAGGAAATCGAAGACATCCTCTTGTCTATGAACTCGTTCAAAGTGGCAGGTCCAGATGGAACAACTACACATTTCTTACAATCTAACTGGCCTAATGTCAAGGAATACGTCACAAAAATGATCCAAGAGGCCCTCAACTCTTCCACTCTTGATGACAAGTTGTGTGACACAACTATTGTGCTCATACCCAAAGATAAGAAACCAGTATGTCAAAGTCAATTCAGGCCTATTTCACTCAACAATAATATCCTTAAACTCTATCAAAGATTGTTGTTGAGCACCTAAAACAGTGGCTACCAAATTGGATTAGTCCGACACAAAGTGCTTTTGTACCTGGAAGGAAAATGTCTGATAACATCACTGTTGTACAAGCGCTCATTCACACTATGAAAAGAAAGAACTCCAGCAAAACCATGGCCATAAAAATCGATCTCACCAAATCTTATGATAAGATGGTGTGGAGCTTCATCCAGGATACACTAGAGATGACGAATATTCCAATCAACATACAAAACTACATTATGAATTCCATCAGGTTGGGTAGCTCGCAAATAGCATGGAATGCTGTGATGACACCAAATTTCAAGCCATCCAGAGGGTTAAGACAGGGGGACCCCCTAAGCCCGTATATTTTTGTCCTATGTATTGAAAGGTTAAGCCAACTAATTGATCAACTAGTGATAGAAAAGAAATGGTTTCCTATGCAGTTAGGGAAAGGAGGACCAAAAATAGCTCACTTATGTTTTGCTGACGACATCATCCTTTTCTCTAAAGTGAGTGAATCCAACATTAGTACCATCATGAAGTGTTTCAATGAATTCGAACAAGCATCTGGACAAGCCATTTCCATAGAGAAAACTAAAGTCTTCTTCTCGAGAAGTGTAACTCGGCAGGAAGCAGAAGCTATTTGTAGTAGATGTGGCCTGCAAAGAACTCACGACCTAGGCAAATACCTTGGAGTACCCATAATACATAATTGGGTTAACAAGAAAACCTACAATGAAGTGCTGGAGAAGGTAACAAAGATGATCAACTCCTGGGCTGCCAAGAGTTTATCTATGGCGGGGAGAGTGAGCCTGAACAAGAACACCTTAACCTTAATACCTACTTATGTAATGCAGATGGCCAAATTTCCTCTACAATTATGTGATAGAATTGATGGGGAAATGAGGAGATTAATATGGAATGGGGGGCAAAGTAAGAGGGAGACTCATCTCATATCCTGGAGCCGGATTACTAGTAGGAAGATTCATGGAGGACTCGAGCTTAAATCTATGAAAGAATGGAACCAAGCACTCCTAATGAAGAACAATTGGGACATCTACAATAGAAGGAGGACCATCTCGAATGAGGCCATGACCAAGAAGATCTTAAAGGACAAACCAATTTCAGCTCAAAACCTATCTCGTCTGTCTAGAAACATCGTCCTCACCAAACCGTTCATGGAAACAAATACCTATCTGTGTCCAGTGAGTGGTACTTCCACAAATGTATGGCACGATAGGTGGATACCTAACGAAGTTACTTTGAAGAACCATGCCTTATATCCCATTCCAGCAGAGTTGGATGATCTGACAGTGAGTAGTTTGGTCAATATGGAAGGGCAGTGGGACCAGAGCTTCTTGGAACATTGGTTTCCACCTGATATCACTAAAGCTATATGCGAAATGAATCCTCACATTGATCCAGAGGCTAAAGACGTGCGGGTGTGGATGCTGAATGAAGGAGGCAGTTATACATCCAAAACTGCATACCATTCTTTACATGCGGATACATAGATCAAAAGACAAGGCAATTGGCATCTAATCTGGAATGCACAGGTGGCGGCGCGCATCAAGATGTTTATGTGGATTGCAGCTAACGGAGCTCTCCTCACCAATTATAACAGGAAATGCCGGAAAATGACAGCAATTTCAACCTGTCCCAGATGCAATGAAGAGGACGAGACCAGCCTACATGCTCTCCGGGATTACCCAAAGGTAAAAAGCGTGTGGCATACACTGCTTAGATTTCATACCTCTCACCAATTTTGGACTACAGATAATTTTGATCAGTGGCTTAGCCAGAACATCAAGGCCCCAGATCACCACAAACATCTGTTCTTAATTACTTGCTGGAGTATGTGGAAACAACACAATCTGTGGATCTTTGAGGGCAAAGAAAGTTATCCACAACATCAAATCAATCTCATAAACCAGGAGGTCACGATGAACACCAGAGCCTGGACTGGCGCGCAAAACACCACTGAGAAGATTAGAAGATCACGACCAAGAAACCTCAATCCAAGAACTATTTGTTTCAACACTGATGCTGCTTGGAAAAAGGGGAAGGGTGCTATAGATGTCGTCATTAGAGATTCTAATGACCAATGGTTAAGTGGAGTTGGACAATTGATAACGGCGAAGAGTCCTTTGGAAGCAGAACTTATGGCAATTGCGTTGGCAGCAAAGATCATCAAGATGAGTGCTACATAGACAACTGAGATTGTAACAGATTGTCTTCAAGCTTCCAATATGATCCAAGAAGAATACTGGAAACACCCTCGATTTGCTAATATCATATGAGGCATACAATTGATAAAGAAGGAGACTACTGTGATTAACTATACAGACAGAAAGAACAATAGGCAGGCTGACGCCCTTGCTAAATATCACTTCCAACAAAGCAATGGCAACACCCACTATAAAACCCCTCCTACAGTTGTGCTTGACACCGGTCAGGCACCTCTTTGTAATGGTGGTAGTACTACCATGTTTCTTTCTTTGCAGTTATCCAACATATGTAATGCTAATTTATTTCACTTGCACGAGGTGGGCAAGATGAATAAGATGACCACCTGACTTAACAAAAAAAAAATGACAGTGGGAGTGGTGTTCATAGACTATAGGCGGAAGATAAGGGCCTATTGTTGCACATGCTTTCAATGTAACATGCTCAGTGGATGAGTCTGAAAGCTTTGCAATATATATAGCTCTCAAAGAGTAGGGGTGAGCGGTTAATTCATTCGATTACAGTTAATTAGGTTTTTGTTAAACTTTTACTTTATAGTTTAAAATTTTAACCATTAACCTAACCAAATTATTATTGTTTAATTCGAATATGGTTATTCAATAAATTTGATAACCAAAGATAAAATATTTGTTTACGTCAAATTAATTGCTATTAGAATTATCCAAAAAAATCAAATTAATCAAACCAACCAAATTATTAAAAAAAATAAAATTTAAAATTAACCATTCAGCTAATAAGTTATTAACTAAATTCTACTCACCTCTCATGAAGAGATAATAAAAGATGATTTTGACCACGTAGAAGTGGAGTTGGATTCCTTAATATTGGCAAATGCACTCTAACGTATTACCAAGTAGGAAAAGCAATATGGGACGGCTAGTAGAGGACGTTTTCTATGTGAGAATTCATCTCAAATGTTTGAATTTAGCCATGTTGAAAGGAAATCGATTCCCTTACATATTTTATTGTATGTTATGTATATCCCAAATACAAACTTAGAGCTTTAGTTTCACACATGGGGGGTTATAGAACTTCCTTCCTCTTTAGATATGAGTTCTTATCCAAAGGTTAATTAAGAACCAAAATGGAACATAGGCGACGCACAAGCATGGTGGAACAACCTAATTGGATTTAAGTTGGTCTGTTTGGAAAATCCTTTAATTGGGCATGTCAGTGCATGTTGTGTCCTGCACGCAGGGGGGTGCAAATCTGACCTCCTACCTTTCCTTGTATGGGCGCGACCCCAATTTTGTTTCGCCTTTTGGTTCACTAAACCATTTCTAACATGTGTCACATTATTTTGATGTTGCACATGTTCATTTGAGCGGTTCCAAACAACAGCTAGTTTACAACTACACACATCCTTTTTGTGTTTCTAACATTTCTTTTTGACAAAATGTTGCAAGATGTTTCTTCACACCAAAAATATGAACACTCTAGGTTCTTCTCTTCCTCTTCATCGCTTGTCTGATCAATGAAAGAATGATCAATTCCTTTCATTCTTCGTTGTGGTTGTGTATGTACAATTTATGCCGATAACTGTTGTTGGATCCTGGAAAAGTAGTCCTCGTCAACTTCGACTACACTGGTGTTCTTGGTCAAGAGTCATAAATATACTCTTAAAAACAAGACACCCTACACGCCTTAGCATCATTCTTAATTTGATACAGTCTTTAAAATTTATTACTTATTTGTGTTTTGTACCCCTATATGAATAACAAACTTAAGAATATTTTACATCTGAGGGGTAGTAACACAGATGGATTCAAAACGTCTTTCACACCTGTGATGTTGTTCACTTCCAATACTCAGATTGTCACTGTTTCTACTGTGTCAATGACTCCTTTACCTGGTATAACTATGATTGAATCTTTTAATGGGTCACACTATCGTCGCTGGTAATAAAAAGTGTATAATGCTTTGGAAGTTTCTAACCTGGCCTTTTACAGTCTAAATCTAAATCAAAAAATAATTTTGTTGAATGGTAAAAGAATAATCAAATTTGTGGTCATGTAATTTTAAACACTATTTCTAACCAATTATTTGATGCATACTTTCTAATTAAAATTGCATTCAAAATTTGAGGAGGTCTAAACAAAATATACATTCTGGAAGAACCTTCAATCTAAAAATTTACTATTACTATTTTTTTTAAATTTTATATGAATGAAGATCAAGAAATAACAAGTTAAATTCGTGATTTTCAAATCTTACTTAACGAATTAAAAATAAAAAAATGATCTTCCCAAGTCTTTAATTATTGGGTCTTTAATTAAAAAATTACCTAGTTCTAAAAAATATTACAAGAATAATTTAAAGCACAAAAGAAAGACAATGTCACTGGATGATGTAATAATACATATATGTAATTAAGATCAAATCTTACTAGAGAAAGATCTAATTTGAATAAAGAGTTGTCATGTGCTGCTAATTTTGTTAGCGATGAAGTCAAACAAAATAATAATTCTTCTAATCAATGTAAAAATCACTGGGAGTATAAGAAAAGAAAAGGAAATAATAATAAAAATAAAGGCAACAAAGACATTAAGAAAAAATATATTTTATATTATGTTTGTGGTAAACTTGGTCACACCTCTTCTAAATATGTGCAAGCATAGAGAAGAAGCAAGCGGTCCAGAATTCTAAGGAACCAACAACCAACCTTGTGATAGAAAATGTATATATGACATTCATCAACTTGGTCAGCATGGGTTCATTTCAACATCATGATTGGATTATTGAATCTGAGCTAGTTGTCACATTAGTGTGACAATAGAGATTCCTTCGGGGCCTACTCAGAAGTAGGAGATGATAAGCATAAGGTTTTCATGGAAAACTCCAGTGCTTCTCATGTGGTCGGGAAGGGCAACGTCGTGATCAAGATGACTTCTGGAAAAATCATGTTGATCAAAGATGTGTTGTATGTTCTAGACATTAGGATTAATTTGATCTCCATGTCTCAAATTGTTAAGTTTGCATTCAAGGTATCTTTTAAATTAAACAAGGTCATTCTTTCTAAGTTAGGGGACTACATGGGTATGGAGTATTGTTTTAATGGCATTCTTCTTCTGAATGTACCAAACTCTTCTGCTAATGAATTTCCTCTTCTTCTTATATTGTTGACTACTTTAATATGTGGTACAATAGACTTGGACGTGTTAATTTTAGATATGTATAAAGCATGAAATCTTTAAGTTTGCTAAAGAATATACACAGTATTGTTGATTCAATCAACAAATGTCAAATATGTGTTGAAACTAAATCTTTAAAGAAACTATGTCTTTAAATTTTATTTAGAGATTTTGAAATGCTAGATTTAATTCACACAAATCTTGAATATTGACAAGAAAATTTATTAGGATGTGGGCAAAGATTCTATATCATATTTGTAGATGATTTCTCATGCTATACAAAGTTATAGTTATTACATTCAAAAGATGAAGCTTTTGAGATGTTTATTAAATATGAAATAGAAGTAGAAAATTAACTTAATAGAAATATAAAATGTCTTCACTCAGATAGGGGTAGTGAATATGATTGTTTGTCTTGTAATGTTTTTGTGTATCCCATGATATTATACATGAATACACTCTTCCATATTATCCTCAATCAAATGAGATTGTTGAACTTATAACTAGAACTCTAAAAGAAATGATGAATTCTATTTTAATTAATTCAGGAGCACCCAACAACTTGTGAAAGAAAGCAAATTTATCATCTTATTTTATTCAAAATCTCATTTCTAGTAGGAAGACGAATAAGACTCCATGTGAATTATAGAAATGATCATCATCATCATCTAAGCCTCAGTCCCAACTATGTTGGGGTCGGCTACATGGATCCTTCATTTCCATTCAACTCTATCATGTGTCATATTATGGTTGAGATATAGAGATTCAATATATCTTTTTATAAGCTCATCCCATGTTAATTTAGGTCTTCCTCTTTTTCTATTTTTTGTGCTTGACTCAATAGCATTACTTTGTATAGGCACATTAGTTGATCTATGATGCACATGCCTGTACCATCTGAGTCCGCCCTCACACAACTTACCCTCAATGCTCGCCACCCCACCTTATTCCTAATATAATAATTTCTCAAACGATCTTATCTTATCTTCCCACACATCCATCTCAGCATACACATTTCATCTATGTTCGTCTTGTTGAGACCTTGTTTCTTCACCGCCCAACATTCACTCCCATAGAGCATGGCTGGTTGTATAGTTGTTCTATAAAACTTACTTTTTGACCTGAGAGGGATCTTCCAGTAACATAAAACTCCAGTTGCACTCCTCCATTTCAACCATCCTATAATGATCACGTGACAAACGTCATTTTGTACATCCCCATCTATTTGAATAATAGAACCCAAGCAACAAAATTTATCATATTTTGGTATATCTACTTTGTCCAACTTGGCTTCATCATTCACAATGCGGGATTGGCTGAAATTACAATGCATATACTCAATTTTTCTCCTACTAATTATCAATCTATTTGATTTCAATGCCTCTCTCCACCGTTCAACTTTATCATGTAACCCATCTTTAGTTTTGTCAATCAAAACAATATCATCAACAAATAACAAACACCAAGGAATACCAACTTGAACATTCTTAGTCAGCTGATCCATAACAAGAACGAACAAATATGAGATGACTGTGGATCCTTGGTGTATCCCAACTGTGATAGGAAAAGTGAGTGTCTCTCCTCTAGGAGTCTTCACACTTGCAATAGAGCCATCATACATGTCTTTGATCAAGTCAATGTATTAGATTGTCACACCCTTTTTCTTTAAAACCATCCACAACACTTCTCTGGGTATTCGATCATAAGACTTTTCCAAATCAATAAACACCATATGAAGATCTCTTTTGCTTTCTCTATATTTCTCCATAAGCTTCCTTATCAGAAAAATAGCATATGTTATGATCTTCCAGGCATGAAACCAAATTGGTTGTTAGATATATGCACTATAGATCTTAGCCTCTGATCAATAATCCTATCCTAAAGCTTCATTTTGTGACTCATCAACTTGATACCTCTGTAATTTGTGCAGTTTTAAACATCACATTTATTATTATAGATGGGGACTATAGTACTATTTCTCCACTCATATGACGTCTTCTTGGTCTTCTGATCTTGTTAAAGAGATTTTTTAACCACATAACTCTTTCATCCCCCACTCTTCCATACGTCAATGGGAATATCATCTGGTCTGCATGCCTTTCTCATTTTCATCTTCTTTAAAGCATTCTTGACCTCAAATGGTGAAACTCATTGTGTGTTAATGATATCTCTTGTATTCATGCCATATGAGTCTCTAACATTATTTGTAGAATCTCCATTGAAAATCTTATGGAAGTAATTTCTCCATTGGTTCTTGATATCATCGTCCTTCACCAACACCCTACCATCTTCATTCTTGATACATTTTACTTAACTCAAGTCTCTTCCTTTCCTTTATCTTATACGAGCCCTCTTACATGTATCTTTTTCCTTTTCTCTTGTGTCCAACTTTTTATAAATATCATCAAAGTATCTAAACCTTACATCCTGAACAACCTTTTTAGTTTCTTTCTTTGCTTGCTTGTATCTTTGGAACTTTGCATCCTCTCGAGATTTGGGCTAGCTCCTATAGATCTCCCTTTTCAGTTTAATAGCCCTCTGTGCTTCATTATTCCACCACCAAGTCTCTTTATGTGGAGGCCCACAACTTTTGGACTCGCTCAAAACCTCTTTGGAAATTTTTATTATGCAGGAGCTCATGTTATGCCACGAAGTATGGAAATGATATCCTCCTAAATTCGAAATATCTCAAAGTGTGGAGGTGTTTGGCTATATTCTAATAACTGAGCCTAAGAAGCAAAAAATTAGGATCTAGAACTCTGGATGGTATTTATATGGTTATGTTCAAAATAGTGCAACATATAGATTCTTGGTTTTTAACTGTTAAATCTAAAAATGCAGAGGTTTTTGAGAAAGTCTTTCCTATGAAAACCCCTATGGAAAAATGTCTAATCCTTCAATTGACTTTTAGAGAATATACAAGTACATATAATACTAATGATATTTTAGAACATGATAATGTAGAACCTAGAAGATCCACTAAGATGAGGAAGGAAAAGAATCTTAGTAATAACTTCTATCCCTTTTTTGTAGGTAGTGACCCTCAATCTTACAATGATGCTATTCATTCATCTGATTCCTGCTTATGGAAGGAAGCAATTAATAGTGAGATTGAACATGCATTATGTATTCACATATGGGAGTTAGTGTATCTTCCACCAGGTATCAAACTCATAGGATGTAAATGGATATTCAAGAAAAAATAAAAAATTGATGAGACTATAGATAAATATGAAGCTAAATTAGTTGTCAAGGGATATACATAACAAAATAATATTGACCATTTGGATAATTTTTCTCATGTAACTAGAATTTCTTCATTCATAATTTTAATTTCTTTGGCATCTATTAAAAAATTAATTTCACATCAA
Source organism: Alisma plantago-aquatica (assembly GCA_963693085.1). Lineage (NCBI taxonomy): Eukaryota > Viridiplantae > Streptophyta > Magnoliopsida > Alismatales > Alismataceae > Alisma > Alisma plantago-aquatica. The sequence continues at coordinate 1,363,955,619 of OY856412.1, read as the reverse complement.
ATGGATGTCAAAACTACTCTCTTGAATGGGGATAAAGCGGAAGAAATTTCGATGGATCAACCAGAATGTTATGTTGTTTTTTGTAAAGAACATATGGTATGTAGACTAATCAAATCTTTGTATGGCTGGAACAAGAATCTATACAATGGAATGAGAATTTTGATAAAGTCATTGTATCATATGGGTTCTATATAAATGAAGGAGATAAATGTATATATTTTAAAGTCGATAACCAAAGTTGTGCTATTATATGTCTATATGTGGATGACATGCTTATTTTTGGCAGTAACGTTGATGTTATAAATAGTATAAAATGTTTCTTGGCTATTAATTTTGACTTGAAATATATGTGAGAAGTAGATGTAATTTTGGGAATTGAACTCCTTATAAGTGATGTTTGTATCATGCTCTCTAAAGAACATTATGTTGAGAAAATCCTTAAAAGATTTTCAATATTTGATTGTAATCCAGTAAGCACATAATTTAATTCTAATTGCAACCTTAAGAAAAATAACAATATCGACATTCAACATATCAAATTTACACAAGTAATTAGAGGACCGATGTACTTGATGAATGATATTTGTCCAGATTTAGCATATGCAGTTAGGAGATTGCGTATGTATACTCAAAATCCTAAAAAAGATCATTTTAATGATCCACATAGGGCATTGAGATACATAAAAGGCACATTTAATCATGGATTGATTTTATAGAGATCCTCTCGTGCTAGAAGGATATTATGATGCCAATTAGATTTCTAATTCATATGAACTGAAATCTACAAGTGACTACATGTTCGCCATGGGTGGAGGTGTTGTGTCTTGCAAATCCACCAAGCAAACTTACATAGCTCGCTCCGCTATAGAATCTGAGTTTATTGCCTTGGAAAAGCCTGGAACTAAAGCTGAATGGCTAAGACATAACCTAAAGGATCTTCCCATTTGGGACAAACCTTCTCCACCAGTGTTTATACATTGTGATAATCAAGTTGTCATAGAAAGAGCTACAATAAAGCTTATATTGAGAGGAGTAGACATATTTGTCTAAGTCATAATATTGTGAGGTAGCTTATATATGATAGCATGATCTCAACGAATTATATAAAGTCAGAATTAAACTTGGTTGAACCTCTAAAAAAGTCATTGAGTCAAAGACTAGTGAGCAACACATTGAGGAAAATGGGGTTATGCCCATATCAGAAGCCAAAGTGATGGATACCCAACATTCATGAACAATGATCCTGACAAGGAGGTTCAACGGGAAAAAGTAAGTTACTGGATGGCTCAATGTATTATAATATTTGTATCTCATTCTTATGATGTAAATAATAATTTGCAGTAATTAAGTTGAATATTTTTTTAAAAGATTTCATAGCCATTGATGGTGGTGTATATAAATGCAATATATACTTGTTGAAAGTCCAAGTATATGAGTGTAGAGTGGGGTCGTTCCTATTGAGATTTGGACAAATCTCTAGAGAACTCATGAATATTACCAGTAGGCAAATGGCCTTCATGTGACAAACCATGAGAATGCGAAATGATTTTATGAATGGCATGTGAGTAATGAGTCTCTAGTCAAATAAAAGAGGAATTTGTTCAAGTACATACTTCTACCAATCCTCTACAGATTACACACATCTACTATGTACTTTGTTTCTAAGAACCTACTTCTACTAAAGCATGTGACGTCCCCATATTTTCTAAAAATTAATCTGATGTGTGACGTCCAAATTGAAACCCTCACCTCAATGAGAATCCCAATTTAAACACTACACATTAGGCTAAGAAGAAGAAAATCAAGGGAGTCAGAAGGAAACAACAGTAGCACATGCACATGCATAATAAACAAACCACAACACATGTTCACCATTCAACATATAATTACAACATGAATTGTTATAACATTTGATATTACACATTGAAAGGTAAACTTCTACATATACATGTACTACCACTAAACAACATGATCTTAAGACAATAGGTCCACCTGTACATCAGCTCACCACACAACTCTCAACTATCCTGGTCTTCAAAAACATATGTCCACAACCTAAACAAAAGATTACATGTGGTACACATCAATACAATATTCAAGAATATTGTACTGAGTATGCCTATGTGTCTTTTATATATATCTCATCATATCTTGGCAATAAGATAAAATTAATACTTGGCAATTCTAAAGAAATATAAGAAAAGGCATATACTTGCACAAAGATGTTCATTAACAAAAGAAAACACATATTTTAAGCACATTTTCCATTATATCATCCATGCATTTACTACCTGAGAGTTGAATGCATTAAGGCCTTTATGATCACTACCAAAGAGTTAGATCATATGTACAACGTGACGACTACCAAAGAGTTAGGACACTTCCAAGCACACTGCCAAAGAGTTAGTATTTTCATATGTACAATGTGACCACTACCAAAGAGTTAGGTCACTTCCAAGCACACTGCCAAAGAGTTAGTGCTTTTATATAATGGAATATATATATTATGTTTGATGTGTTCATAGCAGTAAGTATGGAAAATCAAATAACATATCATACAAGAACATTCCTTTCAACTAATACCATATGCCAAGTATTTACTACCATATAACACACACATATTGTATAATAAACCAAGTAAGAGGTAATGGTGTACTTTGATCAAAGATATCCTAATCACATATCACATTCTTTATGTCTACTATGTGTCTCAGTTCAAACCCTGATAAAGATAAGATCACATACTATCATCAGGTTCACATTATCATTAACCCTAGTTATGTCCATTAGGATTTAGCTTCTTAGTTCATTAGGTTATGTGCATCATTAATTGTATTCTTGTCTTAGATTTATCTTACTAATGTCATTTTATAGATTAGTTTTCATTATCTTAACATTAGATTTCATATCCTTTTTGTGCACATAGTAACCCTAATTTATATACATTATTCAAATTAGGGTTACAACCCATGTATTATGGTTCATCTTCATATAACATGAATTCTATGCATCTAACTGATATCAAAGTTCTAACTTAGCTTCCAGTTACTGATATTAGGGTGTTCTATAAATTTTATTATTTATTGAGCATGTATGTATTTATTACATTTTATTTAGGGTTATTAGCCTTATATAGCCATATTGAGAAAATTACACGATTTCATGCACAATAATCATAATATCTAACATCATATGAATTCTAAATATGATTATAGATTTAATGACATATTCTCATAATTTTAGGCCATCATTTGCTATTTATTATTCACAAAACAAGCATTTCACAACTTACATGATATTACTAAGATTAGTGCATCAAAAGCCTGATATTATAGTTCTATTATGATCTACTCATTTTTCTAAACATTTTGGTACCTTGTTTGTATTTTATGATAAATGAGCTATTTAATATGATTTATGCAAGTTCTAGGTATTTTCTTAGTTTTTGAGGCACATTTACCTTTATGGCCAATCCCCAGCCTCCATGTGGTGACTTAGGGGCAATTGTGTGGGTCGGTTCATGTCCGGTCTGGGCTGCTTCACTGGTGCAGACCTGGTCCTCCTTTTCTCCTTCTGTTCTGCTGCGCTTCACGCATTCTCGCTTCTGCAGCGAGACTTTTTTTTTGATAACTCTTATACATATATCATGAAAAGATTTACATTGAAGAAGAGGATAGGCGGGCAACAAGTTGTGCCGCTAGTCCTTTCTGGATAGCAAATCCAATCCTATGAAATACAACATCCATACACTTGGGAGCCATAACATTACTATTCATAACGTTTTGGACTCTTTTAAGAAGCTCCACAGCTTCTGGTGCTAAGAATCTAAAAGTATCAAATCCAAAGGGAATAAAGGCATGTTGATTCTCAATACATGCTTTCTCATACTTACCCACTTATGCTGAAGCAGCTTTAAGGGCAGCATGTCCCGCTGTAAAAGCTCCACTCCTCAATCCCACCAGTGGAGAAACTCTTGTAAGGTCCACACATGCATGTTTCCCTCCTATCCATCCAAAAATCAAGACATCAGTAGGCCTAAGTGTCGATCTTCCCTCTTGTGGATCAATTAAAAAATTCACACACGCCTCTTTCTTAGCAGCAATACCTGCACGTCTGAGTACATCAAAAAGAACATCTCTAACAAGATCATGTCTGTATTTAAAACCTGGAAGCTCTCTGCAATGAACTGCATGTTCTCCAAAAGTGTCCAAACATGCCTTACGACAGATTGGACATACCTCATCCACTGGAAATAGAGGGATCATCAGACGGTATTTTAAGATACTACGGTACTCCACTGGTGACAGATATTGCCTCCAAGATTGACAAAGATGAGACTTTATCCATGATTACCGCCGCCACTCGAAACCTGACGCCTATGTTACATCCCGGTCTGGGCGTGTGTGAGCGCCAGTCGTGCTGCTCTCCTCTGGTGAGAAAAACCAACAACTCCATGGCTCCCCTCTAGGTCGACGCGAATTGCCCATCTGCAACGTTGCACCTCTATGAGTGGGCTTCCTTCCGCCCAAGCCGCCTCCATGGAGGAGATCTACGGTAGGCAATTGGCTACAGATATTGCCACCAAGATCGACAAAGATGCGCCCCTCAGATCTTTCGCCCATGTACACTCATTCTCAGAATCACAAGTCTTTCTCTATGCCTCTAGGATCTACCTCCACATACTCACTAACACTTGCTACTACTGCAGTGTAGAAAAAGAGGCCTCCGAACTCCAAGTTGTATTCAACGTTCATCCCAACTGCAATGTCACAGCTCCAGGTCTCTGTCCAGGTCGGCTGGCTGCGGTGGGCCGAACTACCTCCCCTCATTGCTCCGTGTGACCATGAGCCCACTCCACGCCGACCTACTTCTGATCATGAGTGTCACTGCTGCACGTCTTGGTGTCGTGATGGTTGGAAGAACATTGAGGGAACCCACCTCCTCTGCATCATCTCCAACGTTCAGCTCGGCTCTCAGTTTCCTGTCCGTGTGTGAGTCTGTGAGACTCCATCCCAGCTTGAGCCTTCACTGATCTCATCTCCTGCTCCAAAGCTCCTCGACTTTCTCATCCTTATAGGCATGTGAACCGTGGTGGCAAAACCTAATGGGTTGGTTGCTCATTCCCTCTCATCTACTGGCTTTGTATCTCAAACAAGAGGTCATTGTGGAGAACTCATCAAGCCCAAAATCTAACTGCCCACTCAAATGTTTCCCTCAACTCACGACCTCTGAGCAATAAATCACGGAAGTGGGGATCTTCATCCACAATTATGCAACCGCAAGGAAGGAGGAGTTGCCCACTACTGTCGAATGGCATCCAAGGGTCTGAATTAGTCCTCCCAAAGCCTGATCTGTGGATTCTTTCAGCACTGGGGATGCAGCCATCGATCATAGATCCTAGGACATGAACCTGCCATGCAGACCCGACCAAACCAAGGGTGATGTGAGTCGTGTGACACATCTAGGAAGTCAGGACTTAAGCCATTTAATCATAACTTTGTTAACTGAACACCTCAATGTATACATTATTTTGTCATTTTCAAATCTAAATAACTTCGTCTAACATCCTCCAAAAGTCACCAAATTTTAACCATATCTCTATCATCACTCATCCTACATCATACTCAAATTTGGTAACAAAAATCATCTATATGACCAATCAATTAATTTCCTCAAACATGCATCAACTTATAGATCTCAATAATGATATCAATGTCAATCAACACTCAACTTCATCAAATGCTTGAAACTCCCAAAACAACTCAACATGCATGAATTCACTTATGTCATTGGACATTTAAAATTTCAAAAGTCCACTCCATCACATCCTACACACCTTAAAAGAAAGTTCACCCTCGAAATTGAAGCCAAAATCCACTCTATCACATCATATTCATCTTAAAAGAAATTTCGTCCTTGAAATTAAGCCATGCTCGCACTCCAAGGAAAAACTAACCATGTCTTCATCCATATGTAGGACACCACTCTATGTGCAACATATCCAAAAACAAAGCCCCATAATCATATCTGAACCACTATTGGGAGGTTTTGAAACATCTAGGGTGAATCACCCCTTATAAAATATTGAAACATGGGTTTAGAAACTCTGGTTATGTCATGACATATCTCTTATCCTAGGGTTGCATCCTTATATTTGCCCATACATTAGGGTTCCCACATCATATTACCATGTTCTAAAGAAGTTAACTAAAGTTAACCCATTGTATTAAGGCATCATCAATATTTTATTGAGCTAATTGTTAGAATATGTTCAACATTAACATATGCCTTTTAGGAGAGAGTTAGCTATAGTTAACCCACTTATCCATCTAGATCATATCAGGGTGTCATAATTGTTATGTTGTGCCAACTGTCAAACTATATTTTTCATCTTTATTAAGCACTAAGATTAACACCTCATGTGACTTGATTCATTCATATGATCTTATATCATTGCTCATAGTAAATTGCAACAATTACTAGTGATGTCGTCGCAAGATTAACCACCAATATCACATTATCATCATTATTCATGTACATGGTTAACCATTTATGTATTGATATCTATTAAACTATTTCAAGATTTCCATCATATCATGTCTATATATCACGTCTCAAGATTAGATCACATCCTTATCTATGTTATATCATGGTTGTACTAAACCAACTTATACAAGTGGCTTATCAACATATATCAAAACTTCATCTAGTCCAACTGAGGTTCTCCTGACCCATATCATGAGGGTAGTGTCATGCTCAGTCTCTCTGAGCTCACTCATCTATTTGAGTATCACGTACACACTAGCTTTATCTTCTCTCTTTGGTCTAGGGTTATCAGGTCTACCTCATTGGCACTAGTTGATCAACTTCACAAAATCTAGCCACATAAGCACAAACCAAAACATGCTATGACATTCTATTCATAGACCTCTACCCATGACACACTATTTCTCAACTCTCTATCTTATGTACACCACTAGATTCCTACAAAGGATCATCAGCCTCAGCATGAGGCTTCACAGAAACTAACATAGTTACCTCCTCCAGGGTCTTGGGACTCTCTCTCTCTCTCTCTTCCTCACCCAGATGGTAGGTTCTCATATTCATATTCACATGTACAAAGAAGCCTCTCTCAAACTCTAGGGTTTGGTACTCCCAAGGAGATCTAGGGCTCAACAAAACTATATAAATCATGCATAAAGCAACTCAACTTTTTCACTCAGGAGTAGTCTAGTTTAGGACATATCACATCATATATTTCTCATAATTCTCATATCTTGTATTTTAGGTCCTCTGACCTTCTCCCTGTGGGTCTCACTCTCTCTGGAGTTAACCCTAAAATTGGCCCTAACACTAAAGGTCCTCCTTTACAAAAGAGATCGAGGCTCATGTTGATTCACATCTTATCTTAACTTAGCTTATCTCATCTCATAAAATCCTACATACTTGCATCATTAATACTTATCTCAGATCCTCAAAATTGAACCGTAATCCTTAAAGTCAAACATTGATCATCATAAACCATCTTATATCATCCTTATATGAATTGCATCATATCATCAAAACTTATTTCATCTATTCCATTTATCACATATTCTAACAAGGCTCTAGACATCTAATCTAGAACTTCTCCCTCTTTTAGACTGATGTCATTCACTTTCACTTAGGTTGCATGACCACCTCCTACTTGTACTTGTGTGGGGACACATTTTTGTAGTACTTACTTATATAATAAAAGATGATATATTTTTCTCCAGTAAAACAAGTGTTAGAAAAAACTATCAAGGTTCGATCCTATTGGAATCAAAAACCAAATCTAAAAAATGAGTGTCCCACACATAGTAGAGAGTACAGTGTCATGAAAACTAGTGATAATGGTAGGAACATGGTGTAGACTGGTGTAGCTACCCAAAGCATAGATGCATCATATGCCAAAGGTTTCTCTTCCCGTGATGTATGTCATTTCCAAATGATGCAACGTCCCATACCACTGCACTATAAGGAAAGAATGACATTTAGGGACCTGCTATACAACAAGCACCAGTTTAGACCTAGTTCTCAGACATCTAGGTGCTAACCTAGAGGCTAGGTCAGATCTAGTCTCTAAAATATGACTAATCTAACCCTAAAGATTATTAAGTTCAAGATTTTCTTTAGTTTTGAGTTGCATAATGAGCAAATGTCAGGATTTGCTATTGTTCATGCTCTAATACCACCTGTGACATCCCCAAATTTTCTAAAACTTAATCGGATGTGTGACATCCAAATTGAAACCCTCACCTCAGTGAGAATCCCAATTTAAACACTATACATTAGGCTAAGAAGAAGAAAATCAAGGGAGTCAGAAGGAAACAACAGTAGCACATGCACATGAACAATAAACAAATCACAACACATGCACATGTGTGGGTCGGTACATGTCCGGTCTGGGCTGGTTCGCTGGTCTGGACCCGGTCCTCCTTCTGTTTCGCTGCGCTTCATGCGTTCTCGCTTCCGCAGCGAGACTTTGTCCGTGATTGCCGCCGCCACTCGAAACCTGATGCCTGCGTTCCTTCCCGATCTGGGCATGTGTGAGCGCCAGCCGCGATACTATCTGTTAGTTCTCTCTTCCTCTTGAAACAAACTCTCACAACGGTGAGTGTGCAAGACAGTAGGAACACTTGAGACTCAGATATTTTGGTGCTGCGAAAAACAGTACAACTTTTCTGTTTTGATTCGATCTTATTAATAGGAAACTAATCTACTGACGTGCCCAAGTTTAGTGCTGCCATTATCCCACAAGTTTAGGTGAGCAGCTGGACCACGTCTTACATGAGCTCCGCATGGCCAGGCATGCTTAGCTCCAAGTAAAACCCGCACGGCTTCCACACAGGGATAGTGGGCTCGCGCATGGACACGACTGAAACAGAAAATCAAATCGAGAGAAAACAAATTAAGCAACCTAATTATCCAACACTATCCTCCGGTGAGCAAAACCAGCGGCTCCATGGCTCCCCGCTAGGTCGACGTGAACTGCCCATCTGCAACGTTGCGCCTCTGTGTGTGGGCTTCCTTTCGCCCAAGCCGCCGCCATGGAGGAGATCTCTGGTTGGCAATCGGCTACAGATATTGCCTCCAAGATCGAAAAGGATGCGCCCCTCAGATCTTTCGCCCATGTGCAATCATTCTCAGAATCACAGGTCTTTCTCTGTGCCTCTGGATCTATCTCCTCATACTCACTGACGCTACTGCTGCGGTGAAGAAGAAGAGGCCTCCAAACTCCAAGCTGTCTTCAACATTCATCCCAACTGCAACGTCACAGCTCCAGGTCTCTGTCCAGGTCGGCTGGCTGCGGTGGGCCGAACTACCTCCCCTCATTGCTCCGTGTGACAATGAGCCCACTCCACGCCGACCTGCTTCTGATCATGAGCGTCACTCTCGCGTGTCTTGGTGTCGTGATGGTTGGAAGAACAGCGAGGGAACCCACTGCCTCCGCATCATCGCCAACGTTCCGCTCGGCTCTCAGTTCCATGTCCGTGCGTGAGTTTATGAGACTCCATCCCAGCTTGAACCTTCACTGCTCTCATCTCGTGCTCCAAAGCTCCTCGACTTTCTCATCCTTACAGGCATGTGAACCATGGTGGCAAAACCTAATGGGTTGGTTGCTCGTTCCCTCTCACCTACTGGCTTTGTATCTCAAACGAGAGGTCGTTGTGGAGAACTCATCAAGCCCAAAATCTAACTGCCCACTCAACTGTTACCCTCAACTCATGACCTCCGAGCAATAAATCGCGGAAGTGGGGGTCTTCGTCCACAATTATGCAACCACAAGGAAGGAGGAGCTGCCCACTACTGTCGGATGGCATCCAAGGGTCTGAATTAGTCCTCCCAAAGCCTGATCCGTTGATTCTTTCAGCACTGGGGATGCAGCCATCGATCACAGATCCTGGGCCACGAACCTGCCACGCAGACCCGACCAAACCAAGGGCTGCGTGAGTCACGTGACACAAGTCAGGACTTAAGCCATTTAATCTGAACTTTGTTAATCGAATACCTCAATGTATACATTATTTCATCATTTTCAAATCTAAATAACTTTATCCAGGATCCTCCAAAAGCCACCAAATTTTAACCATAGCTCAATCATCACTCAGGCTATATCATACTCAAATTTGGTGACAAAACTCATCTATATGACCAATAAATTATTTTCCTCAAACATGCTTCAACTTATGGATCTCAATAATGATATCAATGTCAATCAACACTCAACTTTATCAAATACTTGAAACTCCCAAAACAACTCAACATGCATGAATTCACTTATGTCATTGTACATTTAAAATTTTAAAAGTCCACTCCATCACATCTTGCACGCCTTAAAAGAAATTTCACCCTCAAAATTGAAGCCAAAATCCATTCTATCACAACTTATGGATGTCATTTATTTAAGTTCTTCTAGTGAGATATTATAGTAAGTTTTAATATTTTATTTTTGAAATAGTGGGAGATTGTTGTATGTTATATTATTATGTGTATTTCAAATACAAAGGTAGAACTTTAGCCCCATAGAGAGGAGAACTTCCTTCCTCCTTATATATGGTTTCTTATACATAGGCTAATTGAGGATCACAATGGGACACACACTTCACACACGTATGGTGGGACAACCTAATTGAATTTGGGTCAGCCTGTTTTAGAAACCCGTTAATCGGACATGTTGGCGCATGTCATGTCCACACATAGGAGGGTGAAAATCTAGCCTCCTAGGGTTTCTTGCGTGGGCGCACCCCAATTTGGTTATATCCTTTGGTTCACTAAACCATTTGTAACCTATTCATTTGGACGCTTCCAAACCACAACCAGTTTACAAGGGAACTTCACACAGAAAACCAGAGCACTCTAATTTCTTGTCTTCCTCTTTGTTGCTTGTCAGGCCCCTAGAAAAAAGATCAATTCTTTTCACTCGTTATTGTGATTGTGTGTGCACACTTCACGTCAACAATCGTTGTTGGATCTAGGGAGAGAAGCCGTCGTCGTTGCCTACTGCACCGACATTCTTTGCAAGAGTCGTAGAAATACTCTTTAGGAGTTAGGACAATACGTCCTTGACGCCTTAGCGTCATTTTAGTTTAATATAATCTTTTAAATTTACTACTTATTCTTATTTTGTACCCTATACGAACAACATATTTTCTAGCTAGGAAAGTTTTTTAAAGGAAGAGTGAACTGTAGGGGCCCCCTTTTTGATGAATTGGTTGCAAAAGATGTGAATAATTTTTATACACTAATAAATTGAATACTTTTCCGTGAGCCGTGTGTGTCTTATGAGAATTCCCTGGGACAAAGGTTAGTCTTTTAGGGGTTGTTTGGTACATGGTGAATGTAAGGGAAGGGAAGGGAGGGGATAAGATTAAGTTGTTTGGCTGGACAAAGTGATTAGAAAGGGATCGGAATGGAAGAGAATAGAGGAGAACAAATTAAGTATATTTTCAGCCTTTTTCTCCCATTCTCTCCCCACCGAATCAGAGTGGAGACAAGTGGAAGGAGAAAGACTTGGAGAGAAAAAAATAGAAACATAAGAAAAAATATAAAAATATAAGAGAAAAATAATAATTAATATGGCTGAAAAAATCAGTATAGCCTACAACTAATGTGAATAAAGAAGTAGCAAGTCAAGTAAATGTTACGTTATTTGGAGGGACAAATGAAATATTGGAAATTATTTCATAAAACTTGAACGAATCTTTTTATGAAAAAAATACAACTAGGATAAAAGAAATAAATTAATTCTTATACACAATTTAGAACGAAACTCTAAAGTTTTTTTGTTAGAAAGTTGAAAAGCTTAAGATAGTTATACAATTATAAAAATAAAAAAGACATAATTGAGAAAATGTGGTGGACTGTAGAAGGGAAGTAATGAAGTACATGAAGAATTTTGTTGTTATAAATGTAAAATATGAAGGAAACTACTTGTATAACCATAATGAATATAAAAATCTCGTATTGTCATTTTTATAAAATGTTGCCAATCTTATTTGTTGTATGTGCCTCTATGAAGGCATATTTGTTAAATAATGTATGTGAATAAATATCTAAGTATAAATATTATATATAAAATATTTTTATATTACCAAGATTCTACGTCACTAAAAAGTTTTTTATATTTATATTAGTTTTTATATTTTCCTTCCCTTCTCCTCCCAGGCCTCCCCTTTTAACTAAACACACAAATATAAGTGACCCTCCCCTCCCCTCTCTTCCCTTCCCTTCCCTTCCCCTCCCCTCCCTTTTCCTTCATTCACCACATACCAAACATAGCATTATGGGTATAAAGGGCTATAATTTTAAAATTAAAATAATAAAAAAGCATAAAGTTCTTATTGTTGATGTATTACAGGTGTTGTATCGAATATTCCAAAGATATTAAAAGTAAAAAAAGGATAATGATTTGTCATACAAATTGTATCATTTTTTGTACTTTCTATACAGTAGCCGCATCACCACCTGCACCAACTTGAAAGAATTCCATTTAAAAAGATGCTTTACTGAGGCTACACTAGTGTGTTTTTCATATGTCCAATCAAATAACACGATGTAAGTAGGGCACTGAAAATGAAGACCTTCGTGTCTTATTATAAGGAAAAAATATTAGGCTTTCAAAATGTTGTTAGGTGAGAATAATTATGGTTATTATTGTTTTGAACTTTTATATCTCATCCCATTTATTTCCATTTTGTGTTTGTCCTAATAGCTATTAGTTTTATCTTTTCCTAAGGATTGATTATCTCCTTATAAATGTGTGTTCTTTCTCATTTCGCCCCCCCTTTTGATCAATAGAAAATGTAATTCAATTGGACGACAAAAGAGATTGAAGATTCACTGATCCTTACGAGGGAGGCCACTATATAAATTATTTAAAGGTTAAAAAATGAAATAATATCTTTAGAATTTGAATAAGTAGAATGTTATCTTTTTCAAAAATATTCATTAAACTGTCATATTTGGAGGGTAAGTTTTTCCTTTGGAGATGTTTTGTCTCTGTGGAATGTGGAACCAACACACCCCATCGACATCTCCCACAGGGACACATTGTGTCTATATTATTTTATTTTATTTATTAATTTATATATATTGATACCATATCGTTTCATATTAAATTTATTGAGGTTATTAACAAATTTTGTTATTGAATATATATTTTTATTATATGATATAAAAGTATAATAAAAGAAATATAATAAAATAGTTTATTAATACATAATAATTACAAATTTAAATAACAGTATATAAGTTGATAGATACAATAATAAACATATCCACTAGTGTATAGACGTCTAATCAACAAATATAAAATAGAATAATTAAATATAATATAAATAGATAATATTATAAATAAATATTTCTAGTACATACAATATACTCATAAATAATATAAATAATGATACTAATGATAAATAACTAAATGAAATTATATGATACATAAAATTTTAAATTTATAATATATTAAAATTACTATGTACTGGTGTGTGAAATAGAAAATATAGAAAAGTTATAAATTGTAACAAGTGTATTCCATTACATATGAAGAGAAATTTGGATGAAAAGAAAAAAGTCAAGGCAATTTATAATTGGGATAGTACATAAGTCATTTTATTGATTTATTAATATTTTCATTTGACATTATTTCTAGGTGTATTACATTTCTCAATAGTATCTATTTTATTTTTATTTTTTTGTATACATGTTGTTTTCCTTGATTCACTATAACATATGTTCCTTTTATTATTATATCTGTTATCTCTAACAATATTACTTGCATATATAAACACTATGCATTTAATGAAATATTATATATTTTATTCTATTGTTATCATAATCTAATAAATATATACATTTTATTTATTGTTGGAGATGTAACAAACTCAATAAATATAACATAAAAATACATTGATATCAAAAATATATATTAATTTAGAAGTAATGTGTTTCCATGGGAGAGACTGCCCATGTGGGACCAATTCGTCCCATTTGGGGATACATTGCTCCTGCACAGAGTAAATTATCATCAGATTTGGAGGTGTTGGTTCCATAAGAGGCAATGTGTCTCCAAAGGAAACACACTACTTCCCCAAAAATACATTTTGATATATATTTTCAGAAAATATGACATTTTAGTTATTTAAAAAAAATTAAAATGTTATTTTGATTTGTCAGACTAAATTAAATTATCACTATTTGATTGGATAATTATTTAGAACCTTATACATCTTTACATTGTCCTAACTGACACTACTAGTTTAACTTAGTTAGTGTGTAGTAGCCATACCAATTATCTAACTAGTTTTACATGCAATCAATTTGGTGCTCAAGCTCGATCATTGTGCACGAGGTTGGCTTGACCAATGACCACTTGAATTACTGATTCGACAACACAACTCATATCGTGTTTTGAAATATGTTTACATCCTACTAGTATTAGTTTAGGAAAATTACTAGTTAACAAGGGCTTGTGGTCACTGCATTTGTACAAGGCAAATGTAAAGAGCTGGAATGATAGCCCAACTCTCTACTAAAAGTATGGTAAACAAAAAAAACCAATGTAAAGCAACGGAATTTTAAACTTTGACTATATTTAATTGTATAAATAGTACAATACAAATTTTTTCAAAAGGGTTGTACAAACTTTATACATATAAGGATCTAAGTAGAGGAAGACTAAAACCAAATCAGTATTGTCTCCAAAGAAAAACAACTTAATATATAGGCAGCTGTGTCCAAGATACAAGGATGAACCCCTTTCTCTTAGCCTTAGGTTGTTCACCATGTTTTTGATGCGCACCCTGATCCTATACCTGGGTGGTTGGGATCACCCAGCAAGAGAGAGATAAAAGTATGTGTTATTCAAGAGAAATAAGGACAACAATAAAATACAACTTTGCATAAATAAAATGATTCACTATACTAATAGATTTCAAGAGTATGAGGCAAGTAATCAAATAAGAATTAGAGTAATCTAACATAATTAATCAACAACACTAATCACATAGTATGAATGATATTATGATACAAAATCATACCAATGCGGGGTGAGGCACCTATCGGACCTACACCAATAGGTGATGGAGAGTGGTCACATTCCCAAACACCTACAAATAAATAATATGAAGGGAGTGGTCACATCCTTTGGGGGAGAGTGGTCACATTCCACAAAATATAATATGATGGGAGTGGTCACATCCCTCTAGGGCTCATGCCCTCTATGGGTGGTTTGTACTCATGTACACTACATTGTCATTTGGCCAATAAATACATCATGTTGAATAATTCACTTGGCAGTAGTGAAAATATAAATAACATTGCATCATAGCAAATAGGGATTAAACCCATGAAGTAAATCTAATAGTGAGCCAACATTGGTAATAGCAAGATCCAAGTATTTCAAGTAAATGAGCCAACATAGGCAATAGAAGAATAAAATAAATAAAGAGACAAATAAAGGCAATAGAGATACTCTAAGGCTAGCACATTATGAATGTAGGGTTGAAAAAAAAACCCAACTGAAGGAATAGGGTATACATTGCACATTCATATGTTCACATCTGTAAATAGGATCCACATACATAAATAGGTGTCACATACCTTTTTGTAGATTCAAACCCGTCAGTACCACTGATTAAATTGTATCCAAGATCATTTTCCCTAATTACAAATATTTCACATGAGTTAGTATTTATTAAGCATAAAGTATAAAGGAAATACCCATTTTAGACCTTATTTCCAACCCACTAATTTTGAACTCAAAACTAGGACCAAAAGCTCACTTAGGTTTCACTGATTAAGAAAACATACTTAATTTCTCAATTTGAAGTTAAAATGAAATAATTAATAATTTTAGAACATTTAACATACTCAAAATGGAATTCAAAACAAACTTAAAAAAAGGAAATACAATCATGACTCAAAACTATAAAATTAGATTGTACATTAAAAATCCTTTCCATTGACTATTTATTCGCATTTTTCTAACCATGGATTGATTTACTATGAATTAAGTAAAATCAGACAAACAGAATTTAGCAAAATGCCACATATGCATATACACAAATGAGAAAAGAGTGTGCCACATAGCCGAGCCCATGCTGACCTGGGCCAATCTGATTTGGCCCAGTCAACCGGTCCGCGCCCGCATGGGCTCGGTCAAAGGCGACTGAGAGGGAGAGCTAAAAGATGAAAGTACCCATGCAAGTTAATCAAATAAATTAAAAATGTGAGGATATTATTGTCATGCAGTCACAACCCCATAGTCACCGTTGGGAAATAAAATAAAACTGGAATACCATAACTGCCCATGGGGGTTTAATGAAATGAATCAATGAGGTAAGGATGCCTTGGTCATTTTATGACCAAGCATCTTCGTCACGCTTCCATGAAGTGGAAGCAGCACAGGGGCCAAAAGACTCGAGCTAAGTCAAGCTATGATGCCGCTCAGCTCCAGAGAGCAGACGGGGAAGATCCACCGTCCGCCGGTGATGAAGGCAGATCCCAAAAGAGGGTCATATAGTGCTGAAAGCACCTAAAACCAAGGAGAAAAGTCGGGGAATAGGGGAATAGAAAATGACTCAAAACCAACAAAAATGAAGGACAACACTTCAACTAAATGATTCAACACAACTGTGGATCAATTGTGAGTCAAAGGGAGCTGTCGGCAAGGTTAGAGGTGCACTAGAAGCATGAAACCCACATGGTGGTGGTAGAGCTCGACGACGGTCTATAGGACCCAACGCTTGGGGCATTTGCGGGGCCAATAGAGAGCAGGAGGAGAAATATCAAGAGTCTAAGGTGCTCACCACACAAGTAATTGAGCTGTGGAAGCCGGAAACACTGGCCCTTGGCCGAGGTGGCTGGAGAAGAGGAAGGAGGAGGTCGGGGACTTCAAGGGTGATGGGGACCTAATTGGACAAAGAGGAAGATCACACGGAGGCTGAGGGTGATTTCCTCGGCCTGAAATAGGCAAGAGGGGAGTTCTATCCTTCTCTGTGATCTCACCGCAGAGAAGAGGCGAAGAGCCCAAATAGGCATTTCATGCTTAGTGAAGGAGAAAAGACGAGTAAACACTCATTGGATGCGCCTTGGAGAGACGAGCTCAAAGGTCGAAGAATCACACGAAGAGGTGCAATGTGGAGGGAGAACGAGGTCGGGGAAATTGAGGTGCCAGTTTGTTCACACAGCTGGAGGTTGGGGACGACTCCCCAACTGTATGATCAACTCATGATTAAAATATGACCGTTAGATGGCGTGTAAGGTGTGTGTGACAAAGATATTCATAGAAACCATAGCGTTACACATTGAATAAATGATAACAATTCATCTATTATAGTTATACTACATTAAAAATTGAAAAATCCATTTGAAGGGTCAACTAAAGTCCAAAAGTCACCAAATTTTACTCATAGGTTAATTATGACTCCTAGATCAATGCTATGCATTTAGTTTCTCATTAATCACAAACTTTGGTCCTTAATTATTATATTGACTATTAATGCATATAATAATGTATGAAATGAGTGATTAATATGAAGATATTTTTAATGCAATATTAGGGTGAAATTCGAGATAGACATCACATATTAATATTAAGATTCATATCCCACCATATTAACCTCTAGTTAATGTATTATGGTCCATTTTGAGGAGAGAGAAAGAAAAAGGTTAATTACTCTCATACATTAACTCAAATACACATTATTACTCATATCGTATCCAAAAAGATATAAAAGATCCAAACTAATATTATCCACTAATTATCTCTCATAAATGGACATTTTATATTATTAGCCATCCATTATCACATTAGGTGGGTTATTTGTGCAAACACCCCTTCATTATCATGAATGTGGGTAATGTGAATTACAACCTCAAGTAATGCTCAAATTCCACATTAAGGCCAAATAAGATACAAAAGGATGGGAAATTTATGAAAAAGGACCAAATGGACTAGAAAGAAAATAAAAGCTTGAAGGTGGGTAAATTGCAGAAAGGACCCTAAGATTCAGTCTGTTATAGCACTCCACCCCTCAAAGAGGGTTTCGTTCCTGAAATCACAACAAGAGGGAAGAGAGGGCGAGTGTGTAACATCCCAACATTAGGCAACTAGGTGGGTACTTCACAAGTTCTACCTATAAGCTAAGTCTGACTAAGGTTTCCACCATTCATAAACATTTTATAAAACGTAACATAATTAGCATTTTGGCTAATAAGCGTCATCTCCAAAATGAAATTGCATCATCATCATCATTCTATCACTTGTGTCATGTTTTACTCACATTGTTGTAACAAGGATTACATCTCAACATTAAGTACCAAAACATATGTATTTCCCTTATAAGGGTTTTAAGCACAATTAGGGTTTACTAAGTAATCTCAACATTATTAATGTATTAGGTCACAAACCTTAATAGCATGAATTCATTCTCCATTATCCTTATATTACCATCATATGGAATTATCATAGATTACTTTGTAAGAAATAGATAATATTATTCAACAAGCTATTAAGTCTACAATAATTCCAAATAATGTCACATAAATTATCACATATTGCCACATCATATTTCATACTCATATTAATGTCATAACTAACCATTTTCTCCTATTACACTACATATTATAAATTATACCTCTAACATTACATTAGGAATTAATGCATACTCATGTGAATCCAATTACTCATAATCATATTTGTGTCATCATATGCATTTTAGTGGACAATATAAAACACATTAAACATTAATGAATTGATTTACATACTAAATCATGATAAGGTGATTAATGAGATGTATATTAGGGAATAAGGTGATATGCCTTACATATATTGATAACATGGTCTCAAATATAATTAGGTGATTATAATCCATTTATATGTACCAAGGTGTATTATGTGATGATGACACCTAATGTCACTAATGAATCATGAAAGGCATTAAGGATATATTGTTAAAGCTATATGATTACATATTAGGGTTTAGGTCAACATGGCCATTACATTTTATGTATTATCTTATCCTTAGCATGCATTAGCTCCATTATCTTACTAACCATACTATTAGGGTGACATGGTCAACATTAAGTTTATTAACAATTAGTGATGAGCAACTCACTATTATGTGTTTTAAGAGTATGCTAAGGTTCAAGCATATGAACTATTCTTTTTAGATGACTTATTATATATTCATTTGTATATAAGAAAAAAAGATGAATTATAATTATAATTTGTTTGCTCAACACTAAACATATGAGCTCACTAATCTCATGTCTAAGGAGTTAGGGTTTCCAAACTTTCAGGATAGCTAGATTTCAATGCACTGAGGGACTCCACCCCCTTAAAGAGGATTTCGTCCTCGAAATCAGAAACTCCAAAATCTATCAAGGTATAAAAAGCACTACTACTAAAGCCCACTTTTCAAAAGGGTTGAGGTAAAACTATGTATGAGATCCAACACTTAGTTGTTTTACGAAACACCATCCTCAAAGCCTAACATAGGGTAGGGTATCCTCAAACATGAAATTCTAAGGCTCCTATAAGGAACTCATGGATCATAAGGTGATCCTATTTGGGTAATCAAAACATCATATATAGGTTCTTAAGGTTTCTCCACAATGAGGTTTATGGCCTAAAGGTATGCTATTTTGGACAATCAGTATCAGCTCAGGCCAGACAGGTGTCATATGGATCTGGGAGTCCTCGTAAGCCAAGCTAGTGGCGCGGAGGAAAATATTGCCAACCCCCAAACCTTTATCCTTTCTGGACACCTTTGCTTTCAACTTATGCCCTAGTAGCAACCTAATAGACCAATTACCAAAAGTTGACAAATTTTATTTCTAATATGAAATTATCAATCTTTCACCATAGGTCAACTCTGAAGTGAAAAAATTACTAAAGGGAAACTATGTAAGGTAAGGGTTTCTATCTAGGAGACAAATTGAATTAGCCAAGACTCTGACTACCTTGATGCTCTGATACCATGTTGTATAGAGTTGAATGATATACCAACTCTCTACTAAAAGTATGGTAAACAAAAACATCAATGTGAAGCAGTAGAATTTTAAACTTTAACTATATTTAATTGTATAAAGAGTACGATACAAATTTTCTCAAAAGGGTTGTAGAAACTTTCTACATACAAGGATCTAGGCAAAGGAAGACTAAAACCAAATCAGTTTTGTATCCAAAGAAAAACAACTTAATATATAGGCAACTATGTCCAAGATACAAGGATGAACCCCTTTCTCTTAGCCTTAGGTTGGTCACCATGTTTCTTATGCGTACCCTGATCCTATACTTGGGTGGTTGGGATCACCCAGTAAGAGAGAGATAAAAGTATGTGTTATTCAAGAGAAATAAGAACAACAATAAAATACAACTTTGCATAAATAAAATGATTCACTAAACTAATAGATTTTAAGAGTATGAGGCAAGTAATCAAATAAGAATTAGAGTAATCTGCCATAATTAATCAACAACAATAATCACATAGCATGAATGATATTATGACACAAAATCATACCAATGCAAGGTGTGGCACCTACCGGACCTACACCAATAGGTGAGGGAGAGTGGTCACATTCCCAAACATCTACAAATAAACAGTACGAAGGGAGTGGTCACATCCTTTGGGGGAGAGTGGTCACATTCCCCAAAATATAATATGAGGGGAGTGGTCACATCCCTCTAGGGATCATGCCCTCTATGGGTGGTTTGTACTCATGTACACTACATTGTCATTTGGCCAATAAATACATCATGCTGAATAATTCACTTGGCAGTAGTGAAAATATAAATAACATTGCATCATAGCAAATAGGAATAAAACTCATGAAGTAAATCAAATAATGAGCCAACATTGGCAATAGAAAGATCCAAGCATTTCAAGTAAATGAGCCAACATAGGCAATAGAAGAATCAAATAAATAAAGAGACAAATAAAGGCAATAGAGATATTCCAAGACTAGCACATTATGAATGTAGGGTTGGAAAAAATCCCAACTGAAGGAATAGGTATACATTGCACATTCATATGTTCACATCCGTAAATAGGATCCACATACATAAATAGGTGTCACATACCTTTTTGTAGATTCAAACCCATCATTACCAATTATTAGATTGTATCTAAGACCATTTTCCCTAATTACAAATATTTCACATAAATTAGTATTTATTAAGCATAAAGTATAAAGGAAATACCCATTTTAGACCTTGTTTGCAAGCCACTAATTTTGGACACGAAACTAGGACCAAAAGCTCACTTAGGTTTCACTGATTAAGAAAACATACTTAGTTTCTCAATTTGAAGTTAAAATGAATTAATTAATAATTTTAGAACATTTAACATACTCAAAATGGCATTCAAAGTAAAATTTGAAAAAGGAAATACAATCATGACTAAAAAACTATAAAATTAGATTACACATTAAAAATCCTTTCTATTGACTATTTGTTCGCATTTTTCTGACCATGGATCGATTTACTATGAATTAAGTAAAATCAGCCAATCAGAATTTAGCAAAATGCCACATGGGCATTTACACAAATGAGAAAAGAGTGTGCCACGCGGTCGGGCCCGTGCTAACCTGGGCCAATCAGATTTGGCCCAGTCATCCGGTCCGCACCTGCATGGACTCGATCAATGGCGATTGAGAGGGAGGGCTAAAAGATGAAAGTACCCATGCAAGTTAATCAAATAAATAAAAAATGTGAGGATATTCTTGTCATGCAGTCACAACCCTATAGTCGTGGTTGGGAAATAAAATAAAACCAAAATACCATAACTACCCAGGGGGAATTAATGAAATGAATCAATGAGGTAAGGATGCCTTGGTCATTTTACGACTAAGCATCTTCCTCACGCTTCCATGGCGTGGAAGCAGCACATGGGCTAAAGGATTCGAGCTAAGTCGAGCTCTGATGCCGCTTAGCTCCAGAGAGTAGGCGGGGAAGATCCAGCATCCGCTGACGATGAAGGCAGAGCCCAAAAGAGGGTCAGATGGTGTAGAAAGCACCCAAAATGAAGGAGCAAAGCCGGAGAATAGGAGAACAGAAAACGACTCGAAACCAACAAAAACGAAGGCCAACACTTCAACTAAATGATTCAACACAACCGTGGATGAATTGTGAGTCGAAGGGAGCTATCGGTAAGGTTAGAGGTGTACTAGAAGCATGAAACCCACACGGTGGTGGTGGAGATTGACGGCAGTCTATAGGACCCAACGCTTGGGGCATTTGTGGGGCCAACAAAGAGCAGGAGGAGAAATATGAAGAGTCTAAAATGCTCACCACACAAGTAATTGAGCTGCGGAAGCCAGAATCACTGGTCCTTGGCTGAGGTGGCCAGAGAAGAGGAAGCAGAAGGCTGGGGACTTCAAGGATGTTGGGGACCTAATT